>JASCQD010000008.1:10000-1210000 GCA_030180035.1 Pseudogymnoascus sp. SDFLT0511 | reverse complement strand
AACGAGGGCCTTCATAGGCGCAATATACACAACTTTTGATCCTGGATTGTCTCGTAGGGACTGCCAGACGGCCAACTCGCAAGCAACAGTCTTACCACTACCGGTGGGCGAACCTAGCAATACATTCGTTGAGGTATGGTACAGGCAGTGGAAAAGTTGAGTCTGCATAGGATTGAAGAATTGGAAGCGCTTGCTATATATTTCTTCTAGCATGGGGTTCTTGAGCGCTGTTACCGGTAGAGGCTGTAGGGATAGTAGGTCGGTATATTTGCTTTCGGTTTCTGGTCGAATTAAGTGCTGGAAAGAAACAGGTGTGACTGTTTCGACTCCCAGCCACCTATCAGACACAGCTCGGATATATATTTGAGATGGTAGAGGGTCTTGAAGAGGGATGGTGAAGTCGAGATAGTGCTCCTCGTGCATCTTCCTCCTGTTCAGGATAAAGAACTCGTTGTGGTATATTTCAGATGTTTCGGAATTCTCAACCCAAATGTAATATGGCTCTGAAGATCCATTATGACGGTCATTCCAGCGGAAGTCAGGCGTCAGGGTGAGATGGATTCTCAAAACGTCCCTATTTAGAGGTGCAATTTCAGCTTCCACACTGATCGTGGGGAAGTTTTCAAGAATGCGAGCAATCTTGCTTCCGGCTCCATGGTTGTGCACCAACGAACCAATTTCGGCAGAGTCCATGTCCCGTAGAGCTTCTATGGAAGTCGAGGCTCCCTTATCATCGAGCTGTCTCAACACGGGGAGAGGAAGCTCGAACTGGTGCAGAGGGTGCTGGAACGGCCAGATCCGTTTGTCTATGGACTTGCATAGCGAGAGAATTACTAGACATTGGTAACCCCATTTCCTATTTAAGGCGATTTTGAACAAGGCTTTGCAAACTCTGGCCGCCTGCTGCGCAATGTAGAACGTATCGCTGGACAGGGCAAAATCTTCAATCCGAGCACGAGATACGTGGGATTGAAGGAGAATGTTCGTCTTGGTTTGCGGAGAATCGATGCCACCTCCAACATCACAAGGGGCAAATTCGTCTCGTAACCGTACCAGTTCATCGGACTCGCTGTCACGGGACTGAATATTATCAAACTCGCCGCACATGCTAATCATTTTCAAAACATCGGCCTCTGAAGCAAGCGGTGCCATCATCGTGTTGAAGATTTGGACGCTGGTATGTAAAAGGTAGAACTCGCTAGCAATGCGTCCGACATCCTTGCTCTTAAGTTCTTCAGTTACCTCATTGAAGATGATCATCTGGCTCGTATGGAGAGTCCGAGCTGCATTGATAATGAGCTGGCGCCTGCGCTGAACCAAAGTCGGATCATCTCTGATCTCGGCCCAATCTATCCCATAGGTCATTGGGGCCACCTTCATGCGCTGGAAGAGATACGAGTATCCCAGCCACTGTACGGCCTCTGGGACTGAAGTCACTGTCCCTAGAGCGATTTCAGCATTGAGATTGTCGACCATCTTCGCACTGAACCTGGATTCGATGGGTTGCTGCTGGGTAACCGCGCTCAGATAGTGGTGCAGTTTGTCATGGCTGGTACAGATCATGCCGATACCCGTGTCTTGAAATTGCGGTCGTCCCGCACGACCAAAGATTTGGAGAACGTCCAAAATTCCCAAGTCTACGAACTTTCCCTCTTGGGCGCTGTAGATCTGCGTTCCCTTGATGACTACAGCAGCAGCTGGAAGGTTAACACCCCAGGCAAGTGTAGCAGTACAGCAAAGGACTTTCATAACTCCTTGTGAGAACAGCCGTTCTGTTAAGTTGCGGTCTGATCTCTGCATACCAGCATGATGGATCCCCATGCCTTTTGGAAGAAGTTCCCTCAATTCTCTCCCCTTTGATGTCTTCATTTCTCTCGTGGCAGCTTCATATTGTGGATGCTCTCTGGGATCAAAAAGGTCCGCACAGCCCTCCTCGGTTGCCTTCTCAAAGAGCATTTTTGATGTGTTGAATGTGTCTTTTCGAGTGTGGACGAAAACCATGACCTGATGGCCAAGCTCCAACATATCCTTGACCTTTTCGAAGCAGGTCTCGTCAATGTTATCACGAGACTTTTTTGTTCCAGCCTTGCCCTTGACACCAATAAAATGTTGCTCCAAGGGAACTGGACGAAAGGAGGCGTCAAAATAAAAGAGGCCAGCATATCGGTTAACTTTGAGGAAATCCGCCACATCTACGTAGTTTGGAAGCGTCGCAGAGAGACCAACCATCCGAATAAGTGATTGTGTGCTTTCCACCTGTCGCGCCGTACGGGCCACAAGAGACTCGATGACAGCCCCACGTTCGTCGTGAAGCATATGGACTTCATCGATGATCAACAGGCGCACCTTTTGGACCAGTTCGGTATCGCCCGAGCCTTTTCGAGTCACTACATCCCACTTTTCAGGAGTAGTGACAATGATTTGGGTATGGACAATCTCCTGTTTCGTCAAGTGCATATCACCCGTAAACTCTCTAACTTGAATTCCCAACCATGCAAGGCGCGAGCCGAGTTTCTGGGTGATTTCCGCTGCCAAAGCCTTCATTGGAGCGACGTACACGATTTTAAAGTCCGCCGTAGCGACGGTGAAATCTTGTGCATCTGGGGACTCTGCCGGATTTGGCGTGGTGTTCTGGCCGATTGCGTGTAATATCGTGAGCATAGCTGCGTCAGTCTTACCAGCACCGGTGGGAGCGCAAATAAGCATATTCTCGTTCGTCTTGTATGCCACGGGATACACTAGACTTTGCATCCTATTGAGCGTTTTATACCCCTTGAAGGTTCCCTTGCACAACTGATCCATTTCTGAGATCTGAACCAGTTTTCGGCCAAGTCCCAGCGTCCCAACCTTTCCGGCTGGGATGGAAAACTCTTCATATCGCTCATGCTCAGTCCTCTCACTCCCCATTGGCAATCCATACTTGTGGCCAGACGAACTCAGTGTGTTGCCAGCGGAGTGTGCTTTATAGACGTGAGGATACTGCGGGCCATCTCTATCAAGTTTGGGACCGAGAGTAGCATGCTTGTGTTCATAGTCGTTTTTCCGTATCTGTGCGTCTCTCTCCTTCCTTGTGAGCAGCTTACCACTGGGTAGCCCATCTGTTTGATCGGCCACTCGGGGAGCAGCTGCTATATCTTTCCGACGCGAGATTAAATCGATAAGAAAATCGAAATCGTCATATCCGATAACATCTGTCAAAGCCGATTGCAACTCTTCATCAGATATATCTGAGACAAGCAGTGATATAATCTGCTCCTGCAACGTTTCCGCACTGAGTCCACCCTTACTTGCTGCAAAGGCCAGACATTTGGCCTGAATCCATTCTTGTCCATAAACTCCGTCTTCGACAGCGGGCGGCAACGCATCCTCTTCGAGGTCGCTGCTATATTCACCTTCCTCTGTATCGTCGATGAAGTCCCACACATCATCTCCGCTGTTGAGGGAGTCTGAGACTTCATCGTAGTCTAGACTGTAGGGCTGGTCGGCAGTTGGCAATTTAAGTTCTGCCAAAGCCGCTCTCATGGTTGACAGCTGCGCTATCCATTGCGACTCCGCCAGCTTTGCTGTAGCCATGTCGTATATCAAAATATGGTCGTCTGCGGTGGGGCTGTGTTTGATGTTTGGACCTTCGAGTCGTCGATACAGCACATGCACCAGAATAAGCCTGACACAACCGGAAAGAACCCCGACACGCTCTATAAACACCCAGTTAAAATTCGGTATGAACAGTGTATATGTGGTAAATTCCAGATTCAAGCAACTTTGTCGCGGTGACTTCGTGGTCATGTGACCTGACTCAGAAAAGTGATGCCTCGGAGCTTGCCGCGGGGCGGTCAGGGTCGAACGTCACAGGCCACAGGCCCTCATTGTTTGCGCCTACAGCATCACTTCTCGAAACACAACCACCCCCTCTACACCACCAAGATGAAGCTATTTTACATTGGAATCTTTAAGAACGCCGAGAAACCAGCGCATGAGTTGGTATCCGCAAAAGATGCTAGCACTTTTAGCTTCTGGGAGCGGTCGACGTAAGGAGCCCCTCCAACAATTGCGTGGATGACGAACTAACCATAATTTAGGGTGAGCGAGTTCATGACATTCTTCAGCAAGACTGTCGCCGAGAGCAAGGATGCAGCGCCCGGGAAACGCCAGGAGATCTACGAAGGTAGGAAGATAGAGGAAGCTCTCTGGGTCCAGTCTAACAACGAATAGGGCCATACAAGTTCCACAGTCTGGGACACAACACGGGGATTGTGGGCATAATCATGTCAGACCACGAATATCCGCTATTAGTTGCACAGTCGCTGCTCAACAAGGTGCTTGACGAATTTACAGCCAAGTACCCGCGCTCGACATGGTCCAACTCGAACCCCACACTTGAATTCCCGGATTTAACATCATACCTGGCGAAGTACCAGGACCCTCAACAGGCGGATAATATCATGAAGATACAGAAGGAGCTGGACGAGACAAAGGTCATCCTGCACAAGACGATCGAGAGCGTCCTGGAGCGAGGCGAGAAGATAGATGATTTGGTAGCGAAGAGCCAGGGTTTGAGCGATACGAGCAGGATGTTCTATAGTAAGTTTCGTCCTAAATACTTCTCGAGTCGTCTAACAATGTATCTCCAGCCAAGGCAAAGCAGCAGAACTCATGCTGTGTATTGATGTAAATACGGCGGGGTGGCTTGGATCTCATTTGGCGTTCGATTCCTTATTAATACCTACATACTGTTGTCTATCAGCTGCGCTAAAGCTATCAGTAATGCATAAGACTCTGAAATACGGTTGGCCCCTTCAAGCTGCATTGATGCTTAGAACGTATCGCAGTGTATGTGATATGTATCCCCTATGGTAGTAGCTTGATGTGCACCAAATGAATATGATAGAGCCCACGCCATTCCAACCAAAAGCACGGATTCTGTAATTCAGCCTTGTCTTTGAACTCACGTCTCATCGTCATTGATTTGGTAACGACGATCTGAATTTCCCTTTACCCGGGAGCTTCACATGCTCGCACCGCATCAACGTTAATCCGCCGGCTATTTCAGGTAAATCCAGGGCGGGTTGCGGGGAATCCCCAGATTCTATCCTCGCCCCAGTGCGGAGCCTGTCCGTGATCGGATTTCCAATCCATATAATTTAGCTCGTAGCTACTTCTTTCTGACATGCTGCCAATATAATTGCATTAGAGCTCGTAATTAATAATTGTCAGCTTATCTTGCCGACCATTGCACTCTCTAAGGTTCGGGGGATCAACTACCGATAGCTCGAAGTTTAAGCCGTCAGTAGGCGATATATTGGACCCGTCCCCAAGAAGAACTTTACTCCAACATCCTGCAAGATGTCTCTCACCGGCGAGGATGTTGCGAAGCACAATTCGAAGGATTCATTATGGGTTATTATCCATGGAAAGGTTCGTTTGATTCTATCGACAGATTATTACATACTAACCTAACGTAGGCATACGATGTGACCGAGTTTGCGCCTGGTGAGCCTTGTCTTAAGCCGACATGACCGGTAACTAATGAAAGTAGAACATCCTGGCGGGATGGGAATTATCCTTAAATATGCGGTATGTTATTGCCCGTCAAAGTATGCAAATAGCGGTATTAATTCCAACAGGGCAAAGACGCCACCGAGGCGTATGAGCCGATCCACCCTCCGGACACCCTCGACAAATACCTGCCCAAATCGAAACACTTAGGCCCAGTGGACATGTCTACTGTAGCAGCAGTTGCACAAGCCATTGACCCCGATGAGGTGGCAAGACAGGACAGGATAGCACATATGCCCAGCCTGGAGCAATGTTACAATATGATGGACTTCGAGTCAGTTGCCAGCCGAGTCATGAAGAAGACTGCCTGGGCGTATTATTCTAGTGGTGCGGACGATGAGATTGTATGGATGAACTTCCTTCTTGAGACAATTGCTAACAGTTTTAGACAATGCGCGAGAACCACTCCGCCTTCCACAAGATATGGTTCAGGCCACGCATTCTCGTAGACGTCGAGAAGGTCGATTTCTCGACGACGATGCTGGGAACCAAGGTTGACATACCATTCTACGTCACGGCCACTGCCCTCGGCAAGCTGGGCCACCCAGAGGGAGAAGTTATCTTCACAAAGGCATCCAAGAAGCACAACGTCATCCAGATGATTCCCACACTCGCCTCCTGCTCCTTCGACGAGATCATGGACGCCGCCGAGGGCGACCAAGTGCAATGGCTCCAGCTCTACGTCAATAAAGACCGCGCTATCACCAAGAAGATCATCCAGCACGCCGAGAAGCGCGGCTGCAAGGGCCTCTTCATCACTGTCGACGCCCCGCAATTGGGTCGCCGCGAGAAGGACATGCGTAGCAAGTTCACCGAGCAAGGCTCCGACGTGCAATCCACCAGCGGCGCCGTAACGGACAACTCGCAAGGCGCAGCTCGCGCAATCTCGTCCTTCATCGACCCCAGCCTCAGCTGGAAGGACATCCCCTGGTTCCAGAGCGTCACCAAGATGCCCATCATCCTCAAGGGTGTGCAGTGCGTCGAGGACGTCCTCCAAGCCGTCGAGGCCGGTGTCCAGGGTGTCGTCCTCTCGAACCACGGAGGTCGCCAACTCGACTTTGCGAGATCGGGCATCGAGGTCCTCGCGGAGGTTATGCCAATCCTGCGCGAACGCGGACTACAGGATAAGATTGAGATCTACATCGATGGAGGTGTGCGCCGAGCGACTGATATCATCAAGGCCATGTGCATGGGCGCCAAGGGTGTGGGAATCGGGAGGCCGTTCTTGTTCGCCATGTCGGCGTACGGACTGCCGGGCGTGGATAAGGCGATGCAGTTGCTGAAGGATGAGATGGAGATGAATATGAGGTTGATTGGGTGCAGTAGCATTGACCAGCTCAACCCGACGCTGATTGATTCACGGGCGCTGAACTCGCACGCGACTTCTGTGCCGGGAGATACGCTGAGCGTGTCTTCTTACGATCCGTTGGTCAGCCCGGAGAATAGGGTCAAGGCGAAGTTGTAATCGGGACAAGGTTGACGGTGGGACTTTTGATGATTGGTCTTATTGAATAGAAAGTTTAAGACGGACTTTAATTCCACCCTTTCACGTTGGAAATGGTATATGTAGGGCTATATCTTTATCTCTAAAGTAAAGCGAAATAACTTTTTACGAAAATCTTTTTTGATCCGAAGGGTGTCTAGCCCTGCCTTTTTGATGCTTCACCCAATGCTATGGTAAATCAAAACAAATCACACCCTCTATTTGTCTGCCAGATCCAGGTGGAATGACCTGATCACCGCGTCCGTATCGTCAATCGCGAGAGGACGGATATCCGCCAGCTCCTTGATCTTGGCCGTACTGGAAAGTGTTAGTAGGTAACACTCCGGTGAGAGGGGAGAGGGTGACTTACAGAGCCTTAACTTGATCATCAGTCATCTTCAAGCCCAACTGCTCGACACGGCTCTTGATGGCGTTCCAGCCCGTGATTCTCGAGGCGAAGTGGACGTAACGGGTCATGCCGAAATCGGCCGGGTTGAGGATCTCGTATGTGGAGGGGTTGTTGAGGATGGCCTTGGCGTGAATACCTGCCTTGTGCTGTGGAGGATTAGCATGTGCCGTCTGCATTGTGGTGGGGATACTTGCCGTAAATGAACAGAAGCCAGTCACGTAGTTGTTGAAGGGAACGTTGACCTCGACTGCCTCGGCAACCATGTCCTCAATCTCCTTGAGCTTCTGCAGCTTGTACTTGGACAGCACATAGTCGCGGTCCTCCACGATCATGCGGGCAAGGAAACCACCGAGAGGGGTGATACCGTTGCGCTCACCAATACCCAGCACCGAAGTGTCGACGTCTGTATACGTTAGCTAAATGACTCTTACGGAGTGGAAAATTCAGTATGACTCACGGGTTGCTCCAGCTTCTAACGCAACGAAGGCGTTTGCGATCGCACAGCCGGTGTCGTTGTGGAAATGTGTCTCGATATCGGTCTTCTGGCTGATGACTCCGCGCAGGGTGCGGATCAGCTCGTAGACAGTACGCGGGGAAGCGCACCCGACGGTATCGGCGATACCGACACGGTCAACACCAGCCTCGTCGACTGCCTTGTAAAGGGCGAGGAGATCGACAAAGTCGGAACGGAAGGAGTCCTCGGATGAGAAGCGGATCTCGAGGCCCTTGCTCTTGACGAACTCGATGACCTCAATGGCGGACTTGGTGATGTATGCCATGTCCTTGCCGTGGGAGAACTCGCGGAGGAAACTGGAAGTTCCAATAACGACATCGACACCGTCGACACCGGTCTCCACCGCCAGCTTAGCATCCTCCATAGTACATCTTACGTCTGTATAAATTAGTATTGGGTCGCGTGGGGTTGGGTATTCGAGGACTAACGAGTGAGGATTTTGGCCTGGATGAGTCAGTTATGAAAACCATAAATTATGTATTTTGGGGGGGTTTGAACGCACCTTGAGACCAAGCTTGCAGATGGTTTCACAATCAGCCCTGGATTGAGGAGACGCCGCCGGCGAAGTCAACTCAATGTAGTCCACGCCGAAATCAGAGAGAGCCGTTGCGCTAAAGGGTCGGATTAGTATGATATACGCATGAAATTTCGAGGATTAAAGAACATACATCTTGATCTTGGTTTCTAACAGGCGTTAGCAGGGGTTTTCGCAATTTTTGGTGGCACAACTTACCAGTATCGAAAAAAGCCGAGGCGAATTGTTCGCCCTCACGAAGTGTGCTCTCAATAATCTTGAAGCGGCCAGTATTTGATAGGTAGTCGCCAATGGCCTTGTAGGGCACCGATCTGGGCTTTCTGTCGCCGTTCACATCACCGTTGGCGACGCCATTCTGGCCGTTTGTACTTGGTTCGTTGCACATCGTGTATATAATTTGTGGTTGTGAGTGAATTGACTTCAGTGGAGAGGGTGGTTGTAACGGAGCAGTGTGGTGATGGGAATAGCTGCTTACTAAAGCTGGACGAATCAGAATGTGAGTCAATGAAAATCGAGTCACCCAAGTTACTTGGTCAGGCAAATTCCCCCCAAATTCCCCTTGTGAAAAGCGAATACCCCGCCCCGAGTATCGGAGAGGTTTATCCGTAGCGGGGGGTGACGTCGAAGTGGCGGTTCTTTTGCGGTGGCGTTGTGGATTTTGTGCAGAGATTGCGGGGCAGAGCATGTGACCATGCACGTGATCAACAGGGGCAGTACACAGTGCGCACCAGTCTCAAGTTCCCCTAGCGTGTCGGTGATCATATCTTGGGACAGCGGCAACGGCGTTAGCGTTGGCGGCGGGGATCACTCCCCTGCAGCATAAGGCATGGAGATGGCACCCTTCGCCAGTCATTCCGGCGTCAAATAACGGCCACCGCTTACTTTAGCGTGAGTATGGGGCCTGGTCCCTTCAGCATGAGCGTCTATGATCGCTTTCTTCTTCCAGCGTGTTACTATATTGCCAAGTTGCGCCAGTGACCACTGGCATCCGCGTCAGGCTCGGTAAGTATCATGCTGTGAATAGTCCACATGTCGACATAGATAGGAATAGCTGTGATAGACTAATGCCTTCGATATGCCGATAAAAGTTTCCAGAAACAAGAAACACCGGAGGATTCTGCCGGTCAATAGAGTTGCGGGGATATACGATCCACCACTCACGGCGATGCTTAAATATTTAGAGTGTTTTCATTAAAGTTAATTACTCGGTGTAGATCTCTAGGCCAAATTATTCCGAAGCTAGATATGATAAAACCTCGCCCTGAGGTGTTTGTAAAGATGTCTCCACGCCGTCTGAAGGAAGTCCTTGTCAGGCATCACTCTTCTCCAGATCGATCACCCCAACAATGCTTTCTTCCGCTTTGTTATCTGTGGTGGGGTTGGCAGCAACTGCCTCAGCTCATGGGTTGTCTCCCCAAAGCCCCGTTCGAATATATTGCTGACCTCCTCAGACATGTGCATTACCACGTAATGAACACCAAGACCTACACTGGTTATCTCCCTGAGGCGACTCCGGATTTCACAGCCGATGCCCCCAGCATCGTGCGACGAGTTGGTAGCGATGGGCCGGTCCAGCTTCTGGCTGGCGACGAAATGGCATGCAACTTCGATGCTGTCCCTATTCTCGACGGCGACGTGTCTCGCGTCGGGGCTGTCACTGCAGGGACTAACATCACCTTTGACTGGGGTGGAGGCTTCCCGCATTCCGGGCCAATCTTGACGTATATGGCGAAGTGCGATCCCGACTGCGGACATTTCACTGGTAATGAGGGGGATGTCTGGTTCAAGATCGATGAGGCGGCATACGGCACAATGTGGGCAACGCAGACTCTCTACGACCAGGATAACAAATGGTACAGCAAAGTGCCAGAGTGTCTCGCGCCAGGCGAGTACCTAGTTCGCCATGAGATTATTGCTCTTTCGGACTGCTCGAAGGAGAACCAGTGCCAGTTTTACCCCAGCTGTGCGCAGGTCAAGGTGGTGGGGAATGGAACAGTGGTGCCATCGACTGATCTGATTGCATTCCCAGGGGGTTATACGTTTGCTAATGTGAAGTTCGATACAAACACACAAGTTCCGGCAGACTATGTTCTCCCTGGTCCTCCTGTATTCCAGTGTCCGGGCTAAGGTTGGGAAGAACAGTAGAAATCGTGAAAGGGGGGTAGGAGGGCACAGACTGGTTTGTCAATAGAGATTAGGAGAATATGTACGATTTGCAGCATGGTTTTTTTAGTATAGATATCCTACTGTTTTAACAGCCTCTAAGCCCAGCCTTGTGATTTCTAACCAATGCACCAACATACCGCACCTTGCTCCCCAACGATCCATCATACGGCCATCATTCCCTATTCGGTCCAGCCTGACGCAGGCAGCGCGCCAAATAACTGGCATCCGTCCACTCACTGCGCGTCTGTCCCACGTCAGGCGGACAGCGGCAGGAGGAGCGGAAGCAAGGGATCGGGGGAAAATCCCTTTTGCATCCGACTGCCGACTTCCCCCAACCCAACCCGTCCGATCTCATCGATCGATCTGTAAGTTCCCGAGTCATCGTCTACTGTTACATTGTACTTAACATAATATAGGTTATTGAGAATCTCATCCACCGCGATGGTGGCTTCGCAAACAAAGGATCGGACGATTATCTCAAAATGGCCCGTCGTGTGCCAGTACCGTGGAGCTGGGAAGAATGAAATTAATGTACGCATACGTGTCGTTTGATTTAAACACTTGTTGAGATGCAAACAGACGCCACCGTTTGAGATGAGATAAGTCTCACGATGGGCTGGCTGTCAAGGGATATCGCCCCGACTTTTGTCCCTTCGCTCCTTCCCCCGCCGGACAGTAAGAACAGCACGGGATGAAAGGTTGAACCACAGATATTCACTGTAGATGATACAGATGATAGAAATGATACAGGCAATACTGTACAAAGAGGACAACCGCCGGCCGCTAGCCATATTGACGGTCTATTCGATCAAGAGCGGGCGCAATGCTGGTAACATCTCGGACCAACCCGATAGACATCGGCCAGCCGCACGTCAAACAAACCATCCGACCATTCAAAACACTGCATATCCCGCCTATCAGTATGTGTACCACACAACCGTCCCGTCACTTCTCTCTTGTCTATTGTCTCTTCTCTCTTCTCATATCACAACATACCCAGCGCCGTGGCAACACCCCACCATCATTGTCTTCTCGAATAAGACGTTGCCATTTCCATCTTCTTTGCACCTTCTCGTTACCTTCGGTCCGACGATCACTGCGTCAACTGGCTGAAATGAGATATGTGGTATGCATGGTGGCATATTCCACATTTGAGATCTGATCGTATGCCTAGCCGCACGCATTAGACCCTGAGGGTGAGTTCCTCTTACTGTCTCACTGTACGGGGTATATCTTACCTTCAGTCTCTCTCGTTTCGTTTTTCTTCGTTTCATTCTCTATCCTCTCACATACTCCTTGAAGTCTCATACATCTATTTATTTGTCTGAGAAACATCTGCGTCACGCTCCCGAGTCACGACATTATCTGCCCTAGTCCTGTCTGTTCGGCTTAGAATGACCGACATGTCCCCGTGCCGGTTGTGCGCTGCACCCTTCTCGCCCGTGATTGTTCGCATAGTCGACGCACCCGCCCTACCTGCCCTCCCCGAGTTTGAGGATAAATGGCCCAACTTCCTCGATTCGCCACTGCCGTCTCCACCTCGCCCTTCGCGACCTTCTAGGAAACAATATCTACACCTATTCCCACACCAGAGAGCCATGCCTCCTACTCCGCCATCCTCGCCACGGCACCTCAAGCCCGTCAGCAGCGACAGCACTATCACGGCGTACGATCTGCACTCTCTGTCGCCCATGTCTCCAATGGAGCACCTCTTTATTGTAACCCCGACAAGCGACACATCGAGCCTGAGCGATCCATCAGTCTACTCTCCCTCGGACGAGGACGACGACTATGATGTCTCAGGATTCCCACCATGGCACAACTCCTACGATTTTCCCGCCACTCCCAGTGCATCGCCTACCGATCTATCACCTCTGTACAGGTGCAACTCTCCCTCCAAATATGCATTTGACATCGCCGCCATGGGCCCACCAACGATCCCTCCACGCTCGTCATCCCGCAACTCCAGCCGCACCACCAAGTCCGGCCGCCAATCTGCCCCACGGCCACAGGTTGGACCACCTCTTCACTTCTCTGCACCGCGCCGTGCGCCACCACTTGAGGCACCAGCGTTTAGGCACCATGCGACGCCTCCGCTGCCACCACCAGGACTCCCTGAGTTTTCACCCAAGTCAGCGGCGCCGCCGCGTCGCCCATCTTCCTATTTCGCAAACATAACTCCCTCGAGTTCATCCCTTCCCACTCCCAACCCCCTCGCTCGTGCCGTGCCACTGCCCACTACTCCGCCCTTGGCTGAGAAAAGTGTGTTTGACCATGGAGACGAGGGTGTGAAGGTGTTGAAAGGTGTTAAGGCGCGGTTTCATGGGCGTGGTGCGTCGTCGGGGGCGCACGGTGTGAGGAGGAAGAGCGCGGGGGAGGTTGTTAAGGGTATATTTGGAGGATGGGCTGAGAAGAGTGGGAAGGGAGGGAAGGGTATCTAAGATTGTGGCTGGGAGTTTGGGACTGGATTTGGATTTGGATTTATATTCGGTGTTCATATTAGAGTGGTGTTACGTGTGTACTTTGGTTATGTTTTATGAAAATAACGAAATGTTGGGTATTATATTACTACTCCTGATCAATACAAGAGCATATCTGATTGAAGAAGCACCACGGCAGCTTGGAGCTTAACAACTTATTATACATTGCTCATCTGAAAATATACAACTTGCTCAAGTCCACTTTCTCCACGTCCAATACGTCCCTTGCGCGCCTAAACCTCGACCTAACCAACCTCTCCTCCGCCTCCCACCTCCCCACTCCCTCCTCCACGACCTCCTCCCCTCTCCCAAACCACCCCCTCTTCACCACACCTCCATCCTTCCTCCTCTTCTTCTCCTCCTTAGCCAGCTTGTCCACCATCTGACTCCAATTATCCAACCCCGTCCGCAAACACTGTCGACACACCCTATCCTCCTTAATCCCGCCCCTCAACTCCTCCTCCGCAACATCAACGCTCTCCCTCGTCCACGCAAGCCCGCTCTCCTTTCCCGCCGTATCAGAAGCAGAAGCATACATAATTTCCCCAATCCACGCCATCAGCGCCGCCTCCTCGCACCTCTCCTCTGGCCCCCTCGTGGGCGGCAGATTTCCATCCGGCGGCGGCGGCGGGAACTCCGGCGGCACCAGCGCATACTTGATTAAGCCGATAGTCTGCTTGAATAGCCCCTCCCTCTCTTGTACCTCCTTTGGCGGGGCAGGCGGCAGCGCGCGCCTCGCCCGGAGCACAGACAGGAAAATTGGTAGCGCACCAGCTAAATCCTTATTCCTCGCCTTATGCTCCGCCATCGCCGTCGTGGCGCGGAGAACATTTCGCGATGGCGCTACGGCCGTCGATTTGATAGTGTGCGTCACCGGATCCACGACCGAGTCGGGTTCCGCGAGCCCCGCCTTCGCGATATCAAGACCCCATTTGCACATCTCGCCCGCCGCGTCGGGCGTCCCCTTGTAGTCGAGCCACGAAGCGTAGACGAGCGCTGCGTAGAGGCGCTGGGCGTCGGTGAAGCCAGTTGTGGTTAGGATGCGCATGTAGAACGTCTCCGGAGGGAGGTATGCTGGCTCGCAGTCGTCTTCGTGTGGAGGTGGGGGACATCCAGGTGGAAGGGGTCGAGGGTTCGGGTTCGAGGGACCGAGGACGGCAA
Source organism: Pseudogymnoascus sp. SDFLT0511 (assembly GCA_030180035.1). Classification (NCBI taxonomy): domain Eukaryota; kingdom Fungi; phylum Ascomycota; class Leotiomycetes; order Thelebolales; family Thelebolaceae; genus Pseudogymnoascus; species Pseudogymnoascus sp. SDFLT0511. The sequence continues at coordinate 1,195,696 of JASCQD010000008.1, read as the reverse complement.
CTTTTGCGAAGACGATGCCGCGGTTCTTATCTTTTGTGCAAGAGTCCAGGAATTCCGCTGCTCGTGCTGCTCCGAGTAGGGCTTCGTAGTATCCTCTCCGCCAGGCCTCTGGTTTGGCGGTTATGTCGTATCCTGATCTGCCCACGCCCGGAATGAGGATTTGGCTCTCGTCCTCACCCTGTTGTACCAACCCTGCGCCGTCGATCTCTGGGTCCTCCAGCCGCTTCAGGAGCTGCATGTATCTACTCCCGCTGAACGTCCAGCTAACGCCACCGGCATCGCGCAGTTTCTCCGAATCGTGGACCCGATTAGCGCGGTATAATTTGCGTGACCAGAAGGTGTATTCGTGTGGACTGGGGAACTCGCGTTCCATCTTCTCCTGCTCAAAGCCGTAGGCGGCAATGAACAGGAGGACACCGGAGGAAAGAATATAGACGGTCCAGCGGAGCTCCATTTTGAGCCATGCTTTGCGCTCGTTGGTGAGGATGCGAGCGTAGAAGGTGCGAGGGCGCGGGGAGGAGTGGTGGAGGTAGGGGAGTTGTGGCCGCGATCGAGGAAGTTGTGTGAAGTAGCGGATTAGAGGCCTGCCGCCGAGGAGTATTCGGCGAGGCATGGGGTTCATTGTTGCTGGCCGAAGCGCCCTGTTCGACTACATAAGATGCGCTTGTCGTGTCGATTGGGATAGGGCGTAGTAGGCAGTCGTTGCGATGATGGTCTGGTTACTTGGGCCCAAAAGTCTGCGGAGGGCCCGGCCCGTCTTTGTTGCTAAGTATAGCCTTAAAGTGTTAAGCGTATTGTATGAATGTATCTCTTGAACGCGCAGTGCATCTGTCTCAATAATTTATATGATAATCTTACGATATTATTGTATACAATACTGTATACACTATAGCCACTATGCTATTGGTTTTGTTCTACTAAAATTGTACAGCCGTTACAGCATTCGCCATTTTGTAACAGCTGACTAAGCAATCCCTTTGACATCGGAGCGTTGGATCGTCCACCCCAACCCCCCCCAAGACACTCCGCGCGCGCTTGTCTCACCTTCTACATCCAGACCGACGTACAGAGAGACATACAGACAAGCAAGAATACCACGGTTGACGATAGACACGGCTTCACAATGACTTTATGAAGACGCTTTAGGAAATATCTCACTCATTTGAGAATGATAGAATGATTCGCAGCCAGCACGCGCCGTCGTCCAAGTTATAGTACTAGAAAGTCGCATACTTTACCAACCGCCACATCCACCACATGCCACGATGCCGTCGCGCGAGCGTGAGACCTCAGTGGGAGCGGCGAACGCGCTCACCCCGGGCTCGCTGAAACGACACAAGACGCTGCCCCATCCCAAGCGCGACCGATCGACCGAGACCTACTACTCCTCTCCCCCGTCAACTGCGACCCAAACCATGTCCGTTGACTCCGACGTCTCTCCCCCGTCAACATCATCCTACGACCTCAGTCCGCGAACCCTCAAACACACCTCAAAGCGAATAGGCTTGCCAGACCTCCCGCCAACCCCTCCGGCGCATTCGCGAAATCCCTCTGACGAAACCCGAACGCCAGCCGTGCCATTCAGGGCGAATGGCACTGCAACCGATTCTTCCACCCCCAACACCCCGCCCAACGTCCACAGTCCGCCTACTCCTGACTTCACGCCCCCGCGAAACCCTCGACGCGCGTCGTTGATGCGCCCGCCCCTCAGCGAGAGGAATTCATCATCACGCGCTGAGTCGTTCAGGACGGCACGAGAGAACCAGTCTTCGGAAGAGATTCGCTCTGTATTCACTCCAGGAGAGGCCACCCCCATGGATCCAGAGCCACTGTATGTTGGGTTGGGGCTAGACTTAGATATAGACAGGCGTCGAACCCCGACGCCGGTGCTGCGTCAGAAGTTCTCCTTTGAGGACGACGAGTTTCGCCGCTTTGACGGCGAGTGGAATGTGACAGACAGAGTGGACCAGGAGGATAGGAATCGCCGGGACAAGGATTTTATGAGGAATGTGACGGTACGGAGGCGAGCGGTGCGGAAGCCGTATCGCTTCGACGAGAGTCCTACAATGCAGGAGGTGCGTGTTGATCGCCCCGTCGCGCCGACAAACGCGACAATTCATTTGCAGGAGTTCGGGCTAGGAAATGGCACGACAGACTTAGTCAAAGATGTTAGCTCGGCGGATACGTTGAGGGGGGATGATGTGAAGCGGCAGCTATGGCCTGACAGGGCGAAAGAAGCCGAGAGCCCCCCCGCACCTGATGTACGGCGGTTCTCGTCGATGTCAGGAAAGTCGAATGCTACTACTATTGGTGCGGTTGTCGTTGTAAATTCACCTCCAGTTCAGAGGAGGACGCTACGACATACTAAGAAACAGTATGGGCTGCGAGATATTACTCCACCGGGTCTTCCGAGCGCACCAGCAATTACTAATGGCCTGCCCAATGGAGCAAGCGAAGTTGCGAAGCGGATCATTCACAAGAGCAACGGAAGCTCGAGGCCAAATCACAACAGCCTCAACTCTACTGCGAGCACCACCGCAAGCGCCAGGTCACGCAGGAGAATCTTATCCGAAGGTGCTATCCCTGTCGTCGTGGTCCCTGAGCGCCGCTCCTCTGTGAAGACCGCCCAAGCTCCCTCCCTCCGCTCAGCAAGCAGCCGCCACTCGAGGAAGAGCGTATCTTTGCAATCTGCTCCCTTGTCCCAGTCAGCTGGGTCTAACATTCCCGGCACCATCGAGCAGCCCACTATCCGGCAGAGGCGGATGTCGGATTCTGCCACGTCTCGGGTGCAGTCTGAACGCAGCACTGATGGCCCGCCTGTGATACCGCAGCGCCGCTCATCTCTCTCCGCGCCGACGAGCAGGAATACTTCCCGCTCGGGATCTCTAACTGCGGAGAGCCTGCGTGCGCATAACGCAATCCAAGCTGTGGAAGCAGCCAAACTCGCTGCGCTAGCTCCTATCCCACCGCCCGTGCCGCCTAAGGACGGTGCGCCAATTGGCAACACGCTGACGGTTGATACCAACGGCGATCCCTTCTTTGGCCAGCGTCTTTCGGCTCAAGTTACCCCGTTTTCACAGTCATCGCACGACACGCATGGCACGGCACTCGAGATATCCGAAGCGCTGGCTATAAACCTGTACCCGCACCAGAATAGGTCTGTACTCATGGTCGAGCACGGCCCTGTATTACCTCGCCCTGCGCCCAAAGGCCGACCAATACATCTCCGGACCTCCTCCCTTCCTCTCCCAACCGAACCAGATCCTATGACACCCCCCCAACGCTCCCACCCACTCGAAATGGAAGCAGACTCCCCGCTCCGCAACCCTCGCGACCCCCCACAGCCACCACTTATAAAATTCATCCCTCCCACCCCTGCTGCCGTCTCCCCTGACGACGACTCTAAACAACTTGGCCACGATTTGCTTCCCACGGAGACAAACACAATCTCATCCGTGCCGCCTGAACGTCGTCCGTCCCTCCTGCAACGCGCTCTCTCCACCCACCGCCGTGAGAGCATATCAATTTCCACCATCCTCCCGCGGCGCTTTTCCCTAGGCCGCCAGCCGCAGAATAGTGTCGATACCGCCAGTCCACATACATACCCCACAGTCTCAGACCAGCCTGCTGACACGTCACGCCTGCATCCGTTCTGGCGCCCGGCGCGATTCTGGGATGACCTAGACAGCGATGATGAGTACTCTGATGATGAGTGGGACGATCCCAACTACTATCCCCCGTCAGCAGGTGTGCATCCTGCGCTTTCCACGCCGAAGCGAAGCCTCTCTTCGGTGCTGAAACGCACGTTCTCCATCATGCCCGCGCGCGACCGCGAGATCGGGTTTGGCGCACCGCGCCGCACGATCCGGCGATCGGGATCGGGGAACCTACGTGTTGTGCAGAGGAACAATGGTAGCATGGGGAGCGTCGCGCTGGGAGACTATGTGCGCTTTGCGAGCGTGCGGCAGGGGATGCGTGACTCGAGCGCGCCGGTGGGGGGGATGTCAGGGGCCGATAGCCGGATGTCGAGAGAGCGGATGCGCGATGTTGGGTTTGGGAGGTGGAATTTTAAAGTTGGGGTGAGGTGGGTGAGTGTTTCTGGGGTGGAGCGGTGGGCGGAGCGGAGAAGGGAGAGGAGGAGAGAAGGGTTGAGGAGGAGTATCAGTGGGCCGAGGGGCGTGAGAGATGGCGTTGAGGATGTTCTTCGAGGGAGGGTGGAGGGAGGCGCGAGAGCTGATTAGATGGGTGCATTGGAGGAGGGTGTATGAACAGCGGTAGGGGAAAAGTTACCCGGAATTCACAGAACGGCCGAGCTTTTGATGGGCCCAGAGAGCGTTGTCTGCTGTGCGGCACGCGGCTGGAGGTCTATATACTATTTTTTGCCTTTTAGGGAGCGGGGTGGTCACTTTATGAGGGTTATGATTTATGATCTTGATGATTATACATGGCTTGCTTGGTTTAGGATTCAAGGGATGGGGAGTTTGGAGCTTTTTTGCGTTTGAAAATTAGGGAGTCATGATCATTAAGGGGGATCGGGGGGGAGCGAGAGTAGGCGTAGATAGTTTTAAGAATATTTTCATTCGCTAAACCTGTTCTATAAAAGGCTGATAAAATAAAGGGGTTCAATATATGGCCACTACGTCACTGATTTGTTCGCCCCACAGTGACCCTCCATCAACTATCAGCGAGCTGCCTGCCAAACCTCAAGCCTCTGAGGATTGAATCCCGTCCACTCCTTATCCACATATCTACTACCACCAGCGCCAACCTTGGCCGGGAACGATTTCCCTTCATTGCTCAGCTTCACCAATACATCCCCCGCATACTCAAGCCACACCTTAGCAGCGTCCACATCTGCTGGCGAAGCTTCTCCTGTTCCTTCAAATGCTGACCTCAACGTCCACAGGCCGAACATGGAAAAGTCGAACGCAGGTGTAGATGGAGAAAGGGAAGTTAGACGTGCTAGGAAGGCGTTTATGTTGCGCCACTGGCTACCAGAGAAATCGTTGGCAGAGCCTGTGCCCGGAGCTGTGTTTATGTTAGCACCCGAAGAATATTGAGCAAGCGGCCATACCTCTGTTCCATGCATCTCTTAGGGAAGCGCCAAAGAGAGGCAAGTCGCTCCACACCTTCACCTTCTCCCCCCAGACTGTAACCTCACTGGCACCACCTTTCGCAAAGCTCTGCTGCTGGACGGCGCGCACCACGGAGACTAAAGGTTCCTGAGACTGGGGTTCGGTATCCGCAGACACATCAATTATGCTTTCCCAGACGGGCCTGAGGCCGCCTTCAATGTCTGACTCTGGCGACCCCGCAGTGAATCTCTCTTCGGCTGGAGCTATGAGAGCACGTGCGGCCGATGAGGGGTCGCTTTTTGACGCGATAGAGGCCCCTAGGGAGTGGCGTTCATGGGAAGTCATATTTTCGTGATAGTGTGTGCTGTATTAAACGTAAATAAGTTGAACGAACAAGGAAATGCAGTCAATCTATATATCTACTTCTGGCGTTTCTAAGAAACGCCAAGACCCATCAAGGTGTGGCGCCAGGCGACGCTGTGAGTGGTCAAAGCTTAATATGCGGGAGCTCCATCACCTGTCCATCGTGCGCCAAGGCGTCGACGTCATGTCGTCCATAGAAAGCCCAACTCTTCACTAAGCATCAGAATTATAGATTCGACATATCTTAGATTCGCCCTTCCTTTCTTTAAAAAAAAAACATGTTATAAGCTAACCCTAATGTCTAACCAGTGATCCCGAGCCGAGGCAAACAGAGCCCAAACAGAGCCCAAACAGAGCCCAAACAGCACATTTCGACCCCACCAATTGCAGTTAAACCACACAGCCAACCCTCGCAACCTCCAAATTGGCATCCCGTTTCCTCCGCAGCATCGCCCGCCAAGTCCCAAACTACCTCCCAGAGTCGCTGATTGGCCCAGCCTCGGCCTGGACTGGCATCTCAAAACCCAAACCGGGGCGGCTCGACTGGCCGGAGCCAGCCGCAAGCATGACCTCGACCTCGTCAGCAGCGGCCCCGAAGAAGGTGGAGAAGTCGTACCTCTCATCGACCATAGAGTCAATCTCGCCGTGGACGAGCGCACGGCCGGCAACGCCAAAGCCGGCGGAAGGGAGTGGAGTTGCCGCAGAGGCGCATGCGGCGCAGAGGGGTGGGGATCATAGTGTTGGGCGTTCGCATGGGATTAGTACGAGGAGGTATCCGGAGGATTGCCCCCCGCTTAAGACGAAGTGGTTTTATGCGGTTGATGTAAGGCTTCGGTGTCAGATCCCTGGATACTTGCTAACGTGTTGAAGGCTCCCAAGCGAAAACCTAAGCTACTAAAAGACGTCAATGTCGAGTCGAAACCGCTGCCTGCGCCGAAGAAATACTTGACGTTCTCCCCGGGGGATTCTCAGTCTATTGAGAAAGCATATCAGAAGATTATCGAAGATGAAGAGGATAAAGGGCAAACGGCTCAAAGTCCGATCGACTTGACAACGCCAGATTCAAAGGCTGGCAGGAAGGAGAATAGCTCTCTGGAAGGGGATGCTTCTCCGAAACAACCGAGGACAATTAAGGTGCCTGTCAATGAGGACTACCTATTTGATGTGGATATTGAGCAGAGAGAACTTGCGCCAGTTTATTGGCTTGGCCCGATATACGATGTTAGGAGGGGTACTTGGTTCTACCAGGAGGGGTCGACGCTTCGACCATGTGATGAGAACTTGGCTACCCAGTTGGAGGAGGGATATCTGAAAGTCAAGCCATTTCGCTACCCGAAGCCTGCTGTGAAAGCTGCTCAGCCAAAAACCGCGGATGAGGCAAAGCTTCCTACCGGCACAAGCTCTGCCGATGTAACCCCCAAAGCATCAGCTGAGAACTTGAAAGGGGCTACGGAGCAGTTCGGAAGTAAACCTACGGATGCATCACACCAACCCCAGACACATCGTTTGTTTGGCTCACATATGAACTCCATTGTTACATACCAGGATGATACAGTCGCATGGCTATCAGATGACAGCATTGTGTCCCGCATGAGTACAACCGTTTACCAACGATTCGCAGGAGGTGGTTATATGAGCGGTGTGAAAATAGTTCGAGGCTATACCAAAGGAGAGAAAACTTCAACTGATGCCAAGACTGAGGTGCCCTCAGCCCCAGAGTCAGATTTGGTAGATGAGCCTGACAAGGCAGGTCTTCGCCTTGATGAAAGACAACAGAGACTTCTGAAGCGCAGATCTGCCCCAGCTGGGACGCTGAGGGCATCCGATATTCGTGACTTGCATGCAGAAGCGGAGAAGCTGCCGTCAAGTGGCAGTTCGACTCCGAAAAATGAAGAGGCGGTAAGAAAACTAGACGAGAAGGAAATCCGAGATGATTATCAGGACCATCCAACAGAGGATCAATCGCGTGAGATTGAACATTTGATTCTGGTGACCCATGGTATTGGACAACGTCTAGGGATGCGGTAAGCCAACAGTCGTCTCTCGAACCCACTCCTTCTAATACTTTTAGGACCGAGAGCGTAAATTTTATACACGACGTAAATGTCCTCCGGCAGACGCTTAAAAGCGTGTATGGAAACTCTGCTGATCTACAAGCCCTCAATTCTGAAATCGATAAACTTCCAAAGAACTGCAGGATCCAGGTCCTCCCAGTGTGCTGGCGACACTTGCTAGATTTTCCTCGCCATGGCCTGAAGCAGAACCGCAAAGAGCATGACCTTGCCGATGTTTCTAGCGAAGACGAGGAGTACCCAAGCTTGGACGATATCACCATCGAAGGTGTCCCATTCGTGAGAAGCCTCATCACTGACCTTGCTCTGGACGTCTTGCTTTATCAAAGTGCTTACAGGGAACACATCTCCAACATCGTGCTCCGCGAGTGCAACCGGGTCTACAAGCTTTTCTTAGACCGCAATCCAGACTTCAATGGGAAAGTCAGCTTGATCGGCCATTCCCTTGGTTCCGCCATCTTCTTCGATCTTCTCTGTCGTCAGAAGGAAGACAAGGATACGTACGGGCTACCCAAACACCCAAAGTTTTATCACAATCGACCCGGCGTGCAACCCCAAAGCAAAAAAGATGGCAAGGATATGAGTTTTGAATTTGAAGTTGAGGACTTTTACTGCCTTGGGAGCCCCATCGGACTCTTCCAGATGCTAAAGGGGCGAACAATTGCCGCTAGGCATCACCCTGAAGCAATGCCAGCGCAAAGTCCCATGGATTTGGATATGATGGATGACCCATTCCTCGCCACAAACCCTCATCCCAACGAAACGTTTTTCCCCACAAGTGGACTCCCCTACTCGATATCCTCTCCAAAATGCGCGCAGCTGTACAACATTTTTCATCCGTCCGACCCCATTGCGTACCGTCTGGAGCCGCTCATAGCGCCTGCCATGTCATCCCTCAAACCGCAGGCGCTTCCATACACTAAAAAGGGTTTATTCAACACGTCTGCGGCTCAAGGAATCACGGGAATCGGCGCCAGGGTTGGCCAGAGCGTAAGCGGTCTTTGGTCTAGCTTCAGCTCTGGAATAGCTAGCAGTCTCCTCAACCGAAGCCTCGGACTCACTGGTGAGGATATCGCCAAGATGGAGCGAGCGCAGGGTCAGAGCATTCGCGAGGCGCCGTTGTCTATGGGCGCCGGAACTAATATCTCAGGTGGCGGCGTCATCGCTGATACCCGCACCCTGACAAGGGAAAACACGAATGAGAAGCAGAGGCAGCTAGCGGAAGATACTGTCAATGCGGACCGGGAGGGCAATGATAATGCGCCGACGCTGATTGATGACGATATCGAGACCCTGTACGCCGGGTTCCAAAAGCGGCGGAAGAGTCACCAAGGAAATGAGGAGAGCAACAAGGAGAGTAATAAAGAGAGGATTGCGGCAGAAGAGAAGGCCAAGAAGCTCAGGAAAGAGGAGATGAAGGTTAGGGGCTTGAATGAGAACGGGCGTATCGATTTTAGTATCCAAGAGTAAGTTACAACCGTATAGCTTTAACGAGAAGATGCTAATGTGAAACAGGAGCGTACTGGATTTCAATCCTTATAACACTATCGCGAGCCATTTAAGCTATTGGGGTGACGAGGACGTATGCCATTTCATGCAATCTCAGTTATTATCGAGACACCGAGCATTCAAGCGGAGGGCCAGCATGGATCTCCTGAAAGCTGGATTGAAGTGATAGTTGGATCTGGTTTGATCCTGTAGACACAATACAATACACAAATATAGTTCTATATCCCTCTATCGAATGGTCATTATAATTCATTTCTCATACCTATTGTTACAGCAAGCTCTTGTTAACGATTACTCTTCATCGTCCTCGTCGCTCGTCTCATCGATATTAGCTCTCTGCTCTTTAGCACCAGCGTTGGTACCCTTTACTCTAGCTTTCCTAGACGCAGTACCGCCTTCCGCTTCCACACTAACAGCACCTGACTCGACGGTCTCGCCCATTGCAGTGAGGGCGGCATTGATGTCAGGGATTGCCTTAAGGAGCGCCTTGTATTGATCGAGCGGCAGCGAGATGCCCTACAAGAAGTTAGCACATGAAATAGATGCAAGCATGCACCATGCTTTTCTGATTTACCTTCTTTCCCGGCAGAAAATCGCCCGCTGGGTTCTGATAGTATTCACGGATATTAATCAGACGAGTCCCCTTGAACTCGCTGATGCCGATCCTCCTGCTATTTCTGCCCTGTGATAGCTGTATTCAGAGAATTATCAGTTATCATACATTATCATCTCTCAGACACTATGGGCAACTAACCTCCCAGAACTTCTCACCGCCCTCTCCTGTCTGGGCCTGTGTGGGTTTTGTGGCGCTGCTTGGCTTTGCGGTTTTGGTTCTCTTGCTCTTCGGTTTGTCTTCGTCGTCGGAAGCGACGAAACCAGTGCCGTCATCGTAATCATCTATGTCGCTGGGCGATTCCTGGGTGCGACCGCGCTTGGTGACCGGCATTATGGGAGAGGCGGAGGAGGGCTTGGATGTCTCAACAAAGGCTAGGCCGATTGGATTGCCTATTGGTTACATTAATACGATTCTTCGTAAGAAAGTTACGCCTCATTACCTGAAGTCACAGTAGTTGCTTGTAGATGCTCCGTTCAAATATTCGTGAAATACAGTTCGGAAAAACTATCTGAAATGAAATATATTAGGACCCTGTTAAGGCTGTCCCGCGATGCGGAATGAGTAGCGAATATGGTTTCGGAAATATAGAATATCGTCGATACAGACAAGAAGGTTACACTTCGGGCCAAGCTATGGACGCGGTCAGTCGCGCACCCCGCGCAACAACGCGTACATGATGGATAGTCACGTGCCAATGATGGCGCCCGATTGTGGCTGGTCCTCACCCGGCTGGGTCCCCCTCGAGTGACTGAAACAATACGGGCTCTACACTGGGCTGAGGACAAGCAAAGATCGAAGAACCAAAGATTGAGATTGACGCTTTTATCCCAGTTTTATATCTCCGCATATATGTTTATGACAGCTGCTCTCAGGCTCTTCTCTTTGTAAGATGACAGGATCTCCCTTGCCAGGTCTAGAATCCCAAATAGCGTAGTCGCGGAATACTACCGTGTGTCTCTCCCATTGCGACGACGACTCGACAACGACAGCGAAATAATTGATGTTCGCAACAATCTGCGACAAATCGCGAATCCCCATATCCCAATGGCAATAATCGAAGATAATAAAGACCATCAAGGAAATGGTTCCTCGCCCCTAGACGACGATGCGCCCAATGGACGAGCTGACGCAACACCCGCGCGCGCACCTGCCGCAACACCAGATGCGACGACTCGACTCCTCCAGTACCTAGCCCATGCATCCACCGAACAACTGTGTGCTATAGCAGTCGGGCTGGCTGGCTGTACATATCTTATCCTGGGAAGGGTTGGGCTCGTGCTTATAGGCGCATTTGGAGGGATAATATTACATGCGTCGTGGGAGAGCCATAGTGCTGTCGCCGATATCCAGGTCACCCACCAAAAGCAGAAAGGACTCCACGTCCTACAAAAAGTCCTGCATTGGAGGGAAAAGAATCCTGCGAATCCTTACGAATTTGACGACAGTGACGATACAGACGAGGCGGTTGTGCCAGGCGCGAACTTTGACGACTTCCGTCCTGCCACGGCAGAGGCGTTGAGAGAACTAGTAGAAGCAACAATTCGAGACTATGTGGAGTACTGGTATCTTCCCGTTCTGCCGGAAGAAAAGACTTTCCCTAGAACGAGTCAACAGACTCTGGTGTCGTTCCTCCGCTCTATTGCAAACTCCCTGTCGAAGAAACGCCCCGCAGACGCATTTTTGGACTTTTTTACCAATTGCTCCTCGATAGTTATCGTCTTTCTCGGGGAGCTTTCAACCGCCATTCTGGCTTTACCTGATTCTGAAATACCTCCCGAGGATGCAGTGCAGGAATACCTCACCTCCAATCCTGATTCTCACCTCGCCCACATCATGGATGAGAAGCAGCAACAGAAAAAGTTTCAGTTGATTGCCAATGATTTATTACAGAATTTCATCGAGAAATCCGTGTACAGTTGCAACCCGGCAAGGGTCTTCTTGGAAAGGATATTGAGTGGGGTTGTAATGGAGATGAGTTTGAAGGCCTGTTCCAAGCCGGAGTGGATAAATGGCTGGATTGTATATCTGCTAGAGGAGGGCGAACCAGATATTATTCAAGCGATTGATGCTGGCATGGGCATACCATCTCCGAAAGGGATTGAACCTACCGTGGATATAAACTCCAAAAAACGGGCCAGCGGAGCGGACGACGCATTGAAGTCTGCTACAGAAGAAGCCGAAAGGCTAAGTCAGCTAATTGCTGAAGAGGAATCAAGACAGTCTAAAGAGACGTCAAGATCTTCACTGTCCAGAGACGCCCCAGAGGCCATCAGAACAACCTCAATTCACGCTCCAGATAGCGTAAATGTTTCTCTAGGTCCGATTGAAGAAACGTTTGCCCCGACTACTGGGGAATTTGACGCAGAGCCGAAGCAGCCGTTCACAAGCTTCGACCAAATTGCGCCCCAACGAAGTTTCGACTTAGAGAATGAGACGCCTAAGCCGCTGACACTTGAAGGCGCAGGTATAACTATCATGGATGACGCTTCTCCAGGCGATAACGGTCGCTTTCGCAGCAAACCTACGGGAGACTATCTAGTCCAAATCGAGCCAAATTCCTCTCGTCACTCTGGTTGGATGATTGTTCGCAAATATGCTGATTTCGAGACTCTCCACGAAGTTCTAAAGCGCATCGCCCAGGTATCTGGAGTGACAGCCTTCACGCAAACACATGCCACTCTACCCACCTGGAAGAACCAAGGAAAGTCGGACTTGCGCAGTAATTTAGAAAACTATCTGCGCGATGCATGCCGTCATTCAGCTTTGGCGGAAAGCGTGGGAATGAAACGATTCCTCGAGAAGGAGCAGAGCCAAAGTCAGGGCCAGTCAGGAAAAGGTTTTGGGTGGCCATCTCCAGCAGCTTTTGAAACTATGGGTAAGGGCTTAGTGGATAATCTAATGAGCGCTTCGAAGGGGGCTGCCGAAGGCGGTAAAACTGTTTTCGGTGGCATGACAGGGGTCCTTGGGAATATAAATTCTGGGAGGGGAAGATCTGCCAGCAAACTCAGCCTTAGTGCTCGTCCTGACTTCCGATCATCCTCATCGCTTGCGCAAGAACTTGACGATGGTACTTCCATCAACAGCGCTAAGCCTTCGAGTGAAGAAGCTCGGAACGGAGCAACTGCGTCCCAGAGCGAGGCAGCAGCCATCACAGAAACACCCAAGCATGAGCTGTCCAGGACGCCAGTTGAAGACTCTAGTAATGAGGCTACCGATGCATACATGAAATCGTCAATGGAATCTTTAGGGAAACAGCCTAGGAGTCCACTGCCAGATCTCGATAGCATAGTTCTACCGCCACCGCCTAGCGACATGCCTGACGATTACGGAATTATACGATCTTCTTCGTCGCCTACTCTATCGAAGAACGAAATTATGACGCCAGTGACATCCACGAATAATACGTCACCGGTCCACTCCCTAAGATCCCCCTCGATATCTGAACCCAAGGCACCCAACAAGCGAAAAGACCCAACACCTTTTACAGAGGAAGAGACCAGGGTAGCTCTAGAGCTGACCTTTGCCATGATTAACGAGCTATATACGCTTTCTTCTGTCTGGAATATACGCCGAACGCTTCTCACGGCGGCGAAAACATTCCTCCTTCGGCCTGGAAATCCATCGTTGGCATCTATCCAGGCTCTCGTCCAAGAGTCTGTCATCACTTCAAACACATCGGACGCGGGCATTGCTAGCCACCTCCGGAAGATCCGTGAGAACACAATGCCAACCGAAGATGAGCTTAAAGCATGGCCAGAGGAGCTCAGCCCCGAGGAAAAGACGAACTTGAGGGTCCGGGCCAGGAAACTGGTTATTGAAAGGGGTATTCCACCTGCACTGGCCGGCGTTATGGGCCAGGCTGCTACGGGAGAGGCCGTTGGCAGAGTATTCGACTGCTTGCAGGACGAGAAGGTTGCTAGAGGATTGATGTTTGGGCTGCTCTTGCAAGGGGCGAGGGCGATAACACACTGATATATATCTCTCTTGTACGATAAGAGTTTCTTGGACATGTTCCACACGGCGATTAAAGTTGTACATTGCATGGTTTAACTTAAGGTTATATGCATTTTAAAGTAATTCATGTACATCTCAGTATATCTTGGTATATTTCAGTTGTGTTGGATTATACGCGGGTGGGCAAGTGAGTTATACGCGGGTGGCACTATTCGCGTCGCGTTATTGATTACATAATATTCAAAGCCGTACCTGTCGTACCTGGGGCTCAAACGGGGACCTATCCGTCCCCTTATTGCCTAATTAGTCCATCCCTCTTCGGTTGACTTATCTTAATCTACATATCTCGACGACTCGACTTGTGTGGCCTCACAAACGCAACCCACCATCCCCTCCTTCTCCCAATCGTCCTCGTCCGCCACCATATGCGAGGATAGAGATTTTTTTTATTTTTTTATCAAATCATCTCTTGTGCAGTACAATTGGAAGAGATGTACTCCGCTTGAACGATGGTTGCGACTCCCACGCGCTCGCCGCCCACATCCCGATCGCGACTGCAACACCCCTCACTATAAAACTGTTCTTGTAACGCGCGTGCGCTGACGAGACCGTTGACGAGGCGCCATATACGCGTGCGCCTTCCCGACCTTTGACATTAAAGTTGAAACAATTCATGCGTCCGCCTTTCCGATACCATACCCCTGGTTTTAGCCTCCATTCTTGAGACTCGAAACCATAATGCAAGCGGCCGCCACGGAAGAGCGATCCTACCGAATCCAACGTCAGGCGAATATGCCATATTCCACAGATGCTACTGCTCTTCAATCAGAAACCGTCCGCCAAGGACGATCGAATTCACGCCCGCCAGTGAGCGCAAACGGGAAGAATACAGCAAACTTTCCGGAGCTAGCGCCAATATCTCCGGAAGCGCGAAGACGCCAGATAGCTTCGCATAGGCGATCAGACAGTCTTGGGAGTGTCAGGGACGGGGTTGGAAATCTGAATCGCTGGTCGCAGTCTACAACATCAAGCAAAGGTTCTACGGCGCATGTAAGGTCGAACAGCTCCTCGCGAGCGCTGGCGTCGGCCTCCGGAACCAGCAAGTTCGATAATTTTTCCAAAGGAAACAGATACGGGGCGCCAAAGTCGGAAAACTCGCCCCAGCGGGTTCCATCGCGAGGACGAGACAGCTCGAATCTCACATCGACACTGCCCCCCATAATAACACTCCCCACATATCGCCGCGGTAGCAACGATCGCGACCAATCCCCACAAACGTCAACAACTATCTCCCCATCAACTGCAGGGTTACTTTCCGCAGCGGTTCGGTCAGCGGCTCCTGACTACTTTGGCGATTCGTGGGAGGATCCAAACTCCCGTGGGTCGGCCAGAAACCATTCGATGAATCGGTCTCCTATAGTCCCTTCGCCTTCTCTCCCATCTGGGTATACCAAATCTAGTGGCAGCCCTGTTCAGAAGCAGCGGCAAGGGAGGGACCGCAGCCGCAGTAGGGGACATTCGCGAAACCGTTCCCACGCCACGAAAGGAAGCTCAGGGACCATATCCTCGGATAAAAACAAAGATCGCTCGTCAAGGCAGCCATCGCAAAAAGCCATGCTTTCAAAGGCGCTTCAGAAAGCGAATACGGCGGTGGTGCTGGATAATGCAATGAACTTCGAAGGTGCCACGCAGGCGTATTCGGAGGCATGCGATTTACTACAACAGGTGATGATGAGGAGCTCGGGGGATGAAGATAGGAAGAAGCTAGAGGCTATTGTACGTTGGGTTTCCCCCTCAATCGAATATCACTAATCGAATATAGCGAAATACCTACACCAGTCGAATAACAGAGCTGGTGAAGCTTGCACCCTATAATGAGGATGACAAAGCCTTACCTGCCAGACCCGAAAGCATTGAATACACAGACGATATATCTCCCCCCGTAGATGATGACGGAGCAACGATAATTGGAATGGCAACTATGACGAGGATAGTCAACCAAGACACTTTTGCACTTGAATCTTTCCCCGCTGAGCAGCCGCCTATCCAACACCCACGACGAAGGGAGTCACTCGTCCCGCAGACCTTTGATGTAAGTTTCCAGAACGAGTCTCCAGGTCAAAATACTGATCGCTACCAGAGATCTGGCCCTGCAAGGTCTCCGATCGGCCAAGGCCACCTCAACCCACAAACAGCCCTTGCTCCCCCAATGGAGCGCCAATCAATGATGGTGCCTCCGCTCTCCCCAAGACCTCCAACCTCTCCAGCAGATGTGGTACCAACGGAAGAAGACCACTCAAAACCCAACCGTCCATCGACTGAATCGAATGAAAACAGTCATGCGAGGGAAATAAGCAACGATTCCATTTCCTGGCTAGATACTATTGATGAATCCGGTGGTTCTGGGGCTTCATCCGTACATTCAAGGACGTCATCACTCGGCATGAGAAGGAAGCATATACGAGCTGCCAGCGGAGCAACCGAGGCAGAATTCGATGCTGCCTTAGATGCTGCGGTGGAAGCAGCCTATGATGACGGTTTCGAGCCCGTGGAAAACCTTCCTCCCATGAGAAGCACTGCCGAGTACGATAATGGAGTCGCCAGTATGCGAATGAGGGTTGAGTTGGCGAGAGAAAGAGTCAGGCAGACGGAAAGGGAGACCGCTGTTCACATGGCCAGAGATCGAGAGAGGGAGCGCCTGACCCGCGACACCCAAGAGCGCGACCAGGCCGGGCAAGAGGACTACTACGACGGCGAATCAGAGGAAGAAGAGCGTATGCTTGAGGAGATGACTAGAGGCTACGTCATGGATGAATTTGAGTTCGGTCTCCAGTCCAAGTCGGCATTGCCTCGAGAATCTGACTCGAGTGGGTTTTCTGGACGCACCTGGCATAGTTCCCTCGGGTCAAATCCTACCACTGGTGGGACTACCATGTCCACCATTGCGGAGACTGCCTCTATCCCCAAATTACCCATTTTTCAATCGAAAACACCACCGCCAGTCTACCCTCCCCCTGGCCAAGCTCTCCCACTCCCTCCTTCGTCTAGTGCTCCGCAATTCTCACGACCATTGCAAATACAGACGTCCGAACCCGCAGTTAGCTCTCATACCGTGAGGAGCAGGCGCCTATCAGGACAAAATCCTAAGCAATTGAAGATCGAAACTGCCTCGAGACCCACACCAAAGGCACCTATCTCTCAAGCTCCTACTGCACCTCCTCCCGAAGTCCCCTCGGAGCCTTCAGGAGGGTATTCGCTAGCTAAAATGGAAATGCCACCACCTCCGATACCGCAGCCCGCGAGCAACACCACGTTCCGAGCCCGCCAAACCTCATCTCCCTTCTCGGCAGAGGTTGCTTCTCCGCCGACGCCCACACTTACGCAAAGCTTTACTCTGGACGATAACGCCGGCTCTCTTCCCAGCTCTCCTGGACGAGCGCAGTCCAGGTCTGGAATCCGAAAGAATTTCTCTTCGTCCAGTCTCAAGAATCTGAAGAGTCGTAATCTTTCGGTATCCCATGTTGACGATGGCCCCGAGGTGTCACCTAATACGCCACTGGGGTCCCAGTTTGGCACCATTTCGGCCACGAGAGGAGATCCAAACAGACTACCAGCGATGCCAGCACTGCCAACGCCCATTGCTGTGGCATTCCGAGATAAGATGAATGGTGCTCCTAACGGTGCTCCCACCGGTGGTTTACATCTGTTTGATAATGAGATGCACTCTCCCGAAAGTCCAGGCTCACCAAAAAGCGGCAACTCGGCTGGGCCAATACCATTGGAGCCATGTCCAACTGAACATCTCCTACGGCCTTTCTGGCTAATGCGCGCTTTCTATCAAACCCTAGTACATACTCGTGGTGGCTATCTCTCCACCAAACTATTTGTGCCAAGGGATGTGTGGCGTGTCAAGGGGGTCAAAATCAAGGGACTCGAGGAGAAGATATCATGCTGTGATCTCCTGACAGCAGCTTTGCAGAAGCTCGCCCAAGTTGATACCTTTGATGCGGATGCGGTGCTTGATGAAATGCAGGCTTTCGAGGATGTCCTTGAGCAAGCTCGGGCTATTCTAGTGAGGAAGCTTGGTAATGATGTCGGTGTACAGGGCTCGGGCATGCTATTTAAAGATGCCTCGTCGACCTCAACCGAGGCAGAGACGACTACAACCACCTCGAAAACATCGTCCGGAATTGGGAAGCAATCTTCATTCTCGTGGCGACGATTGCGATCAAAGAGCTCTGGGGTGGCGCTGAACACATACGGCGGGCGGACCCCAGTAATAGAAACCTCAAAGGAAGGCCATACGATAAGCACGCTTCCAATGACGACCTCTGGAAGTACCCGATTCGCGAAGAGGGATATATCCCAAGTCCAGTTTACAGGCCCGAATGCCAACTATATGAGCGCATTAGCCAAGCTATTCGATGCAGCTCAAGTCCTTGGTATGTTTAACTACCTTACAGCTATATCTTTCATGACAGCTACTAACTAAGTTTAGACCAAATCGCTCGTCAGGTTGAGGACCCTGGCCTTAAACATGCGGATAAAACACAGGTTGGGTTGGAACTGAGCACTCGCCACGCTGCAGAGTTCTTCGGATTCTACATATGCAGATTCGTCCTAACAGATATCGGCCTGTTATTGGACAAATTTCTGAAGAGAGGCAGTGAATGGGTCCTCGTCTGATCTCCATGACGGAATGAAATTACCCAAGCTCCCAGCTTGGATGGTAGATGGATGTGTAACTATATTGGAAGTCTAATCATGTCTCTGTTGACAGGGGCTTCCATCGCTGATTTGCAGCATATCATGAAATATGAGCGAACGATCTTTCTTTGTATATTAGATACCACTGGTCTGTTGACCAATGCACGTTGCGCCGCTGCACTCTCGAGGAGTGGAAATATAGGGCGCGACGACCCTGTTTGATTGGATTGTGGCATTTATGGGACTGGTTTTCTAGAGTTTCTCGCATATACAGCGTCCTGCACCACTGCAATCTTTATAGGATACTCAAGACATCTCATATAAGTGTGTTAAAATCAATTGCTACTGTTGATAATAAAACAAATACAACATAACTATACGTGATAATATAGCCAAGCCCGCCGCCATATGCAGAATATACCTCCTTCTGTGCCTTGCTCCATTTGCAAATATAAAAACACTTCAAAAGATGTAAGCATCGTAAAAATCCATTCTCAACCAGACTGTTCGCAAAGACGTTATTCCATGTTAGCCTTGGGTATTTGGCAATATCAAAGAAGTTCTCCTTCACCCTCATCCTCGCCTTGACCCTCGCTATCCCAATCAATATCCTCTCCCGCCGCCTCTGCCGCCCGATGCACCTCGGCCAAACCGCTCAGCTCGGTGATGTAGTCTCTCTCAGCTAGCGCCTTCTTCACGAATTCCCAGCCGTCCTTCTCATACGCATCCACGACCTTGGATGAGCACGCCGAGCAGCAATCGTAGGACTGGCCGCTGATAAGCATGTTCTGCCAACTCGCTAGGAATCCTCGGATCTGGTGAGGTACTATGCCCAGTGGATGTTCTGGCGGGTCACGCTCGTACGAAACTGAGCCTGACCCAGAGGACTGCACAGGCTTCGGGGCAGGAGCAAGGCCACCAAGAGGATGTTGCAGGGTGGATGCTAGAAGTTCAACGAGTTGTGCTGATGCTATCGCTGCTATCCCGGGACGCGTGACTGTGCACTGCTGGTCGAGAGTCTGGTCCTTTACTGAGTCTGCTGGAGCCACAACATCGTTGCAGAAGTAGCAGCCGAGCGCTGCTTGGGTTCCGTCGGGAGGTGTGATCCCGTGCCTCATGACGACGTATGTGTCGAACCCAAGAGCGGCATTCATCACGATCTTTCCAGTTGCCTTGCCCATGAGCGTCGGAAGCCATCGGCTCTCGCGGGTGTCCATGAGTAAAAATATGGCATCGTGCTCGTCAATAAGCTTCTTCAAAGTCTCAAAATCACGCTGCGCCTTCGGCTCGTCTGAAACAGGGTGTCCGAGCATGGGGACTGAGATGACATGTCCAGTGCTGTCTACTCCAGGATATATGTCCTGCAGAGCCTTCGCTGCTAGTTCTGCCTTCTTTCCTCCTCCTCCCAGGCAGTCTTGGTAGGTGAATAGTGGTTGGCGGACGGGATTTGAGAATGAGACTGTTCCATTATCCACGAAGGTGATTTTGCGCACACCCCATCCCAGCAGGTTCCGTGATACATAGCTGCCGAGTGTGCCGGCGCCGATGAGGAGACACTTCGTTTGGCTAATTTTTGTGAGGTTTAGGTTCGGCGCAATGCGCCATTTCATGAGTTTCAGGTTAAGGTCGACAGACTGATCCGCAAGCTGCCGTGGGTCCATATACTGAGACAGGTCTGTCAATCTGGATGACAACTTCCCGTGGCTGTTTCGCTCCCATCCAGTTACTTTCGGCATTTTAGCCGCTGGTGGTGTCGGGGTAGTTTCATCTTTCTCGACAGAAGAGGTTGAGCTAAGGTTGAGAATGATGCTTCGAGCTTCGTCCCTCTTAGATTGGACATCTCTGAAGCACAAGATGCGGACGTTGTCGAGCTTGTAACGCTGCCTTACCAAGACCAAAAGATTTCGTAACATCCACCCAGGGTTCTGTGGGTACGTAGATGGATCTGCGAACGCAATGAACTGGTCTTTAGCATCCACATCCCGGAAAAATCCCGTCTCAAACGCATGGAGTGAGCCTATTTTCCAGTTATAGCCCGTGTCGTCATCGATGGAGGTGCGTTCGACCGGTTTGGTGTCGGCCTCCTGGTCAGCTTGCGGTTTGTCAGAGTCGTACACTTTTTTAGCCAAGAAAAAGCCGTGCTCTCTTGGATCAACACTATATCTCCATGTGCCAACCTCGTCGACGAGGGCTGTTGTCTCGCGCCCGTCAAGCCGCTCTATCGGTGCAGACTGTGTCCAAGCAGGGTCTGAGTGGAGAGCTGGGAATCCAGACCAGGTTGTAAATCGGTATTTCTTTAGGTCCGCAAACGACAGTATGGTGAAGGAGGAGAGTAGAGACGGCAGGGAGTAAATGGTTCCATCTTGTATCGCATCCCAAATCTGGGCTAGTTAACGTCCGGTCTTGTGGGTTTAAGGGGCAATAAAGGGTAAAATACCTGTTTCCCCGCAGTGTTGATGATGGCGTTCTTGTCAGCGTTCTTAAATTCTTCGATGGTATTGACATTTCTGATGATGCCTTCGGCGCGAACTAAGCCGGCTGGGACTCTTTGGGAGGCGGTTAATAAATGATATCCTCACCAGGTTCCATGGTTCCATGACTTACGATGAGCTGCTCAGCGCATTCCCCAGGATCTGCATCTGGCAGTTTGTTCGAGACGTCAGATGTATAGGTGCTCCATACAGTCCTAAAACCTGGCGGGCCGACACATCGAGACGGTCGTGGTCGATCTTGAGGTTTGCGAGAGCTGAGTAGAAGGGAAGTTCGATCTCAGACTGGAACGGGGCGTATTGAAGCGCCATGGTGGTGATTGGACGTGTCGCCCCAGCCTTACGGCTTTTATCTCTGGAAGAAGTATGAAAGAGGAGTAAGTAGGATGGTTCTGAAGATTGTTAGGAAATATTGTAGTCGAAGTCCGCCCTGTAGGTAGAGCTGTCGATAAGATATACCCATAGTGCGGGGAGGCAGCTTATCGCCGGAGCCGTCGAGTAATCAGGCGGAGAGGCCGGAACCGTGCTGAGGTACCTGCTGATCATCCAATAGGGCACGCTACGGTACATGCAAGATGTATCCACCTCCACAGGCACAAGCACGCCAAGCCTCAGCCTTGTCTGTCGGTACGGAGATTCTTTTGACCGACAACAAAGCTCCAAGCCTGCCTTCCGTTGAAGTAAAGGGGATAATATAACATTCCCTTGAACATTCATTTGAAGTTCTACTGCTACAGTCAATTTCTTGTATTTGTTTTTAGAGCGACGAAATGTTTGTTGGCCTCTGTGGTGGCATTTGTTCGGGGAAGAGAACCGTTGCTCAATATCTGATTGAGCATCACGGATTCACGCGTTTGCGCTTGCACCACTCTGCAAACGAGCCTTTGACGGACGACAAGCACACCTTTCATACCATAGGAGAGCTGGTTGATTTTGTGACTACACAATGGCAGCGCCGTTGGGTGACAACCGACGTTTACTGTGAAGCTGTTTTGGACATTCTTGTCCGGCGACCTTTTTTCATTCTCATCAGCGTTGATGCACCCGTGAATGTGCGTTGGAAGCGTTTTCAAAGACGACTGATCTCTCCTACTTCATCTCCTCACCCGGATAAGGATATATCTCTCGAAGACTTTGTTTTGAGGTCAGATGATCACCTGTTTAGTCCAACTGGTGGTTTACTCCCCCTCATTTCACGGGCGACAATTCGTCTTCTCAACACATCATCGGACCTGGCACACCTCTATGCCTCTCTAGGGAAACTTGACCTGACGAATGAAGACCGCCTGAGGCCTAGCTGGGATCAATACTTTATGCAGCTCGCATCTCTAGCGGCTCAAAGGAGCAACTGTATGAAGCGGAGAGTTGGGTGTGTCTTGGTGAGAGAGAAGCGTGTCATCAGCACTGGCTACAACGGTACGCCTCGAGGACTCAAGAACTGCGGCGAGGGTGGATGTCCTAGGTGCAATGATGCTCAGGGATCTGGTGTCGGCTTGTCGACGTGTTTATGCATCCATGCTGAGGAGAATGCTTTGTTGGAGGCAGGAAGGGAGAGGATCCGTGAAGGCGCTATATTGTACTGCGATACATGTCCCTGTTTGACATGCAGCATCAAGATAGCCCAGGTTGGTATCAGTGAGGTCGTTTACAGTCAGGGGTATAGTATGGATGGTGAAACAGCAGCCGTCTTCAGGGAAGCCGGGGTACAGTTACGACAGTTCTCGCCCGTAAGTATCAATCCCCATTTATCAACCTCGAACTAACTGAGTACTCAGCCGCCGAATGGTCTAGTCCATCTTGAAAAGCAAGCTATTGTTTGATACGCCAGGCAGTCAGACATGGTTAGCTAGTTTACTTTGTTCATTATGTTGAGAGTCACAGTCATGGCCCAGGAGTTATGTGAATAGATAATGTGGCTTGTCAATTCGATACTTCTATATCTGGTCTTCAAACTGCCGGATCATAAATCCCTTATCTATCAACTCATCCTTTACCTGTGTCACAGTATACTCCCCTCTGTGGAAAATGCCAGCCCCGAGTGCAGCATCAGTCTTCGTCTTTGAGAATACCTCTGTAAAGTGGCCTGGGTTTCCAGCGCCACTTGATGCGATGACTGGGATAGTTATGGCACCCTTGACGTGGTCAATAAGTTCAAGGTCAAACCCGCTGTTAGTGCCGTCCTTGTCAATGCAGTTAAGCAGGATCTCGCCAGTGCCCATGGCCTCGACCGCCTGGGTCAACTGTATAACATCCGTATCTCTTGTCTCCCGTCCGCCCTTGATAGTACAAGCGTACCAACAATATCCTTCTCCGTTGGGACCTGGTTTCGAGGTTTTGATAACGGAGTGGGTCGTCTCTTCTGGGCTGGCAACGTATATGCGCTTTGGGTCAACGCTAACAACTACAGCCTGGTTTCCGTATGCCTTGGAGATTTGCTCAATCGCTGTCTTGCCAGAAAGCTTCTTCCCTGCTGCATAGTATTCCTCCGCCGCAGTAACAGCATCCGATCCTATAGAGACCTTGTCTGCACCACTCTTGAAGTACATGGTTGCAATTTGCAAGGCGGACACTTTGGTGCCGTCGGTATCTACGGTGTCTCTGATACCTCCTCCAATCGTCAAGGGAACGAAGACAGTTTTGGATGTCTGCCTAAGAACCTCGAGCATAGGAAGATCCGCAACTGGGCAGTCCCTGAAACTTGTGATGTTAAGGAACGTGACCTCATCAGCCCCTTGCTCGTAGTATTTCTTGGCCATCTCAACAGGCTTCCCTAAGTTGCGCACATCTCCTCCACTACCCTTCTCCCGAACATCGTACTGGTCACCTTTGGTGACGACCAAGTCGCCGCTATCGTTGGCCCTGACATCCAAGCAAGCAATAACCCGCTTTGTCAAACCCTCACTCACAGGGGCGCTGCCAGAGACACCACTGGTAGAAGAGGTTACGTTTCCGTCCAAAAAAGCCTTGAGGACTCTTAATCCCGCCATGCCACTCTTTTCTGGGTGGAATTGCGTAATGAGAGCGTTGTCTTTCATCAGCGCACCCACAAACTCCTCGTCTCCATATCGCGCCGTCGCAACGGACCAACCTTGATCCTCCAGTTGGCCCTTAACGTATGGGACCTTGTATGAGTGGACATAGTAGTATTTTGAGTCGGATCGCAAGCCAAAAAACTCCTTGTCGGACGCAGCGCTGTTCCAGCCGATGTGTGGAACTGACTTTGTGGTGTCGTCAAACCTGTCAAGGTGGGCTTTGACTATGCCGAGTCCAGCGACTTCGGGGGCTTCTGAGGAGCCTTCAAATAGTACTTGGAGCCCAACGCATATGCCCATAAATGGTTTGCCAGCTTGAACGTGCTTCCGTATCGCGGGGAGATATCCGGCGGAGGATAGTTGGTTTAGACAGTGACCGAAATGGCCAACTCCGGGGAGAATTAGTCGCTATCATATATATCAATACAAAACCATTTGAACCGCGCAAATAGCTCCAAAACGACTTACATCGGCCTTTTCGACATCTTCGGGTGACTTGACCCATTCGACCGTGTAGCCGACTTTTTCTATGGCATTGACCAAGCTGCGAATATTACCCGCAACATAGTCTAGCAGATGCACGGTAGGCATGATAACTTTTTTGCGCAGCGGCGTTGATAACCCAGCTGAATGACTGAACCACGACCCCTCTATCCTTTATAACTTTTCAGCCATCACCCCGCTGGTCTCTGTGTCATAGGCGCACGGGCCACAACGCCGCAGAATGCCACTTAAGAGGATCTAGCCTTATTTATGCTAGCGTATATTAGTAAGCAGGCTAACTCCGCCACTGCGCGTGTTCATACTTCACCGAGTTCGTTTGCCAACCTCACTCTTCAACCTTCATCATCGACCTTCTCCATCCGAACTTTTCGACAACCTAATCATCATCTCTAACTTGAGCGATAGCGGTTGACTTGAGCGATCTCTATTTTCTGATCACGCGATTCAGCCTGTAGTCAGACGCGATTCACCTTCAAATCCATAGACGAATTCAACACTCGGTCCTTCCAGGTGCACACTGAAAGATTAACCCCACAGATATCTTCGGATACAAAGTGATTGCAGAAGAGATATATCAACAGGCTCGCTGTGGATACATTTGGCATCAAATAGACAGTCAGTTCAAGGTGGCCTGCTGATACTGTGGATGTAGCTTGAGGTGTTGGGATTGGTCAACTACTGAGGCTGTTACGGGCGGTTACTTGTTATTCAACTCTTATTTTTGCGGCTTCATCGCTGCCATTTGTACATTTTCCGTTGTGTTTTTCTGCTCTCTTTCCAGATTTTTGAGCTATTGAAATCAGAACTTGATTCCCCATATCTCAGTACGAAAAAAAGAAAGATAAAATAACCTTGGCTTTGTACGGTCGCATTACCTGGCTCAAGCCTATTGCGTCTACTGAAAACTGGGTGTCGTTTGCCATCAAATCGTGCGACAGATAGAGGAGAACCATCGCATCATATATACAGAGTCGAAAACCAAGTACGACACACGAAACCATACCAACAGTCCACGAAAAAATTCATCCCTTTTCCAGTACATCCTGGCCGATCACCCAAAGACTGGAGTTCACCAACGTTGACGTGGTTAAAATATTGCCAGGATGACTTCTTCCGTTTTCTTCAAGTTCAAGTCGCAAAGGGAACCCTCCCGGGTCGAATTTGACGGCACCGGAATCTCTGTGTTTGAGCTGAAACGTGATATTATTATAAAAAGTGGACTGGGAGATGGCACGGAATTTGATCTCGCCATATATAATGAGGACGGAAACGAAGGTATGTTCGAAACAGACGTAGAAGTCTTCTTACTAACAGTATAATAGAGTATACAGATGACACTACAATAATTCCGAGGTCCACCTCGATCATTGCCCGCCGCTTACCTCCCTTGAAGGCTGGAGCGGGCAGGGCGGCTCGCTATATGTCGGGGAAGATGCCAGTTAATGCAAAAAATTCGTCCAGGAAAGAGATGCCTGCCACTAAATCCACCTCAAAGGCAGCAGTGAGCTCCAACTTTGCGCCCAAGATGAACGATTCAATGACAGAGGAGCAACGTATGGCTGCCATGTTTCAAGCCCAGAACGAGCAGTGGTCCGCACAGCAGGACGAGATGGCAAAGTGAGTTTCTATCCCCTATCTCCAAAACCAGCACCCAGTACTAAACTTCTGCAGCCAAACACCTGTCGCCCGGTCCGGTGGCAATAAGAAAGGAGGACCACCTCCCAATGTCCCAGATCACGAGCCTCCTACGGGGTACGTATGCTATCGATGTGGAGAAAAGGGACATTGGATCCAAGTATGCCCAACGAATGATGATCCGACCTTTGACAACAAACCACGAGTCAAGCGTACCACGGGGATCCCAAGGTCGTTCCTAAAGGCAGTTGAGAAGCCAGTAGCTCTCACAGGCGATGGTATGACGGATGATGTAAAAGCTCCATCCGGTGTCATGGTTAATGCCGAGGGCGAGTTTGTTGTTGCTGAGCCGGACAAGGCTTCTTGGGAGCAGTTCCAGGCAAAGACTAAGTCGTCTGCTGCTGCACAACAAGCAGCTGCATCAGGTAACAAGGAGTTGCAAGACAGAGGATTAGAGTGCCCAATCGACAAACGCATGTTCATAGACCCAATGAAGACGCCTTGTTGTGAGAAGACATATTGCAATGATTGCATAACTAACGCACTCATTGAGAGCGATTTCACTTGCCCTGGTTGTCAAACAGACGAAGTTCTGATTGACAACTTAAAACCTGACGAAGAGATGTCTAAACTCATCAAGGATTATATTGAAGAGAAGGAAAATATAAAAGAGGCCCCAGAGAGTCCTAGCAAGCGCGAATCTGCATCAGAACAAGTCCCTGTCGAACCAGCCGCCAACAAGGCCGAGTCCGCGTCGCCAAAGCCCGGATCTCCTGGTGTCGTTTCATCGCCAAAGCCTTCGGGTTCAGAAAAGCCGGCGGAGAAGCCACAGGTAGTTAATCCTACTGGACCTGACACTAAGAAGCGTCCTGCAGAAGATCTCCTCGAGAATCCCAAGATACCAAAGGGCCCCAAGGCGATGCAACAGCAGGAAGCGCAAAGACAGGCAGGAATGCAACAACAGACTATGATGAACGGCATGAACCCCATGCCGGGATTTCCAAACGCACCCTTCGATATGTCACAACAGTTTGGGAATGGGTACGGGATGGGCATGGGCATGGGCAATATGAATATGATGAATGCGTACGGAATGATGAACCCGATGATGAATCCCATGATGGCCATGAACGGCTTCCCTATGAATGGCGGGTTTCCGGGCATGAATATGCCTAACATGAATGGTCCATATGGTGGCGGATACGGGGGTGGTATGGGAAATCAGGGAGGAGGTTACAATAATGGCAACGCATCAAGGCCGAATATGCCAGTAGTTCAGCCAGGCCAGTTCCCAAATCAACAAAAGACGGTTTTTGCGGGGAACTTGCCAAATGAGGAGGACAACGCATATTTCCGGAATCCCGTTAACCCTCACCGACACCAGGGACGACAGAAGAGAAGCCGTCCGAGTGATTTCAGGGAGCTCTAGTTGGGAGCAATGGTATTGATAGGGAGGGTTTAGTTGGTTAAAGCTGCAGTATGGAGCACCAGCTGTCGATAAACTCCTATCGACTTGTGCATATGGGTCAAATGAGGCGTCTGGTCCACCTTCTGGAGTTGGCTCGGATCATGGGAAATACTGGTGTCATTTATATATTACTGTATAATAAGAATAACGTTAACTTCAAAGCTTGTTCCACTGTGATGATCATTAATTTTGAATCTTATAAAATAATTTTCTGTGTAGTCACTGATAGAAGCTTGTAGCAGCGCTCATAGCCCTCAAGGTCAAGGAGACGTACTAGCGCCGACGTAATCGCTTTATTTGGCTTGGTGGCTGTGGCTTGGTTTATGTGGCTCGGTTTCAGTGACGCCTGTACCCCTCAGCCCCTCTTATTCCCACCAGACGAGTAGCTTCCTAGGCAGCATAGAAAGCGCCAGGCAATAAATAACTCACAAACAATTCTTTACATACGCTCCCTTGAAGCGTTAACTGTTAGGGTGTTGTCTCTCGAACGACGTCACGATATCTCAAGTTGAAAGGAAGACATATCCCGCACGTCCCAACCAAGAGTACCCCTCCATACGCGAATCGAAGGTTCCACGCCGCCAGGAGCACTGACGACGCTTACCCAAAGTCCGATTCCCATCTACAGGCATAACTTTTAACCCAGCGCCCGACCAACAATCCAGATCCAACGACCGGTGCGAGAAGCATCCTCGGATTACTCGCCATGAATGTCATCAAGCTCCAGCGGTATGTTCACACCGATTGCCCGGCTTTGTTGTCGTTTGCGCCTGACTGACGAAACTCGATACAGGAAGTTCCCGGAGTTCCAGCAAGATGAGATCTTTGGACTCCAAGATGCCTTCCGCAAGTTAGATGTGGACGACAAAGGTTACATTGACGAGGGAACGGCGATCAAAGCTACCCAACAAAGCGAGAGGCAGCCGTACGATGTTGTGAGGCAGGCCCTGAAGGAGGTCGAGCTTGATTCGTCGCGGAGAGTTGAGCTGGAAGATTATGTCGGCGTAAGTATTGATACATACTGCTATGGCCCGTTTAGTAGCTAACTCAAGCGAAGCTGGTTTCCAAATTGCGCGAATCGTCTCCGGCGCAACAGCGAATGTCAACGGGACCATCGCGCCCAGCACCACCCACGTCGCAGAAGCCCATGGGCCATGCTTCCAGGCCAAGCGCCAGCGGCCGTATCCAGGTCCAGGGCTCGTCTGCAAATGTTACACACACTATCAACGAGGATGAGCGGACCGAATTCACCAGACACATCAATGCTGTCCTCGCTGGCGACCCAGACGTGGGAGATCTGCTACCCTTCCCTACGGACACCTTCGAGATGTTTGATAAATGCAAGGATGGATTGGTACTTGCCAAGTTGATTAACGACAGTGTCCCCGATACCATCGACGAGCGTGTGCTCAATAGGTCAGGGAAGAAGATCAAGACATTGAATGCATTCCACATGACGGAGAACAACAACATTGTTATCGAGTCGGCAAAGGGCATTGGTTGTTCGGTTGTCAACATTGGTAGCGGAGATATAATTGAAGTCCGTGAGCATCTGATTCTGGGATTGATCTGGCAGGTTATTCGCAGAGGCCTGCTTGGAAAAATTGATATCAAACTGCACCCGGAATTGTACCGACTACTTGAGGAAGATGAGACCCTTGAACAGTTCCTGCGCCTGGCCCCCGAGCAGATTCTTCTGAGGTGGTTCAATTACCACCTGAAGGCAGCCAACTGGCCAAGAAGGTAAGCGTCCCATCTCGATACAGTTCATTAGGTCTAACGTTAACTCAGGGTCAACAACTTTTCTACCGATATTAAGGATGGCGAGAACTACACGGTTCTCCTCAACCAGATTGCTCCAGAGACATGCAGCCGCTCGCCGCTCCAAACACAGGACCTCTTGCAGCGCGCAGAAGAAGTGCTGCAAAATGCGGACAGATTGGACTGCCGCAAATTCCTTAGCCCGACATCTCTCGTTGCTGGAAACCCGAAGCTCAATCTCGCCTTCGTCGCTAACCTCTTCAACACCCACCCGGCATTGGACCCCATTACTGAGGAGGAGAAGCTGCAGGTCGATGATTTCGATGCGGAAGGAGAGCGTGAGGCGAGAGTTTTCACTCTCTGGCTCAACAGTCTGGATGTCAACCCATCTGTCAACTCCCTCTTCGATGATCTACGAGACGGCACTGTCCTCCTGCAGGCGTACGACAAGGTTATCAAGGGCTCCGTGAACTGGAAACATGTGAACAAAGCTCCAGCCTCTGGCGCCGAGATCTCGCGATTCAAGGCTGTGGAGAACACAAACTACGCAATCGAGTTGGGTAAACAGAACAGGTTTTCGCTGGTCGGAATCCAGGGTGCAGATATCACAGATGGGCAAAAAACCCTTACACTCGGACTTGTCTGGCAACTGATGCGGAAGGATATTTCCGAGACTCTGTCTGACCTGGCACAGCGTATGGGCAAGCGTGAGATCACTGACGCGGAGATGGTAAAGTGGGCCAACGACATGTCTCGCAAGGGTGGAAAGAGCTCTTCCATTCGTTCGTTCAAGGATTCGTCC
Source organism: Pseudogymnoascus sp. SDFLT0511 (assembly GCA_030180035.1). Lineage (NCBI taxonomy): Eukaryota > Fungi > Ascomycota > Leotiomycetes > Thelebolales > Thelebolaceae > Pseudogymnoascus > Pseudogymnoascus sp. SDFLT0511. The sequence continues at coordinate 1,165,709 of JASCQD010000008.1, read as the reverse complement.
ATCGGCACTGGAACTTTCTTGCTTGATGTTCTAAACGGGATGAAGAGCAGCTACGTCGACTATGATTTGGTTACACCTGGCCGCACCGAGGATGAGGCGTACCTGAACGCCAAGCTGAGCATCAGTATTGCAAGAAAGCTTGGGGCTACCATCTGGTTGGTTCCTGAGGATATTTGCCAGATCCGCAGCAGATTGGTTGTTACATTCATTGGTAAGCTATATGCCCTCTTCTCTGTTATACAATATACTAATGCTCTATAGGTTCCTTGATGGCAACGCATGATAAAATGTAAATTCTTACCACCAAGCACATTACAGTCAAATATTTTATGCTCTCGGGCCTACTTGCAATAAACAGTTTCATTACAAATATGTTCAACCCGTGCTTGCTCCAAGATTTGTTAATTTCAAAATGACATCATTAATAACAGTCCTGTACTCTTCTTGTCCCTCTACCGTATCCATAGTCCCATATCCATAGTCAGACCCCCGTAGAGTTGTTATCCATCTCTTCTGCGACATCTCATAATATTTGTATTAATAGCCAATACGAGGCGGGATCACCATCAAGGTTTATAGACGACAAGTCTTGGCAAGCGATTCTGAGATTATTATCATAATTTGCACTGTACTACGAATTTGAGTCCAACCATATGCTATAGAACACTCTGGCCTTCCAATAAAGCCTCCTTGGGACCGATACCATTTTAGAAAGCACCACCACTGATTGAATAGAAACATTCTCTGGAACGGAATACAGACTGTTTAAGAAACCACCCGTAATTACTCTGCGGTGTCCAGATCATCGTGGACTTGGAGAGGAGACTCTGTGGCTGCTAAAAAGTCAGCTATGAAAAGAGGCGCTTGTATCATGGAAATTACCTTTTCTGTCGTCACCGTTAGTGCCATTTTCACGGACGTCATCACGTTCATCCTTCATCTCTCTGTCCCTAGACACAATTTTTTAGCAGTTGTTATTGGTCATTTGTCGCAAATACACACCTATCATCAGGGCTGCGGGATCTATCTCCACGGCGGTCATAGTCACGCCTATCATCCTTGTGAGGAGAGTAGTCGCGGCCACGGCGAGGGGACGGGGAGCGGCGGCGCGGAGAGCGACGTCCGCCCGGCGCACGCTCACGGTCTCTGCCAGTGTCAAAGCGCCAGGAAGCAGAAGGTGGTGTACGAGCCCACTAGTATGACCATTAGCAATGAGGTACTCTGGATCGACTGGGCATGCTTACCTCAATCTTCAGTAAATCATCCCGTCCAATGCGCTTGTTATGCAGCTCATGATAAGCATCATCGGCATCACGGCGGCTCTCATACTCGACAAAGGCAAACCTGCTTTAGTGTCAACCATATTAGAAGTGCGTACAGAAGGACTAGGTAGGGACTCACAGGCGGCTTGCTGCAGTTCGAGGAGCTGGAATGTCACACCGGACGAGACGCCCATAGCTGTAATATGCCTTGTCAGTACTGGAATTTCGAAAGGGCAGATGTTGATGAGTCCAATAAATGAGTAGGATCTTGTAAAGGCCATAGCTGTCGCGGTGGACGCCTTCCCGTGCGGAAGGCGAGTATGGGAACCATTCCTGTGCCGTGATGCGACTGCTCGATCGGAGGAATGGGGAGATAGGGTTGAGCGGAGGCAGGACGTGAAGAAGCTGACAGCGAAGTCTCGAGGGAGGGTTGAGGACGAGGCAGGGGATCATCGGACTCGAGGCTGATCATCGAGTTTTCGACTTTTGTTGTAGACGTACCGTTCGAACTCGTACGCAAGGTCTCTAGCCCTGGTTCCGTGGCCGAAGCCTGTCACGTAGAGGGTTGTTCCGCCGCCACGAGACATGTTGATGGATTTCGATGTTTGGGTGAACTGAGGCCGTTGCTGGCTGACTGAGTATCTTGTTCGGAAGGGTTAGACCGGGCCAAAAGCCAATGCAAGCTCCCAGTGAGCACTCAGATAGAACCTTCCAATGTAAAACCAACAGTAAAGGTTGTGTCGTTTATTGAGGTTGGATTGCAATATGCGCTCGCAGGAGCTTATGACGATTATGGGGAATGAGGCGTCGGATGGAGGGATTTGGTATGTTGACGACGATAACACAGGCCATGGATAACGAGAGGCGCTGCCGCCCCATGTACTATCCGTTTGCAGCTAAACTTTTGTTGCCTCAGGCATCAATGGGCGATAAGTTAAGTTAACATGCAACCACGTGACTTTCCGTCGGCAACGACACGGCTCGGGAGCACCTTGCTACGAAGATAATCCGGCCCCGGTATTGTTGACTTCTCTCAGCCTCTTCCAGCCGTGGACAGATGGTATTACTGTTGCGGTCCAGAGCATCTCCACCCACGCCAAATCACACCCTCTCCACTCTAAGCTTCTGCGATGCGATTGACTTCGACTATACCTTACTGTAAACCAGTCACGAAGCTCGACCTAGAAAATCACAGACTCATCAGCCTTGCAAAATAGCTTCTATTTACGCCCTGCCACCCTGGATGGCCCAGCATCTAGACCCTTCAAGAACCACCCTTCGACCCAGGATTAACAGTCATTGATCCCCGCGTGCAGCAACCACGAAATTTATTAACGCACCAAATCGTTTAATTTGCGACGCGCATCGGAGAATTTACAAAGGCCGACGCTTCCAGATCCACGCCGAAACCACTGGCTTCCCTGCAACCTGGGATTAATGTTTTGGAAACCCAGCGGTGCTGCTCGAACTACGACCCGTGGAGTGATTGCTAAACCAATCGCCACGAGATGTCAGACGTATGTCCCTCGTGCTCTCGGCCATGGTATGGAATCCCTGCTAACGTCAGCCGCAACAGCCAGGAGAGAGGGCGTTAAAGCCCACGCCGAGTCTTAAAGTCCTACAGATGAAGGAAATCATATCACAGCCAGTAACCGCTGCATTCTGCGCTGGTGGTGTTGCCGGCGCCGTCTCTCGAACTGTTGTCTCGCCGTTGGAGCGACTCAAGATCCTATACCAAATCCAGGGTGCTGGTCGTCAAGAGTATACTCAGTCCGTCACAAAGTCATTGGCCAGGATTTGGCGTGAAGAGGGATGGAAGGGGTTTATGAGGGGTAACGGAACCAACTGTGTCCGTATAGTGCCGTATTCTGCTGTGCAGTTTGGTAGCTACAACTTCTACAAGAAGGTAGGCAGCATGTTTGATCCCTGTATGCGCTCGCAACTAACTAATTTTGTGCAATAGTTCTTCGAGCCAACACCAGGCGCCGACCTCTCGTCGTTCAGGCGTTTAATATGCGGAGGAGCCGCTGGAATCACATCTGTTTTCTTTACATACCCACTTGATATTGTCCGCACCCGCCTTTCGATTCAGTCCGCTTCATTCGCCGCACTTAGCAATGTCCACAAATCCAAGTTACCCGGGATGTGGAGCACCATGGTCATGATGTATAAAACCGAAGGTGGCATTCTTGCTCTATACCGAGGCATCGTACCCACTGTTGCCGGAGTTGCACCCTACGTAGGTTCAAGGCTCAACCTCTCGAGCCCCGATGCTAATTAGTTGCAGGTCGGCTTGAATTTTATGACTTATGAACTTGTACGGAAACATTTCACGCCAGAGGGTGATAAGAATCCCAGCGCCCTTCGCAAGCTCGCCGCTGGCGCAATCTCAGGGGCCGTTGCACAAACGTGCACATATCCATTGTAAGTTCCGCGTTGACCCCCAGTTGGTGGAAATCCTAATCTTTATCAGCGATGTTCTACGACGACGCTTCCAGATCAACACGATGTCGGGGATGGGCTATCAGTACAAGGGGGTATTCGATGCCGTGAAGGTAATTATCGCACAGGAGGGCGTCAAGGGATTATACAAGGGCATCGTCCCGAACCTGCTCAAGGTCGCGCCCAGTATGGCAAGTAGCTGGCTCAGCTTTGAGATGACGAGAGACTTCTTGGTAGGTCTGAACACTGATGTTTCAGATATTTGAACGATTGGGGGTGCCCCATCGTGAAACTGCTGGTGGTCGTCGTTCGTCACATTAGGAAGCAGTATGCAAATAGACGACGGGATTTTATAGATCACTTGTACAAAGCCATATTTGAGATATACTATATACAGTAATAGAAGAGATTATATGTAGTGTTCTGTTGTCGAGAAACAGGCATCGCCAGCTGAGCAGAGGAGTAGAGGCACGTGAGGTGGGTTTGACATGCGGGCAGGGGTTAGAAGCTAGCGACGCTAGAGCATTTTGTTTGCATTTTTCTGCCTAAGGCATCCCAGCCTTTTCGGTTAGGTTTTCCGCGCGCACATTCCCAATTTCTCTCACCGAATTGTTCGACCGCATCAACAACCCGACGACAACGACCAGTTTCGACAAACCGCAAAGATGGGTATGTTACCAATCTTCGCCTTCGTATGCAAGTGGGGATCATGAAGTTGTCAAGAATGAAACTTCCAGTTCGCCTCAGGGTGTTCTGGGAGGGAAACTCCTCTCGACCTTGATCTTTGCGAAGTACTTTTCCGAGTCGCAAGACCGAAAATTACAAAGAGCATATTGAACATAGGCTGATGGTATCGTTTTTTAATAGGTATCGATCTCGACGCACACCATGTCCGCAGCACGCACCGCAAGGCGCCCAAGTCTGACAACGTCTACTTGAAGCTGCTCGTCAAGCTCTACCGCTTCTTGGCCCGTAAGAAAACCTCACCTCAGCATTGAATCTCCAAATTCACCCACTAACACGGCACAAACAGGCCGCACCGAGTCGTCCTTCAACAAGGTCGTCCTCCGCCGCCTCTTCATGTCCCGCATCAACAGGCCCCCGGTGTCCCTCTCCAGAGTCGTCGCCAACGTCTCCGAGAAGTCCAACAACAAGACCGTCGTCATCATCGGCACCGTCACCGATGACAACCGTCTCCTGACCGTCCCCAAGCTCAGCATCGCTGCCCTCCGCTTCACCGCCACTGCCCGCGCGCGCATCCTGGCTGCCGGCGGCGAGATCCTCACCCTGGATCAGCTTGCCCTCCGCTCCCCTACCGGAAGCAACACCCTCCTCCTCCGTGGACCCAAGAACTCCCGTGAGGCCGTCAAGCACTTCGGCTTCGGTCCCCACAAGCACAAGGTACGTTTTCCCCACCCCTCCTCGTGCCTACCTCGTGATGGGCAGGCTGGTTTGAGGAATATCTACTCACACATTCGCGCAGAAACCCAAGGTCGAGTCCAAGGGCCGCAAGTTCGAGAAGGCTCGTGGACGTCGTGCGTCGAGAGGTTTCAAGGTCTAAGCAACACGTCTCTGACGTTGTTGTTGGGCTTGAGAACTCTAGTTGTGGTGGGATTACGATCTGGGATTGGCGTGGGGGTGTGCACTCTGGCGTCAATAGTTTGTGTCCTGGGGGTAAGGATAACCATAACCCTTCTTGCATTTTGCTTGATGGGGCGAGTAGGAATGAAAATGAAACTACAAAGCTTACCTTAATATGTTTTTTGGACGTGTTTATGTGATCTGTTGTGAGCTGTAATCTAGTTCAATTCGTTGAAACCTGTATAATCCATGCCTCAATCCCCCACCACGGTAAGGCGCTCGTTCTATAGATACCTGTTATATAAGGCATCCATACATATACATATCGATATCCAATGCATCCATCCATCCCAAATTTATTACCCAAGCCCAAGCAACGCGCATCACAACCACCATTCCTCCCTCACCACACCGCAACACCTCTCTCCACAAGCTACAACTCCAACCCTACCTACATAATCAACACACACGACCCAAACTACCCACCAAAACCACGATACCCCGAGCGCAACACCACACAACAACCGCCCAAAATGTCCTTAACTACAAATACAACCTTTGAATCCCTCCCTTGTACGTCCCTCCCCACCCCCCCTCCTCCTCCGTCCCCTTCCCACCTCCACAAGCCCCAGCTAACCCCCCCCCAGACATCGACACCCCCCCTTCACCCTCCTCCCTCACAGCCGCACGCTCCCTAATAACCTCCTCCCTCCCCACCCCCCTCCCAGCAACCCACCCACGGCTTCCCCCTTGTCCAGCCCTGGATTCCTTCGACCCATCCTCCAGTGCGCCCCAGAAACTGTCCGCGATAGACATGACCCGCTACGAAGCCCTCGACGCGCCCGCCGCCGGGAGTTCCATCTCGGACCTCGAAGCTTCCGTGCGCGCAGCCGGGATCACCTCTACGTATCTTCGACTGAGGGTTAGAGGGTTGGAAAACCTCGAGAATGGCGCAAAGGGGAAAACAGACTGGTTAGCAGGCAACGAACAGACGTCCCTCGTCCTCGAGGGTGTAGAGCGGGAGCTCGCGGAGACGAAGGAGGAGATTGAGCGCGTGGTGAGCGAGAGGAGGACGAGGCAGGAGGCTGTGGGCGCGGAGATGGAGGTCCTTGAGCGCACGTGGAGGACGGGGGTGGGGAGGGTTGTGGAGACGGGGGTTGCGGCTGAGGGGGTGAGGAGGGAGGCTCTTGAGGTCTTGGGAGGGAGCAGGGCTTGAGGAGGGAGCTGGGTGGGGAGGTGCGGAATGGATGGGGGATGGGGTGGTGGTCAGGGCGCGCATATCAACGCGCCTGATCGAGATAGCTACGACAGGGGCGTGTCCGTTGCAGGATGTAGAAGCTGGGTGGTGTGGTGGATGTCGAGAAACTGGGTTAGTGGGTTGGGGTGGAGTTTGAGGATTTTCTGGGTCTGGAGTTAAAGGGATGGGGACTGCATAGGAAAGGCGGGAGTGGGGGGAAAAGGGGGGGTTGTATATTAACTACAGATGACGGGGTGGATGGGCGGAAGTTGTGCCGCGGCATGTTGCAGAGTTGGGGGAACGGCATGGCACTCGGGGAGTGTACTGGACAAATACATGGAGCAGAAGGCACAGTACAGTGCTATAGATATAAAAACTCACACGCACATGAACATGCACAAACTTAGAGAGAGAGAGCAAAACTTGGCATGAACTGGAGAACATAAATGAACATAATCAATTAAACTTCTCGAAAAATTTCGCTACCTCTATGCCCCCTCCCCCCTCTTGCATCCCCCCCATCTCATCCTCGTCTCCCCCTTGGACTTCCTTTCACCCAGCCCCATCTCTTCCGCGTTACCTCACCCATCGAGGGTAGAGCCCATGCCCCATCACCCCGTTCCGTCCCCCTCCTTCATCCCCCATATCACCGCACAAAACCAACTCTTGCGCGCGCCCCCACAGCACAGCACAGCACCGAATCTACAGCGCTCCCCCTCTTCTCCACACCCCGAAACGCCATATAAATCCCACACACCCCTTACTCATCGCGGTGCCACAAAAAAAACACACACAAAATAAAAACGCACACACAGTTCGGAATACCCCCTCCCCCCTTACTCCTTCTGCAACGGATCCACCGTCTCAACACCCTCATACCGCTCCCTCCTCATAATCCCCTCCACCGGCCCCAGCAGCCTCTGGAACCCATCCTTCCCCAGCGTCGCAACCTTGACGTCTGTAACACACACCACGCTCGCCGCTCTCGGTGCATCATTCAGCAGCGCCAGCTCTCCAAAGAAGTCACCTTTACGGTAATTCTTGACCGGCATCTCGACGCCCTTCTTGTACGCGATCGCCTCGCCGTCTTCGAGGAGATAAAACGCCTCCCCCGCGTCGCCTTCCGAGATGATCTTCGTGCCGGCGGGGTACTTGCAGCTCTCGAGCGCGTCGGCGATCTTGGAGCGCTCGTAGTCGTTGAGCGAGGAGAGGAGGGGCACTTCGGCGAGGAACTTCTCGTACATCCGGCGTCGTGTGAAGGTGTAGTCCATTAGGATCCGGCGGAAGGTGACGCGGTCGAGCGCCCAGAGAACGCAGTCGTTTGTGGCGGAGATGACGGTCGCGTTGCGTGGGGCGCCGTACATGAGGGCTAGCTCGCCGAAGGTGCCGCCGACGGTTATGGTGGCTACTTTGGTGCCGAGGCCGTCGGGGCCGGGTTGGAGAGAGCCGGAGGGGTGGATGTAGACGTCGAAGGAGCCGGATTCGACGATGTAGAAGTAGTCGCCTTGGTCGCCTTGGGAGATTACCTGGGGGGTTGTCAGTACTAGCCGAGAGTAAAGAGGAGGCGGCGGGGTTTGTTGGGGTAGGTGGAGTGGGGAGGGGCACGGTGATGGGACGGGGAGGATAAGTCTAGACAGACATGCGACTCACCTTGATATTCTTCGCCGGAATCGGCTTCTCCACCAACGCCCCAATAATCTGCCTACTCTGCTCATCATCCAGCGCCCTAAACAGCGTATGCGCGCCAATCGCCGCCTTGAGCCTCTTGAGCTGCTCCGGCGTCTTCGGGTAGAACGGCGGCGTCCACTTGTCGTTTGCTGAGTCGGTGGGGTTCATCGACTCGGCGGAGACGGAGGTGCGGCGGCCCATGCCGTAATTGGAGGGGAAGCCGTCCGAGGAGGGCTTGAAGGAGGAAGGGGGACCGTCGGAGGCGCCGTCCGAGCCGAAGGGGCCGCCGGTGGTGGTGCCGGGTTCGGCTTTTGATGGGAAGTTGGAGGTGGTGGGCGAGGCGACGGCGTCCCCTTCTTCTTCTTCTTCGAGGACTTGGTTGATGGGGCGCGTGGGGAGTTCGGTGCCTGCCGGAGGCTTCTCAGGCGCGTCGCTGAAGGGGTTCGAGCCGTGGCGGCCGGGGAATGTGTGGCCTGGCATCTTTCCTACGTCTTGGATGTGTATGTGTGTGGTGGTTGTGGTGATGGAGGTGGTGGTAAAGGGCGCGGTGTGTTCCCTTTAAATAAGGCCAGTAGATCAATGGGCCCGGTCGTTGGAATGTCTCGGAAAAGCACAGATCCTCAGGTGGCGCCTTGAGGTTTCCTTTTTTTTTTGTTTTTGGGATGGGGGACCGATGAGAAGAGGGGTTCTGGGGAGCTGCCGATCTTGGGGATTAAGCGTAATTGCGAGGTCTGAGAAGGCGTGTGTGAGTCGGTGACACAGTGGATGTGGGATAGAGTGGACTGTCTGAGTGTCGACTGGGTGTTTTTTATGTTGTAGTCGAAGGCCGTTTATTGGGGTGAGTGAGTGGGGAAGTTGTTGTCTGATTCTGAGGGGGGCAGAGGGTTAGCTATGGCAAACAAATGACGTGTGGGACGGGAAGCTAGCTGGGAGCAAGCATGAACGAACGAACGCACGTCTTGTGTGTGGAGATTTTGATCTCGGTGTCACAGTCAGATCTTCGGCAGTTTTTGGTCGGACTATCAGTTGTGTACAACAGGAGACAAAAAGATTGTTTTTATAAGAGTTGTGGTTGTGGGAAGTTATTTTGTGTTTGGTTTGTGTTTAGTAAAGAGGAGAAAGATTGGTGGTGGTTTGTGTGGGTGGCGTAGTGGTTTAGTTAGTTGGTTTGGTTTTTGGAAGAGAATGAGTTCACTGGTAGAGAGAGATAGATAGTGGTATGAGGGAAGAGGGAAGAGGGAAAGGGAGGAGGGAGGAGGGAGGATAAGGGTCAGTTGTGTGTGGTTTTTGATGAGAGGGGGGGGATGATTAGTAGTTAGTTTGTATGGTGAGGTGAGCGGGGAGGGGAAGGATGGGGGGGGGTGATTGTGGTTGTGGTTGATGTTTGATTTTGGGGATTAGTGGGTTTCTGGTGGGTTGGTGGGTTGTGTGGTATTGGGCGTGCTTCCAGAAGCATAATGGAAAGGACGCTGTGTGGACCGAGAGGACGAAACGAACCAGAAAGAACCCACATCGACACACACAGACACACACAGACACACGGGACACAGACCACTAGAAGGTCTTTTGCTAGGTGGAAGGCCGAACGGCGATGGGAGGGAAGCGGGATGGGGTCTGTGCTGGTAGGGTGGGTGTGGGAGGGGAGGGGGGGAGGGATTATACATGCTAGATACATACAACCGATAGCTATTCACGCACGGAATATGCGCACAAAGCTAGAGCTTGGAAGTACTTGCGATGTTTGGGTGTAGCATATTGTAGTATGGTATGGTATGGTATAGTACGGGTATGGTACATACATATATAGGATACAGCTTGTATATACAGCTTGTATACAGGGAGAGCTTGCTGGGATACTGCTGGGGATACTGCACACTCACCTCACACGTACATCCCACACGTACAGGACAGATGTACAGTACCGCGCCGGGTGTTGTATGCTGTCGATTATGCAGGGTGCAACTATGGGTGGGTACGAGAGATGGTACAGTCGGGAGTATAATCGACGGCACAATCGACACAGTAGCGATGCGATACCTTCCCATCTGTGGAGCAAGGAGGGAGTGGGAGAATGGGAGAGTGGGAGAGCGGCAGAGCTATCGATGATGTATACATCATAGGCATCATACATATGGGAGAAGAGCAGAGTATAGAGTGGTAGAGTAGTAGTGGTTGAGTAGAGTAGTAGAGTAGAGTAACCATAGTGGTAGTAGCTGTAGAATAGTAGCTATAGAGTAGTCCTATCGAAGAGTGACTATAGTAGTGGTGGTAAAATGGTACACCAGTGGAGTAGAGTAACTGTAGCAGTAGCCGAAGAGTACTTCCATCATCTCTATGATGTATGCTTCTATACTCTCTCAGGCTACTAATATTACTCCCGTTAGACTCCTCCCACTAAACTCCTCCCATTACTCAAATTGACTCCTAGTGACTTAATCCCGCCTACCTCGCTCTCCCGTTCTGTATGTCACTCCCGCCACTCTCTGCTATGACAGGTATGAGAGGCCTGCGAGCTCTCCTATGGTCCTACTACGATACTCTACCACGATACTATACTACGATACTCTAGTACCATACTCCTAAGACAGCAGAGAGGCCCTTGGTAGAAGAGAAGCCCTTGAGAAGCCCTTGAGAAGCCCTTGTTGAAGAGAAACCCTTTAGAACACCTTAGACCCTTCTCTGCCTCTCTTACAACGGTAGACTAAGCTGACGAGCACAGGACGAAGGATGAGGGCACACACGTACCTTCCCTTGCCCTGTCTGCTGAGGGGTGCATCATTTAATCTATATGCACCAGCTCAGGGCGTGCGTATAGTGTATAGCGCGTATAGAATGTTCCGTCGGCGGCAAGAGAGCTTTCCGCTTCCGCTTTCCGAGCTTCTATGCCATTTATCCATATAGTTCCGCCAAAACCACCAATACAATCCATACAGTCCATATAGCCCATACACTCTCTATTTCCTCTAGAAACATTATCGAACGTCCATTGCACCCTTATACTCTCTCCAAAAACATCAAATTCATCCGCGTCACGACCTCACCCCATCGCGGTCGACGACGCGTAGCACCGTGTGAGACAGAAACACGGTTGGTACATGCACGATACCCCTCATCGCGCCCTCTATCGCGCCTTATCATAAGTACTGCCCAGTATTCACTCCCACTCTCTCCCCCTCTTGCTCTATCTGCCCATCTGCCCATCTGCCCATTGCCACCTCCCTTTACAAATTGTATGAGAGGACGCCCAATATTGTGCTATCCCCATACTCTTAAAAGTCGTGCCTATCCCGGGCGATAACGAAGCAACATCTCCGCCTCATCCATCCAGGCGCATTTCCTCCCTCCTTGTTTTCTCCAAATCCAATTTTTCTCCTCTCCCAACCCCAATCTACCCAACGCCACCCACTCTCCCCCCAAACTCGCCCACCCCCATCCATCAGCCACTCACCCACCCAACCCACCACCACCTACCCAGTACTACCAACACCAACAACTTACCAACCTACAGTACTACTCAACCAACAGGCCTGCCATTCTTCTTCCCATCATCGATTCTCTCCTTCCTTTCCCTTAAAGCTCTCAATCCCTCCAACTCATACCTCCCACGCGCCCCAAACCACTGCGATATCCACATCGATCACCACAGAGCATCATCTATACCCCCCCATCCTCACCATGGGAACCTTCGTTTTCAAGTGGTAAGCTCTTCGCCTCCGTCCCAGTGCTTTCGCAGTCCCCCGCCAAGGGTCGCGAACAGCTTCCTTTTTCCCTTCCCGTGCAACTTTCGCCACCTCGCAGAAGAAACAGGAACTTCCGCAGTTCCGGGGCTACAATTGGCGCCCACAAAGGTCTTACTTTCTGTGTATACAGTAAACTAACTCGATTCTTTGCATAGGGAGCACCCGGCATCCGAGGTCATCGTCACAGGCACATTCGACAACTGGGCGCAGACGGAGAAGCTACACAAGAAGGGCGACATCTTCGAGAAGGAGGTTACGCTGCCCAGTGCGGCCGACAAGATATATTACAAGGTGAGAAAGAGACAATTCCCGTCGAGCTACAGCTTCTTTGCGCCATCTGGCAAAAAGAATCCCAAACACAAGATTGCGCTGCCGTCTGCTTCAAGTAGTTCTTGAAAGCTACGGGATCGCAAAAAGGTCTCAGGCTACCACACGGTCTGGTCGGCAAACTGGCACAAGCTTACAAACCGGGAACCAACGCAAGTAAACTGTACGTACGTATGCATTGTACATACAGGCTTCTTCGCGGAGGGTACGGTTGGTTAAGAAGTATTTGCGCACGCATGCCGGCCGTCTTTGTGCGCGACAAGGGCCCTTTGTCACGGCGTTTGGCGCATCACACATACTCTAGTGTGTATGTATGACGTATTCCCCCCCCCCAAGGACCCTCAATTCTGCCAATTGCCCAGAATGCGCGACAAAAACAAGCAGCGGGCGGGGTCCTGAAGCAAAGCTCTGGGGCGATTCTATGCTGCCAAATCCGATGATCGTGGATCGCATTTGGCTACAGCGAGACTGGTGGGGTCCAAGTCCGGTCAGCTGGCAGCGAGGGCTATGCGCCGTCCCTGGTGAGGGTGCAACCGAAGCCAACCAAGGCGTCATGCCAATGCAGGCAATCATCCATTGATCGCCTAATGCTCCCTTAGCTCCCATTGACCGCCTCGACCCCTCATTCTTACTGTACCCTCTCCTCCTCTTCCCAGCCACCATTGTTTCTCACCAAAAGACTCATTGACTCGCTCATTGCTGCTCACGAATCATCAATACTGATATTTCTACTCTCATATAGTTCTTAGTCGACGGCAACTGGGTGACCGACCACACAGCGCCGCAAGAGAAAGACAACCTGGGCAACCTCAATAACTACCTCACCACCGACCGCATCAAGACATCCTCCCACACACCCGCCGCAGCCGCAATCATGTCCGGCGTCACCCCCAACTCCACCACCGCCGCCCTGGCCAAAGACGTGCCAAAGGAGAACGGCACCTCCTCTGCCCTCCCCGGCGCCTTCCCCGAAACCCCCGCTACGGAACCAGACAGCTTCTCTGTAAACCCCATCCCCGCGTCGGAAGGCGCGGGAAACCCCATCAAGCTCGCGCCCGGTGAGGCCGTCCCCGCCCCTAGCACCATCAACGCCAACACCATCACCTCGGGCGTGCACGACGACGAGGAGCTCAAGGCCGCCGACCTGGCCAAGAACGGACCAACCTACAGCGTGAACCCCATCCCCGCCACCGCCGGCGCCGGTAACCCCATCACCCTCGCCCCGGGCGAGCGCGTCCCGGACCCAAGCACCATCAGCGGGAACACCATCGGCTCGAGCGTCCGCACAGACAAGGAGTCCTACGAGAACAGCGGCGGGCTCGGGACCGCACCAACCCTGCCTCCCGTCGTCACCCCCGAGGCCGAGCGCGCCGCAAAGGGAACAGGCGTCCTCGACCTGCCATCCACCTCCAAGGGCAACATGATCCCCGAATCCAGCCTCCCCATGGGCGGCGAGGGCGGCGTAGGAACCTTTGACGCAAGCCCAACCATCCAATCCGTCGGTCCCGGCGCCACGACTGCTGCCCTCGCTGGCGCAGTCCCGCTCGAGAAGAACATCAAGAGCGGCCAGCACACCGACAACGCAGCCATCCAGACCGTCGGCCCCGGCGCCACGACCGCGGCCCTCGCGGGCGCCGTGCCCCGCGAGGAGCGCGAGAGCAGCGTCCCCGACGTAGTGAAGGAGAGTCAGGAGGCGGCCAACTTCCCGCCCGAGGCGAGCGCCGTGCCCGAGGAGGTGGAGGAGAAGAGGGAGGTTGAGCGCGAGCTTCTGAGCGGTGTCCCCCTCGCCCCGGTGACGTCTGATGACACGACCAAGGAGGCGCGGGATGCCAAGCTCGGCGCTGGCGGTGTCGCGGCCGCGGCGGGTGCGGCGGCTGTTGCTGTGGGCGGCGCGGCGGTGGCTGCTGGCTCGGCGGCGACGCACAAGGTTAGCGAGGCGTCCAAGTCGATCCCGCTGCCTGAGTCGATCAGGGAGAGCATCACGAACATCAACGAGACGGCCAAGCGACAGTCTGTTGCTGGCATCGCGGCGTCGGACGCGGTGCCGGCGCCGGTGCGCGAGTCGATCAGCGCGGCGCACGAGAGCCCCGAGGCGGCGGCGTACCAGGAGCCCGTGAGGGAGAAGAAGGAGGTTGAGAGCGAGCTGCTGAGGGAGGTGCCGACGGATGTGAGTAAAGGGGAGAGCGCGCCTTCGTCTGCGGCTGGGGGTGCTGTCGCTGCTGCCGCTGCGCCGGTGGTCGCGAAGCCAGCTGTGGCGGAAGAGGAATCGGCGACGCTGCCGAAGGAGTCGGTGGCGAGTGATCTGAGTGATATCTCGCCTGGCACCATTCCGCCCGTGGAGAAGCAGACGAGCCCTGTTGTGACGACGGGGGTGGCGAGCGGGGTTGTGCCTAGCACGTCGACTGGTGGTGCTGGTGGTGCTGGTGGTGCTGGTGGTGCTGGTGGTGCTGGTGGTGCTGCTGTGGCGCCCGCGACGCCGGCGAAGGATAGCACGGCTGGTGTTGCGGCTAACAAGGCCGTTGCTGGTTCTGGTGCTGGCGCTGGCGCGTCGCCGAAGGGTGGTGATAGCCCGAGCACGGCGCTGGCGAAGGAGGCGCAGCAGAAGAAGCGGAGGAGCTTCTTTGGGAAGCTGAAGGATAAGTTGAAGGATTTGTAGATGGGGGTGTTTGCTAGTTTGGGCTAGAAAATGTTGATTTGAGGGGGGTGTGGGATATTTGGTGGATGTTGGGTGCCGCGGTGTGATGTGAGGGGAGGGGAGGGGGGAATAATTGGGGGAGTGGGTTGTATAATAATCAAGATTTTTCCCAACGTTGGGAAATGAGGGAGAAGTGGTTGTTGGATTTGGATTAGGCGGTCGTTTTTAGTCGTTTTTTTTTTTTGGTTGTTGGTTTGGTTTGGTTCGGTTCATATCATTCATGCTCGTTTCGTGCCAAATCTCATTCTCTCTTGTTCCCCGTGTTTTCCGTGGTTTTTGGTCGTCATGATGTGCATATGTGCATGTTGCTTTGCTCTGGTCTCTTTCTCATTTCGCTTCTTCTCTGTGCTCTGCTTGTTTTGAATGTTGCTAGTGGAGTGAGTTGGTGGTAGCTGTGGTGGGACGGACGACGTAGATGGGTTGGGGTATTTAATTTGGCAAAACTCCGAGTTGGGGAAAGTTATAGTCGAGGGGTGCGGGTTGGGTGGGTTAGTTAGATTCATCTGAGGATATCATCTCTCAACTCTCAGCTCTTCAATTCGCTCTCGGTCTCGGTCTTCAAATCGGAAAGAACGGACTCGTAGTCTTGAATATTCAGTGCCCCAGCAGGCCAGAGGAGGAGGGCTTGGAGTGTTGTTGATGACTCGACACCTCCCCCCCCTCCTTCTCCCTTCCCACTTCCTGCTCCCCTTCCCTCTCTCCGTTCCCCTCTCCCTGCTCTACCGCGTCCTGGAGCTGGAGCAGGAGTGCTGGTGGTGGTGGTAGTGGCAGAGGGAGGGAGAGGGGGAGGGGGAGGGGATTGCAAAGTGATGTATCCGATTACGTTTACCCATTCCCCGATGCTGGTTGGGGGGGGGGGGGAGGAGGAGAGGAGGAGGGTTAGGTCGATGAGGGCGGCGTGGTGGTTGCCTTTGGGGAAGTCGTGGTGGAGGGTTAGGAGGGCGGTGGTGGTGGAGTAGTTTGTTATACTAGGGGGTGGTTAGCTGGGGTTGAGGTTGAGGCATAAACTGAAGGGATGGGAGGGGCGGCGCAGAGGATGTGGGGGGGTGTATTTCGTTTTGTTATGTGGTAGAGGTGGTATAACGATTTATTTTGCATATAAAACTTGATTTGAAATTTGATTTTTAGGGAAGTTGGCGGAATAAATGAGGTGTGAAATAAAATGAATATAAAACGTGAATAAATAAATAAACTCACCACCCAAGAATCCTAACTTTCTCACCCACCCGCCTCTCCCCCAGCTCAGAAAGCGCACATAACCTCGAAGGAGGAGGTCCCGAATTCGCCATCGTATTTCTCTCTCCCTTGCCCTTTTCTCCGCCGTCGCCAAAAATCGTAAATCGGAAAAGGTAAGTCACAGTTGTAATCTCACAAAGCGGTGGCCTAGATCACATGACCCCCACGCGCACCACACGCACCCCTCGAGGCGCTAACCCTCCCTAGCGTCGCCATCGTCATCCAAGCGCAACCACTCCATCTTGGATCCGCATATGTCAACCTAGAACCCGGCGCCTCAACAGCGAACTACGAGCCAAAAAACCCCCCTAAGAACCGCCACAGAGTGTGAATTATTTTATATCAGTGTCTTTCCGACAAACTGCGTGAGGTCTTTCGCTGGCGGCAAGTTCAGATAGACGGAAAGAATAAGCTGGGTTTGAGGCAAGGAAAGTGGTACCCCGCCATCCACGCACACTCCCGTCGTTTGTCGTCGTCGTCGTCGCCACAACCACGCCTCTGAGGCTACCGCCACGGTGCTGATAGAAGGCTCGACTATCCGCATCACCACCACCACCGGCTCCTTCACCGCACTCGACACCACTACTCCACACACGCACCCTTTCCACAGCAAGCAGCAGCCGCGGCTGACGAAAGCGAGATAAAGGCAGGATGTCAGGCATGTGGGGCTGGTTCGGCGGGCAGTCGGCGCAGAGCCGCAAGGACACGCCCAAGAATGCGATTCTGGGGCTGAGGTCGCAGCTGGAGATGCTGCAGAAGAGGGAGAGGCATCTGCAGACGCAGATGGATGAGCAGGATGGGATTGCGAGGAAGAGTATTGCGACTAATAAGAATGGTGAGTTTTGAATACCTACCTGCCGCTTCCGAGTTTGAGGGCCTTGGGGTAGTGCCGGGATGTGATGGCTGTGTTGGATAGGGTGTGGGGGGTGCACTGTGCTGGAAGTGATGTGATGGGTGTTGGGACGGGGGCTGTGATGTAGATGTGCTGGATGGATGCTAATGGAGATATAGCGGCGAGGGCAGCGCTGAAGCGAAAGAAGCAGCATGAGCATACGCTAGAGCAGACGCTGGCTCAGATCTCGACGCTGGAGCAGCAGATCTACTCGATCGAGGCGGCGAATATCAACCGCGAGACGCTGGCGGCGATGGAGAAGGCTGGGCAGGCTATGAAGCAGATTCATGGCAAGTTGAATATCGATGTTGTGGATCAGACTATGTACGGATTACCCCTTCCCCCGCTTGCCGATTTTCGGGATAACTGGATACTGGCTGGTGATGGAAATATTTTGATACTGATATGTTGCACAGGGAGGACCTTAGGGAACAGCACGCGCTGGGCGAGGAGATTGCGAACGCCATCACGAATACCCCGCTGGGTGAGACGATCGATGAGACGGAGCTGGATGACGAGTTGGCGGAGATGGAGCAGGAGCAGCTGGATGATAAGATGTTGAAGACGGGGACGGTGCCGGTATCGGCTGATATCCATAGGTTGCCTGCGGCGGTGAATGGAGAGCGTACGTATTCCCACATACTATCTTGGTGGCGCTCATTTTAGGGAAAAAGATATGGAAGCTAACGCACCACACAGTGAAGAACAAGCAGCCCGCGCGCCAGGAGGAGGACGACGAGGAAGAGGAGCTGAGGAAACTGCAGGCTGAGATGGCGATGTAGGACAGTGCGCGCAGTGCAGTTTGAGAGTTTTCTAATACAATACGAGTACTACTACACCCACAGTACACACACATACACAGACACGAAGCGGAGAGACGGTTGTCCTTGTCTTGTCTTTGACTTCTATCTTATTTTATTTTACTGATTTCGCGTATGCATTGCACTGGGAGGGAGGTCTTGTTTTCTCGAGAAGGGGGGGTGCTGGTGCTGGTGCTGGACTGGGTCCGTCACCAAGAGTTGGGGTGATGGGAGGGGGAGGGATCGTTCTTTTCTTGCGGTGCGGGGGGAGTTTGTTGTGCTGTTATTTTGTGAGGGGCTGCGTTTGGGTCTGGTTGGCCTGGCTTATACATTTCGATACCGCGTGGGTTTTTGTTGGGGGAGACGGTGAGGGAGGGGGCGGGGGGACTTTACAGGTAGCATGTTGGGATAGTTAAACGTTGATGATCTAGCTTGATGGTTCTGTGCAAATTGTGCGTGCTCTGTGTTGTGAATCTATCACGTGTGCTCTTTGCTGTCTGTGGGGATGTTTGTGGGGGTTATCTGTGGGGGATATCGGATATCTGTGGGGGAGGAGAGCGGGGGGGTAGGACTCGACCGCGAAGTAAGGGGAAGCGGGAGGATACGGAGCGGAGGGGGCCGTGAAGTTGCAGCGGGTGGTCGGTGATGGTATATCACGTGCAGTGACAGTTGTCTGTTGGGGGGGGGAGAGTGAGAGAGAAGCACGAAGTAAGGGATGGAGCTGGAGAGAGGGAGGAGACATGAAGTGTGTGTTGTCAGATTTGGGTCACGAGACTATTTTTGACTTGGGACCCGACGCCGCCATGTCCCATTTGCCCAGCCAGCAGTGCTGATCCGCTCTCTACAGGATACTCGAGAACTGGACTGTTCTGTACTGTACTGTACAGAACAGAATAGAATCAACCACAGTATGTACTCGTATGTTTGTTGAGGGGTTAGTGAATGGGCCGCGGGGAGTTTGTGTTCGCTGCCGATTCGATCCGAGGATAGACCATCGACGTGTGTACTGTGAGAAATGCGATCGTGGGTGCTCAGTACTCGATTTTCTCATATGTCATAGTACATACATTGAGTGAAATAACATCGCCAGTTCACTATCAGTCACCTTTATACGGAGTACCGTACATGTGTACTTGCACAGTATTTTACAGCACAGTACAGTACAGTTATGCTCCCCCACGCTGTTGCTTCACTTTGATCATTCATGCTTGCTTATATCACTCTCGTACAGTAACTCGCTCGACATACTGACAATATGCACAGTGCACAGTTTGCATGCATGCATAGTACGCCTCGTCCGTTTATGCTGCATCTAACTCGTTTGCCGAGAGAGCCATCAGACCAAAGATAACTCGAGGCGAACCACGTCGACCACCCCAATTCCAACCATCTTGTGCTGCACTCTATAACACACACGGTCCGGTCCGGTAAACCCTGCTGTCCCAATCGTCCAATCCAGGAACAAGACATGAATGAAAATCCTATTTTCCCAATTCCGCCCTCTTTTTCCTCGATTCTGTCTCTCTCTACCCAACCAGTGGTGGGCACTGAGCGCAAACGCAACCATGCGCCGTGCACGCCCCATCCCGTGGATACCACTGTGGCTCTGCGAATGCACTCCCAATGACCTCAACTGCAGTCAGTGCCACAGTTCGGGCTGCAGCATGCCCAAACGCTTTCCGGCTTAACGCGCAGGTTGGGCACCGGCGCAAAAATATGTCGCCATGAGAGAGGTAGGCAGGGAGGGCTCACTCAATGTCTGTGCCAGAAGGAAATATGATGGAGGGAGAAATGCACAAAGTCCTACCAAGCCGTCGACGTGGCCCAATGGGTCCGCTTCGTCCAATCGTCGTCAGGCGCGATTATCAACAGATTGACTCCAAATTACCAAGGTAGGACATCGTGGGTTCGGTGCCCGTTGCTCTCTCTTTTCCGTCTTCCCATGCTCGCTCTTCGCTTCTCCTGCGAGTCCACCCCCCCATATGCCCCCCATATGCCCCCCCCAATGCGCCAATCCATAAGACCTGGCTACTTGCGTCCTTTAGACCCTACAAGTCTCTCAACCTCCCCTTTCATCTCGAGCAAGCAATCACAAGCGCTCTTTCCTACATTACCCTACATTCCTCTCATCGTTCCACGTCTCTGCTCTCTCAGTGCCACACTCTCTGCTGGCACACGCCCAATGTTACCCGACCCTTTTCATTGACTTACACAGCATCCACGCATCCGTGTGGTGCAGCGAACGCATTCCTGAGTGGCACACTGAGGGGCGCGCCGAGCGCATGGAAATAAAAGCATAGGCTTCATACCTATTTGCTCGCGGTTACACTAGGTAACTTCTAGCACAAGTCTGATCTCCTCCACTTCCAGTATGGAAATTTCATTCTGTCCTTATAGGACTCAGTTCAGCCCTTCTAAAGTGCTCTACACTGCAGTAAGCCAGCCGGTCACCTTCAAAGGCACCGTCGACGATCTTGAGCTCTTGGAAGCTGCGAGACAGAAGGAAGAGCACGAGCTCGAGCAGGAAAGACGTTAGTTGCCATCATCCAGGAAGATATCTCACCCACTAACACAGCATCGAACCTCCAGAAGAACAACAGCAAGAAGGAGACCCTCCAGAACCAAACGAGGAGGAACACGCTGCACCAGAAGCAGCAGCAGAGGTAGTCCTAGTCAACCCCGAAGACATCATCGAAGAGCCCCCAAGCCAACCAACCGAGGAACAGCCATTACCACCCGACCCTAAACCGCCAAATTCGGCCATCTCATCACATTCCCACAAGGGAAGCAGCAAGAAGAAGCAGCAGAAGTCCGTCTCCTGGTTCGGCCCTCCAATGGCGACCAAGAAGAGCAAGAAGAAGGCCGCGGCGAAGAAGCAGAAGCTGCTTCTTGGCGATGCTTCGGACACTGAAGGCGCACCTCCTGCTACTGCACCGGAAGATGGCGTGGGAGAGAGTGGTGGAGCTCCAGACGAGCCAGCCCCCGCAGCCGACGATGCTCCCGCCGAAGCAGCTGCTCCCGCCGAGGAAGCACCAGCAGTAGAAGAAGCAGCTCCCGCCGAGGCAGCCCCTCCCGCTGAAGAAGCACCCGCCGAAGAAGCCGCACCAGCTGAAGCCGCACCTTCCACCGAAGAAGCCACAGCAGAACCCACCCCCGACCCCGCTCCCACCGAGGAGCCCGCATCCGTAAGTGACGACGCCAGCCCGACCGAAGACGCCCCCGCCGCACCAGCCGACGAGACGCCCTCGGTAGAAAACGCCGACGATAACCAGCCCGCCCCCACAGCAACAGAAGATGAGAAGCCCGCTGAGGGACAAGAAGATGCCGCGAAGAGCGATGAGCCAGTCGCTGGCGGTGAGGAGGAGAAGGCAGCTGCCGCTGATGACGAGGGCGGGGATGTTCCTGCTGAACCAGTAGTGGCTGAGGCGGAGCCTGTTGTGGAGGAGAAGGGTGATGAGAAGCCTAAGGAGGAGGAGGCTGCTGCTGTCGAGGAAGCTGCACCAACTGAAGCAGCGCCGGCAGAAGAGACACCAGCCAAGGAAGAAGCACCCGCCGCCGAAGAAACACTAGTCGAAGCAGAGCCTGCCGCCGCAGAAGAAACACCAATTGAAGAAGCACCAGCTGCAGAAGCTGCCGTCGAAGAAAAACCAGCTGAAGCAGAAGCCCCGGCCGCCGAAGAATCACCAGCTGTGGAAGCGCCAGCTGCAGAAGCACCCGCCGAAGACAAGCCAGCTGAAGTCGAAGCTCCTGTCGCTGAAGAGGCACCCGCCGAAGAAGCATCTGCTGAAGCGGTGCCGGCTGAAGAAGCACCTTCTAAAGCAGAAGAAGCACCAGCCGAGGAAACAAAAGCAGACGCAGAAACTCCTGCCGCCGAAGAAACACCAGCCGAAGCTGCACCCGCCGAGGAAAAAACAGTTGAGGCTGCAGCTCCTGCCGAGGAGACCAAAGCCGAAGAAGCCGCGCCCGCTGAAGATGCACCCGCCGCAGAGGAACCCGCCGCAGAAGCACCGGCCGACCCTGCTCCAGCTGAAGAAGCGCCAAAGGACGACGCTCCAGCTGAAGCAGCACCAGCCGACGCAGCACCGGCCGACGCAGCCCCAGCCGACGAAGCGCCAAAAGACGAGGCGCCAGCTGAAGTAGAAGCCCCCGCAGAAGAAGCTGCAGCACCTACCGAAGAGGCTCCTGCCGATGAGCCCGCGAATAAGGAGGCCGTACCCGCCGAGGAAGCTGCCGTTGAAGAAGCAGCACCTGCGGAGGAAGCGCCTGCCGCAGAGGCACCCATCGGGGAAGCGGCACCAGCTGAAGTAGCTCCTGCTGTGGAGGAAGCTGCCCCAGTCGAAGAGCCAGCCGTTGCCGAAAAAGAAGCTCCTGCTGAGGCAGAGGCACCGGCTGAGGAAGCACCTGCCGCAGAGGTAGCCGCCCCAGCCGAAGAAGTTGCTGCTGTTGAAGAAGCAGCTCCGACCGAGGCAGTACCAGCAGAGGAAGCTGCGCCAGCTAAAGAAGAACCTGCCGCAGAACCTGCCGCAGAACCTGCTGCAGAACCTGCCGTAGAGGCTGCCGCTGAAGAGGCTGCTCCAGCAGAAGAAGCTGCACCGGCGGAAGAGGCAGCACCAGCCGAAGAAGTTGCAGCAGCTGAAGAAACTGCTCCAGCCGAGGAAGCACCTGCCGCAGAGGCACCAGCTAAAGAAGCTGCCCCAGCTGAAGAAGCACCTGCGGAACCTGCAACAGTCGAAGAGGCCGCCCCTGTTGAAGAGGCCGCTCCCACCGAAGAAGCTGCTGCCGTTGAAGAAGCCGCCCCAACTGAGGAGCCAGCTCCAGCTGCAAAGGCAGCACCAGCCGAAGAAGCACCTGCCACAGAGACACCCGCTGAAGAGGCCGCTCCAGTCGAGGAGGCAGCACCAGCCGAAGAAGCTGCCCCAGTTGCAGAACCAACGGTAGTGGAAGAGCCGACACCAGCTGAAGAAGCCGCACCGGCCGAAGAAGCTGCACCAGTTGCGGAGGCAGCGCCAGCTGAGGAAGCAGCACCGGTTGATAAAGAAGTTCCTGTAGAGGAGGCAGCACCAGCCGCACCAACTGAGGAATCCGCACCAGTTGAAGAAGTACCTCCGGCTGAAGACGCTGCTCCCGCTGAGAAGGCACCTCCTGCTGAAGACGCTGCTCCCGCTGAAGAGGTCGCTGCTGTTGAGGAAGCTGGCCCAGTCGAGGAAGCCGCCCCAGTCGAGGAAGCCGCCCCAGTCGAAGAAGCCGCCCCAGTCGAGGAAGCTGCTCCTGCCGAGGAAGCTGCTGTTGTTGAAGAAGCAGCCCCAACTGAGGAGCCTGCTCCAGCTGAGGAGGCTGCTCCTGCTGAAGAAGCTGCGCCTGCTGAGGAAGCTGCTGTTGTTGAAGAGGCTGCCCCTGTTGAGGAAGCACCCCCAGCCGAAGAAGCACCTCCTGCCGAAGAAGCTGCTCCTGTTGAAGAGGCTGTCCCAGTCGAAGAGGTTGCTGCTGTTGAGGAAGCTGCGCCTGCTGAGGAAGCAGCCCCTGTTGAAGAAGCAGCTCCAGCCGAAGAACCAGCCCCAACTGAAGACGCTGCTCCGGAAGCGATAACCGACCGTGCTATCGTCGAGGAGCCAGAGTCCACTGAAGCAGCCGGCGACGCCATCACACCCCCATCCTCATCCAAGCGCCGCTCCAAGCACTCCTCCTCCTCCCACTCCTCCCGCCACCACCACTCCCGCTCCTCCCGCGACAAAGACCGGTCCCTCGCCCCACCCTCTCCTGAAGCCCCTCCACGCAAGCGCCGCGAGAGTGACGCGAGCATAACCCAGTTCTGGAAAGGGCTACAGCCCAAACTCCCCAAGCGCCATGACTCCGGTATGAGTATGGGTAACGGGGGCAAAGAGAAGGAGCGGGAACGGGATCGCGATGGAAAGAGGGAGCGCACTCCTGAGGAACAGGCTGCGCATGATGCGAGGAAGGCGGAGAGAAGGGCGAAGCGCAGAGCTGAGCGTGAGGCGGAGGAGCAGGCGGCAAAGGAGGCGGAGGATGCGGCGCAGGCGGTGCTGAAAGAGGCGGAGGAGGCGGCGAGAGTGGAGAAGGAGAAGAGGGACGCGGATAGACGCGAGCGGCGCCGCTTGAGGGAGGAGAAGCGTAGAGCGGAGGAGGATAGACTGCGCGCCGAGGAGGAGAAGAGGAAGGCTGACGAGGATGCTGCGCGGGCGAGTCGCCGGGAGAGGCGGAGACGTCATAGTACCACCAACCGCAGCGATGGGAAGAGCAGCCGCGGCGTCGATGCTGTGGCCGAGAAGCCGAATCTGATTAGTCTCAAGGGCGAGAGCGAGATTGGGCGCGAGAAGAAGGCGGAGAGTGAGATGGATCGCGAGATTAAGGGTGAGAGCGAGCTGGTGGGGGGGAGGAAGAAGGATGCCTCCTCGCCTGCTGATAGGCCGAAGAGCTCGCATAATGGGAGTGAGCGATCGAAGAAGGTGCGGACGCCGGAGGAGCAGGAGGCGCATGATAAGAGGAAGGCGGAGCGGAGGGAGCGGAGGGCGAGGGAGGAGGAGGAGAGGGTAAAGGATGGTGGGGAGGGGGAGGCGGGCCCGGATGATGCGGCGAAGGAGGAGGAGAGGAGGAAGAGGCATGAAAGTCATAGGGAGGAGAGGCGGAAGAGGAGGGCGTCGACGATGGATCCGGCTGTGAAGGAGAAGACACGGCAAGGGCCCATTAAAGGTTTGTTCAGGCGCTTGATTGGAGCTTAAGGGCGCGGTGCAGGATGGGATATAAACAACGGTTCAGACCAACTTGGGATTTATGCGATTATTTCGATTTTACGATATTGTTATGGGTTTTTCTTTTGATTCTCTCTTTTTCGAAATGGCAACGCTCTATATTTGTTCTTGTTTTTTGTTTTTGATACTCGACTCGCGACAAGAGACTGGACGACTCGCGAGGAGGAAGGCTGTAATGGAGGTGTGCATTTTGAAGTCCGTTCGCTTCTTCTGGTGTATAAACATTCGTGTATGGCATAGTGGATTGGTCTGATACCGTGTTACGATTATACGATGTTACGATAGTTGTTCTCGTTGGGAATGGGCTCTATCCTGGGAGGATACAGACTGGTATCATTTGTTGTTTTTTATGAAATTGGAATTTGTTCTCCAATAATAGGTCTTTCTTGATGCTCAAAATGTGAAAATGTTTAGTTGTAAATGTTGTATAAAATGGCGTTACCCGGGTCGGTATAAGGTCAGATCGATACTCCCTGCACTAGTGCATATTTTGAGTGCTACTGGTCACCACATCAACTATTACATGTTGGGATGAATCTCAGTCTTGTTACACTCGCGAGGGTAGGTCAAATGATAGGTGAGCCAGAATCCCCCCACGGAGACAATCGGCTCATGCCGACTAGGGAAATGGAATGTTTCAATTGACTCCATTGGTATATATAACAATGCGCCCCCCTGGATGCCGTCTTTTGGTCCTCCGGTATTTTAACACACCCTGTACCTCATATGGCCATATCTCATTAATCGCCAACACACCATCGTAAAAGGTCTCTCAGATAAGATGTTTTGACCTGATCCCAGTTAGTAAGACGTCATACGAGCGCAATTCCATAAAAAGTCCGTCCTTACCTGAAGTATGCCCGTAGATAGACAATCTGCCACGCCCCCAACGCCATGAGCATGCCGATGGTGCCAAAGCCAAACCACTTCACGCGGTTGTTGGTGCTCTCATTCGTGTCCCTCAGCTTCTGCTCGCGGGTACGGAGATAGTCCATCTCGTTCACGATCTCCTGGACCATCTCCTCGATGCGGCGCAGCTCGGTCTCGACCGGCTTGAGCTTCTCCGTAGCCTGGATGGCGGACCAGTCCTTGGCGTCGGCTCCAATGTCAACATCGAGCTCGACCTTCCTGGTGTGTGGTTGGGGTGCAGTGTCTGGGGGGTTTCGTTAGAAATCATGCTCTCGGGATTTGGGGGCTCGGGATGCATACTAGAGTACAAGATATTCTCGAAGCAGACATCAAACGCCGAATCCGCGAGCGAAGTAAATGCCATCCTCTTCTCGCCCGCAACATCCTTCGCACGCGCGTACTCGTTCCCTACCGCATCCTTGATCTGCGCACTGTCAGCAGCTGCCCCTCGCTATCCCTCGCACCCAGCCATACGCACATGAATGTTAACCTGCATTCCATCGCCCTTATGCCCGCTAATGGTCGACGTGACCATAACCAGCGTGTCCCTCGAGACAAAGTTACGGATGCACCTCTCGCTCTTGGAATCATGCCTCTTCACAGCCATAAGGTCGAAGTGCAGCGCCTCGGCGCAGGCGAGCAGCAGCGCAAGCCCGCACAGCACGCGCAGCATTGATTGGGGGTACGCCATGGTGAATTGTCGTCGTTCGGGGAGACTGTCGCATGGGGCTTGGGGAAAGGAGATCCGGCCAGAGCTACGTGCCAGGAACTTTAAGCGACGTGGTTGGTTCACCCCTGTAGGTGTCACGTGGCACCTTTGTTCCCGTTCCGCGTCAAGTTCACGTTCGCAAGACGCAAGGCTAAACTCAACACCTCTTTGACCGAAGCAAAATCGAGAATTGAAGCTTCAGCAAGCTCACCATAACGCCGCAAAGATGCCAAAATGTAAGTTACTTCTGCGCGATCTATGTCTGAATATCAACTAACCGCAAATTAGTCTTTTGTAAGCTCCTACACCCCACGCGCGAAGCTTCGAATAGTTCGCCTCCATAACCTCATTCTAACCCTCCAGGCGACTACTGCGATGTCTACCTCACGCACGACTCCATGAGCGTGCGCAAAGCCCATAACACCGGCCGCAACCATCTCCGCAACGTCGTCGACTACTACCAACGTACTTTCTCCTCTCCAAGCCTCGCCCCCCCAAGCTCCTTGCTAACACCCACCCTTACAGAAATCGGCCACGAAAAAGCTCAATCAGTAATCGACTCCATCACCTCCTCCTACGCCGCCGAAGGCCAATCAGCCTCGAACCCCATGCTCGCCCACCCTCCCGGCGGCCCCTCCTTCGGCGGCGCACCTCCGCCATTCGGACGCGGCATGCCGCCCACGCTCCCGAACGGGATGCCCGTTCCCTTCCCTCCCCCCGGAGGCCTCCCATTCCCACCTCCCGGCGGACCCGGCGCTCTCCCCTTTCCGCCACCCGGGGGTTTCCCAGCGGGTATGCCATTCCCTCCTCCCGGAGGACCAGGTGGACTACCATTCCCGCCGCCGCCTGGTGGTTTCCCAGCGGGGATGCCGCCGCTGCCACCGAATTTCCAGTTTCCGGCTGGGGGCGTGCCGCCGCCGGGAGGGTTCCCAGGGTTCCCTCCGCCACAGCAGGGTGGGGGGTTTCCGCCGCCGCCGCAACAGGGGGGTGGTAGCCAGGGGCCGCCGGACCACCAGCAGAGGGGAGGGGATCAGAGGGATGCGAGGTTGCAGGGACGGGATGCGTTTAGTGATCGGAGATAGGGTTGTGGATTGGGTGGGGGGAATGGCGTTTTTTATGGTGCTGCTTCTGGGATGGAGTTGGGGCGCGGGGGTGTGGTTGGTTTTTGCGAAAAGCGAGAGGGGTGATGGTGTACTTGTACGAGATGTGGATATGGATTGTGCTGGGCTGAGCGGGAAAGGGGGTTGTGGTTGCCATGGCCCTGCCTTCTGAGATTGCAAGTAATGAACGGCATTTTTCCAATGTAATTGTGAAGCACCTCCCTACTATATTGAAGACCGGGGTAAAGAGCCGGCTTAAGCGTGCGGCGCAGCTGGTTCGAAAAGTGGCGTAAACCAAGACGACATATAAATGCCGTCCTTTCTCATCTTTAGATCCTTCTATACAACGAAGCAGTAATGAACCATATAGCCAAATAAGCACTTATTGTTAGATCACTTTTGTTAATACTACTACTTGGCAGTTAACCACGATTCAATTGCACCATGGCTCCACCAAATATGTCGTCGTTCTTTACTTTCGCAGAACTACCAGCGGGATCTGATAGGGCCACCGAACTCGCAATGAGAAGAAGCTGGCACGAGGACGAGTTTAATAGGTGAAAAGTTCCTGCCCACATAGATCTACGGCCGTACATCTGACGCCCTCCAGACCCTGTCGCAGGTTTCTAAGGCGCCTCCGTCAACGTGATGAGAAATGGGGATTTACCATCTACCGCACGGTCTACAC
The DNA here is from genome assembly GCA_030180035.1 of Pseudogymnoascus sp. SDFLT0511. Taxonomy (NCBI): domain Eukaryota; kingdom Fungi; phylum Ascomycota; class Leotiomycetes; order Thelebolales; family Thelebolaceae; genus Pseudogymnoascus; species Pseudogymnoascus sp. SDFLT0511. Next base: position 1,137,656 of record JASCQD010000008.1, on the reverse strand, counting down.
ATCTGGATCAGACGCCCTGTTTCAGTCTGTGCTTGAGAAAATAAAAGATTGCCTTGCGATCTCTTTACGCTGCGAACTCCAATCTATTCATTGGCGTCGAGAGCATCCCCGCGCCTTTAATACTGGAGAAACTCCTCCGCCGTTAATAAGTGCCGGGCCGTGCGATCAAGTAGAGGACCAGTATGAGCCCCTCGTGATCGAAGATCGCGAGGTGTGGGACGGCGCGAGCATTGAGGACGTCCGCGCCCATTTTAGAGAGACGATTTTTCTTGACTTCTTAAGATCAGGACATATCGCCTATGGCCCACCAGAAAAAAGCAGTATTCCATATACTCCTCTTGCGCAAGATCCAAAGACTTCAATCTGTCTAGTGATAGATATGGAGGCATTGATCTCTATGGTGAGCACCGGGCCTGTGGAGAGGGGTGTGTATGGTTTGAGGGAGGAGGACCTGCTAGCGTCACCGGTAGATCCAAAGGTGTATATGGAATCATGGCCTTTAAAGTGGAAGAAGCATGGCTTTGTGAAGGGTGTAGATGCTGATTGGCCGCGGCACGATGGCATTTGGGGGAATGATGACAACGAGCCTAGTATGCTTGGGCGGAGGAATGGGATACCCGATCCACCTCGCCGAGTGTCACAGTATCAAGGATGGAAGCGCGTGGGATGTGAGGCGTTATGGGATCAGTATAATGATGAGTTACGAGATGGCGGAAGGCTAGGGAGGTAGAAAACATCTGAGAGAAGACAGAACGAATGTATATTACCATCGATGGTGATCTGAGTTTATGAATGGAGAAAACAATCAAGGAACCACTCAGTCGGCACAGTCAAACTTCAATTCACATTATAGATCACCCTACAAGATCAACTTCATCTATTGCTAGCTATACACGCCGAACTTATTGATCGCCTACCTAAACCCTAGTTCCCCCATCACAGAGCTGTATCAGTGTTTACGTTTTTGGGACATATTCCCTCTACAGCTACCTATCCATCCTCCATTATACCTGTCTGTCCGTCGTTTACCTAACCATAGTGTGAGTGATATGGCCCATCTCACATCATCCCATCCTATCTCGTCCGCCCTCCTTCCCCTCCCTGAAAAAATAACAAGTGACAAAAACAGCAACAAATATCCATGCCCACCGACGTCGTTTAAGAACTTCATTGTACATTTCATAGATAAGATCAGCAAAAAAAAGAATCAAAAACATACAACAGTGGGTATTCGCTGGTGGTCACCCACCCAACTACTAATCCACCGATCTCAAGCTTGTGTATGGCAGAGCGGACGGGATGCCCAATTCTCTTGAGTCTATGGTCGTATGTAATTGTTCTTTGCGTATAGCACCATATAAGGGGTGACGAGACTATCGAATCGATAATTGGATTTTGCCGTCTGGATATTCTCTACCATGCATGTCTCTCTCTAGCATTAAGTGTATCATTCAGCTCCTTCGACCCTCTTTCTCAATACAACATATGCCTCTCATTCGTTCCTTCTCACATCGACAAACCAATCGTGCCTTCCCTATATCTAGAAGCCGCGACAACTATCGTAGGAACGATCGCAGATCTCGTACACCTATGAACGGAGGAGGCGTCGGTGCAGGTGGTGGCTCGGGAGCTGGCTCTGCTTACGGAGGAGCCCCGCAGAGATCGTTCGAGGAACGCGCCGCTGCGAAAGAACAAATGCTGTCGACCGTTCGCGAATCGTCGCAGCAAGACCGCCGTGTATACGTCGGCAACTTAGCATAAGATGTGAAGCGGCATCATCTTAAAGATTTTATGAGACAGGGTTAGTGAAAGGACGGCAATGAATACGATGGATAGAGGGCTAATAGGGATTGGTTTGCAGCTGGAGAAGTTCTCTTTGCCGATGTCTTACTACTTCCAAATGGAATGTCGAAGGTGGGCGCCTACACGTAGCTGTGGCTGGTTTTCTGGTCTTTCTTTTGTCTTGGCTATTGAAGGAATGTTGGATTGACGGGTTGGACTTTTGTCCGTGGGTTATGTAGGGATGCGGGTAAGTTTCTCACTCTCCACCAACTCATCACGAGAGCATGGCTAACACAACCTCAGAATTGTGGAATATGCTACAAGGGAGCAAGCTCAACAAGCTGTCAACACACTCAGCAACCAGAACCTCATGGGCAGACTCGTCTACGTTCGTGAAGTAAACACAATATATCCCGGTCGTTTATGTGTTGGATGGAGGCTGATAGTGATGGCAGGATCGCGAGGCCGAACCTCGATTTACAGCCCCTCCAACGGGAGGTCGCGGCGGATTCGACGGAGGACCAAGGGGTGGATTCGGGGGTAACTTTGGACCACCACAGATGGGTGGTGGCGGCGGTGGCGGCGGCGGTCGCCAGATCTATGTTAACAACGTTTGTCCCCTAACGATCCTTCTTCAGTTTTGTCAACTTGTGTTGGAAAGCTTTATTAACTTGGCTGCGATAGCTCCCTTACACTGTAGGTTGGCAAGATCTGAAGGACCTGTTCCGTCAAGCGGGTATGTTCTCTTTCTCTTCCGTAGCTCGGGTCCAGACAGCGAGTTGGTTACGAATCAACTGGCAAGGGGAAGATAATGAGAATATAAACTTCAGGGTTGATTACGACGGAACTGGTTGTGTAGGTGATATGTCCGACTTAGCGGAGGAATGATCTTCCCAAGATAGCTATGCTCAGTAATAAGACGTCGTCGAAATTGTAATTCCACGACATGGCTCTGACTTATGACTCACAAATGGCGAATCATCTCGAAAATAATAGGAAAGCACCCTTAATATGTATGTAAGCTAAGACGGCCAAACTTCGATGCTATTTACTTCAGGCAATCTCTATCTTCAGGTCTGCGAGCTTTTCCTGCTCGGCCGATCCCAGCTGTTCTCAGTCTCTGCCGTACTATGTTCCGCAGTCCTGTACCTCATCCCTCTCCCATCATCCACACTAACTGTGACCTCTCCCTTAACCTTGATCTTATCCAGTCCATACAGGTTCTCCACGCTGTCTCCGCCCTGACTCCACTGACCGCCGCCTAGCCTACTAGCGCCTCCGGGCCCCGCCTCGACCGTGGTAACCGTCCCAAATGTGTGTCCCTTTCCCATGAATGCGAAGGTCTCCAACCTAATATCATCTGACGGCAGGTATGCCGTAAACACAATGTCCGCCCTCGTAGTCGCATATAGCAAGACGTCAAGCCAGCCGTTGCAGGCGATCATCGACCCCGCCACGTAGAAATACGCCAATGAGACCTCGTTCCCGGCCAACGCCGCTATCCGACCGATAGCGAGTGGCGCAGTACAGACGATATAGATGACGGGGTAGAGGATCATAAGAGGTGTCGCATGGGGATCATCTAGCTGGACATAACCTCCCCCCGAGAGCGAGCGCGCAGGTAGATGAAGATGGTGGCGTAGATCAGGACGCTGCTAAACATGCAGACGAAGATCTAGAAATAGTGAAGCCAAAGACGCTCGTTTTGGTAGGCATCATTGATCCAGCACTTTTAGCCGAGTTAGTTAGGAAGTAGGAGAAGGGGGGCCAGGGGAAATACCCATGCGCTAGCTCGGACGTAGAAGTCATGCGGATGGACGAGGGGTCCGATGAGCGCCATCACGTATACGAATGTCTAGAGGCTGGCGATGCAGCAATAGAAAGCCACGGTAGGCAATCTATAGTCCTTCACGACGCCGAAGAATGTGTAGACGGCAATTGCACATATGAATACGCTACTTGCTAGATCTCCAGTGGAAACAAACCTAAGCTACCGTTAGTTTCAACTTCGTCTAATCACTTCACAAAATGAACCATCCTTACGCGAAACACATCAATGTTCCTACTTTAATCACATTATGCCTTAAAGCGTGAATGTTAAGGACGAAGGCGATCGCTTGTTGGATATCTGCGAATAACACTTAGCAAGTGGCTTTGAATCGGCATGGAATTCTCTAACTAGCGAAGAGGAGGTTGTAGATAAGGAACAAGAACTGATTTATAGGCCCCTTCACTATAGATTTGCGCTGCCATGATATTAAACGGAACGTTAACCATAGGAATAATGAAGTCGAGCTGATGAAAGACAATAAACCAAACGTCGACACTAGTATTAATCCAAGAGAAAGGACAGCAGGAAGTAGTAACAATGACCTACTCGCAGCGTCGAGCGCCATAGTGGCTTCCGCTAGCAGCAAAGCGGGAACATCGAGGGATGTCAGATTTCCTGCAACACCGTAGGAATTCGTAGCAGCCCCACTAGCCTTGGCCTTAATAGGAAGGAAGCTCCTGTCTCCATAATGTCCTATTCCGGATAGCATCTGCTACAGTGTAGGAGCAACGATCACTACTGCATATAGCATAGTTAAAATCAAAAGTACCTAGTGTTAGCAACTATGAGGTTCAGTGCGAGTTGAAGTTAGATAGGGAGTCAAATGTTGGGAGTCCATATTTGGCCTAGCGCGCGGCTCGTGGAGAGCTTCGTTTAATAAGCTCATTTTGAGCACCTTGACTGGTCAGACTCTTGAACATAGATGAGACAATGTAGAAACATCATGTTACCCAATTGCAATGGTTGCAAGGAGCTGAATAATTTGCAAGGACTGAGAAGTTTGAATATCGTTCGTTTGGTTTCGGAGGTTTGGTTCCCTCGCTAAATCACGTGAACTTGATAAATCTCCGTAATCACCCTCTATATTCTTACCTCAGGCACTCAGGCCATCATGCAAGAGGAGTCTAGCTTTTTTGGGACAGTCACGTTACTTGGACAATCCTCGAGCAAACGGCCTGAGCGCAGTGTCAATGATTTTGGACCTGAGTCAAGATGGATATAACGCGTGCCTAACAACACGATAGACTTGTAAATCCGGACCGACGAAAGCGTTATACAGTACTCGTTAGCATTTCACTGATTTTTGACCGGGTTTCGTAGACTATTTGGCGGAAGAGTGGCTGGGACGATGATTGAGCTAAAGTCTTCGTCAACCACATATCAGACTTTTCTACAAGGCATAGGCAATTCGGATGTAAAAAATTTGATTTACAAATAGAGAATACCTCGGTGCATAGCCCAGTGAAATTGGAGACAAATCCCATGTGCTTTAATGTAGCTATTGATAGATATGGAAAAAAGTGATACTTCGGAAGCCTGAAAATTGTGGAGTAGTCAGTGTGTGCGGTTGACAAGATCCTCAGGTTATTTTCTCGAGGTCTGCACGTGAGTTTACGGATTAGATAGCGTGCCTCAGGCACACTACCAATGACCTGAGCCTGCTGAGGTAACTATATTCTGCCATTTAACTTAGTCAGGCCGCTAACGTCTGCGATGACGTAATGGGCATGACGGCGTAATGGGTACTGTACCAACCTTCTAACTTCTAACTTGTCAACCACAATAATGGCGAGACGTAGGAGCCTCAGGTTGCTACTCAGGTACGAGGCAAAAGGCAGTGGGAGGGACTTAAAAGTTGCTCAGGGAGAGTATGAAGCAGATCCGGCAATTGGTTCAGGAGAGCACGACTCTGTAAGCTGGCGCAGAAGCAAAGGTAATAGAACAGCAAGGTCAGACAAAGCGCATTGGATTCAATACAATCCGAGACGAATGGCAGATAAAGAGCAACCAGGGCAGATCTATAACTCCGACACATCCCTCATATAAGTAATACTACCCCACCGTAGACTCACCCTGCCCCGCTTCTCATCCTCCAACTCCTCCGCCATTTCATTCTCCGCAACACCAAGCAGTCTCTTTGCCTCGACTGTAGTCGGATCACCGTCTCCCAACTCTTCACTCGCCATCCTCGCAAACATCTGAATGACATACCCCGCTTCCTCCAGCGATCCCTGCCTGAGCAATTCTTTCCCCATCTGCAATCCTTCCTGGCGTCGCATAACCGCAGGCGTACTTCCATACAGCAACTTGAACATTTCCTCTTTCTTTTCTTTGTACGCTTCTCCGACCGCTTCGTCAAAGCAACAAGGCTGTCGGTGGAAGATCTCGAGTAGCAGGGTAGCGTGTACAGTGCTCAAGCTCTTCGGCCCAAACACCATTTCCGTCGTCTCCAAAATCCGTACGAGGTACGCCTTGGCTTCGACATGGGTAGAATGATCTTGCAGAAGAAGCATCACCTTCAATTTGCGCATCCACACATACATATCCTTGTAATATATCCGTGCAATGTCAGCTTCGGAGAGATCGACGGAAGGATACATCAGTTTGTCTACCACGGCTGCTGCTTCTTCAGTTTCCCCTTGCTTCATGAGTAGCCGAAAGAGATCGAATGATGCACGCTCATAGTTCAGATCGCCTGGGGTGTGCTGAGCTATAGTTTGGCGGAAGAAAACCATGGTGCTTTGGATATTGCCGGCCAGTCGGTCGCGTGCAGCTAGAACCTGCTGGAATTCAAGGGCTTCTGGCATTGGAGTGCCACTGAAATGACAGACGATATAGGTCAGTAGCCACATTAGAAATGCCGACACCCGAGACTTCCAAGTACTTTCGAGTGGCAGATGGCTGATGCGATAATACAATGAGCTCAACTCTGGCTTTCCACTCCCAATGTATGCCGCAGCCACCGCTCTTGTCATCTCAGAAAGTAGTGGAGTGAGGTTAGGGCTCGGGTTTCTGTAGATCTCCTTTAAACAAGACTGGTTGAAAGTCGTGGCAGGCCGCGTTCCATCTTCGATTTGCTTGAGTGCTGCCATTGCCGATGGCGTCATTAGTTTCTTGAGATACTGTCTTATACACAAGTCATGCACCTCGTCTTCCAAATTGGAGAACGCTCCACAGATATCCCGCACATTCGCAGCAAGTCCTAGCGCTATGGCCGTATATTCCGTATCCTCGGTGTTTTCCAAACTGTCCATGACCATTATTGAGTACATATGTAGCTCCTGCATTAATCCAGCATCTCTCCACAAAACAATATGCGAATACATTAGAAAGGAGAGGCAGATCCATGTCTGTATCGACGGGGGGCCATTTTCTGGCTGCTTTAACCTCTCTTTCACTGTTTTTAACACGTGCTTGATGTGAGAGAAATGAGATTTCTCAAATGCATTCGCTTCTGTAAGCTTAAAGAGAATACATGAAGAGAAATGAATCCATCTCCACTGATTGACCTGAGAAAGTCTCGCTTGCAAACATTGATGGACGAGCCCATGCATGGAGATAAATGCGCCTTGTTCCGTCCTGCGAATCTGAATGAGAGAATAGGAAAGTAAAACCTTTTTCGCGTTATTAAAATCATCTTCATTGAAACCATTTGCATAGTCTTGATTCCAGTATTTGTGCATCTCTGTCACATGCTTTGAGACTAAGAGGCTTTCAGATACAGCTGTCCCATCCAAAGCGCTTATCCAAGCAAGTAGATATTGTGCTTTCATGTTACGCTTGATAATGGCTGTTCGGGTCACCATATAAGTTGCCATCATGGATGATTTGTGGCGACTAAAACGTGGAGATTCTTCGAGGACTTCCTTTTTCCTCTTCTCGAATTCCATCAAATAGTCCTCGGGCCTGGATGCCATGTCGTTGTTATGCACATAAGCACCTGCATGCTCAACAGCCAGAGCGAGGCGCCCAAGCTTGTTTACGATCTCGGTACAGACGGTCATTTGCTCCTTGGTCGGGTTTGTGATGCAGGCTTTCTGAAGGAATAGCGCTTCAGCATCTTCCTTTTTCATTTCTCCGAGCTCAATGGTAGCAGGACAAATATTAGCTGCACCGCGATCCTGACTAGTGAGTATGATATGGCCTTTGTTTCCATGAGGTATATACTCTTCAATGCTGACTCCATCGAGGTCGTCTGCATTGTCAATAATAAGAAGCCAATCCCCTTTCTCTTGTTTGCGAAGCCAAGATTTGACAGCCTGAGCAGCAACGTCTGTTTCAGCCAGCTCCTTTCCAACAGCTTCGGATAGACCAAGGTGGCTCGCAATGTCAGCGAAACCTTTCCGAATGTCTTTGGCATTGACAAAGAAGATCGCAGAGAAATCTTGACTGTACTGCAAAGCATAGTTGACCGCAACTTCGGTTTTGCCGGCGCCACCAATTCCCCAGATAACGGCTCGGCGCTGTTTTACAGAATTTTCTGCCGTCATGTACTGTCGCAGCTTTGCAAGCTCCTCTTGCCGGCCGGTGAAGTATGAGTTCGACATATCTTTGAGCATATTGATGGTGATTTTCTTGACCTTGCCTGTGATCGATGTTTTCGGTTAGTAGGTTCCATCAAGCAGTACCAGTGACATATTACCTGACGCAACTGAGAAGGTATTAGCAAAATTAGATCAATTAATGGGCCAGACGAAAATAGGACGAATTCATTATGTTTCTCAAATACAGAAATTAGAGAACCGTACCCCTTTTCTGTTCATCATCTGTCTCCCACCGATGGTCTATTTTGATCGCAGCATCTTCCATCATTAGCAGAAGATGGCCAGATATTTTCTCATAGCCATCATCGTCCCGTGACAGAAATCTGACCATATTTCGGTGGTCGGCCATGATTGCCACTGCTTCTGCATCAGCAACTCCCGGAAGAATTGCAGAACCTATCGGTACAATCTGCGGCTATTGTTAGAAGACTATATTAGCCTAGAGATCTTGCCTCTTACTATCATGGACTTGCCAAATGCAGTCGGCGTCGGCAGAGTCTCGTAAGCAAATTTCGTCGTAAACTGGTTACTTATGGTCGCAAACTGGCCCAACTGTTGATGTAGCAGCTGTGAATCCCTTTCTAGATTTTTGATAAATTTAGAATTAGCTTTGACGAATATGGACGCTATGTTGATGATTGCTTTTCCCAATGCGACTCCGTTGCCGCCTTGATGAGGAGTGCCCATGAAGACTATGCCATAAGTCGAGAGTGCGATTGCCTTGTGGTCTTCGAGTGCACCGTTCCTCGCAGCATCTGAATGGATCAAAGCCTAGACAAATAAGTATCTTCCTGCAAACTAATGTGAGGGAAACGGGACCTACACTTTTTACAACGATGCCTCCCAAGCTGTGAGCGATGAAAATGATAGGACGTCTCTGCGTCTACATTGGCGTTAACAATATCGATGCTGAGTTGGATAAGTTTAATACTTTTGTAAGCCGTCTTTTTAGACACAAATCGCTAATGAGGGTCCTTCCATGGTCATATATATGCTGCTGGTCAATGCCGTGGGTACCACCAAACACATCTACGTTGTATCCCCAACTAAAGATCCTCGCTTTTGGGAGATCAGAGGGAAGTAGATCTCGCAGCCAAAGAACATCATTTGCGGCGGTCCATGTCTTCTCTCGGTGGCCATTGAGTCCATGAAGAGCCACGATGCTCAATCCAATATTTAGTACGCGGTTTTGAGACACCAAGGTGAGGACGACTTACTCAACGATGGGGTCAGCTCCTTCAGCAAAGATCGCGAGTCCGAGCGATTTCGTTTCCGAGAGCGACTGCGAAATGACAGTCGACTTGGAATATTTGGATGATCGAGGGATGATCTGTCAAGGAAGCTTAGCAGCCGCTCATTCTGTAGCGCAACCTCAGCTTACTCGAGAGACGCCGTCGAAGAGGTTTTTAGCAGGTCTCTCCATAGTGGACCTCAACAGTGGCGTGAGGATCGGACGCGATGAAAGAGCCGAACGGAGAATGAAAGACCAATATTCCTGAAGAAGTACCGCCCTGACCTACCTGGAAGCAAGATAAGCGCCCGAGGTCGCTTATGTTGACCTGACCGGAGTCACCAGACCAGGTAGAAAGCGGGTTGGATACCTGTCAGTGCCACTCTCTCACCTGCCAAAGACGTCGTGATGGAGTGGATGGAAAGGTACTGTAGGGTTCCGGTATGTACACCACACCTTCGCTGAAAGGCTATGCTCATACGTGACTGGATCTCTCTAATTTCATGTAATTGCGTAGTACATTTGCTCTCATACTTCATCTTCTGCATTTAACGCTGCGCTTGAGGTCGCGAACATGTTGATCTCCGTATTTCTCTGCGTATCAATCGTTGGTTTCAAACCAACCGCCTCTGTCCGGCGAAAGCAAAGTGTGCACTTTCGGCGGATGCAGCATACACACAATTCTGTACTGCGCGACCATCAATTGACATATACTCGTACAGCCACCATTCATGACATCGAAAATGCCACTTGAACTAGTTCCAAATGACGATATACAAGAAGCAGTTGATTTACTAAATGAGAACCCAACCGAGAACGTCACCACAGCCGCTAGGATTTACCACGTGAATGTCATTACACTCCATGTGCGAATGCGCCATACGCGACGACAACACGACTAACAACCCAAGACTCGTGGAGGTTATAATAAGATCGCTTTCGAGCAGTACCGCGAGCTTTAAACTGTGTGCGCTGGGCGAGATGGCGAGTGTTATTTATTTTTAATCTAATTTTCCCACCATGATGCATTAGAAACTCTGCATTTGACCTGTCAAGTTGCTTTCTAGTTGTAGAAATCGTAGAGGTAGACGAACTAGCCACTCGATTCCGCGAGAGCGTCTGTAGGGATTGGTCAGACATATGACCAAGCCACTTTGAAACTACTTGTCTAGATACGGTTTCTTCGACAGCATCATCCCTCCTTCGCATTCGCTGCTGCTTGGCTGCGTCGTCGCCTGACATGCTCCGTTCTGGGAAGTATTGGTTTGGGAGTCGGCGGTCTAGACCAAGCCCAATGGTCCTATTTTAACTCCCTGTATTTTCTGTAAGATACTTGCGAAATCAGCCCTGAACCCATCTAAGCTTGCTATGCAGTTGATACTTACACTCCCCAACGTCTGCTCCCTAACCGAAGACAGGAAAGAAATCGGGGGTTGTAGAGGAGACTTTCATCTGTACTGCATTGGCTGCGAGGAAGAAGTAACTTTCGATAAAGAAGAAGTAACTTTCGATAAAGAAAAGAATACAACGCAAAACAAGGCTGGGCATACTGGGCGAGACTGGCTGTCTGCCTCATTCTTGTTCAGCCGCACCCCACACACATACGAAGTCCCGCCAAGAACCACAACACGCTACTCCCAAACGGGAATCACAAGCAATGAAAAAGGTTAAGAAGGGTAAGAAGGCTAAGAAGGCTAAGAAGGCTAAGAAGGCTAAAGATCCCGTGACGTGACGCTCCAACCGAATCCAATAAGACTGTCGGTAACGAGAACCCGGGAACCCCGGGGACCCCGGGGACCCCTGCGACCCCGCGCCAATCCCTTGCTCTCTTGTTTTCCAATGCTCTGGCAAGATGTGCAAGTCGATGTACTATACAGGGTACACCCTCCTCCGCGGGCCGTCCCATCGACGATCACAATGGTACTGGATATATTTACCAGCACTTCTCGCCCATCCCTCCCCCTTCAGCTGTCACGGCTGTGCTGTGCTGTTTATGTGCCGCGTTTCCTTCTTCGGACGGTAAATCTCCACCAACTCGCTTCTCTCAACACCCTCGTTTCCCCAATTTTCTTGGTTCGCCCTTTGTTGTTCTCTCTCTCGTAGCCTCATCCTCTCTCTTCCTCTTCTTTTTCCTCTCCCTCCTCCATCATCAACATCGTCGCTCGCTGCTTCATTCTTTCCCTTTCTGGCTATCCTTCCCCATCACCATCTCCCCTATCTCCCCGGACCATCTCCACCTCTGAGACCCTCTCGCTCCCCCAAGGCCGAGGCGACCAAGAGCCCGCCCGCGCCTCTCTCCCTCTCCCTCCCACCACCACCATGGTCCACCTCATCCTCCTCGCCCTCCTCGCCGCCTCCGTCACCCCCTCCACCGCCTTCAAATGGACCGCCGCCAAACCCACCCCCGCCGCCGAGCCCCTCCCCTCCATAGTCCAGCGCTTCAAGCCGCCGAAACCAACACAGGCCCCCGACGCGCCCTTCGACCTCGTCCGCCGCGCCGAATCTTCAACCGATACCATCACGGCCTATTCTGCTCCGGATGCGACGTGTGGTTACTTTGATGGTCGACCTGGTGAGTTGACAAGACTGGGGATGAAATATGAGGGATGGAAGCTGACTGCTTAGGCGCGCCCCTGACTTGCGGAACCGCGAATACGTGTTTTATGTTCACCTCGGCCGGGGACATTGGTGCCATTGGCTGCTGTCCAATTGACGGGACATTTGACCAGTGCTACGGCTTCAATATGAACTGTATCAACGCCGATGACATGGCCAACGGGACATTATGCGATAATGCGTGTCGGCACGACACCTTCACTCTGAAGTGGTGAGACTAGCTAGCTGACCTCATCTCTCACTCTCCGCTAACCTCTCAGCACCGACACCTCCGCGCCCTACTGCGCAGCCCTCACCTGGCCCATGAACGGCGTATCCAACTACCAGTGCGACAGCGCCCGCGTCACTACCACCCAAACCCTCTACACCACCTACCGCGGCCAAATCGACCACAGCTGGTACACCACGACCTACTCCTACGACTCGCTAACCTCCTCCGGCACCGGTTCCGAGGCCCCGCTACCCACTACCAACGACAACGACAACGACAACGGCTCCACGACTTCTAACAAGAAGAAAACTCCTATTGGCCCAATCGTAGGCGGTGTCATCGGCGGCGTTGCGGTGCTCGCTGGGTTAGGGCTCCTGCTTTTCTTCCTCCTCCGGCGTAGGCGCGCCGCCGCCGCTGGACCGCAACCTGAGGGCCCGCAGGGACCCCAGGAACCCCAAGGACCCCATACCGGACCACAGGGACCACCAGAATACATCTCCGACGCCAACAAACCCCCACTAAACCCGAATACCAACTCGTACTACGGACCCCCAACGCAGGGGTTTGCGGGACAGGGACAGCACGGGCAGGAGATGCAGCAGCAGCAGTACGCACAGCAACTCCAGCAGCAGCAGGGGTACTACGACTCCTCCAACCCGTCCGGGTACTACAACCCCAACAGCCCCCAACCCCACGGAGGGCCGAACCCGACTAGTCCCACCGTAACCGCCGTATCCGGGCAGAGCAATGATATCAGTGCGGGAGGTGCAGGTGGAGTGAGAGATAGCAGCGCGATGGGAAGCACAGGGGCATATGGGCATACGAGCCCTCGACCTGGGTTTAGTGAGATGAGTGCGAATATGGCGGGGGGCCCGTTTCCGAGTGATCAGCATGATGGGACGTATGAGGTGGAGGGGAGTCGGCCTGTTGTTGGGGCGCCGCCGGTAGGGAAATCTTGGCGCGCCCCATCCTGAGCACAATGGCAACTGAGGGTCAGGCACTGGCTACTAATTGTTCCCCAGACGGACCCCTTCCCCCTTGTCACTAGCGTTTGAGTGCTGGGGTGATACGTCAAATGTTTCAATACTTATTACGACATAGCTTGGGGGAAGCTTCAGAGCTAAGGACCCAACGTGACTCCGTTAAGAAGCGTGTGGTGTTGCTAACGGATCTGTGGAAGAACTACCTTGGATATATTATTATTGAAAGTGAGTAGCGGTAGAGACAGAAAATGATAACTCCGCCCACACAGTAAGGGCTCCGTAGAATTAAGTAATAAGCATATCGACTATAATAGCCACTCTACTACTATATACATATTGTACACTCCTACCCCTGAGCTAGTCTCATAGTAGGAGGGCCAAAGATCGCCGGCCCAGTCAAGCCTGGCGGCGGCATTGGTGATGATGCCCGGCCCCTGTCAGCAAGGCACTGGATGTGTGTGTGCTCTCTGCCTCCAATGGTCTAATTCATAGGTACGATACGAAGAACGAATTGAAGATACAAGATTGTTTACAACATTTGCGCTATTTATGTTACTGGTTTTGGTTGAAATGTTGGTTACACGGCGCATAAGGGCTGAAACGCGACGCATGTTTGTCCCGTCTCTATCTCCCTATAACGGTTTGTGGACTGCGGTCAGAATATAATGGTAGGTCCTACTTTTCGGGATGCAGATCCACATGATATCTGACTTCGCCTCGTTGGGCACTTCACGGAGCAAATTTCGATAGAATAAGTTTTAAGGTTAGTTCTGGCTGACGCATCTCGACATGGTAATGGCAAACTTGATCAAAGATAAGTTCCTTCCTAGCCTTTTAAGATCTAAATTAATGCATCTGTTGAACTTCATCTACGTTAACTTCAATGAGACCATCATACTATAGAAAAGTCTGTAGCTAAGTGACTGGTATTATAAACTAAGGACTTAAAATCAATTGAGATACTCTGTAGAACACCTAGAGCCAGCCTGCCAGGCACTATCTAGTAAGCAACCCAGGGAAGTTAGCGCGCCAATATCTCACCTCAGCCGAGATATCATGGTCTGTGCTTATATTGATTAAGGGACGCCTCAGCAAACAATAGAACGCAACGACAACCTGCAGCTTCAAAATTCTGCCACGTTCAGTTCAAGAGAGGCAGTGTGTATTCACAGGAAAAATACAGCAGCACGGCCTTTCTAGACCAAGATCTCACACAAGCACCTTTACATCGTCGCAAGGCTCCAATACACTACTGTCGAGCCGGAAGCGTCCAAGGCGATCATTTAGACCCGAAATCAGGTGAGCTGGCCGCAAGGCGCCATGCCACTCCCTGCATGATATGTATTGCCTGTTTGGTTTCCGTATTGGCCAGTGCCACATCAGCCAGCCGCAGAGCTCAAATTTGCTCTTCGACCTGAAAAGTGTAGCGATAGAAAGTTCCGCCACCCGAGATATATGCTTGCGCGCATTGATTGGGCGCAGACCATCCCGTGCTGGTTGTGTCATGTCTCATGCCAACCTCACTCTAGCCGTGACTTCGCAGTTTACACTTCACCGGTCGTCGATATTGTGACTAAGCTGCCTACTACTCACCTGATGAAGGTGACGCTGTCTGCTGCGGAAGACTTGTTGGGGTCCATCAGCTGGTATCGACCCTTGTTTGCATTGACAAATGCATCCCGTTCCCATATCGTTGACAAGCCGGCACTTGCCGAGCCAATGCCTTTCTCTTGTTCGGCTACCGCGTAGTTCAAGCTGAAATACACAGCGCTGCGGCTCCTTGCCGTCCCTGCTTTGATGTCTTGCAAGGCCACTCGGGAACCTATCGCTCCTGTAGCCATCCACAATGTCTGCCTTGAAACCCAAATGGGCGCCCGTTCAATAGCGCCTGCTGGGCCTACCAATATGGTAAACAACGCCTCAGCCAGGCCAAGAAGGCATAAATACGTGTTTATGTCTTCTTCAGAGCTTCTAGAAAATTGTAGCGAATCATCACATCTTACGGACTATCCTTTCTCCTGCCTTCGCGCTTCGATGATTCTCAGCAAATGTTGTTGAAACTCCATCTAGAACAATGGCTGCCAACGCTAACTTGTACATCAACCCTGAGTACGTCAAAAGGGGTCCGTGGACAAACTGGAATGACAATGAGGCGGTTGGGTCCAAGATTACCATGCCTAAAGACACAGCTGAACTGCTCAACATTTTCTTGGGTATCTTTATTTTATTTATTGAGGCAGGCCTTTGGGGCCCAATCAGCTTTGCATTATTTTGTTTAAACCGTAGGTTACGAAAGAGAACTTTGAGCTCCCGTCGAGATGGTCTCTATCACCAGCTGCAGGCAGTGCTTCGAAACACTGCCAGCTCTCTAGCCATTGCGATGACTCTTATTCGTATTTCAAGCATCTGGGGCTGGCGTAAGTCCTGGAAGCGCACCTTGCTGGTGATTGTCGTTGCTGCATTCAGCTTCGATTTTTTCGTCCTAGGGATGCCATTTATCCTGGCAAAGACGATGCTTGATGACCAGGGCGACGAGATATTGATCCAGGCCCCGAATTGTGGTTTCTGGCAAGCTACATTTACCACTACTGCACAACCGCTGCAACTTTGCTAACGAACCAGTCCTGGGAGGGCATCATGTACGTCGACACTTGTTATAATGGCGATGCCCCTTCAACTCTGTGTGACCGCTACCTGGCACAACGTCGTCTCCCAACATTCGAGTTGTTCGCTAATCCCTGCCCTTTTGCGGAGGACGTTTGTCTCTATAAAAACAAATATCCTGCCTACAAATGGCAAACAGAAAAGCTAGATTCGCACAAAGACTTCGGTATTAACGCACCGCCTAACGATAGAGTTCAGCTGTAGCGCACTACAATATGTGCCCCGCTTGACGTTGATCGGTTCACAAACACCACCGCTGGTACAATGACAGACGAGAAAATCACAGGTGTTTACTTTGGTCCAACGCCTGGCAAAGAGTACACTTTTATGGTGAGCAACTATGAGACAGTAGCAAAGCCTGCGTACCACCTCGAGTAAGTCACGTTCACAAGGCATCTAACCTTTACGCAAGTTTTAGAACTGATTTAACTTTAGTGTTGTATGGAGCTATCCAGCTAATGGTTCTGCATGGAGCTCGACCTTCATTCCTATCGTGGGACTGTCTCGGAACGACGCCGATGTATCGGTTGTTTTTCTCAACAACCACATGATGCCGATCAAGGGACTGGACGGGCCCTGCAGAGACCCGTTCTTCTCGGCCACAAATAAATCAGTCTCTGCTAAACCACAAGGACTACTACTGGCCAGACAAACCCATCACAGCTATTGGATGTACAGATCAATACGCCTTCGGAAATCCCGTGACTGGCCAATGGACCAAACCTATGGCTGCATTAGATGTACCTGATTGGGGTAACTATACTAAAGATTGGCATCTTTCAGCAAAGCAGACGGCTGCTATCGCGGCTCTTGCATGGTCTATCCCAAACAGGGGCGGCATAGACCGCGTCATACTCGGTCTCGAGACTGAGGCCCTTCTCGCCAAGAAAACCCCCGGTGTATTCTCGGGGATCCAAAATCCGATCCCCAACGAGCAGTGGAAGAAAGAAGTGGACTGTTGGTTTAGGATTGGCCTTGCTAAGCTGCAGCTTTACCTAATTAGCATCGCTATCGGTCCGCTAGATCCCACGCTGCCGGATTTACAGAACATGCTACCGAGCTTGACAGCCGGCAGAAAGGACCTCGCTCAACTCATTTGCAGCTCACAAAAGGTTCACAATGTTGAGTTCAAAAATTATAATTTTTTGGGCTTCATCATTTTCCTGGTACTTGGTGGAGGCGTTGTTGTTGTTGTTGTTGTTGTTGTTGTTGTTGTTGTTGTTGTCTTGCCAGTCCCACTTCGGTGTTTAATCACACGGCGATGCAAACAAAGAAGGTATGTACTGCATTAGACGTCCTATGCAGCTCTCCAGTTGCAGAGAATGGCGACAGAAGCCGCTGGCGTGGATGGTTGGGAGCGTCTCGAGGATGACATTCCATGGTTGAACCCATTGGACGCACCAGCCGGAGATCTGGATGTTGCAAGGGTTCAAAACGGGCGTCCACACCCGAGATGGGCGCCACCGCCTGTTAGACCTCTAGATGAAGCAGATCCACTCATCGAACAAGGCGCTAAAGCTGCTGGCGGGGAAGTAATAGAGCTGAATGACCTTCCAAGGTAAAGCACTGAGGACTCTCTTCGTTTGAAATCCGGGAGTCCGAAGCAGCATGGAAATCGACCAATATCCATAGAACTTCCGACGACAGGATGCTTTCAATCCAACTCATTATCTTCACCTGCATTTAGACAGTTCAGACGTGTGCAGAGCATTAGGGTGCCTGCCATGAAACTCCGCTTGTTGCGCTGTGATGGAAACAGTGGAAGGTTAGCTTTCTAAATGATAAAGCCTCGTGCCCGAGGAAGGACATAGAGCATAATAAGATTAAGTTTGGCGAGTAGAAGGAGTTGGCATGCCCGTGAGAAGCTCGAACGTCGTTGATTTCGGAGATTTAGTTTGGCGAGTAGAAGGAGTTGGCATGCCCGTGAGAAGCTCGAACGTCGTTGGTTTCGGAGATTTGGAGATTTGGTTCCTTCTCCAAATCTCCAAATCACGTGAGCCTCATAATGTAGTCACCGCTATCAAAAATCTGTAGGTTTGCGCCCGTGAACACAGGCTAGTATGAGGATTTATCACGATGATTTAAGACGAGTACTCGTGAGCATAATTGGCTTGATGTATATAACTCCTACTCACTTCTACTAGTAGATAGATGATATGTATATATATATAGCAGTAGACCTTCTGTAGGACCTCTTTTTAGGTCGTTACCCTAAACAGTAGATCTCCTCATGACTAATGATACCGATGATACTAAGGTTAAGCGGCTATAGAATAACAATATTCTAACACCCTCCCTAGTTATAACAACTACGAGGTTAAGGCTATTCTAACTATAGAACTTATGTATTACACTAAAACCCCTAAATTACCTTATAATTCATACATATTATACTATAGGAGGAAAGTGTATACCCGTTTGTAGTCCTAAATTAACTCTTAACCTCATCTATAACTATAGTGCTAGGTCTTAGTCCCATTCCCTTAGTGTAATACTCATGCTTAATAGTAGGTAGCCCTTTAGTAAGGATATCTACTATCATCTCATGTGTAGAGATGTATGTTATATTAACTTCTCCATTCTTAATGTAATTACATAAGAAATGGTAGGTAATATTAATATGCTTTATCTGTTAATGAAACTTAAGATTATAAGAGAGCTTAATAGCTCCTTCATTATTACATAGAATCCTTAACGTTAGTAGGGGATCTCTCTTTAACGTCTTATAATCCTTAAGATTAAATTTAGTAGCTAGAAACTCATTCTTACATATAAGCTTCTTCTTAAGGAGCTATACATAAGTTATATAGGTTAAATGAGAGTTAATCTAGCATACTAAGTACCATTCTACTAGGATCTAGGATTCTCTCTAATTTGTATAGTAGTCTACTATAACGCTAGGTCTTAAACGTATAAGACTCATAGAGGTTTCGTTACGTAAGGTTTACTTAACAGAGGAGGTAGGGGATTAATCATAAAGGCTTTCGTAAAACACGTTACTAGTATATAACAAATACTATATTAAGTTAAGCACGAAGCTCCTATCTAAGAACTAACTATCTACTTATATAGTAGCGTTATGCTAAAGGATATCTAAGATATCATGGATATTAAATATCTAACATATCGTTTATTATCCATTACGTAGTTCCCTTAACGTAGTTGGTTCTTAAGACCTAAGGTCCTTAGAGCTAGCTAATCCCATAAGG
This sequence comes from Pseudogymnoascus sp. SDFLT0511, assembly GCA_030180035.1. Classification (NCBI taxonomy): domain Eukaryota; kingdom Fungi; phylum Ascomycota; class Leotiomycetes; order Thelebolales; family Thelebolaceae; genus Pseudogymnoascus; species Pseudogymnoascus sp. SDFLT0511. The sequence continues at coordinate 1,118,585 of JASCQD010000008.1, read as the reverse complement.
TCCCCTACTTAGTAGACCGTAGGGCGTAGGAGCTACTTAGTTCCTATGCTCCTAGGTCGCCTGCCCTACTTAGTCCCTAGACCTAATTAGGTCTAGCGCTACTAATGTTCTAGCGCTTAGCTTAGTCGTTTAACCTAAAGGGTCGTATGATGTTAAGATCCTAGTGTAGGTTTTCCTATTCTAAAACTAGAAACCTACATGGCCTATAGTTCCTCTAAGAGCTATAATACTAGGTCCCTCCCTTAAGGCCTAGTCCTAAGGCCTTTTGCTAACTAAGGAAACGCTAACTACTTAAGTAGAGCGATGCCTACTTGTTCTATAGGTAGGTTAGGCTACAACTATGTCTTCTTCTAAACATATTAAAATTAAAGAACGTCTTACTCTAGCCTAATGAATCTTAACTACTAGCATTAAGATGCCACCTTATAGCTAGTATGAAAAGAAACATGTAAAATGCATTATGTCTAACGACTTAAAACGATGTAGTAAATGTATCCGTATTAACGCTCGTTATGACGCTAGTAGCCCTTCTACTAGCAACTAGGATAAGCTTAAACGCGAAGAGCGTTAGTTATAGGAGGAAGAGGAAGAGGTAATGGCTAAGATCCTCCGTCTTTATAAGTAGTAGTGCCTATTCCGTTCTTATGCTAAGGACATGCTTCGTTATGGTCTAAGAACCATAGACGAACTTAATGAAGCTAAAGAGAGGGAACGTAAGGAAGCTAAGTCTAAAGAGATCCTTCCTTATAGTCCTCCCGTTACTATCTCTAAAGACGCTATCCCTAACTAGAACCTTTTCGTAGCCCTATCTCCTAGGTTCTTTAAACGTTAGGGTGTTAACGGTAGAACTCTACTAGTAACTCTAGGTAGCTAAGATTTCCTTTTAACTCCTACGAGTTATCTATAGGTTCATAACCCTTCTATTTTATTAAAAACTCCTCTTAGCGTCCTACTAACCTTTTGTCTAGGATCGCCTTAACCTTATATTTAATAATCTCGTTCTTAGGTTAGAGTTTAGTGTTAGTCATAATTAGAGCGTTTCCTCTTACTAGTTCTAATAACGAGACATGAAACACTAGGTAGAGTCTAGAGTTCTTAGGTAGCTATAGTCTATAATTAACTAAGCTAACTTTCTTTAATATCTTAAATGGTCCTAATTTCTTAAAGTCTAACTTTGTACTTAGTCGTTTCGTTTTAATGTATTTCTAGAGTAGGTATACTTTATCCCTCTCCTTAAAGCTAGGTTCTATGCTATGCTTCTTGTTTACGTATATAGTAGATCATTCGTTTAAGAATTAGATATCCATTACGAGCTGTTCATAGAATGATTTTAGTTATTCTACTACGATCTAGGCTTGTTCTACTTATGATTCATCTAGTCTTAGTTGCTTATATGCTTCTAGCTAGTAGCTATAGTTAGTAAGGAACGGTAAGACTTTCGTTACTTCTACTATTACGCTATTATATGCAAACTATGTAATGGGTAAAATCTAAACCTAATTATCCTACTAATGGTTAACATAACTTTGTAGGTATTATTTAAGGGTCTAATTTAGTCTTTCCGTTTAGCTATCTATCTAGGGGTAGAAAGCTGTTAATAGCTTATGATTTATTCCTAGTAGTACCATTAGTAATTTCTAGAATTTCAAAGTGAAGAGCTTGTCTCTATCTAAGATAATTTCTTCTAGCATCCTATAATTAGCTAATATGACTCTAAGGAAGGTATAGGTAAGCGCCTTAGCGTTACTAGCTTCTAAGTATGGTACAAACTTACTATATTTCATAAGTCTTTCTATAATGACTAGGATAGAGTCGTACTCTATTCCTATTAACAGATCCTTAGATAGTAGTAGTTTAACTATAAAGTCTAAAGCTATTAATTTCCACGCTTCCTTAGGTACTAGTGTCGACTTAAGTAGTCTATACGGCAAGTGCCTATTAGATTTCGACTTACTATAAATGTTATACTCTCTTACTACTATCTCTATCTACTTCCTTAAGCCTAGGAAGTAGTAGTGTCTAGCGATTCGTTTAAAGGTTCGTGTTACTCCCTAATGACTATGTGCTAGTAATGAGTATTGTTCTTATACTAGTAGGCATCTCGTCTAACTTAGGACATACACTAATCCTTTATATTAAATTAATCCTTACTCGTTAATGGTAAAGTTACCGTTAACTTTATTTAGGACTCACTTTGCACATTCGTCTATAGCATAAGCTTTCTTAAGTCTTTTTTCGAGTTCTATGTCTTTAACGATTAATATCGTTACTAGTAACTCATTATACTATATTCCTACGTCTATTTCTTTTAATATTACTCTAGGTCTTTCTTCCTTTAGGCTAACGTAGTTAGTCCTTCTACTAAGAGCATCTACTCTTACATTCTTAGAGCCCTTATGATAGGCTATTATAAAGTTATAGGCTATAAGAGTTTCTAACTAGTAGACTTGTTTATAGTTTAAGACTTTAGTTAACGTAAAGTATATAAGGTTCTTATAATCCATTTATACCTATACTAGGTAGGTGGATCCCTTAAGATATACTTACTATTACTTAAAGGTAATGATAATAGCTAGTAGCTCCTTACCATAGATGTTATAGTTAAGTTCTATAGGTAATAGTTTCCTAGAGTAGTACGTAATTAGCTTAAACTTACCGTTTTCGTCTAGCTAATTTAGATAGGCTCTAATTATAAAGTTAGAAGAGTCCGTTTTAAGGATGATCTTCTTCATAGGGTTAAATGTAGTAAGGATGGGTGCCTCTATGAACTTTGTCTTAAGTTCTTAGAAGGTAGCCTCTACCTTAGCCGTCTATTTAAACGTGAGGTCTTTCCTAGTAAGCTCTATGAGTAGCTAAGCTACCTTAGAATATCCTATAATGAACTAGTAGTAGAAGTTAGTAAAGCCTAAGAAGGCTTATACTTCTTTAACTATAGTTAGTATTAGCCATTCTAACACTACTATAACCTTTACTTAGTCTATCTTAATGTCATGCGTTCTAATAATGTAGCCTAAGAATTTAACTTAGTTTTTATAGAACTTACACTTTTTAGGCTTTAATAGTAGGTTATATTCCTTTAGCTTCTTTAGAACGAGCTTAACATACTATATATGTTCATTCCTATCTACTAAGTATACTAATATATCATCTAGGTAAACGATGGTAAATATGTCTAAGTATTCGTGTAAGGCGTCATTCATTAGACGTTACATAAATGTAAGGGCGTTAGTTAGCCTAAAGGGCATAACTTAATATTTAAATAAGCTATAGTAGGTGTAGAATGCTATTTTCTACTCCTTACCTTTAGCTATCTAGATTAGGTTATATGTGCTACGTAGATCTAGCTTAGTAAAGACCTTAGCTCCTTAGAACCTATCATGTAGTTCGTTAATTAACGGTAAGGCATACTAATCCTTTATCGTTACGTTATTTAACCTACGATAGTCTATACATGGTCGTTTGCTTCTATCCTTCTTAGGGACCTATAATAAGGGACTCCTAGCTAGTAACTTAGATGGTCTAATAAATCCTTTCTTAAGATTATCATTAATATATTCCTTTAGAAGTTTTAATTCATCTGCTAACATCTAGTATATTAGTCTAAACGGTAGACTTTCTCCTTTCTTTAAGGGTATTATATGATCTTATAGTTAGTACTTAGGAAGCACCTTGTCTTTAGGGCCTTCCTAGAATAACTACTCGTATTCCTTATACTCTACTAGTATACTCGTTAATGAGGATGCCTAGGCTAGGTCATTAGGCTCTATAGAGGTTACACATATCTCGCGTTAGCCCTAGAGGGGTTTCCTTCATTTCTACGTAGTATCTATTCATATATACCTATACTAGCTCATTACAACTTTCCTACTTTACTAGTTAATCTAGGGATTGTGTTTTTTAAGCTATAGTATACTAAGGATGTACGTATAGTTATCTATGTATATAATATTAAACTAGATCATTTCCTTATGTCTATGTAGCATGAGCATCATTAAGGGGACCGTTTCATAGGTTACTATCCCCCTATTAGTTATAATGGGTTCTCTATCTACTACCTTTAGTAGGTAAGGGTTGGTTTTTAATCATAATATAAACCCTTACTCATCTACTACCTTCTTTATCATAAAGTTGCCCGTTACTCTAGAGTCTATCATTATCTAGAGGTGTTGCTTTTATACCTTAGTAACTATATATAAGTGCATGTTACCTTTAGTAGTACATAACTATTTTATACTAGGCCTCTTCTTGTTACTTGCTAGTAGCCTACTACTAAGGACTCCTAGTTTTTTAACTCGTCTAAGGAGGGATACTATTCATCTACATCTAATGGTAGTCCTAGGGGAGATCGTCTCCCTATCTCTACTACTTCGTCTAGTAGGTATAGGTATTTTTTGTATACCTATTTACCTTTAATAGGTAGTTCCCTATTAGACTAACTTCTTCTAAGGGTATGAACTTATTCTATGTTTTTAAAGTATATCCTAGGTAAGGATTAAGGGAATACCTAATACTAGTGTTTCTTCTTCTAGTAGAGCTTATAATCATCTATGCTATAATACTCCTAGTAGACATACGCGTACTAGGGATGATTAGTCTCTATTACGTCTAACGTTATTAATTCCTATAGTCTAATCGTCTAGGCGTCTTCTAATTCTAATAGTTAGGGGAACGTAGTAAGTTGCTCTATTACCCTTCGTTCTATACGCGTAGTAGGCCTCATTTGTTCCTATTAGATTATATCTCTAGCTTCCTTGTCATACTCTTTTAAGGCCCTTCGTTAGTCCTAGTAGTAAAGTTTAACGCTCTTTACATTTTTTAGTATAGCTATATGCGCGACATCCTTTCCTAATTCTCCTACTTCCTAAACTAGGAAGGTCTCTATTTCTACTAACGTGCTAAGCCATCTATGCTCGTTAGTTAGTATGTCGTAGTATCTCTAGAGGTCCTTCCCTTAATCCTCTACTAGGCATTCTAACGGAAGCTTCTAGAGTAGGTTCCTATAGATGCCTTTAATGGTAGGGACTCTCCTCTAGGCATTTAGTCCGTTTCGTTTATCGCTAATCTTTACGTAGGCATATCTAGTTATGCGTCTTACTACGTCTTTACACTATAGGCTCATTAGTTCCTTAGGTATAAGCTTAGTAAAGGTTTCTTTCTCTAAGATAGTAAAGGATTCTACCTCTAACTCTTCGTCTAAGCTTCTATCTTCTAGGGTGCTTTTACCATTAATTCCCTAGTCTTGTTTGTTCATAAATGTAGCGTTTAGCTATATTCCTAGGGAGTTAAAGCTCCCCTATCCTTACTAAGTAGCATTAAGCTATTTGCTAAACTTCTTACCTCCGTTCCCTTTCTTTAGTTGTCTATAGTCTCTAGCCATATAGCTAGGCTTATTATAGTTAAAGTAGAGTTACTCCTTAAACTACCTATCTTTCTTTAAGTCATAGGGTTTTCCTATTTTAAACGTTACGTTAAGTTCTATAGCATCTAACCATTAGTTGTCACGAGGGTGTTAGTCCCTCTTACGACCTTCGTTCTACTAGTATTTATTATATCTCTTAGGGCTGTTATGGAATCGCTTTTCCTTTTAGAATTCGTACATCTAATTATTAATCCTAACCATATGCTTAATTAGAGAGACTATGTCCTTAGGCTAGTGCTCTATTTAAGTAAGCTCTATATGAACATGACTCTTTAGTCCTCTTTTATAGTAACTAAGTAAGGCGTAGATGTCCTATCCTATTTAGTTGCCATACCTCTAAAATTCCATAGAGTAGGTAAGAGTGCTACCCGTCTATTTTAGCGCGTGTAGGTAGTCTTCTATGGTCTTAATCTCGTTAATGTTACTAAACATATAGTGGATTTCCTTCTTAAACCCCTTCTAGGTGCTAAACATAGTCTACATAGTAACCATTAATCTACATGTATCTTTATGCTTAAAGTAATCTTTAAGGAATAGCTTAACCTATCTAAGGGCTTCTCCCCTAAGGTAGGATGACGTCTATAATCTATAGCTTTCGTTAGTAGGGAACTTATCATCATTAAAGTATAAGTAGAGTTTAACCTAGAGTAGGAATACCTTAAGTTCCTTCTAGTTACTAGAGTAAGTATTAGGCAACTTAACTCTTAAGGTCTCCTTAAGTTTAGAGATAGGTAGTACATTAGGCATCTCCTTATTCTCCTTAATCTATAACGATGAGGGTATAGGCGTCTTAAGTCTACTAATAACACTTCCCTTTAGGCTAAGTATGTTCTTATTAGACATAGTTGCTTTATGTATAAGCTAGTACCTTATAGAAGTAGTGCTTAAAGTGTAACGCTAGGTCTTAAACGTATAAGACTTATAGAGGTTTCGTTACGTAAGGTTTACTTAATAGAGGAGGTAGGGGATTAATCATAAAGGCTTTCGTAAAACACATTACTAGTATATAACAAATACTGTATTAAGTTGAGCACGAAGCTCCTATCTAAGAAATAACTATCTACTTATATAGTAGCGTCATGCTAAAGGGAATAGTTGGAATAGCAGCCTCTCTAACTATTCTCACTATTCCTACTATTCTAATCATGCGTATGTCCTATAAGAGGTGCTACACTTATTACAGGTGCCTTTATCTAATGGTGCTCTTTAGCAGAGGCACCTCTTATACGTAGGGGTGCCTTTCCTAGCAGGCACCCTCTCCTAGTGAGGTGCCTTTCTAGAAAGGTACCTTTCCTAGGAGGTGCCGCTAATAACTAAGCTACCTATGATTCTAACCCTTATATTCTGCTGCTATAACCTTAGTCCTAAGATTATACAATATGTCCCATCTCTACGGTCGTGTAAGGGTGCCGTAACACTAGGTCCCTCCCTTAAGGCCTAGTCCCGTAGGCCTACTAACTAAGGAACTTGCCCTATACTTAAGCGGGCGGGTCCCCCTCCATATTCGTAGGGCATGCTAGACCTACAGCCATGTCTTCCTCTAAACATACCAAAATCAAAGAACGTAAACTACTCGCTAACTACATAACCCGCGAAGGGGTCGAAATGCCTTCCTGTTCGCGCTACGAGAAACGAGGTCTCTGCTACCTCGCTTCCGCTTCCTCTAAACGATGTAATGAATGTGTTCGTTTGAATTCCTGTAATTGTGACGTCTCTAGTCCCTCTGCTAGCGACTAGCAGTCGCTACAGAAGGAAGAGGACCACCTTCGCCTAGAAACTCATATGACTCGTAAAGCCGTGGTAACGGCCATGGCTCGTCTTAACCGCCTTAAGTAGTAGCAAGATCTCCTTAAGACCCATGGTGCTAAGATGCTTCGCTGTGGCTTAAAGACCCTAGATGAACTAGAGGAGGTTGAGGAGCGTGAGCGGCAAGAGGCCGAAACCCATGCTCACCTCGCTAGTCCTTCTGCAACTAACCCTAGGAGTGCCGTCCCTAATCACGACTACCTGTTAGCCCTTTCCCCTAGGTTCTTCGATCGTTAGGGTGTTGACGGTAGAACTCCGCTAGCAACTCTAGGCAACTAAGATTCCTTCTTAATTCCCACGAGTTGTCCGTAGGTTCGTAACCTTTCTACTTTATCAAAAACTCTTCCTTACGTCCTACTAACCTTCTGTCTAGGATTGTTTCAACCTCATATTTAATAATCTCATTCTTAGGTTAGAGTTTAGTGTTAGTCGTAATCGGGGTGTTCCCTCTTACTAGTTCTAATAACGAGACATGAAACACTAGGTGGAGTCTAGAGTTCTTAGGTAGCTGTAGTCTGTAATTAACTAAGCTAACTTTCTTTAATATTTTAAATGGTCCTAATTTCTTAAAGTCTAACTTCGTACTTAGTCGTTTCGTTTTAATGTGTTTCTAGAGTAGGTATACTTTATCCCCCTCCTTAAAGCTAGGTTCTATACTACGCTTCTTGTTTGCGTACATGGCAGATCATTCATTTAAGAATTAGATATCCGTCGCAAGCTGTTCGTGGAACGATTTTAGTTGTTCTACCGCGATCTAGGCTTGTTCTGCTCGTGATTCATCCGGTCTTAGTTGCCTATACGCTTCTAGCTAGTAGCTGTAGTTAGCAAGGAACGGTGAGACTTTCGTTACTTCTGTCATCACGCTATTATATGCAAACTGTACGATGGGCAAAATCTAGACCTAATTATCCTGCTAATGGTTAACGTAACTTCGCAGGTATTGCTTAAGGGTCTAATTTAATCTTTCCGTTTAGCCGTCTGTCTAGGGGTGGAAAGCTGTTAACAGCTTATGATTTATTCCTAGTAGTGCCATTAATGATTTCTAGAATTTCAAAGTGAAGAGCTTGTCTCTATCTAAGATGATTTCTTCTAGCATCCCATGATCAGCTAATATGACTCTAAGGAAGGTGTAGGCAAGCGCCTTAGCGTCGCTAGCTTCTAAGTATGGTATAAACTTACCATATTTCGTGAGTCTTTCCGTGATGACTAGGATAGAGTCGTACTCTATTCCTATTAACGGATCCTTAGATAGTGGTAGCTTGACTATGAAGTCTAAAGCTATCAATTTCCACGCTTCCTTAGGTACTAGTGTCGACTTAAGCAGTCCATACAGCAAGTGCCTATTAGATTTCGACTTGCTACAAATGTCGCACTCTCTTACCACTATCTCTATCTACTTCCTTAAACCTAGGAAGTAGTAGTGTCTAGCGATTCGCTTAAAGGTTCATGTTACTCCTTAGTAACCGTGTGCTAGCAACGAGTGTTATTCTTGCACTAGCGGGCGTCTCATCTGATTTAGGACATACACTAATCCTTTGTATCAAATTAATCCTTGCTCGTTAATGGCAAAGTCGCTGTCGACCTTGTTCATGACTCGCTTCGCACACTCGTCTATGGCATAGGCTTTCTTGAGTCTTTTCTCGAGTTCCGTGTCCTCGACGATCGATATCGTCGCTAGTAACTCGTTGTATTGTATTCCTACGTCTATTTCCTTTAATATTACTCTAGGTCTTTCTTGCTTAGGGCTAACGTAGTCGGTCCTTCAGCTAAGAGCGTCTGCTCTTACGTTCTCGGAACCCTTGCGATATGCTATCGTGAAGTTGTAGGCTGCGAGTGTTTCTGCCTAGTGGACTTGTCTACAGTTTAATACCTTAGTTGACGTAAAGTATATGAGATTCTTGTGATCCGTCCATACCTACACTAGGTAGGTAGATCCCTTAAGATATACTCGCCATTGCTCGAAGGCAACGACAATAGCTAGTAGCTCCTTGTCGTGGATGTCATAGTTAAGTTCCGCGGGTGATAGTTTCCTAGAGTAGTACGCGATTGGTTTGAACTTACCGTTCTCGTCTAGTTGGTTTAGACATGCTCTAATCGCGAAGTTAGAAGAGTCCGTTTCGAGGATGATCTTCTTCGTAGGATCGAATGTGGCAAGGATGGGTGCCTCCGTGAACTTCGTCTTAAGTTCCTAGAAGGCAGCCTCTACCTTAGCTGTCCATTCGAACGCAAGATCTTTCCTAGTGAGCTCCGTGAGTAGTTAAGCTACTTAGAATATCCTACAATGAACCGCTAGTAGAAATTAGCAAAGCCTAAGAAGGCTTGCACTTCTTTGACCGTGGTTGGTGTTAGCCATTCTAACACTACCGTGACCTTTGCTTAGTCCATCTTAATGCCGTGCGTTCTGATAATGTAGCCTAAGAATTCGACTTAGCTTTTGTAGAACTCGCACTTTTCTAGCTTTAATAGTAGGTTGTATTCCTTTAGCTTTTCTAAGACAAGCTTAACATGTATCACATGCTCATCCTTAGCTACTAAGTATACTAATATATCGTCTAAATAAACGATGGTGAATATGTCTAAGTATTCGTGCAAAGCATCATTCATTAAGCGTTACATAGATGCGGGGGCGTTAGTTAGCCTAAAGGGCATGACTTGATATTCAAATAGGCTATAGCGGGTGCGGAATGCTGTTTTCCACTCCTCGCCTTTGGCTATCTAGATTAGGTTGTACGCGCCACGTAGATCTAGCTTAGTGAATACCTTGGCTCCTTAGAACCTATCGTGTAATTCGTTAATTAACGGCAAGGCGTATCAATCCTTTATCGTTACGTTGTTTAACCCTCAATAGTCCACACATGGTCGTTTGCTTCCATCCTTCTTAGGGACCCATAATAAGGGACTCCCGGCTAGTGATTTAGATGGTCTAATAAATCCCTTCTTAAGGTTATCGTTAATATATTCCTTTAGAAGTTTCAGCTCGTCTGCTAACATCTGGTATATTAGTCCGAACGGTAGACTTTCTCCTTTCTTCAAGGGTATTACATGATCCCATGGTTAGTGCTTAGGAAGCGCCTCTTCTTTAGGGCCTTCCCAGAATAACTACTCGTATTCCTTATACTCTACTGGTATACTCGTCGGTAAGGATGCCTAGGATAGGTCATCGGGCTCTGTAGAGGTTGCACATATCTCGCGTTAGCCCTAAAGGGTTTTCCTTCGTTTCTACGTGGTGTCCGTTCGTTTACACCTACACTAGCTCATCACAACTTCCCCGCTTCGCTAGTTGATCTAGGGGTTGTGCTTCTTAAGCCATGGCACACTAAGGATGCACGCATGGTTGTCCATGTGTACGATATTAAACTAGATTGTTTCCTTGTGTCCGTGTAGCATGAGCATCGTTAAGGGGACCGTTTCGTAGGTCACCATCCCTCCGTTAGTCGCGATGGGTTCTCCATCCACTACCTTTAGCGGGTAAGGGTTAGCTTTTAACTGTAATCTAAACCCTCGCTCATCTGCTACTTTCTTCGTCATAAAGTTGCCCGTCGCTCTAGAGTCTATCATTATCCGGAGATGTCGCTTTTGTACCTTAGCAACCATATATAAGTGTGTGCTACCTTCCGTGGCGCATAGCTGTTTCGTACTAGGCCTCTTCGTGTCACTTGCTAGTAGCCTACCGTCAAGGACTCCTAGTTTTTTGACTCGTCCGAGGAGGGATACCATTCATCCGCATCTAACGGTAGTCCTAGGGGAGATCGTCTCCCTGTCTCTACTACTTCGTCTAGCAGGTGCAGGTAATTTTCGAATACCTGTTCTTTCTTAATAGGCAAGTCTCCTTTAGACTAGCTTCTTCTAAGGGCGTGGACTTGGTCTACGTCTTAGAAGTGTATTCTAGGTGAGGATTGGGGAAACAACTAATACTAGTGTTTCTTTCTCTAGTGGAGCTTATAATCATCGTTACTACAATACTCCTAGTAGACATACGCGTGCTAGGGATGATTAGTCTCTATTGCGTCTAATGTAGATAGTTCCCGTTGTCCTTTTGCCCATTTACTATCTTCTCTTAGAGGCGTAGAGAACGTGTCTAGTTGCTCTATGGCTCTTCGTTCTAGTCGCGTGGCGGGTCTCATTTGTTCCCATCAGATCATGTCTCTAGCTTTCTCGTCGTACTTCTTTAGGGCTCTTCGTTAGTCCTAGTAGTAAAGTTCAACGCTTTTCACGTTCTTTAACGTAGCCATATACGCGACGTCCTTTCTTAGTTCTCCTGCTTCTTGAACTAAGAAGGTTTCTATTTCTTCTAACGTGCTAAGCCGTCTGTGCTCGTTAGTTAGTATGTCGTAGTATCTCTAGAGGTCTTCCTTGCAATCCTCTACTAGGCACTCTAACGGAAGCTTTTAGAGTAGGTTCTTATAGATGCCTTTAACGGTAGGGACTCTTCTCTAGGCATTAGGTCCGTTTCGTTCATCGCTAATCTTTGCGTAAGCGTGTCTAGTCATGCGCCTTACTACGTCTTTGCACCGTGGGCTCATTAGTCCCTTAGGTGCAAGCTCGTCGAAGGTTTCTTTCTCCGAGATAGTAAAGGATTCCGCCTCTAATTCTTCGTCTAAGCTTTCGTCTTCTAGGGTGCTTTTGCCATTAATTCCCTAGTCTTGTTTGTTCATAAACGTGGCGTTTAGTTACATTCCTAGGGAGTTAAATCCCCCCCGTCCTTGCTAAGTGGCATTAAGCTGTTTGCCGAACTTCCTACTACCGTTCCCTTTCTTCAGTTGTCTACAGTCTCAGGCCATGTGGCCTAGCTTGTCACAGTTAAAGTAGAGTCGCTCCTTGAACTGCCTGTCCTTCTTCGGGTCACGGGGTTTTCCTATTTTGAACGTTACGTCGAGTTCTATGGCATCCGACCATTAGTTGTCACGAGAGTAGTAGTCCCTCTTACGACCTTCGTTCTTCTAGTACTTGTTATACCTCTTTAGTCCGTCGTGGAACCGTTTTTCTTTTTAGAATTCGTACATCTAATTGTCGATTCTAACCGTATGCTTAATTAGAGAGACCATGTCCTTAGGCTAGTGCTCCATTCGCGCGAGCTCCATTCGGACATGACTCTTTAGTCCTCTTTTGTAGTGACTGAGTAGGGCGTGGGTGTCCTACCCCGTTTAGTTGCCGTACCTCTGAAATTCTATAGAGTAGGCGAGAGCGCTACCCGTCTACTTTAGTGCGTGCAGGTGGTCTTCCGCGGTCTTAATCTCATTAATGTCGCTAAACATACGACGGATTTCCTTCTTAAACCCCTTCTAGGTGCCGAACATGGTCTACGTAGCAACCATCGATCCGCACGTGTCTTTATGCTTAAAGTAGTCTTTAAGGAATGGTTCGACCCATCTAAGGGCTTCTCCCCTAAGGTAGGATGACGTCTATAGTCCGTAGCTTTCGTTAGTAGGAAACTTATCATCGTTGAAGTGTGAGTAGAGTTCAACCTAGAGTAGGAATACTTCGAGTTCCTTCCGGTTGCTAGAATAAGTGTCAGGCAACTTGACTCGCAAGGTCTCCCTAAGTTCGGAGATAGGTAGTGCGTCGGGCATCTCCTCGTTCTCCTTGATCTACGACGATGAGGGTGTAGGCGTCTTAGGTCTACTGATGACGCTTCCCTTTAGGCTAAGTATGTTCTTGTTAGACATAGTCGCTTTATGTATAAGCTAGTACCTCGTAGAAGTGGTGCTTAAAGTGTAACGCTAGGTCTTAAACTTATAAGACTCACAGAGGTTTCGTTACGTAAGGTTTACTTAACAGAGGAGGCAGGGGATCAATCACAAAGGCTTTCGTAAAACACGTTACTAGTATATAACAAATACTATATTGAGTTAAGCACGAAGCTCCTATCTAAGAAATAACTATCTACTTATATAGTGGCGTCGTGCTAAAGGGAATAGTTAGAATAGCAGCCTCTCTAACTATTCTCACTATTCCTACTATTCCAATCATGCATGTGTCCTATAAGAGGTGCCACACTTATTACAGGTGCCTTTATCCAATGGTGCTCTTTAGCAGAGGCACCTCTTGTACGCAGGGGTGCCTTTCCTAGCAGGCACCCTCTCCTAGCGAGGTGCCTTTCTAGAAAGGTACCTTTCCTAGGAGGTGCCGCTAATAACTAAGCTACCTATGATTCTAACCCCTGTATTCTGCTACTATAACCTTAGTCCTAAGATTATACAATATGTCCCATCTCTGCGGTCGTGTAGGGGTGCCGTAATACATATAGAGTTACTAGTTCTATGCTCCTTAGGCCCTAGCTTAGAAGACGATTCTATAAATAGCATGTAGTAGTAATTACATGTCCCTAAAATAATTCTAGGAGTCTAGATTTAAGGAGGAGACACCTTACTATTATTATAAGTGTTCTATTCATCCTCTCTACTTTTCTATTCTATTTATGTACATATGCTACTAATACTTTAATTTGTATGTTTCTATCTAAGTACATCTTTTTTACTTTCTTACTTATGAACTCCCTAGCTTAATCTAACCTTAGGGTCTTAAGCTTATACTAAATTATAGTATCTTTTAGAACAACTTATACATCTATAATAAATTAAAGGAGTATTATATTAAAATTATGTTTTACTAGTAAGAAATAGTACTAACTATAGTTAGAGAAATCATCTATAAATGTATAAACATATACTAAGTTTACTATTATAGTTAAGACTCTAGCTTTCCCTAACGTTAAATATAGGAATAGTCCTATTATGTCTAAGTAGATAAGTTAAAGTAGATGCTATGTTAGTCTTAATGGCATTTTATTATAGTGCTAAATTGCTTTTACTAGACAGTATGTTTCATATGTTATAATAGCATCTTATATAATGTTAGAGTACATTACATTTATTACATCTTTAAGAAGACCCTCTACTAGCTCCTTTAAGGCTATAAGCCTTATTCTTACTAGACTTAGGTGTTCTAGATAGTAATGCTAGTCTATTATAACCTTTATAATCCTCCTACATTTAGTTATCATCATGTCTATAGTACTATATACTATAATGTTAGCTTTAGTAGTAATTATACTTAATACGTTATGCTCTTACTAGAGCTTATATAGTACATTACTTAATTAGTTTCTACTACTTATAGTAATGACCTTATAGTCTTAAATGAGTATATATGTGTTATTAGTTAAGTTAAGGGTATATGATACACCCTTTACTAAGTGATTTAATATTATAAGGAGTAACTTAGTTAAACATAGTACATATAATACATTCTTTAGTGTTAAGTTGTTATTTATTTAGACCTTTCTATAATGAGTTGCCTTAATATCCCTCCTATCTCTAATAATAATTCTAACTAGGTATAATAGTCTTTTAAGAGTATTTAGTATGAAAACTAACTTATTATAAGTTATAGAGTCTATTACTCCTAAGTTAATAACCTAGTTGTAAGAGTTCCTTTCTTTTAGTATTACCTCTATTTATAAGTAATAAGCTATATTTACCCTTTTTATTCTTAATAGATTCTAATTTAGAGTTTCTAACTTATCATTTCTCTTAGGATAAAGATTAGGGTGTTTTGCCTAGTACTTACTTTCATTATAATTCTTCTTCTTATAGTAGGTACATACTTAACTTTTATAACTAGGTGTATGTTCTCTCCTTCTCTTCTTATAGGTATCTTTATCTCTTAAAGATACCTTATATGCCTTTAGTTATTCTTATAGTTGTTTACTTATAATATATTAGGGAGTATAGCTGTTTAATTTATCTATAAACCTACTCATCCCTAGTTGTTCTCCCTCTTATTAAGATATGCTAACTACTATAACAAAGGACTTAAATCTCTTTAGTAGAGCATAGGTATAAATAGTAATTAGTAGATCTTTAACATTAAACGATCCTCTAGTAGAGTATAGTATAATCTTATATACTATGTTAAAGCTATTAATTGTCTTAGTTAGGGAGACATGTTCCTTAAATTTAATTATAAGGAGTTTAATATATACTATTACTATATTAGTATAGCCTATTAGAGCATACATTTTCCCTAAATATATTTAGAGCTAGCGTAGAAGGTATATAGTATTCTTACTAATCTTAATCTAAAACTTATTTATAATTTTATAGAGATCTTCTAATAGTGTTAATGTAATAACTAGGAAGGCATATGTCCTTCTTATTTTCTTAGTTAAGCTCTCTAAGTCTATTAGACTTTAAGCTACTCCTTTTAATGTATTATATTTAATAGCATTATTAAAATTTCCTAGAGTAAGGACAAAATCATTAAATTCCCTAATAGTAAGGATGTCCTTAACATCATTTCTCTATTATAAGAATGAATCCTTTCCTTATAGCTTCCTACATAAGGTGACTTTAGAGTTAGTAACTATAAATGCCTTTAGGAGGGTATAGTAGTATTTATCATTACTTTTAGCCTCCTATGCTATTCCTTCTAGGGAGCTACTTTTCCTCCTATACGTTTATTATTAACTATTTCTTAGAGCTATCCTTAGGGATATATTTAAGAGATAGTTACTTAATTTATAGCTTAGTGCTAATAACGTATTAAAAATCTATAGGTTTACACCTATAAACATAGGCTAGTATAAGGATTTATTATAATAATTTAAGATAAGTACTTATAAGCATAATTAGCTTAATGTATATAACTCCTACTTACTTCTACTAGTAGATAGATGATATGTATATATATATAGTAGTAGACCTTCTATAGGACCTCTTTTTAGGTCATTACCCTAAATAGTAGATCTCCTTATAAGATCCTTACTCTTTAATAATACTAATAATACTAATGATACTAAGGTTAAGTAGCTATAGAATAATAATATTCTAATAACTACTTTATAATCTACTATTAACATAGCCTCTTATGCTTTTAATATAGTACCTTAGGAATTTTAGGCATAGACTATGTAGCTTAGACTTTATTTATAAGTATAGCTTATAAATAGTAAATTACCTAGAAAAAAGAGTAAGCTAACCTTAATAGTATATAAGCTAAGATAGCTAAACTTTAGTACTAATACGAAAATGACGTGAAAGTAATGCTAAACTAATATAAAAATGTTACTTTACCTTACTTACCCTATTTACCCTACTTAGCCCTACTTACCCTACTTACCCTACTTACCTTACTTACCTCTTACCTTACCCTTTAGGTAGTAAGGGGCCCTAACTCTATGCTATGCCTATTAGTATAATTAAGACTATTATCTAGAGTTACGTAAGCTTAAAGTAGATTAATACTTAGGTTAGTACTATCTAGCCTAGTAGGTAAGCATTACTACCCTTAAGTTTTTAATGCCCTTATAATGATCTAGTTATCTCCCTTAGCTACCTAATAGTAACTACGTTAATAGGCACATAGTAGGTCTTATGTTAAGGCATAATAAATGTAATGTACTATAACTTTAGATAGCTATAGATAATCTAGTACCTAGGTAAATAAAGGTAAGTAAAGGTAAGTAAGGGTAAGTAAGGGTAAGCTTAAAAATGGTATAAAAGGCACCCTCCTACTATGTCTACATTCTATAGTCTACCTCTATAACATTCTTTATTTAATTTTAAGGACTTCCCTAGTACTATAGGATAGAAAACCCTCTCTAAAGTAGAACAAGCTACTCTAGCATAGTTATAAGGCTGTTTTAAGGAGAAAACATCTAAAGAATAGAACGTATTAAGTTAAGTTAAATAACGTTATCTCTCTAGTACTATAATGCTAGTAGGGTTAACGACCTATTATAAAGGCTATGCTTACATTAAGGTAGTTATATAAGGTAGGGGTTTATAGTTATAAAGCTTACTTATAAGTATGCACGTTATAGTATATAAGAATACTATATTAACCTTCCTATATATATTAGCATAGATATCCTACTACCTATAATATCTATAATATCTATGCTAATGTATATAGAAAGGTAGTATTCTATAGTAATAGGAGCCTTATGCTTAACTTAATATAGTATTCTTATATATAGTAATGTATATACTTATAAGAAAGCTTTATAACTATAAACCCCTACCTTATTATTATGGCTATGAATTCTATAGGGATCCTAGGGCTAGTAGGGCACCTAGGACTAGGGGGACTTCTAGGAATAAGTGTTCTAAGAAGTATAGGACTCCTAGGACTAGGGGGTCTAGGAGTAGAAAGGATCTTAGGAGTAGGAGTACTCCTAGGAATCACGTAGGCCCTATAGTAATTATAGTTTAGCGCTATTGTCTATAGTTATAGGATGTCATGTAGTAGATAGTTAGGTAGGTAAGGTTATCTAGGACTTATAGCCTCTATTACTAATTAGATAAGACATGCTAATTATGTAGGTTTTACTCTCTCTAGCCCTATCCTATGTACCTTATAGAGCTAGCCTACTAGGCCTT
Source organism: Pseudogymnoascus sp. SDFLT0511 (assembly GCA_030180035.1). Classification (NCBI taxonomy): domain Eukaryota; kingdom Fungi; phylum Ascomycota; class Leotiomycetes; order Thelebolales; family Thelebolaceae; genus Pseudogymnoascus; species Pseudogymnoascus sp. SDFLT0511. The sequence continues at coordinate 1,100,978 of JASCQD010000008.1, read as the reverse complement.
ACTAACGTAAGAAACACTAAAGCGTTAGGATAATGTTATTACTACCTCTACTAACTACATAGCTTCCTACGCATAGAAGAATGCTAGCTTAGGATACTTTAACCTTAGGCTACTATACATCTTACCTCCCCCTCCCTCTATCCCTACCCCTATCTACTCCTTTTTCCCTAATTAAACTACTTAGGCTAGGAACTACTAAAGTTAGCTAACATATCATTACCTCCTCTCTAGAGCATATGGTATTACTAAGAACACCCCTCTTAAGGAGTTACTTAACCTAGCTTATAAGGTAGGTAATTACTATAAGCATAGTAATACTAAGAGCACCCTAACTTACTACCTAATCCTAGGTCTCCTACTAGTACTATAGCCTTAACGTTACCTACTAATGGAAATAGCACCTCTACTAGCCTATCCCTAAGTAATAGATGACTATTACTAAGAACATAGCTCTTCCTCTATAGTTAGGTAGCCTTTATGCTAACTATAAGGGGCTAAACATCTCCTAGTAGAAGGACCTATACCTAAATAGTAACCTACATAGCATGATTATGCTTTAGGGCATGCTTCTTAACACCCTAGCCGTTAACGATAAGGTAGCCTACTACATAGTAGATAAGGTCTAGGAGATTTAGATAGACGATAAAGTTACTAGTTAGGGTTACCTTATGCTAGTAATTAACTTAGCTAGGATTAGGAACCTAGAGAGAGTAGTATATTACCTTACTACGTATAATTATTAGTCTTTTAATGACGTAGGTAAGTTTAATTAACTAAAGCTAGAGCTATGTACTAACTAAGGAGATTATGTAGGCTAACTCTAAGTATTCGTCTATAATTATAGGTTTTACTTTAAGGGGTATTAGTAGTAAGTACCTTACCTACTCTTACCTATAGGATCTATATAGTATAACTATAACCTTAGGGAAATGTACTAACCTTATATAATAGGTAGTACGCCTCTACTATTTATATCTAGTAACGTAGCCTTCCTCTACTCTAGTAAGTAGCATAGATTAACTATCTATAATAAATGTTATATTTCCTAATAGGACTTAGTAGCATACCTAGTAGGTAGATAGTAGGGCTCCTAGGATAACGCCCTAGGCTTTCCTAAGAATGCTAGGTAGATGGTTAAGTAAGAGGGGCTTATTATAGCACCCCTACATGACTATAGAGATGGGACATATTATATAATCTTAGGACTAAGGTTATAGTAGTAGAATATAGGGGTTAGAATCATAGGTAGCTTAGTTATTAGTAGTACCTCCTAGGAAAGGTACCTTTCTAGAAAGGCACCTTACTAGGAGAGGGTACTTACTAGGAAAGGTACTCTTACGTATAGAGGTACCTCTACTAAAGAGTACTATTAGATAAAGGTACCTATAATAAGTATAGTACCTCTTATAGGACACATGCATAATTAGAATAGTAGGAATAGTAAGAATAGTTAGAGAGGCTACTATTCTAACTATTCCCTTTAGCATAATGCTACTATATAAGTAGATAGTTATTTCTTAGATAGGAGCTTCGTGCTTAACTTAATATAGTATTTATTATATACTATAACGTGTTTTATAAAAGCCTTTATGTCTAATCCCCTACCTCCTCTATTAAGTAAACCTTTACGTAACGAAACCTCTATAAGTCTTATAAGTTTAAGACCTAGCGTTATACTTTAAGTACTACTTCTATAAGGTACTAGCTTATACATAAAGCAACTATGTCTAGTAAGAACATACTTAGCCTAAAGGGGAGTGTCATTAGTAGACCTAAGATGCCTATACCCTTATCGTTATAAATTAAGGAGAATGAGGAAATGCCTAACGTACTACCTATCTCTAAACTTAGGGAGACCTTACGAGTTAAGTTACCTAACACTTATTCTAGTAACTAGAAGGAACTTAAAGTATTCCTACTTTAGGTTAAACTCTACTTATACTTTAATGATAATAAGTTCCTTACTAATGAAAGCTATAGACTATAGATGTCATCCTACCTTAGGGAAGAAAGCCCTTAAATAGGTTAAACTATTCCTTAAAGATTACTTTAAGCATAAAGATACATATAGATTAATGGTTACTATATAGACTATGTTTAGCACCTAGAAGGGATTTAAGAAGGAAATCCGTTATATGTTTAGTAACATTAATAAGATTAAGACTATAGAAGACTACCTATATACGCTAAAGTAGATAGGTAGTACTCTTACCTACTCTATGGAATTTTAGAGGTATAGTAACTAGATAAGGTAGGACACCTACGCCCTACTTAGTTACTATAAGAGAGGACTAAAGAGTTATGTCTAAATGGAGCTTATGTAAATAGAGTACTAGCTTAAGGACATAGTCTCTCTAATTAAGCATATAGTTAGGATTAACAATTAGATGTATGAATTCTAAAGGGAAAAGCGATTCTATAACAGCCCTAAGAGGTATAATAAGTACTAGAGGAACGAAGGTTATAAGAGGGACTATTACTCTTATGATAACTAATAGTTAGACGCTATAGAACTTAACGTAACATTTAAAACTAGAAAGCCCTATAACCTAAAGAAGGATAGGTAGTTTAAGGAGTAACTTTATTTTAACTATAATAAGCCTAGCTACATAGCCTAAGACTATAGATAACTAAAGAAAGGAAATAGTAGTAAGAAGTTTAGTAAACAACTTAATGCTACTTAGTAAGGATAGGGGGGTTTTAACTCCCTAGGAATGTAGCTAAACGCTACCTTTATAAATAAATAAGACTAGGGAATAAATGGTACTAGTACCCCTAAAGATAGAAGCTTAAGTAAGGATAGTAGTAATAATGACCTTAAACGATTTAACGCGTCCCTTAAAAATGAGAATGAACTTATAAGTAAGGGACTAACGGAGTCCTAGTAAAAAAGATTATAGGAGTTTAAGGATAAGGCTAGTAAGAGCGTCTTTAAGGAATAACTACAAGGTATAGTAAGGGTAATGAAGGAAACTATACTTAAAGAAAAGGGAGGGCGCCTTATACTAGACCCTCCTACTTAGTAGCCTAGTACTAGATAAGATTAGGAAGTAGAAGTCTATGCTATAAGATGTTAGCTAGACTACCCCTAATACTTAGAACTACGTAGAGTATAGTATATAGAGTTAGAAGCTACTAACTAGCTAAAGTATAAACTTATAAAATACTACGCGCTAGACGCGTAAATAGAAGAATAGTAGTAGTAAGACTTTAAAGGACGCTAGAGACTTCTAGAACCCTAGGAGCTCTAGGTAGACTAAGCTACTATAGACTATGAACCTATAAGTAAGGATGTAGAAGAACTATGTAAGAAAATGGAGGAAGCTAAACTTATAGACACTACTAACTAGAACTTAGGATACCTCTAAGAATTCATAAAAGGAAATAAGACTTATCATAAGAAAGTAGGAGAAGAATTAGCTTAACGTACCGTAGTAGAGATTAATTACCCCTAGTACTAATATATAGGATAGGATAAGTGCTATAACCTATGTTATATATACTACCTATAGAAAGAAAAGAACTAATACTTCCCTAGTAGCCCTAAATCTATATATTACACTTAGGTAGAGATGAGGGATATTATCTAGAGATGATGCTCTATAGGACAATTATGGTAGGATTTACTAACTAAAGAAATACTAGTATAGGAAGTAAACCCCTACCTACTATAGTAAATAGAGAGAGAGACTAGGTCTCCTTAAGGACTACTATTAGATATAGATGAATACTATCCTTCCTTAGACGAATTAAAAAACTAGGAGTCCTTAACGGTAGGCTACTAGTAAGTAACAAAAAGAGGCCTAGTACGAAATAGCTATGTACTACTAAAGGTAACATACACTTATATATAGTTACTAAGGTATAAAAGCAACATCTCTAGATAATGATAGACTCTAGAGTAATGGGTAACTTTATGATAAAGAAAGTAGTAGATGAGTAAGGGTTTAGATTATAGTTAAAAACTAACCCTTACCTACTAAAGGTAGTAGATAGAGAACCCATTATGACTAACGGAGGGATAGTAACCTATAAAATGGTTTCATTAATAATACTTATGTTACATAGACATAAGGAGACGATCTAGTTTAATATTATATACATAGACAACTATATATGCATCCTTAGTATACTATAGCTTAAGAAACATAATCCCTAGATTAACTAGTAAAGTAGGGAAGTTATAATGAGCTAGTATAGGTATATATAAATGGATACTATATAGAAACAGAGGAAACCCCTCTAGGGCTAACGTGAGATATGTATAACCTCTATAGAGCCTAATGACCTAGCCTAGGCATCCTTACTAACGAGTATACTAGTAGAGTATAAGGAATACGAGTAGTTATTCTAGGAAGGCCCTAAAGATAAGGCGCTTCCTAAGTACTAACTATAGGATTATGTAATACCCCTAAAGAAAGGAGAAAGTCTACCGTTTAGACTAATATACTAGATGTTAGTAGATAAGCTAAAACTTCTAAAGGAATATATTAATGATAATCTTAAAAAAGGATTTATTAGACCATCTAAGTTACTAGCTAGGAGTCTATTATTATAGGTTCCTAAGAAGGATAGAAGTAAACGACTATGTATAGACTATTATAGATTAAACAACGTTATAATAAAGGATTAGTATGCCTTACTATTAATTAATGAGTTACACGATAGGTTCTAAGGAGCTAAGGTATTCACTAAGCTAGATCTACATAGCACGTATAACCTAATCTAGATAGCTAAAGGTAAGGAGTAGAAAATAGCATTCTATACCTACTATAGCCTATTTAAATATTAAGTTATGCCCTTTAGGCTAACTAACGCCCCTACATCCATATAATGCTTAATGAATAACGCTTTACATGAATACTTAGACATATTTACTATCGTTTACCTAGACGATATATTAGTATACTTAGTAGATAGGGATAAACATATATAACATGTTAAACTCGTTCTAGAAAAGCTAAAAGAATACAACCTACTATTAAAGCCTAAAAAATGCAAGTTCCATAAAAGCTAAGTTAAATTCTTAGGCTACATTATTAGAATGCATAGCATTAAAATGGACTAAGTAAAGGTCATAGTAGTATTAGAATGGCTAATACTAACTATAGTTAAAGAAGTATAAGCCTTCTTAGGCTTTACTAACTTCTACTACTAGTTTATTATAAGATATTCTAAGGTAGCTTAACTACTCATAGAGCTTACTAGGAAAGACCTTACGTTTAAATGGATAACTAAGGTAAAGGCTACCTTCTAAGAACTTAAGACGAAGTTCATAGAGGTACCCATCCTTACTACATTTAACCCTATGAAGAAGATCATCCTTAAAACGGACTCTTCTAACTTTATAATTAGAGCCTATCTAAATTAGCTAGACGAAAACGGTAAGTTTAAGCTAATTACGTACTACTCTAGGAAACTATCACCTATAGAACTTAACTATGACATCTATGATAAGGAGCTACTAGCTATTATCGTTACCTTTAAGTAATAGTAAGTATATCTTAAGGGATCCACCTACCTAGTATAGGTATAAATGGATTATAAGAACCTCATATACTTCACGTTAACTAAAGTCTTAAACTATAAACAAGTCTACTAGTTAGAAACTCTTATAGCCTATAACTTTATAATAGCTTATCATAAGGGCTCTAAGAACGTAAGAGTAGATGCTCTTAGTAGAAGGACTAACTACGTTAGCCTAAAGGAAGAAAGACCTAGAGTAATATTAAAAGAAATAGATGAAGGAATATAGTATAACGAGTTACTAGTAATGATATTAATTGTTAAGGACATAGAACTTAAGAAGAGACTTAAGAAAGCCTATGCCATAGACGAGTATGTAAAGTAAGTCCTAAATAAGGTTAATAGTAACTTTGCCATTAATGAGTAAGGATTAATTTAATATAAAGGATTAGTATATGTCCTAAGTTAGATAAGATGCCTACTAGTATAAGAACAACACTCGTTACTAGCACATAGTCATTAGGGAGTAACATGAACATTTAAACGAATTACTAGACACTACTACTTCCTAGGCTTAAGGAAGTAGATAGAAATAGTAGTAAGAGAGTATAACATTTATAGTAAGTTGAAATCTAATAGGCACTTGCTATATAGACTACTTAAGTTAACACCTATACTAAAATGAGCATAGAAATTAATAGCTTTAGACTTTATCGTTAAGCTACTACTCTCTAAAGACCTACTAATAGGAATAGAATACGACTCTATCCTAGTTATTATAGAGAGACTTATGAAATATAGTAAGTTTATACTATACTTAGAAGCTAGTAACGCTAAAGCACTTACCTATACCTTCCTTAGAGTTATATTAGCTAATTATAGGATGCTAGAAGAAATCATTTTAGATAGAGACAAGCTCTTTACCTTAAAATTCTAGAAATCATTAATGGTACTACTAGGAATAAATCATAAGCTATTAATAGCTTTCTATCCCTAGATAGATAGCTAAACGGAAAGACTAAATTAAACCCTTAAATAATACCTATAAAGCTATGTTAATCATTAGTAGGATAATTAGGTTTAGATTCTACCCATCATATAGTTTACATATAATAGTATAATGATAGAAGTAACGAAAGTCTTACTATTCCTTACTAACTATAGCTACTAGCTAGAAGCATATAAGTAACTAAGACTAGATGAATCATAAGTAGAACAAGCCTAGATCGTAGTAGAATAACTAAAATCGTTCTACGAATAGCTTATAACGGATATCTAATTCTTAAATGAACGATCTACTATATATGTAAACAAGAAGCATAGTATAGAACCTAGCTTTAAGGAGGAGGATAAAGTATACCTACTCTAGAAATACATTAAAACGAAACGACTAAGCATAAAGTTAGACTTTAAGAAATTAGGACCATTTAAAATATTAAAGAAAGTTAGCCTAGTTAATTATAGACTATAGCTACCTAAGAACTCTAGACTCTACCTAGTGTTTCATGTCTCATTATTAGAACTAGTAAGAGGGAACACCCTAATTATAACTAACACTAAACTCTAACCTAAGAATGAGATTATTAAATATAAGGTTAAAATAATCCTAGATAGAAGATTAGTAGGACGTAAAGAAGAGTTTTTAATAAAGTAGAAAGGTTATAAACCTATAGATAACTCGTAGGAATTAAGAAGGAACCTTAGTTACCTAGAGTTACTAGTAGAGTTCTACCGTTAACACCCTAATGATTAAAGAACCTAGGGGAAAGGGCTAATAGGTAGTTATAATTAGGGATAGTACTCCTAGGGTTAGTTATAGAAGGACTAGTAAGGTAAGTATAGGTTTTAGCCTCTTACTACTCATGCTCCTTAACCTCCTCTAGTTCATCTAGGGTCTTTAAGCCATAGTAAAGCATCTTAGCACTATAGGTCTTAAGGAGATCTTACTACTACTTAAGGTAGTTAAGATGAGCTATAGCTATTACTATAGCTTTATAAGTCATATGAGTTTCTAGGCAAAAGTAGTCCTCTTCCTTCTATAGTAACTACTAGTTGCTAGTAGAGGGACTAGAGACGTTATAATTATAGGAATTTAAATAAACACATTCATTACATCGTTTAGAGGAAGTAGAAGTAAGGTAGTAGAGACCTCGTTTCTTATAGCATAAATAGGAAGGCATTTTAACCCCTTTGTAAGTTATATGGTTAGTAAGTAGTTTACGTTCTTTAATTTTAGTATGTTTAGAGGAAGACATAGCTGTAGGTCTAGCATGCCCTATAAATATAGAGGGGGACCTACCTACTTAAGTATAAGGTAAGTTCCTTAGTTAGTAAGCTTATAGGACTAGGCCTTAAGGGAGGGACCTAGTGTTATAGCACCCCTATATGACTATAGAGATAGGACATATTATATAATCTTAGGACTAAGGTTATAGTAGTAGAATATAGGGGTTAGAATCATAGGTAGCTTAGTTATTAGTAGTACCTCCTAGGAAAGGTACCTTTCTAGAAAGGCACCTTACTAGGAGAGGGTGCCTACTAGGAAAGGAAACCCCTACGTATAGAGGTGCCTCTACTAAAGAGTACTATTAGATAAAGGTACCTATAATAAGTATAGTACCTCTTATAGGACATACGTATAATTAGAATAGTAGGAATAGTGAGAATAGTTAGAGAGGCTACTATTCTAACTATTCCCTTTAGCATAACGCTACTATATAAGTAGATAGTTATTTCTTAGATAGGAGCTTCGTGCTTAACTTAATATAGTATTTGTTATATACTATAACGTGTTTTACGAAAGCCTTTGTATCTAATCCCCTACCTCCTCTATTAAGTAAACCTTTACATAACGAAACCTCTATAAGTCTTATAAGTTTAAGACCTAGCGTTATAGGGCTCCTTAAGGCACTATGATGGGAAAACGGGATGAATTAGGAAGGCCATAATAAAATACAGCCATGGTAAAATACAAGGTAGGTATTTGTAACTTAGTACATTCCTTCCTAGTTATTATGAATAAATTATATATTTTGCTACTACTATAGTGTTAGGTAATATTCACAAGCTATAGGTGGTTTACTTACGTGTAGTAGCATTTTATAGGACAAAAACTAAGATCTAGTTAAAGGCTAGTATCATTATGTAGTAACTAGTAGATTGCTGCTCTTTTAATTTATGAGCTATTATCTTCTATTAACTAGTTACTACTCTTACTCATGGGCATAGATGGCAACTAGACGTGGGATTTAAGTAAATGTGCAAATTAACTTTAATTCGCACATGTCTATTTCCATAATTAAGAGCTATATGGGATTAAAGAGAAATAGGGGCTTAAGGTTAATGATGAAGATACATGTTACATAACAGATTATATCCTTCTAGGATTGTAAAGCCTAGTCGAAATCACTCATCTACTACACCCATGATTTAATATCGAAATTAATACCCTAATATGGGTATCATGGCAATTTCAAATGGTCGCGGATCCTGTAGGTTTAATTACCATTTTTTACTTCTTTGTCTGCTTTGGTCAGCGAGGGGTCAAATTCCGTGGCGGAACCACTAGACGTGACATTTAAGGCCATCGGCTGATGTTGATAGCCTTATCCGGCCAAGTGTGGATATTCGGCCGAAGAGTGCTTATTGTTCCGTTTTGATGGGGTCTATATCGGCTTGCGCTAATTAGCGAACCCTATTTCCTTCAATAATTCGGCCAGACTGAACATTTAGTACATAATAGTAGACTTTCCAGTGAAGGAGATGGCGGATTTAAGGTCCTTACATGTCCGATCGGCTGACATAACGTCTGTCCCTAGATGGAAAAAAAATACGGTGCCGAAAAAAAGATGGGCACTTCATCTATTTGTAGACCAAGCAGACTTGTAAGAGTAGTTTAATATCGAACGGGATCCTTACTGAAGCCATAAGTTCGACGTTAGTGGAAAGGAAGACAGAGTCGAAGGCGTCAAATAACGTTTAGTCACTAAGTATCGATGTACCCGAGGAGCTGTATAGTCTGAAGCTTGGTGATGGGGTGTGAGGTACCCTGTTGACTGTAGTTGCTTAAATTTGTAACATGCATGTGTATTCCAGGGGTAGGGCCTTATTCTGATAATTCTAGTGTTTTAGCTCTATAGTAAACTGGCGGAGATAACTGTTTTGTCTCTTTGCATCACGGCAGGTGAGAATATAGCTCTTCTGGTTAGAACAGATAGCTGTTTGAACAATACACTTTCGCGATTATTTCGAGCTAAGATAGTAGTCTGGGTTCAACCCTTCTTCAACCGCCTTGATCTGTAGAGCTAATGTCTTCGAAAAAGATCGAGACCAAAGGAAACTGCCTGTCATATACTAGAACCCTGGGATAGCTGTAGGTCGCCACCACTGAGGAGTTAAGGAGGGACAGGCTGATCATCTTCACAGACAATTAAGCAGCTATTAAGACATTTCAGTACCCTACGGGCAGATCAAGTGCATACATCGTAGCTGATGCGATACAACTTATAAATAAGCTCCAAGGAGAGCGGGGGATGCCAGTCGAAATAAGATGGGTGCTAGCCCATACCAGCATCTAGGGAAACGAAGCCGCGGACAGAGCGGCCAAGAGAGCAGCCAAACAAGATGCAGGAGCTGGTCAGGAAAATGACAACGCCACCCAGATAAGGACATACCACTTGCAAGCAACCTTGAAGACCTGGGTTAAGAGGCAGACAAGAGCCGAATGAATAAACAGCTGGAAAGCAGAAATACGGGGGAGAGCCACGTTCAAGCATACCCCACAGCCAACACATAAGACTCTGCGACTACACCATGGCTTAAAGAAGTGGCAGAGTGCTCTACTTATCCAGATGCGCACAGAGAAGATTGGACTAAGAGACTTCCTGTGGAAGAGAAGAGTGTTAGAAGTCAACGACCCCGGATGCGACTGTGGGGAAGGACGGCAAACGGTGGACCATATCCTACTAAGGTGTTGGACATACAACGAAGCACGGGGAAGGATATTTGGGAGAGGAGGACGAATAGACCTAAGGGCAATCTTGAACGAGCCAAAACTAGTCACAAAGGCAATTAGACTTATGGAACAGACGCGCCTGCTTGGGCAGTTTGGGAGTTGCGATACAGAGCAAAGAGATGAAGCAGAGTACTGGGGGGAGACTGAAGGTACAGGGACACGAGATGGCTAGCAGAAGCGGCGGTCAAAGAGCCTACACACTGTCAAAGGATGAAGTAAAGCACTCCTTAAGACGCCTATGTAAATAGTCGTAGATAGGAGCCAGACCGTTCAGTGGAGGAGGTTGCTGGTCGCGTAACCGCGATGAAGTGAAGTGTAAATTACCAGATTTGGTAAGGTGCACTTTGGCAACTGGCGCCGAAGCTCGACCATGCCGGCATAGCAGTCCTTCGGACCGCTGGATCCGCGTATGATATAATCAATCAATCAATCAATCAATCAATCAATCAACCGAACGTTAGTTAACATCCTCTCGCTCTTTCTCTTTCTCTTCTTTCATTGAGTAAAAGTCTTCCAAGTTCTTGACTTACCAATTCACCCAAAAAATTAACAACCGGGACATTGGCGACATGAACGAAGCACTTTGCTCGATTCTTTGTGATCAAGACCAGTGGTCGTTTGACCCGTATGTTTGTAAATTCATCAAATTCAACAAGGACGGGGACCGGCGAGGTGTGTACAGACTGTGAAACCCTGGCGCCAAATTACGAAATGTTCTCGTGCACGAGCAGCTGACGATGTAATCGAAAGCTTTGGTGCGTGAATGATATGACGTATAACTTCGCCGTCAACCTCGAATGGAAGAGCATTCCGCTACCTAAATCGGATGAAGTCATGACTACCGAGACCAAAACCACAGCGAATGGAAAGCCTCAACCCCTGGGCAAACTAAATCTCGAGATCACGCTCAACGCAAGCGTGGCGAATTCCCTAACCGAGGGATTGCCAAACTGGCCCAGTCCAAATGAGCATTACCTTTCAGAGGCTGCCTTTCGAACAAGATCTTTCACGGCAACGATCGAAAAGGGAAATTTTATACCCGATCGTTGGATTGGACACGAGGGCGAGTCTAAACAACGATGGGGTCTCCGTTTGCTGTTTGACAAATCGCTATATCCTACACGAGAGGGGTTGAAGTCCCCAGACGAGGTTCCCATTTCAGTCGACGATCTCGATGAGATGGCGACTTTCCTCACTAGACGTTTGCCCGACTCGGAGACGAGAGGACAAGCCATGAATGATGATTCTTATGCGGGCTTTCGAGGAAGTTGCTCGGTATCCTAGTTGTCTGAATCTGCCTAGCTTTGAAGCTGATATGCGCATCTATTCATCCTCGATTCTTATCTATATGACATCAATATGTCGAAACTCGTGATGGATGGATGGAGTTAATCGAAGACAGGTTCTTCGGTTGTTGTAACGAATGTCTTGGTGACGGCAGCGCCGACTTGTGGGCCGGAGCCCGAGGATGAGCGCGACGGGCGCGGCCATGCTGTAGTTCTTGGTAAAGGCGGGGGTAAAGGTAGAGAGGTTGTTGTGGAAGTGATGGACTGAGGTGGACTTCGAGTCCAACTTAGAGGAGAACAGACTCAAAAACTTTGCAAGGCGGATCGGAGGAATCGCATGATTGGAGTCGTGCGATTGCATCTACTTATACCAAGCTGCTCTGGAATTGCACATACGAGCTGTACAAGGACGTCGCCACGTACCAGGGCTTGGGGTCGTTTTCTCGGTGTCGATGTATCTGTTGAATCCATGCAACGACGACGTTGAATGCAGCTGCAGTCCGAGTCAGATAAGGCTCTAGCCTCGCTGTGACATTTATTAGGTAGTTACTAGCGACAGAGATCAAGCATTTATATACTACAGAGTATGAAGTCTGTATTTGACAATATTAGCCATGAACTGGTGTTTGTATGAATGCATTTCTGAAAATGCTCCAAGATTGTACCGATAAACCCTTACCCTTTTCAAGGTTCAGGTCGGTTTTAAAGTTATGCCTCCCGGCGAAACAAAGTATGGACACGGCAAATCTGCCACGCCACCAAGGAGAAGGTAAATCTATTGTATAAAAAGACAAAAACATACAACAGTAGGTATTCGCTGGTGGTCACCCACCCAACTACTAATCCACCGATCTCAAGTTTATGTATGGCAGAGCGGACGGGATGCCCAGTTCTCTTGAGTCTATGGTCGTATGTGACAGTTAAAAGCATTTTGAGCTATATAAAGTCTAATGGTAGGATGGCTATCCACTCGTAGAGGGTAGAAATTAACACAGTGATAAAGTATGGGGAAATCGAAGGTGACACCAGGTTGGGTGAAAGTATTGGTATTGAAATAACGCTAAGGAAGAAAGTAAGAGTCTGGGCAACAGGCCCAGACTTATATACTATAAGGGAACGTCAAGTGCAGTTCTTCCTGACGCGTCTGTCGCGTTCCAGGAAGACAAAGAAATAAAGACCAGAACTTTAAACCACCATAAAGAAGACAACAGGGAAATCCTCCTCACAAAGACAGTAGCACCCGCCCGTGCCTACTGTTGCCTTCGGCGGCTATACCCCTATTGACCCCGTGAGAAAAATAACAAACATACTGCACGAGGTATTCGCTGGTGGCCATCGGCCAGTAATCCACATGTCCGACTTTCAGTCAATTTATAAGCCTCGCCAAAAAGCGCTTTGAATATCTGGCATTGGAATGTGAGAGAGCCGTTCAATTGCTCGGATGGCTTTTGGGGTGAGCTCCTCTTCTCGCCACCCCTTGCCCTTGTCAGAAAGATTGTTAGAAGTTGCAAGGACCTGTAGAGGTTGTATAGTTAGCCCAGATATAATAAAGCCTCATATGAACTTACAACATGAAGTTCCCACCGACTTAGTGTTTGGCTCAGGGAGTGCCGGTTATTCAAATCCGTTTGGTCATCGTCTTGCACAACCAAGTACTCGTCGAAAAGATTCCACTCCTCTGTGTCTTCGGGGCCGTCACTCTCAATTGGAGCAAGTGTAGTCATAAGGAGGTCATATTCGTACGAGTCCACGTCTGGAATTTCTTGTGGCACGTATTTGGAGGAGCCTGCCTTGTGGAGCAAGTCTGTAAAAGCTGCATTTGAGTCATCTTTACTCTCCACTCCATCTCGTTCATCAATCTGCTTCCCAACAGTAAGTTTCCACATATGCGTTAGTCGTTCAGCTCCTGCATCTAAAAGATAATTCCCATCGAGCACACTGGATGAGTTAAGATTCCGGAACCGCCACACATTCCGTGTAAGCGGTAGGACCTGATCTAGAAAGTCGGCTTGCGAGAAATCCGCAATCTTCTCAAAACATTCGATATGGTAGTAATCTTTGACAATACATCAGCCCAGAAGGTTAGGATTGTAGAGAAATAGAGAGGGTTTAAGGTCCGTACCTGGACTGTTTTTTCCGACACTATAGTCGCCTGGACTCACTGCGATCCTGTATTTTCCCGGCATAATACTCTTGCCGCAGTAGAGTCGGCATGCCGCGCCCCTATTCGATGGCGGAGAGAGTTCAACCCAGAATACTGGCATCCCTGGTGGTGGTGCGGCTGATGATTTCTCAGTAGGATCTTCGGGTAGTCCCATGCGACAGCGCAGTGTCTTGGTAGCCCCGATGATGTGCTCCTTCTCTTCTTCTGTGGTATCAGGTGGCACAGCTGCTAGTTGTTCGCTCGAAGAAGGGTCCATCTCTAGTAGTGACTTGAATGGCCAGGTGCTCTAAGTCAGGTCCAGGTGAGGCACAAATCGAGTAAATCCAACTATAGTGAAGAAAGAGTTAATGTCCAGTAACTCTTAAGGCCCCGAGGAGCTTGGATACGGTTCTCTGTTGGTCTATATATAGTTATAATGCCTAGTTATCGCTAAATGTTGGTTATGTGAAACAGAAGCCAATAAGTCCAACAAGCTTATGTTGCTGCCCTTAGCTTTTGTCAAATATACCTCGCGTTGGTCACACAACTTACAGCGGTACCTGCCGTTTGCCTTAAGACAGCAAGAGCAAGTCTTTTTATATTTAGCCGATAGCGACAGCTTGTTGTCCATCTGCGCGATGTAGATACAAGTAGTGTAAGGCATGAAAGCCGTCGCCTCCTGCCGCGGCAGCGAGGCTAGATTGATATCCTGCGCCCGCCACACCTCCTCCGCAGCGACGGAGTTCTGCACGATTTTCTGCAACTGTCTCTTGTTAGACATAAAAATCGCATTCCCACTGCTGCCACCGCTGCTTTCAAAAAGCGCAGTTCACGTAGGCCAACATGCGCTCGGCACCTGCGAGAATCGGAAGGGGGTGGGTGGCTCCACGCGCTGGGGTCACAGAGGTGGCAACGGGGGTTATTTAGTCAGCTACTACAACTCCTGTCGCCAGCCTTGTCTTTCCTTTGTTGCATCCTAGTTGGCGAGGGAGATGAGGCGGCTGGTCAGACGAAAGAATAGGGGTGAGTGATACTTTCAATGTAAGTCTTGTTGTGGAGTTCTCACTCTGTGCCCGGAGGGAAGCACGTGAGCCGTGCCTTCCAATCTTCACAACCACCACAAGAAGGACGAAGGACGAAGGATCACACTTTCCTAATTAGGAAATAGACAGCTGTAGCTGCCCTCTGAGCTCAGCTTATTACACGTATATATAGTAGACACGGTAGCTAGATCAATAAAACATGCATTCACGGATCACTGTTTTCTATTCTACGTTACGGACGCTACCAACGCTGAAGTTCAACACTTGTTATTAATACCCTGCATTGCAGGATCCAGGTGGCTGGACAACCGCCTCGCTCACTTGCCATGCTTTTAGTAATGTGCCATAGCTTAATAGTAATAACCCCTTCAATTTCCAGCGAATAGGCGCCTAATTACCTTTAATTATATGGCCATTCTATATATCCAATTACATAATATCCTGCAAGCATAAGAGCATAGCACTAAACTATTGTTGCTGTAGGCCCTATATGATTCCTGGGAACCTCCCTACTCCCAGAACTTCCTTTGCTCCTAGAACCATCCTAAGGGTCCTACGCTTCTCGGAATACTTTGTTCCCACAAGCTCCCGTGTCTCCAGG
This sequence comes from Pseudogymnoascus sp. SDFLT0511, assembly GCA_030180035.1. Lineage (NCBI taxonomy): Eukaryota > Fungi > Ascomycota > Leotiomycetes > Thelebolales > Thelebolaceae > Pseudogymnoascus > Pseudogymnoascus sp. SDFLT0511. Next base: position 1,085,425 of record JASCQD010000008.1, on the reverse strand, counting down.
CTTCCCATTAGTCCCAAGACCATCCGTAGCTATAACATCAGGCCAGCCAGTTAGTCAACCAGAAAAGTCCAGAACATACATCAGCAATCTGACCAAACTGTATACAGACCAACTTACTTGCGAGACGTTCGTAAATAGGGCTCTGGCAGTAAGCGGCGTATTGTCAGGCCGTCGCTAACTTTGACATAGTCTAGTGTATCCCATCTCGCTGGTAGATCATTTTGTTCATCGGTCGCCAAGGGATGATCTCTCACTTCACGAGGCTTGTTTGGGAGCTGCCAGCCTTGCTAAGCCCACTGTTGGAGGAGGAAGACGGGCACCGTGGGATACGGTGGCCTTTTGGCCCTGAAAAGGCAGTTCTTCCCAGTGTCATCGTCGGGTCCCCCCAATTGGTGTGGTGTGAGACAGCAGTCTCAGAACACCAGCGTATTGGGCTTTGGACCCAAATCCTCCAGCTGTTTAGGGGGTTTGGGTAGGCCCCCCGATTGAATACAAATAGTATGTAGGCCCGTAGGATAGTGTAGTAATTCAATTGATCTATATATTCCTACTTTACTGTATCTACTGTGAGGCTTCTGTTCCGCTGCGCCAAGAGACTGATTACGGTGGTCGGGGATTTACACACAAATTTGGCCGTGTATCTCCGTACCCCATCAATTACTCTCAACACCCACTACCCAGTTCTCGAAATCACGTGAACTTCACAATGTAGTCACCGGATTTATAGTCGTGATGTGGCACCTCTGCACTTTTTGGGGCTCAGTTTACGTGGCTCAGATTTATGGCTCACAAATGGTGGATCACAGAAAATAAGAGCAAGGCACATGAAACAAGGTACGTAAGCTAAAACGGCCACACTCCGGTACTATTACGAAATTGACGCGAGACTGACACGAAATTGACACGAAAACGGTGCGTCGCCTCACCCTGCTCACCGTGCTCACCCTCGCTTCACCCCTTAAGGCGGCAAGGGGCTCAGATTCCACGCTATGCCTATTGGCACGATTGAGAGCATCAATCCACGGAATCTTAAGCTTGTGTATGGCAGAGCGGACGGGATGCCCAATTCTCTTGAGTCTATGGTCGTATGTATTTGGATAGAAAATGATTTGTCCTTTAAAGGCATACAAACACTTTGCTGTGGTTTTCATGCCACTGTACTTAGGGTTGGAACGTCGAGTCAACTCATAAGTTAAGATATGTTAAAGTCTCAGACTTATGAGCCCAGCTCATCAGTTGATTCGGGTCCATCTTATTTCAGATTGGCGCCGGCAGGTGTGCTACGGGATTCACTTGAAATACTACAGCTATAAAAAAGCAGTAACTATGTAAACGCTGTACAGCTATGGACCCTTGTGGACAGCGTTAGTCGCGGGACTCACACACGGTCGCTGTACGGAATAGCAACCGTATTAGCTTTGTATGAAACTCCGGTTTGGCAGCTTCGTTGTTCCTGTGAGTGCCTCGATAAATGATAGGTGGGCTGCAAGAAGAAGGACTTACAGGGGTGTTGTTGGTTCGCTGGGCGGCTACGGATCTTCGATGTCTTTTTATAGACGCAGCCTCGCCAGCGAAGGCAACCTTTGTCCCCTAGATTGTCGTTCAACAATACTGTGCTTTTATACTCTGGTTGACAAGAGTTACGAACCCAAGTTCTTCATTGTACATTCATCATGTCGGATCCCGAGTCTTTAGTGGTTGCGGGCCCTATGAAGAAGTGGTTTAAAGCTGGGTACTTCGCGAACAGGCAAGGAGAACAGGCTAAAAGATGGTTTATAAAGAGAGGCGAATTTGCATTGAATCCGAAATACCTAGACTCTATAAAGATTGTCGGCAAAAGTAAGATTCCTGCAAAGTCGACTTCATTTGAATTATAGCTTTAACATCCGCATAGCTTTTCCGTCCTTACCAGCACTTGTGAAGACCTACATCGCGATTGATAAGCTAAATAGCACAGAAATAGGCGCGTGTCCAACGTCAGTAGAGGCTATTAGTTATATCATACACTACGATAGCACGTATTTGAACGGAGAGGTTCGCCATACCATCAATAGCTGGCGAGAGCACATGCAGGATATTGACAAGCTCCTAAGTTTCGCTCCCAATTTCGCTCGGTGGGACGAGCGTACGAAGGAGATTGAGAAACTAGCAAATGCCGCCATAACCGAGAGTGAGAGTGTGATTGATGCGCATATCCCAGCGGCAAAGAAATTACCCCAAGTCATTGTGGATGGCATCTATGCGAGGGTTGAGCTGTTGCAGAACTGGAAGTCGCATCTTAATAAGGTTCGAGATCGACAAGACTACAAGGAATGGAAGAAGAAGCAAGATGTTTCCCTGCAGTCCTCGCAAGGTATGCTATACCCAGACTTCAACTAGATATACATTATCGAGCACTAACAACCCATCTAGTGAGGAACAGGAGAGCGTACCGCCTAGACGGTACTACTACAATCTCCCCCTTATCAACCCCCTTGAACACTCCCTCAACGCCTCCCCCCACACGATCCCCTAAACTCCTTTCGATGAAATTCCACCTCCAGGTACGTTCTCAACCTGCCAACCCCCCTTCCACCCTCTGTCACCGCATCTCTCTGACCCATACCCTAGGGCGACATCACAATATGGACCATCACCCTCCTAATTTACTTCCCTAGCACCATCCTCCAAACCCTCTCCTTCTCCCACTCCCCCTCCTCCAGCCCCTCGTCCTCTGAACTCCTCACCGCTATCCAGACGACTCTCACGCAGCTGCTCTCGGTGATAATGACATACGCTCTGACCATCCGGAATGACCGCGGTTGTCGTCTTAGTATGGCATATCGGGCGTGGTTTGCAGTCGCGACTGTGCTGCCTGTTGTGGCGTTAGGGGTAGTGAGGTGGGATAGGGGGGCGAGTGAGTTGGTGGGTTTTTTGGGGACGGTTGTGACGGGGATTTTGCAGGTGTTGTTAGCGGTGCATATGAAGAGGCCTTGGGGGTTGCCTTAAGGTGGGTTAGGCTAGGTGGCTAATAAGAAGATGAGAAACTGATAGGCAGGTGCTATCGGGTTGAAATATAGGGGAAGGTGGGTAAGGTAGTATAAGGCCGTACGGAATAGGATATTGAAGGAGGGATAGTGATGTATATAAGATGAAGCCTAAGATCTACAGGGTTAGAGGAGGTGAAGACAGTAGGGATAGAGATTAAAGAATGGAGGCCTAGGATGCCTAATTCTCTTAAGTCTATGGTCGTATGTGTTAGTTACATGAGTATTGCAATACAAGACCCCCTTACCCATCCTCGCAGGACCATAAACAGAAACATGCAGCAAAATGGGTATCCAAGCAGAAAGAAAGACGCATGGAGAGTATAGGGAAGGGAGCAGTCAGACAGAAGCACGAAAACACCAAGCACGATGACAGAAGCCGGGAGCAAGAAGTATAATAAAGATAATAATAAAAGAAGCTAATATCAAAAAACAATAAGCAAAGAAGCAGAGTGTTTAATTGAAGCGTTAAAAATATAGTCATTATGCCGTTTCGAGTATCGGAATTAGGTAGGAGGAAAGGCGTGGTGTGGTGGTGGTGAGGTTTGATTCGAGTTTCGTGTTTTCGTTGGTTGGTGAGGTGGTGAGGTGGTGAGATCTTGACAGATGAGTGTGTGTGTTGAATGCCAAACAAACATCAATAAAAAAAATATCATGACTCCTGTCCCATCTTCATCTGTCTTCGTCTGTCTCATCTGTCTGTTCTTAAAAACCCTTCTCGTTTTCTCTGTCTCTCAAACAAACTAGTCTTAGAAAAAAGGTATCGCTGCCTCTGCAGTATTAAAACTGGAGGCGGACTCAAAGACCTTGGTAGAAGTTGTTTCCATAAACTGCGAATGCGAATGAGCCCCCATCCTTAAATATAGCAATAGAAGCGGTCATCCATAAACTGACCATGCTGGTGCGGGTAGTCCCTCGCGTCTGACACGTCTTCTTGGTTATACTGCGCGTCATTGTTAGGCTCGGGCTCCATTATGCGGTTAAGCGCTCGACTTACCATACCACCCTCATCAACGGCACCCTGGCCATCCGCCGGAGGGCAGAGCACAATAGGGCTACTATAATGTCGTACATTCGACATATACGAGCCCTCAAAGTGTTCGGGGACACTATCGAGGCTCGCCTGCTGGCGAATATGATGCATGTTCTGCGCAAGGAACTGCTGTTGCTGCTGCTGCGCCGCCGTGGCTAGAGAGTCAGCGGCAGCCCAGCCGGCGGGAAGAGCGCGGTCGCGTGGCCATGCGGTGTTTTGGCGCGAGACGTCGGAGGGGGTGGACCAGTTGGAATCGGAGGAGTTGTACGGAGGGGAGGCAAGGGAGGGGTTGTAGCCGGGGTCGGGGACTTGGAGGGTGAGTGGTGGGATGTCGCCAGCGCTGGAGGAGGGATAGATGTTTGAGCCGAGGGAAGAATAGGTTGATTGTTCAAAGGGGGGGCCGAGGGTGGATTGCTGGCTGAGGAGGAATTCGGAAGTCATGTTGGCGCTCATGGGGATGTTGTGGTAGGTAGCGGTGGTGCCGAGAGTATGGGACGACATGGAGCCGCTCGCGGGAGAGAATTGGAGACCAGAGCTCTCGGAGCCGTCGGTGCGGCTGCTCGGTCGTTGATTTGAAGATTCCGAGACATTGACGGCCTGGAAAGAACCCATTATGGGCTCGTAGTCTTTGGATAATTGCATATTTGCGCCTGCGTTTGTTGTGGGAGCCTGGACGTTGGGAGATATATAATTGGAGCTGGGCGCGTTCATACTGGGCTGTTGCGGTGAATACTTTTGAGGTGGTGTTCGTGGATCGCTAGATGTTGATGAAGATCGTGATCTCCCCTCGTTGTCGATAGGCTTGTAGTCGCTGGCCCTATACGGCCCATCACCTTGGATTTCACTGCTTCATTGTTAACTCAACTCTCGGATGGGTGTTCGATATATCTTACTGCCGACTCATGTGTCGAGCGAGAAGGTCCTGACGGTGAAAGACCCTCTCACAATCCGGAAATTTGCACGGAAGCTTTGCTTGATCGTGGCTTAGTTGGTGGCGTCTGTGGGATCTGTCAGTAAATCTTATCCGCCTCAAGCGTCTGCGGTCCGTACCGTAAGTGTTCCGCTCTTGTGAAGGCCTAGCAACGTCAGCATGAGTAAGTCAATGGCGTCGTAGAAAGTCTTACTTTTGGCTCTTCACATTGCTCACAGACATGGACGGGCTGGCCCTTCTTTGCCTTGCTCACACGTCCAGTGACAGGAGTATACCTGACGGGCTGATCTGCCTCAAGCCCGCGCGGTAACGATGGCCTCATATTATTTTGCGAGCCGCCTTGCCCGTAACCCGATGGATCCATCAATTCTGTGGCGCCGCTACTGCGCCGACGTGCCGTGCCTGAGCGTGATGACCCCGCCGACGATGAAGGCTTGCTGACACGGGATGGGCGTTTCCTCTTGACGGTTCGCTGTGTAGTGCTTCGGTCTGTGCTCGACAATGAACTCGTAGGTCGGGTGCCGAAGGGTTGATTTTGGAGCAGCGCGACGTCTCTTGATCTTTGGATGGCTTGAGACTCGAGAGGCTCCACATCCACGTCCATTATATCTCTTAGGCTAGACATTCTGGGCGATTGGAGACTTTATTTCGATGACGAAGGAAGACCGAGGTGGGATAGCCTCCTTCAGCCCCACGGGAATAGATACTCGGAGCTTCGGAGCTTGACGAATGGTAGAGGAAGAAAAGATAGCAAGAGCGGAACGCAGATCCAGAATGTTACTAAGAATGTCACAGAGACAAGGAAGATTGATTGAATACCAAGCAACTGCGGCAGTATGACCAGAAAGAAGCGGACATCTGGGGGCGCTGCTGCGCACTGCTGAACGATTTGAACGGAAGGAAGGAAAGAGATAGAGTGGTAAGTATTGGAGAGGTAGTATGGAGAGAGGATGAAGAAGGCGAGTCTCTTTGGGGTCCCTGAAGTTCCCCACCGAGGCTTGGCCAAAGCAAAGAAAGATATGTATGTACCGGGCGATGGGGTGCAACGATACCGGGATGAGGGGGGGGGGGAGGGGGGGGAGGGGGGGGAGGGGGGGGAGGGGGGGGGGGAGGAGGAGGGAGGGTGGGGTGGGTGGATGTTGGGGAGAATCAGACCAAGAGAGATTTTTTGGAAGCCCCTACCTAACATCCCTGGATTTGTCCATTGGGGAGGGTGAAGATGAGGGCGAGTAGGAGGGCGATGTTGGAATGTTTCGGTGTGGTGAGGACGGCGATTGGTGGTATAGGCGGTATTCTTCGGCGCTTAAACGCGTCTTAAATAAGACCATACTAAGATGGATAGAGATCGTTAGTCGGCTGGCGCAAAACATGCAGAGTACAGTATAATATGTACCTTGCACAGAGCTGGGATCTGGGATCCCTGTGTTATGATAAGTGTTTCTTGTGGTTTGTTACTTAATTCAGAAAACTGTACTGTATACAGAGTAGTACTCTTCTCGACGTAGTATTCTACCTCGGCCATTTGGTTCCGGGCCAAGAGAAATGTGAGTGTATTTAGAATAGACATGCAGCAATTCGTAGAATATTGACGAGTAGACTGCGGTTATTTTACATTATAGATTAAAGATTGCAGTGGGGGAGTGCAGGATAGGATTAGGATTAGGATCAGGATAGGGATGGGAATGGGGATGGGAATGGGAATGGGATCGAGCAAAGCAAGGGTTGTCGTCGGGTACATGCACTGAAGGCTGAAGATGGTGGTAATGTTGAGTGGGTACTTTGTGCCGCACGTTACATGGGTGGTGGTCCAAGTACCTTTCAAGAGTATCACTTAACCGTGCGGCGAAGCGAAAGCGAAGGGGCAGGATCGAGGAGGCACTGCCCTCGACATCGGGCATAACGAGTGCGAGACTCCGGCATAACTTATCGTCTGCGGTCTCGAATCGGCAGTGTAAGGGACAAGTAAGCAGTAAGCAGCATGCGCCGTAGGTATAGATAAAGTTTACAGCGTCAGCGTAGAGTACAGTAATACGGGAGGGACTGACTGTGGATTGTCGATTGCGATTGTCGATTGCAGGATTCACGATACGATTGTAGGATGTCGATTCGATTATCGACTATCGATTATCGATTGCCGGCTGTCGAGGCTGCGGCCGTTGGAATAAAGCCAGATCCGTAGCAAAACAAGCACAATAGCTCTACGCATGCATCCTACGAGGCATATACAGCAGGAATCCCGCGCGGGTTCCTTACTTGCTCGCATGTACAGACAATGAATCCATCCCATGGGTAGAATCCTATGGCGGCGTGCATATTGCAGACACGACGAGAGTCCACAGCCAGTACTCGGGTTCAGGTCCCTCGACTTCACAGCCCAAAGGAGCATCAAACATTGTGAATTGTGTCGGGCCATAGAAGCAGCCCCTCGAAGCGAGGTGTAGCGGCACGGAACAGACAGTGTTTGTTTGTTCTTCGAAGGATTCTCATCCCTGGGAGTTGTCGCCATTATCCCCACAGACTTTGCTGCGCTATGGTGTGCTGTACCTTACTTGGCAACCCTCGACATGCACGGCTGGACACAACAAGCAATTGGTCCACCCATCCACACGCACTCAGCTCTCGGCATACTCGTACATTGCTCGTACATTGCTCGTACATGCTCGTACATACTCGTACAATACTAACCGCTTCTTAATTACATGCTCGTACAATACTAACCGCTTCTTGATTGCGCCTGCGTGTGAGCGGTAAGCGTCAATTACGGCGAGGTAGAGGGAGTGAGACCACAAAAGACAAACAAACTGACTGACACTGACATTGACAGGGACATTGACAGGGACAAGGGTGGCACTACGGGAGCCGGGAGGGTCGATTGAAGGGCCGCTATCCCCTGAGTGGCTTGGACTAATCGATTAGCTTGGAGCGTCAGTCTGTTCTTGTTCTATATTTGGCTCCAGCGACACCCATGCCTGTCATCATCTGACGTCTGATACTCCGGTGGTGGGTGTGCTGTAGGCAACAGTAAAATGTACCCTACAGAATACTCCAACTGACAATTTCATGGTAGATTATATAATTGTGTTTCGACGATAGAATAGTCCCTATAGCAGCTTACTGAATATATGTAACATCGAGAGAGACACCGGCGAGAGACTGCGCAGTAAGCACAGATCCCGAAACAAAGCCTCATCCAACCCATTCCATCCGTTCGAGCGAACCCCTCCCGTAAAACAGACTCTCCAAACACCCAAACACCCAAATCCCACGCCCAGTCCCTCGCTCTCAACTCTACCGGCATCCGCAGTAATTCACCCGCCGGCAGAAAACCACAATATTTTCCGGCCTGACAGGAGCGCACCACCAATCGCGCAACCCCCCTCATCCCTGCAACCTCTCCCCATTCCCCAACATCATCACCACCAAGTTTCGTCGTCGCACAAGCCCTTCCCAAGTCAAAACACCGCAATCCCACAATCCCACCGACCAACCATCCCCCTCCTCGGTCCCCGAGCCCTTGCACAACCCATCAACCCATCAACCAACACCACACCACACCAATCACCCTCCCCCCCTCCCCCCCTTCCCCACCTCCAACCCCCACCCCTGCAACCCACCAAACCTATTTTTACACTCCCTCCCCACCCACCCGTTCCTGTCCCCCCCATCCCTCCCCTGCACAAGCGCAGCCACGCCCGCCTCCAGCCGCCGTATATGCACCTACCCGCCCCCTCTATGCGCTCGCTTCTTACGGCAGCCCTGCGCGTGTCCCTGCGCATGCGAGTGCCAAAGGTATGCGTGTGCCCCGTCTCGATCGCCCAACACACCCTCCCCCCCACCACCAAAATCTGGCGCTATCGCGCGCCGCAGCCGTGTAAGCGCCGGGGCGCCCTGCTACAGGGGTTTCTGATTCGCACGCCGCAGGGATTGGTGTCTGCGCCGCTGCGGTGTTCTGGATTTTGGGGGGGAGCGCACATCAGGCGCGAGGTCTGTCTTCGTTCAGTCACATCACATCGCACACACACTGTCCTTTGTGCACTGGGTGCAGGAATGTTTGAAAGGCGGTTTGATGCCCGGAATGGGGTGTTGCGCGCGTAGTAGTCGACGCCGCGTCGTATCGCGCGAGCGTGGCGCAGACGAATCTAGCTAGAGACGAAGCGCGGCGCAAGCGGCGCGCCGCGCGAGGTGCTAAGTATAGCCCGCGTGCTGCTGTCCCGTCTCATTCCCAACTCCCCCTCACCCCCCCAACCCAACAACCACCAACCCCTGCTCGCATCCTTCTCCCCCTCTCCACCCCACAGCGGCTCGCACCTTACACCGTTCCCGTCCTCGCGGCGACGTCGGTCATCCTCCGTGCACACGTGCGATCAGGCAGCCGTTTAAACAGCCCTGCAATTGGGGAAGGGGCCAGGCACGAGTGGGTATGGTGTGATTTCTCCCGCTCCGTAACAGCTTCGGTGCTGGACGGTGAAGCAAGAATTACCGAGAAGGATTCCCGGGTGGCTGAAGGGGGGATAGGGGACCCGCTGCGGGATGCGGTGGATGACTTGCTTACACCCGGCGCGGGGCGGTGGTGGGAGGTGGTGCCGTTTTGGGGGCGTGTTGGTGGATCGGGGGGCTGGAAGCGGAGGGAGGGGAGAATGGGCAGGTAGGGGAAGCATAAATTAAGGTGTGTGGGGTGGGGATTGTTGGTGCTGGGTGGTTTGTTGGTTTGCTCTGCTGAAGGATTTGAGCCTGGGTTGGAGAGGTGAAGGGAGGGGTCTTCAGCCCTCTTCTCGCGGATTGTAGCGGTGTGGTATCTTACGGGGCAATTATTCCCTCATCATAGATAGAGGCTACGGAGGAAGCTGGGCGACAGTGGACCCTCCGTATACATGAGGAGGATTTGAGACCGAGGCCCAGGGCACGATCGATAAGTCCATTGACATTTGTCTGCATGCGCTTGATTCCCATTCCATTTCCTTGCGCGCAGTAACGCCTTGAAGCCGGAGCTTGATATGCCCAGTATTCTCACTATCCTATCCCAGTATGCTCACTATGTATGACCACCCTGTGCGATTACATGCCACACTCTTATCACCCCCCATCCTCCTTCTAGACCGGAACCTCTCCCTAGAATGTCTCCATCACACCTTCCTACGTCCTTACCAACCCCTTCGCAAGCAGCAAATTCTCCTGCGAAAAGATCTTCTGCCAAATCTCCAACCACCGCGCCAAACCCTCTGGCATGGGTTTGCCTGGATTCTTGAAGCTGCGCGTCATGATCTCGCGCAGGCGCGAGCGCAGCGTCCGTAGCACGACCATCGTTTTCCAGTCCGAGACGGCGAAGCGCGCACGATTGCCGTCGAGGATTAGTACGCCGGCGTAGAAGTCGCAGCGCACGTCACCACAGAGGAGGGCGATGGCGAAGTCGGTCACAGCCGTGGTCTCGTGGGCGTTGTAGAATCTAAGGAAGTGGAGTTAGTGTGGGTATTAGTATTGGGTAGGCGACGGGCACTTACTGCTTGGCTTGCATGATGTGGTAGTAGGAGAGCCAGTTGATCTCATGGTGACCTTTATTAACGGACGTGGGGTGCAGGGATATGGATTGATTGTTGGAGACGTTGCGGAAGCCCTTGCCATCGCGAACGAGCAGCTTCGGGTACAGCGCCCAGGCGATGACGGATTGGGTGATCAGATCGTTCTCGCTGTTGACATTGGCGCGCTGCGGCAGCTCGAAGAAGTCGTGGCGTCGACTCGAGTACCTGTTTCGCTTGATGTGGGTGCGCTCGCGCTCCGTCAGGGGCAGGAATCCCGAGTCGACGAGCGACACGGTCAGTTGGCCCTTGAGATCTTCGATGTTGGATAGGGTTTGGGGGCTCAGGAAGTTCTTGCGGCAGAACTGGTACTCGGATCCTGTCGTGTTGCACACGCGCTTCCAGGCTAGGTATGCGTTGTAGTTTGTCAGCAAATCGCTGTCACCGCGGCGGAAGGCGAGCCTGACTGTGTCGGCTTGTTGGCGTGCACCGAATGGAGCCTGGAACGGCGACTTGGAGGACAGAATTGCTGCAACGGTGATTGTTGCATCTAGGCACTTGAAAATACTTCCTAGTAAGATTAACTTGCCCAGGAATACATCAAGTGGCAGTCGCGACAGTTGTATGCCTAGAGGTGTGAGCTCTTCGGCAGCAGTGAGTGCTCTGACATCGATAAGTGCATCGACAGCTCTCCTGATGTTCTTCGCTGACGGGGGATCAAGGGCCTGACCCAACGTCTCTTCGATGCCCCCGAGCTTGCAGGTCTTGACTCGTATAGCCAAGTCTTGCAGCGACAGCCGCAGTAGCTCCGGAGTTTGCTGATCAGACATGAGCTCATCATGTCTGTACTTCGTGAACAGATGGAAGCAAAGCCCTTCCTGCACACGTCCAGCTCTTCCTCGTCGTTGCTTGGCGTTGGCTCGCGAAATAAACGTCTCCAGAAGTCTCGAGAGTTGTCGTCGCTCATCGAATCTCATCTCTCGGTGCTTCCCAGCGTCAATTACGCAGGTAACATCCGGGATTGTGATACCGGTTTCCGCAATGTTGGTAGCTAGCACTATCTTCCGAGTACCAGGCGGAGGCACCAAAAACGCCGCTTCCTGGTCCTCACTCGCGATAGACGAATGCAGCGGGTATACATACCAATCAGTTCGGAAAGTAGGTAGCCCGAGGAGTATATCATTCAGCTGGCGGATTTCCCCAATACCTGGTAGGAATACCAGAATAGCCTTGCTGAAGGGAATATACCGCTCATCGGTAGCGATCTTGGCTATGAGTTGTGCCACCAGCTCAAAATCAATCCGGTACTCATCCATTTGCAGGATGGTGTTACGGGTCTTGGCGCTATAACCACGCAGCAGCTTCGTATTCTCTGCCTTTGTCTTTTCGCTAGTAGGTGCATCTTCTAATTCGGCATCGTCGTCTAAGTCGGTATATCTTTTATTTTGTGACCCATTATCCAAAGAATAGCCCGTAAGCTCCACGGCGTCCTCGAGGAAACATGAAGTAACCGGGAATGTCCTTCCGGGAACCTGCAAAACTGGAGCGCCGTCTAGATACTTCGAAAATCTGTCGGCATCGACAGTAGCAGACATCAGGACAACCTTGAGGTCTGGTCTCCGAGCCATCAGCTTCCGCAGGATTATGAGCAAAAAGTCGCTGTCAATAGTTCTTTCGTGCACCTCATCCAAAACTATGTGTGTGATTTCTTTGAGATCGTTGGAGCTTTCCAACATGCGCATAACAATTCCAGTGGTGGCGTATACAACGCGAGTCTCTCGAGAAGTGTTGGTTTCCAGACGGATTGCATATCCGATCAATGACCTCGGCGTCCCGACGTCTCCTTTACGTTCCCCAAGCTCCTCGCTCACACGCTTGGCAAGAGAAATCGCAGAAATTCTACGTGGTTCTGTGCAATAGAGCTTGCACGGCTTGCCTTGTGAAAGCTGATGTTCTAGAATGAATGCCGGCACTTGGGTACTCTTACCACAACCCGTTTCTCCACAAATAATGACTACTTGCTCCCGATCAATTGTACGAAGAACTTCTTCCTTGTAGCCCCACATAGGCAACTGCATGCGAGACTGCCGCATTGTCTGGTATGAGGGCGTATTGCTCTTATCATGCCATATTCTCTTGAGGGTCTCGGGGGACACACCAGAGCTACCCGGAGTCTCCGCCCCAGACTCATCGCTGGTATCATTGGGAGTTAATAATGCGCGGCGTCTAAAGCTAGTCGTCAGCACGACACCATCTTCCTCTTCCCGATCTCTCTTCTGCCTGATAGTATCCCGAAAGCCGCGGATGGCTTCTCTGTCGAGCGCATCTGATCTTTCTTTCCGTACAGCAGCAAACTCCGTCCATAGTTCACGCCATACCGGAGGAAGTCGCAGGAAGACCTTTTCTTCTCTCACTGAAGTGCTGAATATGAGAAACAGTGCTACAGTAGCGGCATATGATTCTGACTGGGACGCATCAGGAGTAGAGATGCTAGTCATTGTAATTGTGATTGATTTTGGTGAACATGTGCAATCAATCTCGGGGAAATCCGAAGTCGGCGGCGGGACCTCTTGGGCCTTGGACCAATTTACTCTGATGGAATGGCGGTTGGAGAAGCTGGTTTTGGAGACAAGAGTGTAAACTATCTTCACGGAAGAATCTCGAGAACGGCAAGCTTCTTCTAATACCCTTCTAGGACTTATGCCACTTGATTTTCCAAAATCTCGAAGTGTAATCTTGCCGCCATTGGTTTCATTGATAACCACAGTGCTCTTCCCGGTGACTGGGTCAACTTCAGTAACAGGGAGATTTGCAAACAGGTCGGCAATGGCACCATCATCGTCGCTTGAATCACCTTCGAGTAGGTCTGCTCCCATTTTTGCAGCTGCGCGCATAATCTCGTCGTCAGAGTCATCATCACTTGACTCCGCAGGGTGGGGAATCCTCGGGGGAGGACCACCAGACAATTCCTGCCTTTTCGCGGCAGCTTCTTTCTCAAGAGCAATCTTCCGCTTTTGCCACTCCTGATCGGCCTCATATCGATCAAAAAGAACGTCGGATTCAATTTTTGCCAATTTCCTTTGTAACTTTGCCATCTCTGGGTCTTGAGGCGCTTGGCTACCTCTGTTTTTCTTACCATTGCTAGCCCCTGCTCTACGCTGGATTGCGGCCTCTGGTGAGTTTTTCGGGGGTTGTAGATGGAACAGTTTTGTCTTCGCTTCTAGATATTCTGGGAGTAATTCATCTGCATCTATGTCACTCTCGTATTCGACAACTGCGGCCTTTGCGGGCCGTGCAGCCAATTTTGCAGTGGGTTGCTCTGGAATGCTTTCCTTCGAGTCTACGTGGCGTATATCTGCCTCTATCTGCCGTGGTGTGGTCATTCCTGATGCCGTGGGGGTGCCCGCTGGAGAGTCTGGTTGTCGGCCGGTTAGCTAACTGAACCCAAGATACGCTTCGCCCACCATAAAGACTTACCAATGTGTAATTTCAACGGCAACAGGGATTTGGTTTGCCAATTCTCATAGTCCGGCAACTCGTCTCGGGAGCATTCACGTGCCATCCACTGGAGGGATTCCTCAAGACCCCAGATCGAATCTTTATTTCCGCTGACCATCTTATCGGATATGCTTAGAATATATGTGATAGCCATGCGGACTCTGTCGTCAGGGAAGCCTGCACCGGCCAGAGCTTGCTGTAAGGTCCATAATTTTATGGTTAGATCCTCCTCTGTGAGCGGCTTCAACGTTGCAGGAGATTCTGTTGTGCTCGGGCCCAAGGCTCGGTGATCCGCAGTGACTATATCCAATATCTCGTCCATTAAATCCGGAGGAAGCCATTTTCGTGTGTTCAAAAAGTCGGCTTGGCCTCGTAGCAGGCGCCGATCTGTCTGGAGCCGGGTTACCTGGCGAGCAGCATCCCGTTTGGCTTTTTGCGAGTACTTTTCGACCAGCACTTGAAGTTCTGATTCTTCTAGTTGCTTCTCAAATTCCTCGGGGGTTAGCTGCGTATCTGCATTTCCGGTTGTTGTGGACGTTGGCAAGGTTTCCGTCGTTGTCTCATCCTTCCGTTGCTCTGATTCATTGTCTGGGCTTTCGTCTGGAGGTGTGGTTTCAGCAACTTCAATTCTCACCTTCGATGCCACCGAGGTCGTAGCAAAGCCACGGGCAGGGTTTGATGCTGGCTTCTTTTTCTTTTTGCCTCCCGCCATAGTATTATAATTTTGTTGGCGTTCTAATGAAAAAATATGGCGGGGGTCACCACGTAAATAAAGTTGAATGACGCGGGGGTGCCAATACTTAGTAACTTCGGGTGAACTTTAATCCTTTGTTCAGTGTCCCTGGCGACCAAAACTTCCATGTCCGGTGAGAACTATCCCGTCGCAGTAATCCACTCCATTGCTTTGAAACTGCAAGATGGTTGGGGCAGAACCGAAAGATGTAAGGGGAATGGATCTCGAGGCCAGCAGAAAGGCGCTCTCCTCCTCCTCGACAGCGACTCGCACAGCGTATCTTCACAGTATTGATGAACGACTCTCAAACAAAGGTCCGTGGCAGGATGAACACAATCAATGGGCAATTCTAACCTCTACCCTCTATAGAAATCGAGCAGTCGTCGTATCCAACTCTACTGGAACTTATTTTCACCACATATTCCTTCTACCAAGACCGAAGCTCTCGACGCCACGTTGAACAATGTCTGAGGACAATATTTCGAGCACGGGCAAGCCCAGACGTTCTCTCTCCGTTTATCAAATCTTTACATGCCGAGGCATCGAAAACCAACATAGCAGCTAGCAACGCATTTGTCTTAACTGAATGGTTCAGCATACTTATTCAGGAGTGCAGTGGGACTCCTTATTGGGCAATCTGGGGGCAGGAGCTAGTTGCAAGTGATGCAAAGGTTCTAGAGCAGTGCCAAAAGACAACCACAAAGCCCAATATCAGGCACTCTGCTCTGGTTGTGACGAGAAGGGCGTTCCGAAAAGTTGTTTCTTGCCAGGATTCGGCAGAAGCCTCGATTAGTGACGCGATTGAAGGACTGAGTGCGAAAGCTGCCCAGCCCAACGCAAGAAATGCTATCATGCTAGGAGTCATCGCTGGGGTCTGTTCGAGAAAACCAGAAGCAAAAAGCACTCTTGAAGGAAAGAAGGCAAATTACTACAACTTCTACACAAGAGAGATTATTGGATCTCGGACGCCAGTACCAGCTCATATTGCAAATGGACTTTATGATTTCTTCTTAGATTTCACTAGTGCAGAAGAATTGGCGAAGCACGTAGCTCCATCCCTAGAAAAAGCCTTGCTTAGGGCCCCCGAGATTGTCCTGGATGATCTCGTTACGCCGTTGGTTGAATCGCTACCTGAGAGCATAGACCTTTCAAAGATTTTACAGGAGAATCTACTGAAACCATTACTATCAAACCTTAAATCGACAAATGCGGCCATTCGAAACGGTGCGCATACCGCTTTTAAAGTTACCATACCTCGTTGCCACGACGATGCTGCACTCAGCGCCATCACAAACGAGATTCTACTGCCCTTAAAATCTGGAAAACTTCCTGCCGCGGATCATCGCATTCTGCATTCGGAAATTCTAAAAGTTTTGCCGATAACTGAAAGCTTAGTGGAAAAGGTCTTGCCGGCAGTCTCCGCGGTTGCCGCAAAAGAACCCAATGAAGGAGCGTTGAGTGCGGAGACATCAGTTCTATCCCTTTACATATCATGGTCGCTGGCCAATGGGGCAGCACTACCCAAGGTGGTCCTAGAAACATTCAGCAAAGGCTTATCAGACAAGAAAGCGCCACTACGGAAGTTATGGACGCTTCGACTAGGTGATATTTTGTGGACACAAGGGGATTCTAATCTTGAAAATAAGAATGTTATAGAGTTCGCTGAATCTGCCATCCCAAGCCTGGTTCAGCTCTTCGATGAGGTTGCATCAAATCCTGTTGCTGCTGGCCAATCAGGAGTTGTTGTTGGCGGTTATATTTTGACGGCTCTAGCAGCAGCCAGGCTCCCTTCTTTGAAAAGCTCGAAGGTCAACGATGCCATCAAAAAAGCGAAGGTTATTCAACAAGCTCTGACGTTTGAACCTAAACCTTCATTCTTACTCAACCATCGAGTTTACAGTAAATTAACTAATGATGAGGATCGCCTCTGGCTTATTCGTGCCCTTTCTGCCACAGCAGATGAAGCGTCTACATCTGGTCCAAATTCTACGACAGCCATCGCCTGGTCACAGGGGGTAATATCCTGTATTTGCTCCGCCAACGTTCCACCTGCGGTGAGGCGACAATGCATAGAGGAGCTATCGAAAACGTACGCACGACTCCCTCAAGAAACATCATCAATGATTGTCGCTGGTCTATGGCATTGGGTTCGTGACATCGAAACCGGAGAGAAGGACTGTGCAGCTGCAGCATCTAAGTCAGACAAGATCAACCTCCACTTCATCGCAAAGGCCATCTGTCTTTCCGGTGCAGATGCATCGAAATTCGGCTTCGAGATAGACCAGTCCATAAAGGAGAACCAAATGGTAAAGATGTTGGTTATTGCTCGCCCCGAGCTGCTCCCGGGAGTTCAGTGGATTGAGCTTTGCCTTAGAGTAGGCGTAGATCCCGGGCATCTTTGTAGACAGTACAACGATGCCATTATTCAGCAAGTGTTGGAAATCACAGATTTCAAAGAAGTATGTCAAGCCTCTATCCAACAGTACGCCGCTAACTCTTTCTTGCAGACTACAGATCAAACTCAATACACTATCAAAAGTGCAGCTTTCAATGCCGCGGCCGAACTGGCCTTCGTGGCACCTGACGTTATGACTTCCCGGATAGTCGAACTGTTTCAACACGATCTTGATTCCAAGCTGTTGGACGATATTGGACCTACAGAAGCCGCGATATTCCGAACCCCCGAAGGCACTTTATTTGTTGATGTGTTGGCTAAAAAGTCACAGGACTACGTGCCTAACAAGAATACAAAAGACTACGACACGATGAAGTGGGAGGAAGAGTTACGGACCCAGCTAGCTCAGAAGAAGGGCCAGCAGAAAAAACTGACCCCGGAAGAAAACGCAAAGATCAATGCCCAGCTCAAGAAGGAGACCACAATACGCTTGCAGGTTCGGCAATTGGAGGCTCAGCTAGTGCGTGGAATTGGCATTATCAAAAGTCTTGCTGTTGGACCCCCAACTGAAGCTCAACTGTGGATGAGCCCAGCCGTCACCTCTCTGATCAACATAATCAACGCTGGAGCTGGTCTCGTTACAGGCAATGCAGCGGCCGAGGCATATAGGCTTCTGTCGGAGAGGGTGGTTGCCCGCATCGGACCGGTCCGTCCATTTATCGGAATTTCAACCCTAAGAGCATTAGGAATCACTCACCTGCCTGAAGAGCTGACCCAGGAGTCCCTTGGGGAACTCATAACCAGAGTTTTGTATCGATTACGGTTCTCTGGCGAGCAGCGCCCGTTCGATACGGTTTCATTGACATACATGCTACCTCTGATATTCCTTGTATTGCGCAACGGTGGGTTTGGTACTCAGGAAGACTCTGAGGCGCAAGTAGTACTCGCGATCGATTTTCTCAAGTTCCACACCGATGCGTGCTCCGATGCTATAGTGCCGCGCCGCGAGGTTCTGTCAGTGCTAATTGAATCGATGCAAGCCTATAACCAGCACTACAAGGCTATCAAAGAGTGCCTGACTGATCTCTGTCGCTCGGTTGCTCCCACAATCAACGACGATGAAATTGCAACTCTTGTTCGAGGGGCTATTGTGCCACAGACATCGGTTCGAACGTCGGTTTTGCAATCTATCAGCGCCGAAATTGATCTGAGCGACCTAGACTTCTCAGAGGAGATTTGGCTTGCATGTCACGACGACATCGAGGGCAATGTTGATCTCGCGCACGAAATATGGGAAGAGAGCGCTTTTGAGGTTTCGCGTGATTCTGTCTTCACGATCCTACCTTATCTCGAAAGCGAAGACAAGCAGCTTCGCCGAGCAGCCGCTAAGGCTCTTGCTGGAGGAGTAAAACTGCACCCCGAGTTAATCACAGAGATCCTCTCGCGCCTTGAATCCTCGTACATACAGTTAGCCAAACCAAAAGTGCCGCAGCTCGATGAATACGGGATGCCTAGAAAGATGGATATGAGAGATCCTTGGGAGGCTAGAAATGGCATTGCACTGGCCTTTAGAGAGTTGTCCGTTGTTTTCAAGGAGGAACTGCTGGATTCGTTCTTGAAATTTCTCATTGAGCGCGGTCCGCTCGGCGACAAGAACCCTCATGTCCGAGAAGAAATGATCGAGGCCGCGAGAGCCATCATTGCGTTGCATGCGAAAAATAAAGTCGAAGACTTGATGAAGACGTTTGAAAAGACTCTTGAAGGACCAGATAAAGGCTCGGATTTCAGCGACAGAGTAAACGAGGCTGTCATTATCCTGTATGGTGCACTCGCAAGACACCTGAATCCAGGCGATTCTCGCATTCCAAAGGTTGTGGCGAGACTTCTTGCCACTCTGAGCACCCCATCTGAGACAGTACAATATGCTGTTGCTCTTTGCCTTCCAGATCTTGTCCGGGCCTCTCACGACGAGATTCCAAATTACACGCAGAAGGTCATGGACCAGCTGCTCAATGGTAGTACATATGCTTCACGTCGTGGTGCTGCGTATGGCCTCGCTGGTCTGATTCAGGGTACCGGCATTGTTGCGCTCAGAGAGTATCGCATAATGCTCACCCTCAGGAGCGCCATTGATAACAAGAAAGACGCCAAACACCGTGAAGGGGCGCTCCTGGCGTATGAGCTTCTCTCGACGATTCTGGGCCGTATTTTTGAGCCATATGTCATTCAGATTGTGCCCCAGTTACTCTCCAGTTTTGGAGATTCCAGCGCCGACATTCGAGACGGATGTCTGGCTGCGGCAAAGACATGTTTCGCTAGTTTAAGCTCATACGGTGTCAAAAAGATCCTTCCCACACTTTTGGATGGCCTTGATGACCAGCAGTGGAGAAGTAAGAAAGGTGCCTGCGACCTTCTCGGCGCCATGGCCTACCTTGATCCTCAACAGCTTGCCCAAAGCTTACCAAAGATTATCCCTCCTCTTACTGGTGTTCTAAATGACAGTCACAAAGAGGTGCGCCTGGCTGCCAATCGCAGTCTGAAGCGCTTCGGAGAAGTCATCAGCAACCCCGAGATTAAGGGACTTGTAGGCATACTTCTGAAGGCTTTGAGCGATCCGACAAAATACACGGATGATGCGCTTGATGCTCTGATCAAGGTTTCATTCGTCCATTATCTTGATGCACCTTCTCTCGCACTTGTGGTTCGTATTCTGGAGAGAGGTTTGGGTGATCGATCTGGAACAAAGAGAAAGTCAGCACAGGTTATTGGAAGTCTTGCACATTTGACAGAGCGTAAAGATCTTATATCCCATCTTCCGATCTTGGTCGCTGGTCTAAAGGTTGCTGCTGTGGACCCCGTACCCACCACAAGAGCTACAGCGTCCAAGGCTTTGGGTTCACTCATCGAGAAGCTGGGAGAAGATGCCCTCCCAGATCTTATTCCAGGGCTCATGCAAACCCTCAAGGCCGACACTGGAGCAGGCGACCGCCTTGGATCTGCACAAGCTCTCAGCGAAGTCCTCGCAGGCCTTGGCACGAGCCGCCTCGAAGAGACACTACCCACGATTTTACAAAATGTCTCGTCATCGAAAGCATCTGTTCGCGAAGGTTTCATGTCTCTTTTCATATTCTTGCCGGTTTGCTTTGGCAACAGTTTCGCAAATTACCTCAGCAAGATCATTCCTCCTATTCTTACTGGCCTTGCGGATGAGGTTGAATCGATCCGCGATACATCTCTCAGAGCTGCCCGCCTCCTTGTCAAGAATTTCGCTACCAAGGCCATCGATCTCCTCCTTCCGGAGCTTGAACGTGGGTTGGGAGATGATAGCTACAGGATCCGTCTCAGTTCCGTTGAGTTGGTTGGTGATCTTCTTTTCAACCTGACCGGAATCAGTGCCACGGATGAGGATGAGGTTGAAGAGGGTGCCAAGGAAGCTGGAGCATCTCTGTTAGAAATACTCGGCGAAGAGAAGCGAAACAAGGTTCTCTCCGAGTTATATATCTGTCGCTGCGATACTGCCGGCCAGGTCAGAACTGCAGCTGTCAACGTGTGGAAGGCTCTTGTTGCCAGTCCAAGGGTTCTTAAGGACTTGGTTCCTACACTCAGCCAGCTTATTATTCAGCGTCTTGGATCCACAAACGCTGAACAGAAACTCATTGCTGGCAACGCCCTGGGCGAACTCATCCGTAAGGCTGGTGATGGGGTGCTCTCCACTTTGCTGCCTACTCTCGAGGAAGGCTTGCGGACTTCTACAGATGTTGATGCCAGACAAGGCATATGCATTGCTCTTCGCGAGTTGATTTCATCTGCGTCCGAAGATGGATTAGAGGATCATGAGAAAACACTGATATCTGTGGTTCGCGTTGCTCTCATTGATTCCGATGAAGAAGTCAGAGAAGCCGCGGCTGATGCATTCGACTCTATGCAGAATATGTTTGGCAAACGCGCCGTGGACCAAGTCTTGCCTTATCTCCTCAACCTCCTCAGAACAGAGGGCGAGGCCGATAATGCACTCTCTGCGCTTCTAACTTTACTGACGGAGACCACTCGCTCCAATATCATTCTCCCGAACCTTCTCCCAACACTCACTGCCTCGCCAATAAATGCATTCAATGCAAGGGCTCTGGCTTCGCTATCAACTGTAGCCGGAGGAGCTATGACAAGGCGCCTTTCCACTGTTATCAACGCGCTCATGGACAATATTATAGTATGTAAGGACGAGGAGCTCCGCGCAGATCTCGAGTCATCTTTAGACACTGTGCTCCTTTCCATCGATGAATACGATGGTCTCAATACCACCATGAGCATACTGTTTGGCCTTGTCAAGCACGATGACCACCGAAAGCGTGCAGCTGCCGGATATCGCCTCGCCAACTTCTTCGCTAATACCGATGTCGACTACAGCCGCTACAACCAGGATATCGTCAGAAACCTGTTGATATCATTTGATGATACCGATCTTGAAGTGACAAAGGGTGCATGGACTGCCCTGAACGAATTCACCAAGCATGTAAGCAAGGTAGAAATGGAAGCTTTGGTCTACTCCACCAGACAAGCCCTTCAACGAGTTGGCGTACCCGGGACCGACTTGCCAGGGTTCTCTTTGCCAAAGGGAATCAATGCCATCCTTCCGATCTTCTTGCAGGGCCTCATGAACGGCACGTCTGACCAGAAGACACAGTCCGCTTTGGCCATCTCCGACATACTAGACAGAACTAGCCCTGAGTCACTCAAACCATTCGTCACGGCCATCACTGGACCTCTCATTCGAATTGTATCAGAAAAATCGACGGACGTGCGAGCTGCCATTCTCCTAACTTTGAACAATCTGCTCGAGAAGATACCAACTTTCTTGAAACCTTTCCTTCCTCAGTTACAGAGGACCTTTGCCAAATCTCTCGCGGATACCTCTAGCGAAGTTTTGAGAACTCGAGCTGCGAAAGCCCTTGGGACTTTGATCACCCTAACTCCTCGCATTGACCCTCTGGTGGCAGAGTTGGTGACAGGATGCAAGACCTCTGATACTGGCGTTAGAAACGCCATGTTGAAAGCCTTATACGAGGTTGTCAGCAAGGCCGGAAGCAACATGAGCGAGTCCTCGCGCTCTGCGGTGCTAGGTTTGATTGACACTGATGTCGAAGACAAGGATGCCACAATGGTTATAACAAACGCAAAGCTATTTGGTGCACTGATTAAGAATGTGTCTGAGGATAACGCCGCGAACCTAATCAAGAACCGCGCCATGACGACTCACTTTACCCATGCTTCTATCCTAGCCCTCAACTCGGTTCTACTACAGGCACCTCAATCACTAACGGAGTCATCATTCGCCGAGGATTTGCCGTCTGTTATCTGCAAAGGCATTGCTAGTAAAGACGTGAGTATTCTTGGTCTATATCAGAGATTATTACTAACTTAATTAGCCCTTCATTTCCGACAACTCTGTGCTAGCAGCTGGAAAATACATCTTGACGGAAAGCTCAAAATCTTTTGAAGCCAGGAAGCAAATCTTTGAAGCCCTGGCTGCTTCAATCCCAGCAGGAAACCCAGCAGATACGCGAAGATTGGCTTTGGTTGTCGTCCGCACCGCTTGCCGACACCACATGGAGCATGTTAAGCCACACCTCGCATTATTAGCTGCACCAATTTTTGCCAGTGTCCGAGACACTATTCTCCCAATTAAGCTATCAGCTGAAGCCGCATTCATGGCACTCTTTGATGTGGTTGATGAGGAAGGAAAGGTCTTCGATAAGTTCATTGCGACTCAAACGGAGATGGCGCCTGTCTCAAGGAGAGCTATGCAAGATTACTTCAAGCGTGTTGCATTACGTTTGGGTACTCAGGCCAGGGAAAGGAGGGATGCCGAGGGTGGTCAGGGCGGTCTTGGCCTTTCCAACGATGAAGATGACGACGAGCGCGAGATCTGGAGCGTAGGCAAGGTTGACCTAGGAGAGGGAACTTCAATTGATGACTGATGTAACAGAAATATTTAATTCTGTAAGGCACGGCGCTCTTGATATTGAGCGGAGACCAGAAGTGTAGGATCTGGTTTGCAGTGGTAGTGTCACGAAAAATAAAAATGTATATATGGGCATAGCCAATGTTGTTTGACCATGAATTCGTGCTGCTCTCTTTCCGTATTGATCTACAGACAATTATGCATTAGTACCTTTAGAATAACACTGGCCGCCTCCATTATTATTCCCCTCACGATCGATTGTCGCGTGGTTAATTCTCAGGGGTTCTTTCAGTCCCTTATCTTATCTTATCAATGGTGAGGGCTAACCCTCCACTTCACCTCACATTTCGGTGTTTAATCCCCGAAGAAGCTTAGCGTGTTGCGACAAGCGAAAGCCGCCATCTTTGAATTCCATTCCGACAAAGTACAGAGACGAGGTCGAGAGAATTCACGACAACCATCGACAACCAACGGAATCCATCAGGAAAGACAAGATGTACGTGTGCGAAAATACTTCTTGACGGAATACCTTGAGATACCCTATCCGAAGACGTTAGTTACGACCGAGTGGGAGCACTCACGATTGATGGAGTCATCGATGCGGAGATCCCACTCGTCAAAACTATTCACGACGGAGTCGACCACGACGCTTGGGGAAACTTGTCTAGCAGAAGCTTCTGGTCAGCATAAACTAACAGGTTATCTTTAGGGTTAACCTTCGTACCCAGAAGCGCCTCGCGGCGGCCGTTGTGGGATGCGGACAGCGCAAGATCTGGCTCGACCCGAACGAGGTCTCCGAGATCTCCAACGCCAACTCCCGCCAGACCATCCGCAAGCTCGTCGCTGATGGCCTCATCATCCGCAAGCCAGTCACCATGCACTCGAGGGCACGCGCGAGAGACCACACCGATGCGAAGAGACTCGGTAGACACAAGGGTTTCGGTAAGCGTAAGGGTACCGCAGATGCTCGTATGCCAAGGTATGCAATACAACTCCGATCATGCTTTATAGAGAGCGATAGAAACTGGAACAGGCACTGACATCCACCACAGCCAAGTCGTTTGGATGCGCAGACTCCGCGTTCTCCGCCGCCTCCTCGTCAAGTACCGTGCCAGCGGCAAGATTGACAAGCACCTTTACCACGAGCTTTACCACCTGAGCAAGGGTAACACCTTCAAGCACAAGCGCGCACTGGTTGAGCACGTACGTTGCATCTCGACAAAATTCCCAGCAACAATTGAGCTAACAATACGCAGATCCACAAGGCCAAGGCTGAGGCCGCCCGTGAGAGGACTATCAAGGAGGAGATGGACGGCAGGCGTGCCAAGACCAGGGCTGCTCGCGAGCGCAAGCAAGAGAGAGTCGTCGCCAAGCGTGCTGCCATGTTCGGTGATGAGGAGGAGACCGAGACCAAATAAGCATTGCAACTTTTTACGGGGTAGCTGGAGCGGGGCAATGGTCTTACAAATAAAAGGCTCGGTTGCTTTTCGTTATCAGGGCTTTCTGCATGTACTGCATGGACAATGGTGTCATGAACTCTTTCAAAGCGTGAAAGCCTTCTGTTCGTGGTGACAACAGGAGATACTGATCTCCCTCGTGTGGCCAAACCCCCTCCAATGCCCAAGGATACCGTGTTTCTGTTTACTGACCGTGAAGGACCAAAATCAACTCTTTATCAGGTGAGCGACATCGAGCTTTCACCGTGACAAACTTCTATCGTTTGATAGCGATTTTTTTTCGCATCTTCCAACATCCAGCTATTGCACTCTTCAAGCCACATTTTCAGCCATGGTCAAACGCAACTTCCAAGAAGTTGTTTCTCGGTTCCTATTTCTATTTTGTCTTCATCTTTCTTTACAATTGTTCCACAGTCCACAACTGTGTTCCCCAAATCAGGCATTAGTGTGTACAGCATTTCGAGCTCTCAATGCTCCTCTGCTGAAGGATAACTATCTTTCGTGCCAAGATCTACCACCAAACCCTTTCCTTACCAAACACCTGCTCCCTCTTTTCTCTCTGGGAAACTGGTGCATGAAGAAGGGGTTACATATCACTTATTATACTGTCTTTAGACGTGTAATAGTATTGTGGGCTTTTCGGGGGATTATACTAGTAGAGGTATGCATATATTTTCTTTCAATTATGATACGATACACCTTCGCCTTCGCCCATATTATGATGACAAATGGTCAAGAGACCAGATATATAACCCAGCTCGTTGAGGCACAAGTTGCCCTATGAAATAAGAAACATGTTCTGATACAACAACAACGAATCTATCTTATTACATCTCAAGCAGCTCCGTCCCATTGCTAACGTTAACTGCAGGCGTTTCACTCTATGTGGCAACATCTACAAATCTGGGAGGCCCGAGTCTACTCAAGAGGGTACGTTTTATCTATTTCCTGTTCAAACTCCCCCCTATCATGATGACAAATGGTCAAGAGACCAGATATATAACCCAGCTCGTCGAAGCACAATATACGTGCATTGTGAGATAAGAAACATGTTCTGATATTTTACTTTTTATCTTCTGAATACAGCATATCTTTGTTGGTTACCATACTAACCTGGTGTCAAGGTTTTCTCTCTCGGACTGGATATTGTCCTTGGGGGCTATAGCTAGACATTATAAATGAAGAATTGTCAAAAGTCAAGATTGTTTAACCGCGTGAAATTCATATTCGTTTTCCATAAGCATACTTGCAAAGTTAAAATCTAGAAAGCAGCATGCCATAATTCACATGCAACGTAAAGACCAGATTCCTATGTGCAACGAAGTAGGTATTCTACAGCAACCACTTGACGCCAAAACCGCCCATTTTGTTTGCCAGTCCACTATGCAGTGGAGTCCCAAGGCAAAGCAAAAGTGCCAACCCATTCCTCAACCTCGCTTCGTAGCTGCACAATCTCCGTCTGGCCGTCTCCCTCACCGACGAACTCCAGGAAAGCTTTGACGCTACCAGGGTTCTTCCTTCCCTTCTCAGTTTGCGCTGCAATAGCTTCCTTGTCCAGTCTCTGGGTAATTGTGACGGCGCGGTTGACAATGTCTGCCACGCGAGAGAAGTCCTCGGGCGTGAAACCACGGGTCGTCATTGCTGGTGTACCCATACGGAGTCCACCGGGCTTGAGGGCCGACTTGTCACCTGGGACGGTGTTCTTGTTCGAGGCAACACCGACGAGCTCGAGGATGCGCTCAACACGGGCACCATCAACACCTTGTGGTTTCAGGTCGATAAGGACAAGATGGTTGTCAGTGCCGCCAGAGACAATGGTGTAGCCGAGGCCACCCTTGTCCTTGGAGTCTCCAAGGCGTTTGGCCAAAGCCTGGGCGTTTACCAGGACGTTCTCCTGGTACGCCTTGAACTCTGGGCTTTGAGCCTGCTTCAATGCAACAGCAAGAGCCGTGATAGTGTGGTTGTGGGGGCCACCTTGATGACCTGGGAAGACGGAGGAGTTGATCTTGTCCTCGAGGTCGTACATAACCTCCTTCTTGGTCTTGGGGTCAACCTTGCGGACTCCCTTGCGGTAGAAGATCATGGCACCTCTTGGGCCACGTAGAGACTTGTGTGTAGTCGTGGTGACAACGTCAGAGAAGGGGAATGGCGAGGGGATGACACCAGCGGCAACAAGTCCGGAGATATGTGCCATGTCACTGAAGAGATAGGCTCCGGCCTTGTCCGCGACCTCACGGAAACGCTTGTAGTCAAGGAGTCTGGAGTAAGCCGATGTCCCGGCAACAATAAGCTTCGGCCTGTATAGCATAGCTAGCTCTTCTAGCTTCTCGTAATCGATCAATCCGGTCTCCTCATTGAGGCGGTATGGGAGAGTCTCGAAGTACTTAGAGATGGCCGAGATCTTCTTTGTAGGTGTTTGGTAGCCGTGAGACAAGTGGCCGCCGTGAGGCAAGTCAAGGCCCATCAAACGATCATGAACATTAAGGACAGCCGAATAGGCGTGGAGGTTGGCGGGTGAGCCGGAGTGTGACTGGACGTTGACGCCCCATTCGGCGGGGTCCAAGCCAAATGTCTCCAAAGCTCTCTTCTGGCACAGTATTTCCGCCTGGTCGATGAACTCGTTACCGCCGTAATATCTTGCACCTGGGTATCCTTCCGAGTACTTGTCTTTGGCAATTGGTCAGCATTGTTCCGGCAATGGCGGGGGTGGTTCAACTTACTTTGCATCACACTTCCAAGAGCATCAAGGACAGCCTGCGACGTGAAGTTCTCCGACGGAATCAGGTTAATGAAGTGCTTCTGGCGACGTTTTTCCTACAGCAGTGTTAGGAACAGTTTTTTCCGATTGCATGATGGCATCGCTCACATTCTGCAAGATGTCGTAAACTTGGGGATCGCCATGCTCAAGGTCGGCGGTTAGAAGCTGCAATTGAGTAGCGGAAGTCAGTGGAAGTCCCTCAGATTCGCTAGATTTCTGTACTTTCTGTTGGCCTTCTGCGGACCTCGAAGACTGTGCTCTACGTGCATAAGCTACTGAAGCAGATGCAGTTCGAGGAAACGGCCTGGAGGCCACAGCACCCAAACGAGACGCGAGTTTCAACGACATCGCAAATCTGGAGAAACGCGATTAGTCTCTGTCGAATTCGTTAATAGGGTGTGCCGTCTTACCTCAGAAGGCCGATATAGGTGCCTCTTTTTCAGTGCTTATGTATTTATATATACATATATTCTTGGGGCGGTTTCTTGTGCTCTGAAGCTTTCGGAATCGGAAGTCCATGCCCGTACTAGATACTAAGCTCGGTAGGGTAATGTGACGCATTCAAATATTTCCCCTCCGCGCAACTCTTGGCTTTGTCACTTTCCCCTCCAATTGGCAGAAAATTGGCAGTACAAACTCACACAATTGTCAACGAAACGATTGCAGAGTTGCAGAGGCAGGCGCAGCTCACGTCAATTATGGAATATTAAGGGCAGTTTGTCAAGATTGCTGCTTCAACCTCAAATCGCATTTCTACCATGTATAGATCCAAAACCTCAAACTTCGCCGCCAAGCCATGAGACTTTCCTGGCCCAGAAAAACATCACGAGTAGCCAGCTACCAACACAAATGGCTTCCACTTGCATCATCATCCAGGCCAGTTAAAAGTTTACCTTCAATCGACTTTATTGGGACTGAAAATAATATTTGGTCACCTGGGACATCTCGGTGCATACTTGTGGTCGATACTATTACAGCTGTGAGCTACGTACCTGGTACGGACTATCAACCTCCCATCCTCCATCCCGTCCATATTTACATTTCATCATAAACCCAACTAGATCTTTGATCCGATAACACTTCCGCCATCCAGCGTGATAGTTGCTCCATTGACATAGGATCCAGCCCTGCTACTTAAGAACAGGCAGGTTCCAGCCACATCCTCGGGTGTTCCAATCCTACCAAGCGGGATCCCAGACTTGATAGACTCACCAAAGTCTTTCAAGGTCTGCGCCATCATTTTGCTCTCAAATGGCCCGCATGCAATGACATTGCTTGTAATGTGTCTCTTGCCAAGGTGGTTGGCAAGAACCCTGGAGAGATGGTGGAGACCGGCCTTTGAAGAGCTGTATGCAAAGGTCTCAAGAGTCGGTACGCGCAAGCCGTCGACAGACCCGATGTTGATGATGCGGGAGGGCGTACCCTGGCCAGCCTTTGCCTCCAGACTCGGCGTGAGGAGTTGGGTAATTGTGAAGACGCGGTGCAGGTTCAAGGTGAGAACACGGGTCCACGCGGCGTCAGGATATTCGTCGAACGAAGCTCCCCAGTTGGAGCCAGAGTTGTTTACCAGGATGTCCAGGTGGTCTTCGCGCTTCCTAAATTCGTCGGCGAGGCGTTTGCAGTCTTCCAGCTTGTAGAAATCGGCGGGAATCGCATGGGCGGACCCAGGGCCTTCATAGTAAGAGGCGTTAGCAAGTGACGTCGGATGGCGGATGTGATGTAGAATTGCTTACCCAGAGCATTCAGCTCAGCACAAGCCTTGTCGCACGCCTTTGCATCTCGGGAGGAGATGTATACTTTAGCTCCGTTGGCAACATAGCCTTCAGAGATCATACGGCCAATGCCTTTGGCACCACCGGTAACGAGAACGACCTTGTCCTATGTTCGGAGTCAGCCTTCAATTCTGTAGGGTCGTTTAGGATACTCAAGCAGCTTACCGTAACGTCGAAAAGAGTAGAACGATCCATTTTGAATATATTTCCAACTTCTGCTGCAAAGATATACACAATTAAATATATTTTTAAAGTAAATAGAAGAGGAATTAAATGTTGCGTTCCCCTCCAATCCTAATATGTCAGATCTATGCCTCGGCCCGTGGGCAAGTTTGCTCTGTTTGACAGGAAAAGCTCCCTCCACACTTGGTTGTTCTAGACCCACCTACGTAAGTATTGATTAATAAGGAACGGGAGTGATGATGAACAACTTCCGTGGCGGGGTACTCACTCTGCCTTCCAAACCTAGTAATGTGATATTTAATAAAGAAATATATAAACACTTCAGCCAGCTAAACGGCACCTCCTCCCCACACCCAAACCAGTGAAGCTGTTTAAAGCACCCTTTTCCAGACCTCAAAACCACACATAGACGTCACAATGGCCAACCCAACCGCTCGAGAACGCCTCCGTCAACACTTCTTAAATGCGGAGGAATCAAACCACCCTATTAAATGGGATGAGTTATATCGCGAAGGGTTCATCCCCTGGGACAAAGGCATCCCTTCCGCTCCCCTCGCTGAGGCTCTGTCAAGGCACGATCTGATCAGTGGGCCTACGGCCGCTGAGTCTGGCACAGGAAAGCAAAGAAAGCGAGCTCTTGTGCCGGGTTGTGGCAAGGGTTACGATGTGCTACTTCTTGCTGCGTTTGGATATGATGCCTATGGGCTCGAGACGAGCGAACTGGCACTGAAAGGAGCGAGAGAGACAGAGAAGAAGCTCGGTGGTGACGACGTGTATCGAGTGCGGGACGAGGCTGTGGGAAAGGGGAAGGTTACGTGGATTACCGGGGACTTCTTCAAGGATGATTGGGCAAAGAGCCTGGGAGAAGAGTTCGATGGTACTTTCGATGTGCTGTTCGATTATACCGTATGTTCTAGATCCAAGATGCTAACTCCAAAGCTAATCTTTTCAAATAGTTTCTGTCTGCTCTCCCGCCTACTCTGAGAGCAGCTTGGTCACGCCGGTATAGCCAACTCCTAGCACCCACCGGCCGCCTCATCTGCCTCGAGTTCCCAACATACAAACCGATCAACTCGGGAGGCCCGCCATGGGCTCTTCCCCCGTCGGTATATATGGCGCATCTGCCCCGCCCAGGGAAGACTCTGGAATATGACGATCAAGGCGGAATTGTTGAAGCCAAGGTGGGCGAACCGCTGAGCGATGGCCTCGTGAGGATAGCACACTTCCAGCCACAGAAGACCCATGCGGATGGATACGATGAGGACGGTAATATGACGGATTGGGTTGGTGTCTGGGCGCACCCTATAATCGAGTCATAAGTTCGTCCATCTATATAAATTAGAACAACACAATTCAAGGTGCCTTCCGAAGCGAGTTATAGTGCTCGCCCAATCCATATCCGTGGTGATAGTATGCCAGCCATATCTTCTCGACTTCTTCTTCCGTCTCCTCTGGGGAGAACTTGTCCAGCCTGCCATCTTGTAGAACGCAAATCTCAACATTGTAGCTCTTCGCAAGAGCAATCAGCTCGACTTGTCCACCCCACTCAGCGGAGTTTTCTATCTTCTGTACATATGCCGGAAGCGGCTCCTCTAAGAATGCCTCAAACTCGTCCGGGTGTCCTTCAATGTACTTCGCTGCCGTTCTCCTGACTGCTTTGTATCTGAACGCTTCTGTCTTCTCCGCTTCGTTCTTTGTCCCAAGATCTATACCAGCTTGATCGAGTTGATCTGCCACCGACGAAAATAGACAGTGACCGTCAGGTCGGATCTCTTTTTCATCCAGCTTGTGGGTTTTGAACGCCTTCAGCATGGCAGTCCGTTCCTGGCGCTTCCAGTTCGGGAGTTTCGCGGCTTCCTCTTCGGCTTTGATAGCCTCTGCCTCTTGCTCCGCGGCGCGGCGGGCTAGGCGCTCTTTTTGGCGATTGCGTTTGGGTTGGGAACATTCTTCTGAGGGTGCGGGGTCGGAAATGGCAGTTTTCTCGAGATTCGCGGTGAGGCTCTCGTCCTGGGAAGGTGCAACGCTCGCATCATTCTCTGGCTCGGATTCTACGTCTGATACGTCTCCCTGGGGGTCTCCGCGCAGTGCAGAGAGCTCGGCTGCCTGGGTCTCTTTCAGACGCCGTTCGAGCTCTGCGCATTCATCGTTGACACCTTTACGTGTCTTTTTGGTGGCCTGCTTCTTTTTTTGGGTGATGCGCCCCTGGAGATCTTTATTTTCTTTGCGATGTCTCGCCTGGACTTCCTCTAAAGCGTCCATGGCTTTATGTAACTGAAAGAAGCTGGCAGATGTTTGCGTCTACTGCCACAAAATTTCCGGCGTTTACCCCACGAAGCAGTAATGGATACACGGCGGGGCGTGTGCTTAATAGGAATAGTAAGAACAGCTCGATGTCGGCACAATTGCCAATCTGGAACACTAGCGTCTTTTGAGCCTCGGCCTCACATCATTCGCGGGACACTTCAGCACACACTCTCTCTCGCTAACGTTATTTTTTACATGCGTGCCGTTACTGCCGAACTCTATACTCCGAAATTCCACCTTCCATACGATTTCCTGGCCATGCACCTACCTAGGTACTGGATGACGCCAATCCCCAGGTTGGTTTCCCAATGGTCAAGCTTTTTACGCCGAAGCCCCTAGGGGCTTATGGGTTTAGTTGTAGGTCGGACGGCTATGAAATACCCCATCCCCCCGCTTCTCTGGGCCATGGTTGATCCCAACATTCCCCTCATGTTATTTCCTCGTCCTCTTTCTGCTTAACGGATATTTGCACGCACACATGTTCGTGTTCAAATACATGTACTTCAAGCGTATACATTTCTCTGCTGCGAGACTTCCTCTGGTAGACTGACAAACAGTATACTGTGGGACCCTCCTCGATATCGCCATTGCCTCAACGTGATATCTGACTGTTATTATGGGAGAGGGGCCAAGGTTGGGGAAGACACTCGATGAGACCCAAGACGTAGAAAGGCTGCCTCCGGGCACTGTCTTGGCGGCTGAACACAATGCCGAATGTGGTGCCGTTGGCAGAACAGAGAGTGCAAAGAGAGACGCGGATGCTCTCTCGATTTCTCATCCCTCGACTAGGTCCGTAAGTCCGGACCAGGCTGGAGAAACCGAGGAGCATACTCGATCCAAATCTAAGTCGGCTTCGGTGCGATCAAAGGCTGTGACCATAATACCGCGGTCAAAGAGGAGAGGGTTGCTTGGGCGTCTTGCTCTCATTCCGGAAGTATCACATCCTCCGGAATATGCAAGGAAAACGAAATGGCTCATAACACTCATCGTGGCATTAGCTGCTGCCGCTGCGCCCATGGGGAGCGCTATTCTCTTTCGTGAGTCAATTCACGGCTCTCAGCTGGATAGTTTAATCTCTTTTACCCGGGTACTGATTGTTTTAGCTACTCTGCCACAGTTGTCAGCAGAGCTGCATGCATCATCCACTGTTACGAACCTTTCAGTTGCTTTATATATGCTTGCCATGTCTATATTCCCGTTATGGTGGTCTTCATTTTCTGAGACGCTAGGTAGACGAACCATATATCTTGTGTCATTTACACTATTTACTTTATTCGCCATTCTATCTGCAGTCAGCACCTCAATTAGTATGCTAATAGTCATGAGGGTCTTATCTGGCGGTGCTGCGGCATCGGTCCAGGCCGTTGGCGCAGGCACAATCGCAGACATTTGGGAATCAAAGGAGAGAGGGAAAGCGATGGGAATCTTCTATCTTGGACCTCTCATGGGTCCTCTGCTTGCACCCATCATCGGCGGAGCCCTTGGAGGGCCGTTTGGCTGGCGAAGCTCGCAGTGGTTTCTTGCCATCTATGGCGGTTGTTTAATTTTGGTCCTCACTTTCTGTCTCCCAGAAACGCTCGGAAAGACTGTGCCTATCAGCGAGCTTGCTTCTGCAAACCCAGAACCTAGTGGAGATGCCGGCATGCCAGTTGCATCACGCATCACAACTCGCCAGTCAGTCAAAGACCAAACCGTCACTCTCGTTCGGATTTTAAAGCGGTGCTTTATCGACCCGCTTATGATTGTCACATACCTGCGTTTCCCTGCCGTTGCGCTGACCGTCTACTATGCGGCAATCACCTTCGGCTGCCTCTATGTCCTCAACATATCACTCCAGCAAACGTTCTCTTCGCCACCCTACGGGTTTAGTACCATGATTGTCGGCCTCATGTACATCCCAAACTCTCTAGGCTATGTCACCGCGGCTCTCTTCGGCGGACGGTGGTCCGATATAATTATGGCCCGTGAAGCCAAAGCTGCTGGCCGCTACGACACCGAAGGCCGGCTCATTCTCATTCCGGAAGACCGTATGCGTGAGAATGCGTACATGGCTGCAGCAGTATATCCGCTAGCCCTGGTTCTATACGGCTGGATTGCAAACTATGGGCAACATTGGATAATCGCTGCCATAGCAAACTTTTTTTTTGGCGTTGGCAGCATGATAATTTTTAGCTGCAGCACGACCATGTTGACAGAGTTCATGCCGAAAAAGAGTAGTAACGGGGTGGCATTGAATAACTTTGTGAGGAATATATTCAGTTGCGTGGGAGGTGTGGTGGCGAGCCCTCTCATAGATACCATTGGGAACGGTTGGCTTTTCACTGGGTTGGGTGTTTGGGCACTGGGGAGCGGCTCAGTGGTATGGGCGCTGCGTCGGTTTGGACCCAAGTGGAGGGATGAGATGGTAAAGATACAAGGGTGAGAAGAGAGGTCCGAGGGTAAATTTGGAAAGCTCGGTGTCCTAGTGTCCTAGTGTCCCAGCATCATCAAACATTTTTGTAATTTTGAAGCGGCTCGTTAATATTATTGGCAGAGCCAACGTGTGATGTTGGAAACTTCGAATTTACAAATCAATTTCCTTGACTGCCTCCTTGCTTAGCTGCATTTGTATTGACACTCTATTTCACATGCGTATAACCTGTTTTTGAGGTTTTCATGCCAAGATAGCAGATCTGTCTATGTCGGCGAGCTCCATTAACAAATCCAAACTCTTGGTGCCAGGTACTAACGGAAATAACATGGGTTAGTCCTACCATCTGAGACAAAGCCGACCGACAAATCTACGGCATGTCTTATGCGGGTACTGATAGTACTGATGCAGGATGATTTCCAATCCTCCATAGTGGACAATGCTGTGAAACAAAAGGTTCCTTTCGTCGAAGACATGTGTGGGTTTACAGCAAAAAAACCACCCCACCCTACCAACATGGTGGAAATGTAATGATTCTCACGGATCCCCCAGGTCCGAACTATCAAAGTAAGTGAATGGGCTTTATGATCAAAACTATATTTCTCTTTACTCCCCTAGGGCGGTCTTCTTTTGTTTTTTCTTTGTATCTTTTCCGGGCACATAGAGATTGGACAATCTTCATTGTCGTCAGTTTCTGAAAATATTTTTTTTTGTTCCATTTTATTTATCACTGTTCCCCACTCATTCATTGTTATTCATTGTTAAGGACAAGCCAAAGACGGTTCACCTCACTTTGGTATCATTCTGTCCTTGGCATCACATATATATATATATACCTTCAGGTATCTGTGACTGTATTAACATTCTCAGGACTCCTTCACATCACCACCATTGTTGAATATCAAGTATCATACAAGCTCCAAAATCTATTTTATCTTTTGGAAATATCAAATATCATCATCATGAGTTACGTCCAGTGGCTTTTTGAGGGCCTGGACTACGACCAGAATAAACCTGTGAGTTTAATATCATTCCATCCCTCCTTATTACTTTATGAGAGCTAACTTACCTGAATCAGATCTATATCGACGCGAATAACCCAGAGCGTAGCCTCTCTGCTGCCCAAGTCAAGTCCTTGGTTCTGAAGATAGGTGCCGGCTTACAAAAGTTTGGCCTCCAGCAAGGCGACTGTGCTTGCATGGTCAGTCTCAACGATGTAAGTTTTTTTTTCCTTCTGTCTCAAGCATGTCTCATTCTAGAACACTATAGCTGACCATCCAGATATACTACACGCCAACATATCTTGGCATCATAGCCGCCGGAGGAATTTTCACTGGTGCAAACCCAGGATACAAAGTCTTCGAGTTGGCACATCACTTGCGTGTCTGTAATGCAAAATTTGTCATCGCCGAACCACAGACATTAGCCAAAGTAAAGGAAGCCGCCGAGGAGGTTGGAATTCCGGAATCGAACATTATCATTTTTGATGTGCATCACCATGGTGTGCCATCCGGGACAACATCTTTTTGGGACCTCATCGGCGATGACGAGATTTCCGTGGAGGACGTTGCCGATTCAGCGAATATCCCTGCATCATACATTAGCAGTTCTGGCACGTCGGGTCTCCCAAAGGCTGTGGTAATTCCACATGCATACCTAATCAACCAATGCCAGCTGCAGACTGAGAGGAAGGTACCATACGAGGTAAGTATTGTGTTCATATTTCAATATTCCAGAGACTAAACTAACTGTTTACAGGTTACCAGGCTAAGTTGTCTTCCTCCGTTCCCCGCCTATGCCGCCCCGTCGCAGCATGGGATGCCACTAAAGACCGGATCTCCTTGCTACATTATGCCACGCTACGATGGAAACGGGGTTTTGGATGCAATTGAGAAGTTTCAGATTACGGAGGTGCTACTTGTTCCACCGATGATTCTATCACTACCCTTGTTGCCAAAGTGCACAAGCTCGGCTCTGGCATCTTTGCGTCAGATTTTCTGCGGTGGAGCTGCGATTGGATATCATATCCAGGAACAACTATACGCCATTCTTCATCCAGATGCCCGCATCAACCAGATCTACGGGATGTCAGAATGCGGCTGGGTTTGTGGATTTCACTATCCAGAGAAAGACGAGACCAGCAGTGTCGGTCGTCCATTTCCTGGGTTCACTCTAAGGGCTGTGGATGATTCCGGGAATGATTGCCCAGACGGCCAGGCAGGCGAAATCTACATCAAACCGCCTTTCTCGATGCTTGGGTACCTCAACAACCCCGCGGCCACAGCTGAGGCCTTTGCTCCAGATGGTTGGACCAGAAGCGGGGATGTTGGGTACGTCAAGGATTCCAAGTGGTACGTCCCTGACCGCAAGAAGGATGTCATCAAAGTCAAAGGTTGGCAAGTGAGCCCAACAGAGTTGGAAGGTGTACTCTTGCTACACGAGGACATCATTGATGCAGGTGTGATTGGCATCCAGGCCGCCAATACCTTCGATGGTATACCCCGCGCTTTTGTTGTGCTGCGCCCAGGGAGCACTATCGCTGAAACCGATGTCAAAGTTTGGATGAAAGAGAGGCTTGCGGGGTATAAGCAGGTGGACCGAGTTATTTTCGTCACGGAGATCCCACGAAACCCAACGGGAAAGATTCTGAGGCGCCTCCTACAGGAAGGCAATTACACGGAAGAGGTTTCGGCTGCCGACGAGCAGGGTGTTACACCAGAGGGCGCTGCCCTCGAGAACGGAACTTCGGGCTCTATAACTCCCTCCGCGCAGATTATTTCACAGCAGGCCGCTGTTCAGAAGGACCCAATCACTACGAGCGGAGAATCAACTCCTGCTTCGGCCCGGGAGCGTATTGCTTTACCAGAGGAAATGGCCGAGAAGGCCCCCGTCAATGAGAACGGAATTTCAAGCTCCGCCTTGCCGAGCGAATATCACAGTAATGTCCCTTCCTAATATCGCAAGTTTACTAAAATAACTCTGGGGTGATAGTGCGTGGGTGGCCATCAAGATGGTTCAGTCTTTTAAAACGGATATGTTGTTTGGGCTGCATGAGGAGGGAGTAAATGTGTTTATTTGCATTAGACAGCGTTCGGAATTTTTATTTTACATTTATTTCTGAATAATAACCTCATAAAATTCCATGCCCACAGTCGGGCCGCCTCCACAACATATTCAACGGCCCGAAAGAACACACACTAAACTAAAGATCTGACTTCCCCCGTGCTTCCGCATATTCCTAATACAACGGCCACTACCTTTTATAAATGTATCAAACACGTGATACGACACAATTCGGTGTATCTCGGTGTCTCCCCGAGCCTCCCTAATTCCGAAATTGCTTTTTCCACATACGACCAATCGCTCATAAGCTGCAGCGGTATATTGCCGCTGCACATGAATCCTACAGCGACCTTGATGTCCAAAGTTTGAAACCAAACCACGTGATTGGAGACACATGCATCGTTGTCCCTGCAATATAAGCAGGTCGGGCCTGTCCGCATTGCATATAGGACGCATGGTATGCGGCCAATATCGGTCCGGCCCTGGAGGTGGTTTGGTGTTGTTGCTCTTGTACAGTGTTTGCGGGATTACTAGAGCAGGAGGTTCACGGAAGGGCTTTGAAGGAGGATAGTCCACGCGGTGGTACTCTAATTCACGCGGGGAAACGGAGATCCACACCTGCTGCTTAGATGCATGCACATGCTACCCTACGCACAGTGCTTGACCTGCTTAGAGGTGGCTCTTCTGAACCTCAGCTGCTCGTCTCACCAACGGCGACGGGAAGGATGAGACCTTCTATCCATATCAGGGCGGAGACAATTCCAGAAACCACCTCACCAGCCACACGACCTCACCTCAAACCCACCTTGCCGTTCTCTCTCCCGGCCAGAAACACAGCCAATAACCACCACCCTTGGCAACGCCGATAATGAACGGGCAAGAGCCGATGGATCGACGGCGCTGCCGCACGCACAAGCCCCTTCAACCCAAACTCACCGCCCGCCGTCCACGCCGTCTGAGGAGCGAGACAAGACGGGATGTGAGAATTAGCAAAAAGCGCCTCTGAAGATTCTCAGCACGCGCTACGGGGTGGTGGCTGCAGGGTGACCGTGGAACATGATGGATGGTGCTCGCACAGGTATTTGTCCGATGCGTGGCTGCGCAGTATTGCACACACTCACACAGCACAGCAACATACATTGCAGCTACACTTCCCATTCCTTCTCTCTCCGTCCCCTCCTCTCCTGAATTCCGCGCCGATGGAAACAGCTCGAGGTCGCTCCAGTTCTTTGCTCCATCGCAACAAGACCATGTTTTACTAACCTGCACCGCCCCATGCGGATCTCCCCCCATCGCTCTCCGCTTCCCTGCCCTGCCATGTCTTGCCCGTTTCCGCGCCCCGGTTGCGCGGGCAGCCGGTCCCCCCACCCCGTCCCGACCAGACGAAACCAAGTGTCCCATCGCCATGGCCTGGTATCCCCGTGCGTGTGGCCGTCCCGCCGCCCACAGCGCGGCGTTTCGGCGTCTCGCTGGTCTTGGTCGGGCACGCGAATACAGTAGGGTGGGTGTGTTGGTTGGGCACGCGGGTATTTGGGAGATATGCATGGGCGTGCACAAGGCGGGTGCAGGTCGGCGTTTGCATGATGGTGCAAGAGGAAAGAAACAGCGCGTTTCTCCGCATCCTTGCCTTGCGAGATTCCGTTTGGGAGGTGTTGGCGGTGGTCGTTCCAGGTTTCCCCATCCTTTAATCCCTACGTGCGTGCTATATGCTTACCGTTTTCTTGCATTTCTCTTGCATTTATCCACCCGTTGAGGGAGAGACGTGCTGGTTGACCATCCACGACCTGCTGGCGATATCTTCCGGCGGGGCCCCGGCTGTGGCCGCGGAAACAATATCACGACTCCACCACTCACTCCACAAATGGAGACGAGTGCGACAGTGCTAACCTAACTACAGTGCTCGAGAAATCGCTACCAGCAATTTGAGCAGATATAATCTCCCATCGTAGCTCCAGTTTCGCACAACCTAGCTTATTGATAGGAACTAATTAAATGCAGTAATTCTAGCCCCCAAGAGAAATGAGCCTTTTTTTAAAGAAAAATCATTTCCATGTATATGTATGTAACAGCACAATAAACACTAGCCACGCTCCTGGTTATGCACGGTCCCCATCCAAACATTTTCTGGCAGCCCAGCAGCACGACTACTACCCTTCCGCGATCCTGCTGGCAGACACAGACATCGGGATGCGACCACGGTAATCCCCCTTTGAGACCCCTCCACCCTGTCCAAATCACTAGCAAATGGCACGCTGGGCACGCAACGAACCAGCGTTATCATAGTGGAGTGGGGAGAGGGTCCTCGCTCCTAGCCCTTGACGCACCGCATCGGGTCTCGCCCGCCTGCCACTGAGAAGGGAAAGATGGATCTGCTCCGTAGTTTCACATGTCACAATGTACCTCCCAACAGCAGTTGTAGAGTGATCAGTGTGTTGGAGTCAGTGCTCAGAAAAGTGCTTGCTCCCCCTCCCCTCCCCACCACACACAACCCACAGACCTCAGAACGCGGCACCCAAGAGAGAAAAGACACACTTCGAAAAGGGAAGAAGACATAGTATATCTATAATAATTTCTAAAGTAGTAGTTATCCGTAAATTTCCAATCAGCTGCTACGTAAAGTGGCAAGCTATAAGTTTGAAGAATCGGCGACAATCCAAGATGATGTGACCGGCGACAAGTAACCCAAAAAAAAACTATGTGCTCGTTTCTGATATATATGTGCCTGCGG
The DNA here is from genome assembly GCA_030180035.1 of Pseudogymnoascus sp. SDFLT0511. Classification (NCBI taxonomy): domain Eukaryota; kingdom Fungi; phylum Ascomycota; class Leotiomycetes; order Thelebolales; family Thelebolaceae; genus Pseudogymnoascus; species Pseudogymnoascus sp. SDFLT0511. The sequence goes on along the minus strand of JASCQD010000008.1, from coordinate 1,045,662 downwards.
GAGACCTTTCATCACTTAAAGTAGAGCTTTGCGCCGACAAACTCCACGCCATATTTGCAGTTTGTAGAACCCTAACACATCTCTCATGACTGAAATGTGACCCGTTGAATCATACGCCAACGTTTGAACCCCCCACCCACCCAACCCAACCCTCTTTTGATACTCCGTTCGCCGTTGGGAGAGAGCGGAACAAGAACAAATGCGATGACATGACGTGCGTGAAGATGTGATGATGACATACGTTTACACACGTACGTCTGAAAAGACGAATTCGGAGTACCTGCTCAAGCTGGGATTTCTGTAGATGGATGATATAAGGACGCACTCCGAGGGACCACGCCACTTCGGAGCAGCGTCGCTCTCGCAATCGATGTAGGATAGAGGATAGAAGTCATAACGGTCATGGCACAGCCCAGCGCGGGGCCTGCTCGGCTTCCTGTCGTGCGACGGCGCCGCTCATAAAATAACACACTTCTTGACCTTTGGCTTATCGTCCCTGTAATTCCTCGGTGGCCTATCGCCGCGGGACGAAGTGCCCTCGCCAAGCGCAGAGTTGTTGCCCCTCGCGCTCGGCGTCGAGCGCAGGCTCTGCTGCCGTTGTCGGCGGAGCAAGCGCACGACGTCGTAGAAGGCCTTCTCGACGTTGATGCAGTTCTTTGCCGAGGCCTCGACGAACTCGCAGCCCAGCTCGCGGGCGAGCGCGTGGCCCTCCTGCGTCGAGACTTCGCGCTCCGTCACGCGGTCCGCCTTGTTGCCTACGAGCATGATGGGAACGGCGCCGGGGGGGCTGGCGGGGGCGGCGAACGAGCCGGGGTATGAGGGGGGGGAGGCTTCCTTCACGCGCTGGATCTGGTGGTGGAAGCGCTGGATGCGGGTGAATGAGGAGCGGGAGGAGATGGAGTAGACGAGGACGAAGCCTTCGCCGTCGCGGATCCACTGGTCTCGTAAGGCAGTGTATTCCTCCTGGCCGGCTGTGTCGAGGACTTCGAGCATGCAGGATTGGCCGTCTATGACGACTTGTTTGCGATAGGAGTCTTCAATTGTCGGGTCGTAGCTGGATTATTGCAATTAGCCACTGAGCTGGAGCTTCGGGAGGAGAGCCACTCACGTCTCGACGAAATGCTGGAGGCAGAGCTGTATCGTTAAAGCGGTCTAGAGCTGTGCGTGAGCTTTCATGTCCCAGGGGTGGAGGAGAGGCCGCGAGAGACCGACCTTGCCAACACCACCATCTCCAAGCACCACCAGCTTATACAAAATCATCTTTCCCGACATATTGTAGAGGATTGTTGTTCTGCAATGCTGGTCGCTAGATGTTCATGTATCTCGACTGTGGGGAAGTTTATCGGCGGGACGAGCTTCTTCAAGGACGAGTAATGGTGGGGCAAGAGACAGGAGACTGTTTTTGCACGGGCTGGGTGCTGCTGGGTGCTGGTGCTTGCTGCGCTATGAATGTCGGATAGAGATAGAGATGGCCAAGCTTCTACAACAGTACGTCGTCCAATGCAGTCTCGTGCGGGAAGGGATAATTCAGCGAAGAGTGGCGGAAGGAAGGAAGTAGAATTCAGGTGTAGTCGCAGTTTAGTCGCAGTAGTAGCTTGGGGGTGATGGGATAAGAGCAATGCAGTAGTGCGCACAGAAGCTCGGACGGAGTTTTTGGTGGCAGTAGTGGTAGCAGTAGTAGGAAGGTAGTTCTAGCAGCTATCGGTCGATAATCACCAATCCGACCCGAGTCCGCGGCGAGATAAATAAAGGGAGATAATGTGAGATAAAGAGAAATAAATAGAAATAATGGAAATATTGGAAAAATGTTGGGCTTTTCGAGATATAGGAGGTTGGCACTCTCCGGAGTACGAGTAGTATTAGAGAGTAGTAGAGAGTATACTATTATACTATGGTAGTAGTACGAGTTACAGTAGAGGGAGTGTAGTAATTAATTGTACAAGTAAGTACAGTACAGTACAGTGAGGAAGTATGTGCAGTCAGTACATACAGATATGCACAGCGCAGTGCAAATAACAGCACAGTACGCTGTATCCAGCACAAAGTACAGCACAGCAAGGTACGGAGTACAGTCCGGCGAAGTAATCTATGCAAGTTGTCGTTTTGCACTCAAGTCGTCGATCCCTACTCGACGTACTCGAACCCATTTGCGCGAATGCTCTACGATATCCACCGAGAAAAAGATTTACACTACAGTAACGGCAAAGAAACAAAACCACACACCCAAAAGGAACCAAAAAAGTCCAATCCTTCCTCATACCAAAAACTCAAATCAAGGTCAAACCCAAACATGCAGTTCTCCAGGAGAAACTGTCACTATGACAGCAGTCCCGTCTCCTCGTCAGCACTCTAGTTACCGAAGCAAGCGGCACACAACAAGTCTTAGGTAAGCAAGGGTTACGACACCGCACCGCACCGCACAAGACGGGCCCTGATGCGACGGGCCACCACTACTATCAGAGCAAGAGAGTGACGCTGGACAATGGAGAAAAGGTCAGTCAAACTCGGCCAGGAGCCGTGTAGTTGTTGGAGTGGACCCGGTGGCGCACCACAGCTCATGCCCATCCACCGAACCGCCGAATTGTCAATGTCAAGCGAGAGGGGTACATGACACATCAATGTATAAATATGGACGTCTGGGCTCGATCAGCAGCCAGCGATCGGCGAGGCACCCCTCTCGCGAGCGGCTGGAGGAGAGAATGCACATCATCGCCCGAGTAGAGTGGCGTGCGAGCCACACGCCGAGCGCTCGCACTTTGGTAACGGTGTTGGTGGTGTGGATAAGGCGTCTTCCAGCCTCAAGCCATCACCCAACACCCGCGCGACTATTACTAAAAATCACGCTCATGAGGGGGAAGCCAATGGTATGTATGCATGAAAAGCGCTTGAAAAAGCCTGTAATTGTGAAGTCGTAAGCCGCCCGTCTGGCCCTTTGCAGTTTGAGTAAACCTATTTGCATCTGCAACAATCTCATCCGAGAAAATATCCTTCATCCCAGCCGTAAAAACCCCTCCCCCGGCCAAGATATAAAATCCTCAAAAATCCATCCCATCTTAAATAAAGAAGAAGTTTCTGGCAAAAAAAGAGCCCGTCATGTCGTAGAGACTAAGGTGTGTCCTCCCAATTTCGCCATCCAAATTCCTTCAAACGCCCGTCCAAGTATATACATAGAAAAATTTCGAGCTCGACGTAGAGCCTTTGGTATTGGTGTTATATGGGATCAATCAGTTGCGTGCTCGTCGCCAAACGGCGTCTCGTCCTTCTTTTTAGCCTCCTCCTTGGCTGTCGCCTCACTCTTCTTCTTTGTAGCCTCCTCAATGACTGCACTCAAGCTACCCTTCTTTGCGTGTCCCTTCGTCTTCGGGGATGAGGCGGCTGGTGATGGATCGCTGAAAGGCCCTTGTTCAACAGTCGGCGTGTCGTCGATAATTGTGATAGCTGCAGATTCGCGGCTGGCCTCGTTCGTTTGAGCCTCGCCCTCGCTCGACTCTTCAGCCGTAGATTTCGGCTTATCGGCCTTAGGGGTGATTCTAACAACCGTCGGCTTAATCTGCGTAGCTGCGCTGGCGCTGTTAAGGAATGTGGAGCCGACGCTGAATGCCGGGCTAGGCGGAGGTTGCATGCTGTTGTTGTTTTTATATCTGTTGTAGTCCACACTTGGAACGGGGGGGGTTAATTCCCCTGGTGTGTGGTTACCGTTGGACCTGACACTGATCACAGCTGCCTTCCCTCTCATGACAGTCTGAGCGGGTAGCGGCGAGACGACGGCGTTTTTGCCGTAAATAGTAGATGCGACACTGGAACGTGGTGCGTATGAAGTTCGGTCAGTCATAGCAGAATATGTAGAATCGCGGAGGTCGCCAGGCATGAAGAAGTGTTCGTCCTCGTAGCTCGGAGTGCTCGCGCTCGAGAGGGCGATAGGGATAGGTGGCACCGGGGGCACGAGGAGGCCGGGCGTGGACGGCGCCGATCTGTTCGTAACACCTGGAATATATGCGATCTGGATAATGTTGGAGGCTCTGGTGAGCACGGTAGAGGCGATAGAGCCGACGGTATGGGTAGACGCGCGCGCATCTCTCCTTGATGCAAAATCCTTCTCCGAATCCGTCGCTTGGTTGTTATATTGCTCCGCATAGCCCTCCTCGTACTGAGCCCTCTTGTTCTTGACAAAAAATCTCCACGCAAGGTACACAATAATCGCAATCGCCGCCAGTCCTCCGATGACTCCGCCCACGATAGCGCCGATGTTGGGGCTGGAACCGCCGTCGTCAACTGCTGGCGTATCGGGGTTTGTTGGGGTCACTGCTGTAGGATCGACAATGCAGGATGTGGATTGGCAAGTGTCGCAGGTCTGAACTGATATCGAACATTTCGAACCCGTTGGACATGATGGGCACTTAGGTGTTGCCGAAGGGCAGGTGATACACTCGCGGGCAAAGATACCCCTCGATGCTAGCAATCGTTAGAATCGGAAGGGAAGCAGGTGGGTTGGGTCGTAAACTTACGTTCGCCGAAGACAGCCATTTGATCGATTTATGGATAGTATATGAAGGAAGCGGAAACAGTCCCAATATATTCAGTAGCAAGGCAAACGATCTGAGCACAGCTCGGAGTCGCCTCACAAATTGTGGTTGCTGCCGTACCGAGTTCTGGTTCTGAAGTTGACGTGGCACAGCCGAACGAGCCTATTCTTCCGACCTGCCGATGACTTGTGAAACTCTGTTGCTTCACTCGTGCGAGCTTGTTGTGTTGTGCCTGGGGGGCGTCTAATGATATATTTGATTGAAGTGGAACAGTCGATTGCAAATCGAAATAAATGGTGTGAAAGTGTTGGTATATTGTGAGCGAGTGTGGTGGTATCTCGAGGAGTTGAGATGACCGGAGGTTATAGTTGAAGGTGTCCGTGTCCTAACATTGGACCTGGCCGATGGTATCGACTCGCTGGCTATGAAAGGTTGGGTTCGAGGTAAGATGTTTGGTAAATCGCGCCAAGTCAGGTCGAGAGCAAAGGCGGAGATCGAGGGTCGGGTTGGGGTTCGAAGTAGCGTTGGGGACCTGAAAAGTCGGTGAAGAAAAGGGCAGTCCAGGGGAATCGAGAATTGGAGAAGGAAGGGGGAAAAGGGACCCTGAACAATAAGACGATGGGTATGAAGATGAAGGTGAGGGTAAAGATGGAGATGGAATGTGAAGGTGAGGGACGAGGCAGGTGAGATGAGATGCGAGGGAGGGACGACGGGCGGGTCTGCCGTCGGTGGGTGGGCGGCATGGAAGCCATGGCTGAATGATGGGAAATGACAAGGGGGTGGGGGGAGATAACGCATTAGGCCGAAATAAGCTAGGAGATATTAGCCGTGGACCCCCAGTGAGCCCTTCGTTCCTGGATGGCGGCGTCTGATTCGAGGGTTCCTGGCTTTACGAGTAAAAACGCGTCGTAAGGCATGTATTTTTGGTACTTTGGCGCTTGTACTCTCCACGCATAAACGGCGGCCAGAACAAATGATTTGCAGAGCTTTGGTGAGCCATTTGCGGTGTAATATTAGACTACGTATACGAGTAACGAGTAACGAGTACGCTTACTAGATTATACCTTTGGCAATCGTATTAGGAGGAGACACATGGCTGTCAAGGGAGAGGGTGAAGGCGAGGGCGAGGGATCCTCCCTTGCACAAATCACACAGACAAGTCTTCATGTGCAGAACAATCTAATGCTGCTATACTTATAGTGGTATGTACACCAACCAACGATCACCGATCAACGACCCAGTGCATCATCAATCCTGTTCCCCAACCTCTTCCCATCGCAAATCTCACTTCCTCGAGCAAGATATGCACAACCATCGCGAAATAGCGCGTCGGTAGCGGGAGAAGGTGGCGTTTTGAAAGTTCGCTGGCGTGCTTCTAGGAAGGAATGCCGCTGAAACATCGCGTCTCTGATCATTCCCCACTGTTAAAGTAATACCGCGGCCTTGCTATCACCCACGTTTCAGAAACATCTCTCCACAGCTAACTCCACAGATCCGCTCAACTGCCGCTCTTGTTGGTCTTTCTGGCAGTGGTCTGGCCATTTTTATACGGTCGTGGATCAACGTAAGTTGCTGTATCCACATGATCGCTCAGAGACAATCAATCTGTCCGATTGAGTTTGCTCGTAGCTCGTAGCTCAGAGGTTAATGTGAATCACGATGCAGAGACAAACGTAGCCTGGCCAAATTGCACCTGCCCAAGTAGTCAATGTGAGGGAAGCAAGGGACAGCCCCATGCCGAACTGTGTGTACAGATCTCAAAAAGTATTGCATTATTCTAATGTCTCAAAAAAAGGGATTTTTATACAAGTTCAACATATCCCAAACAAAATAACGCCGGTCATTATATGTTGACGAGACATACTCGCGGGCGTAATACGCCCTTTTCAACGTCTCCTGAAGCAGCGCATGATCCCGGACTTACCCAGGAACCACAGGCACCCAATAAAGCGAACAAGAGACAGACAGGCCGTCGCAATAAGCAGGGCCTGGAAGAACTTGGCTGTGCGAGCAGAGGCTTTGTTCTATTATATTTGTTAGTTTATGATCGGGTATGCATGGATGTTTTGAAACTTACTCCGAATCCGAACGAATCAAAGTTGTCGCTAGTAATAACCACGGCGAGAAGGGCGTTGGAGAAAATCCAGAAAGCCACCAGGGTCGTTCTGAAAGACTTGTACGAGTCCTCCAGAGACTTGGACTCATCCTCCTTGGGTGCCTTGTATTCCTTGAGAGCGCGCTTGACGGTGGCCTCAAACTGACTATCAATGTCCTCTTGTGGCTTGTCGACTTCTTCAATGACGGCCGCCTTGCCCTCAACCTTGGTAGTCTGTGCAGATGGCAAAGCATCGACCTTGTCCGATCCCTTGGTTCCCCAAGACACATCGTGCCAGTTGCTGTAGGAGTAGACGTTGAGGATGTTGATGTACGAGGATGCAACGAGCAGATATTGAGGGAAGGAGTGGAACATGTGCCATGGGTCCAAATAGAGGAACGAGGCGACGAAGTATAATCCAAAGGTTGCCGCAAGCGCGATGAGAATGATGCCGGAGCTGTTCGACGAGAAGATATTCGTTGTGAAAATGGCTGTTTTGTCTACGTTCGATCCGACGAAGGCGCGTACAACCAGGAACATAGACAAAGTAATGATATACAACTGAATGAACGAGAAGATCATAAACGATGTGATGTATGTGTAGCGAGATCCCTTTGGCCTATTTCCGAGAGCCAAGACGAATTGCATGATCAGACATCCGAGGTAGAGGTACTTTAAAATCGTATTGATGATCGGGGTCGCAGTGTCTCCGAAAGGCCATCCGTGATGCTCTGATCCAGTGCCAGAAGCTGGCTCTGGAAGACCAACAAGATCCATGATGACAGTCGTTGTAAGCCAGTAAGAGGCGAGCGAAAACCAAGTGAGAATAACCGTGAAGACGTTGTAAACAAGCTGGATATGGAAGAAGAACATGCGGACCAAGTTGTGGCCACTCTTGTACATTCTACCGAAATGCATGACGGAGTAGACACTGGCAGCGAATGAACCGTTGAGCCATCTTCTACGCTGACCGATGAACTCAGGGGCACCTTCGGGAACATCCGTTTCACCCTTTGCCGCCTTGATGTATGTCAAATGCCACTTCGAACCAGCCTTGGCGACCAACTCGAAGCAAAGAATACGATCCTCGGCCAAGAACATGTTCTTCTTGAAAATGTTCATACCCTCGATACCCTTCTTTCCGAGAATCGCAGAAAGCGTGTGATCACCGTGGAAGTACTGCTCAAGCGGGCGACCGATGATAGCACGATAACGGTATGCTGAGAAAGCACCGGGCAACACACTGACGTATCCGAAAGAACTCTCGAGCGGCTTGTCGAGAATGTTACTGATCTTATACTCGAAGTTTTGAGCCGCAACCAGAGGGTTGATCAGGTTGCGCCCTCCCTTGCCCAACATAGCGTGGATTTCACCACAAGCTCCTCCGAGATCTTTGTCGTTGAAGAAACCTTCCCAGAGCGACAAGAGCGATTTGCTGCCAGGCTTAGTACCCGCATCCAGTAGAATACAGACCTCGGGGTTCAGAATACGCCCGAAAGCGTTGAACAACCAACGATGGGAGTTGATCTTCTTGCTGTTCTTCTGCTTCAGGCAGAACATCATCTGCACGGGTGGCAGGTTGTTTGCCGCACCCTCTTGAGGACGCACAAGCTGCTGGTTGGAAGTCACCGAAATCTGCGTCGTATACTCGAAGATATGGGCGACCGTCTCCTTTCCGTCGATATCCTTCTTCATGACACCTTCCTGGAAAACACCAACGGTGGCCAGAACGTCAAGAACCTCCTTGTCGCAAGCGTCAAAACCATCAAAGACCAAGCAGACGACGATCTTTTGCCATGCCTGCCCTCCCTTGTTCCAGAACTCAGTCTTCTTGAGACGGACTATGTCGTTAATGTTCTGCATGACACCGTGCAGCGTGCGCGAAAGCAGCGCCTTGTCCTCGTTATAGTATGTAATCGCAATCAGGAGCTCGGTGTGCCTATTGTACATCGCGGGTCTCAAATTGTAACCGTTCCTCATTGTGAAGTCGTTGGGGTCACAGGTAGCCGCCGTGTATCGCATGTGGGTGAATTCTTCGTTCCCAGCTTCGACATCGGCAGTGTATTTCTTCTCTATCGAGTTCTTGATGGCACTCGGGACTGGGTAGTCGATACTGAGGACGGAACCCTGAATAAGCTTGACCTTCCTTGTAGGGTAGCGCTTGAGGCCACCGCCGCCAGGAGCCTGACGCTTTCTCCATGCCTCTTCCGAGTCGATCGTTCGCGATGGCGACGGGGCTCGGTTCGAGCCTCCGAAGGGGATGTCCTCAAGTTCGATTCCTTGCTGGAAAGATGAACCGCTGGAGTACTCTGTGGCGTGGTGTGGGTTTTGCTGTCCAGGGACTGCGTACGACTCTGTCAAGCTGTATGCTGTCGAGACAGGCCTCTGGATATCCAGATTCGATTGATTGTTGCCATCAAACGGGGACTGGTATGCATGCGCACCGCTTGGAGATAGCAGGCCCAGCTCGGATTCGTTTTGGTTATACTGGCCGTTGTTAGCATTTGGCAACCGCTTGGTTCACCACGCCGAAGGGGTCACACATACACGAGGATCCGAAGGGTCCACCTCACGATGAGGTGCCCCTGGATTGTAGTGACCGTCCATTTGTGTGATGTTGATGGAGGCGACGCGTGTATTGTGTTTAAACCATCAAATTATTGCGAAATGGATGGGTCCAGAGATATCTGTGTAGCCTCCAGAGCAGGACGCGTTTGCGTTTTCCAAGTCGATCAAAAGTTGTTTCGGGTTCCGCAGCCTTTGTCTAAGGATGGAGAGGTAGCGAGCGATGAGAAGGCACAATGGAAGGTGGCCTTTGGGGGGGGAGTGAGGATAAAGGGGGTAAAACAGGTTTCTTTGAAGACCTCAGTGTGAGGTTTTGGTCAGAAGTCTTGAAGCAGAAGAAATGTTTCACAGTTGTGCTCTGTGATTAGCACCCAGTTGGCTGTGGCGCTGAGTGCTCCAAAAAGCCCGCCAAGAAAAGATGGGGAACAGAATCCAAGGATTGCGCAGTGTGCCACACTCCACACAGCCTCACCCTCTCGCCATTCACCATCAGCGCTACCCTAGCATTGCCGGCGACAAAGGGAGGTACCACTGTACTATAGTATAGCACTCTATTTCAGAATTCATCTTGACTTGATCTGATCTGTACATTGGAAATTTTATATTCTGTCCTTGCAACTCTATGAAAGCAAGGCTCCTCAGTCTAACTCTCACTCTCACTCTCACTCTTCCCCTTCAAAGGTAAACTGATTTTTCTGTTCATATCATATCAATAGAGACATATCCTCTGCACATGAAAGACGACTGATCAGATTCGTCACTACCAGTCCATTCCTGCAGTCTTCGCACATAAGCAGGAAACCCATTTCGCCCTTTGCCGACCGCCCATTCAAAGGGGCATTTTTTAATGAAGTACTATATACATTAGAAACGCTGGGGTACGCTGACAGTAGATCATCGACAAAAGTATCTAGTACTCTTCGTATTAAACAAAGAAAATGGGTCGGACGTAAGACTCTCTTACCTGGCAGACAGGGGTGATGTATTAATAGACACTTCCTTCCCCCCTTTGCCAGCTCCCGTACCCATATACTGCAAATTTTGTCTCTGGTACCCCTAGCTCGCCGCGTACTCTGCCCACGACATTGTACTCCACCACAATTGCTGTTTTATACTGCTGGTACCGTAGTATGGAACGGCAGCCATCCGCCGGACTGTTCTTCGTTATTCTAGGCTTTGGGTGAGGACCGAGATATCATCATATCACAATTACAAGACTCTACGCATGGTCAGGATTGTTAGATTGTTTAAGTTCGCAGAACTGTTACTATTCTTTACGTGGATTGTGAATTGAGTATCTTGTTTCTAAGTTCCCATTTTGCAATGCCTTGCTAGTCGATCGCCCATTCCTGCACATGCCATAGTAGCACTCGTATGTATGACAGACTACGGGCGATCTTCAACGGTCTCACGACTGTCGTATAACACATGAAAAATAAGGGTCGTGAAGATGAGATTGCGGGTTTTTATCATATACGGTATTGATAGCTACAGCATGCTGTAAGACGGCTGCATACAACGGGATCTGTGGCGCTGTGCTGTCCAACTGACATATGGCTGACCTTCAGCCGTTGGCGACGGGGAACACACACCGGATTCGCTTAAGGTGGCCGCCGACGACAAAATTTACAGTTTGTCAGTCAACCGAAGAAGGTTCCTGGCACGTCTCCCAAAAAAAAGTACAGTACGGCGCCATAAGTTTGCATACAGGTCTGTGCTCACGCGCGAAAACTGATGCTGCTTTATAGAACGCGTACGTGTGTGTATTCTGTATTCCTGTAGAATAGCTTTAATACTGTAATCTATAATGCCTCGAGGCCCTGAATTAAGTGTTGAAATGCGAGCTCGAATACTTGAGCTTCATGATATAGGATGGTCACTACAGAAAATTGCAACGAAGCACTCACTTACGAGGTCGACAATACAGTCTACAATATCTAGAGCACGAGAGCGAGAGCGAGTTAATGGAGGACAAGCCTCACTACCACGAAAAGGAGCACCCCGTGTAATAACAGAAGACGAGCGTGATGCTATAATGGAAACTACAATGCGTAATCCACACGTTACTCACGAAGAATTACGGAAGGAGCATGCTCCACAATCGAGTATACGGACTATGCAACGCCTTTGCCACGAAATGGAAAGACGAAAATGGATGTGCCTATAACGGCCAGCTCTTACAGAAGAGCATGCAGCAACACGGCTACAATGGGCTCTACGGTATCGTCATTTTACATACCTTAATTGGCGGCGGGTACGGTGGAGTGACGAGTGCTCTATACAACTTGGAAAAGGGAGGAAGAGAGGATGGGTATTTGCACAAGCAGGAAAGGAGCGGCTTGAACGAGGCCTTGTAGAACCACGTCGCTGTGGTAAGGCGAAGAGTAAGATGTTCTGGGCTGCCTTTGGCCACGGTGTCCGTACGCACCTCATTCCTTTACAAGGAGATCCTCTTTCTCAACGAGGAGGCGTTACAGCTCAAGTATATAAGGCTGTTCTTAACGCTCACCTACTTCCTATTCTAGGAGACGGAGCAATATTTATGCACGATAACGCTCCTATTCATACAGCAGGAATTATAGAAGCATGGCTTCGTGAGCATAGGGTTGAAGTAATGGATTGGCCGCCATATAGCCCAGATTTAAATCCTATTGAGAATCTATGGGCGTTACTAAAGCTTGAAGTATACAAGCTATATCCACACTTACTACACGCTCCTAATAACGTAGAGACTCTACATCAATTAATTTGGGCTGCTATGATAGCATGGGAGAATATGGGAGAGGCTTTACTTCTTAAATTACTTGATTCTATGGTAGCTAGACGTGACGCTGTTATTGCAGCAGATGGGTACGAAATATTAAAGCAGCACTTCAATTTGAGCACAGACCTGTATGCAAACTTATGGCGCCGTACTGTAGCTTACTCAAGAAACGCCCGCCAAGACCATTGTCATGTGATCACTATCACCACGATACTCGAGATCGCCAATGTTCCGATAACAAAACAAGTCACCCCCTCATTCACCCAGGCCCAACCCGCACTGCTCCCTTCTCGCTGCAGCATAGCATTCCACCGCCCTCTATTATATAACCCAGCTCGCCCCGTCAAAATAAGGCTTCCTGTTTCTCGCCCTCTACACGCCGTCGGTGAGGGGCGTCAGGCAACCAGCACATCACCGGGAACAGCTTCCCGCAGTCCCCCACCTTGGGTATACCGCCACCATGCTGAAAATATGGTCCATGGTATGCAGATTCCACAGCTGGCCCCTCAGAGCCCTTGCGTAGACCATGTTAACGCCCTGGCACAGAAAGCGAAGGAGCAAGCAGCTGCCAACGCAAACGGTACCAAAAAGAAGAAGGTCACCGCCGCCCAACTGCGCGTCCAAAAAGGTCTGTCCCCGCCTACCTCCCCCCTCCCTCCGCGAGAGAGAACACCGGGGCTAATCAAGCCAGCTAGATCTCGAAGAGCTTGAGGCGAGCAGAACATGGCGCACCGAATTCCCCGACCCCAACGATATCCTCAACTTCACCCTGACGATCGACCCGGATGAGGGCATGTACAAGGGCGGACGCTTCCACTTCTCATTTGCTATCAACCAGAACTTCCCGCACGACCCGCCGAAGGTGAAGTGCACGCAGAAGATATACCATCCCAATATCGATCTCGAGGGCAACGTCTGCCTCAACATCTTGCGCGAGGACTGGAAGCCGGTGCTGAACCTTAATGCGGTTATCGTTGGATTACAGGTTCGTGGTTCCCCGCAGGCCTAGTACATTAACACCGCTAACATGTTCCATAGTTTCTATTCCTAGAACCCAACGCCTCCGACCCCCTCAACAAAGACGCCGCCGAGGACCTACGATCAAACAGGGAAGGGTTCAAGAGGAACGTCAGGACAGCTATGGGCGGTGGCTCTGTAAGGGGTGTGCCTTTTGAGAAGGTGCTGAAGTAGCCGCCGTTCCACGATATAGAGGATATGGAGATTACGGGGATAATTTTTTGGGCATATGAGGCGTTTTAGCACAGCGGGCTCTGGGAGTTTGTTGCGTTCGGCTTCGGCTGGCGCGTTCGTAGAGGAATGCCCGTATTTTACTACAGGCAGCACTGGAATTTATACTCTCAAGACTAGTTGCTGTGGTCTTTTTTGATGTAGCTTGTGATGATGTGTTGGATGAGACTCTTGAGGAGGGGCCAGCTCGTGCTTGTGCTGCCTAAGTTATTGGGAAGGGACCGCGTGGAACAGCAACCAGGAAGCTCCGACTAGCAACAGATCATGTTGTTGCTCAAGTTGGTCCAGCCACTGTTACAGCTTCTCAGTGAGCTAGTTTAGTAAAGGCAGTGGCTCGATGAGCCAATCCCATTAGCTTTAGCTATAAGGCTCTATCCCTTTCTTCACCCAGCTTGTTCAAAAAATTCAATATAATGGCATCGATATATTCGGCACTATCATATTCCACGATTTCTAGATATCGGACAACATTGACTACGTCCAAAAACAATATGGTCGACCATTCTCGATTACCGGCTACTGGTGGTGTTGCCTAACCAAATCTCGACGGATGGCGGTAGCTGCACAGCGTTCCTTTGGCCTGTCTATGCACCAGCAAGAGAGCTGTGACGGTGAGAGGACTGTGACAGCAAGAGGGCTGCGATAGCACAAGGGCCGTGACAGCATAAGAGCCGCGACTGCACAGAAGCCCCAACCGCGACTGGACGAGATCCGCGGGCGTAAAAACAAGTCTCTCTGCTCCTGCGGGGCTTCAAGTAATCAGGCAATGGTCAACCATGATGCAGTAGTGAGGTGCTTTGGCTGTTTATAAGCACGAGAGGGTGGTAGAGACAGGCTGTCCTTGAACGTTAGTTAACTGAAGCAGAAGCCAGGTTGTCGTGAGTGATTCAGATGCCATCTATGAGAGCGTCGGTTGCAAATCAGGATATAAATAGAGAGATGGAGATGAACATAGCCCATCTCTGCATGTATTAACTGAAAAACACGTGGGACGACAGGGCCAGTCTCCTCCCTAGCGAGCTTATGGGAAATCTTCATGAGGATTATATCTTAAGCTGGTGTATATGAGGGATGATCGAGGGAGAACAACGGCAGGGGAACACGACAGGGAGAGCGCACGACGGCGAGAGAGAGCACAGCGACGGTGAGAAAGCATGCATGACGACAGGGAGAGAGAGAGCATAGCGGGAGAGGGCATGGCAGACGGAGAGCACAATCATGTCTCCGTCGCTAGCCAGCTGAATCGTCCTGTGGCACTCCTCAGTATCTGAAGATCGTCTGTCGAACATCAATAAAGGTTTTCGAAGTATAAATAGCATGGGACGAACGCCATTAACACCGTGGTTTCGGAGAAGTACACTAGGCACTTCGATTGAAGGGGTGGTAATGGCACACTGAGATGCCTGTGAGATTTAAGTTGGGTTTCATCGTTCCAATATTTTTACTTTTATTTTAATATTATATTCACCGGCAAAAAATAACAGAACTTCCTTTAGCATCATTTCTCGAATGACTGGTTAATTAAATGACTCCCACGGTTTCTGAGTCATCTTGAATCTTCATTAGATTATATCTTCGGTGGCTGTAGCCAACTTGTGCAACAAAAGGGCCCGCCGGCTGTTTTGAGACTCATTGTCTTTGTTATGCACGGTTTATTTCTCCGACTTCCGGCCGCACAATCAACAGCAGTTCACAAAATATAAAAAATATATCAGCTCTGATGCCGAAAACGGCAAAAAATGAATGACCAGGCTGGGGTTCGATCCCAGGACCTTTTCGGTACATTTGAAATGTTAACGAAACGTGATAACCAACTACACCACCCGGCCAGATATGTTCTCCCGTAGCTTCTTCGTCTGACTTTTCGGCCACACAAGTAGCAGTTCTGCGTTCCAAAAAAAATTCAGCTTTGAGATGCCCAAAACGGCAAAAATGATGAATGACCAGGCTGGGGTTCGATCCCAGGACCTTTTCGGTACATTAAATGTTAACGAAACGTGATAACCAACTACACCACCCGGCCAATAGATGTTCTCCCATAGTGATCAAACTCATGAAGAACCACTTTGTGAAATGACGGCGTCGCCAATAGGCGAGCCTGTGGAGAAACTACGGTACTCCGTGCAGGAAAACCCCATAAACACGTGACTATGCCGAACTAGCGCTCTTTAAGCTATGGGGCGTCGGGGAAGCGAGATCGGCCTCAAAAATTCAATACTCGAGCTACGTATCCCCACAGACCTTGACTCACTATTATAAGAATCAACACCCCCCCCCATCTTTCTTAGCCATTGAACCACAACACACAAATGGCTTCACGAACTCTTTCACGAGCTGCCCGCTCCCAATTGGCACGCCAATTCGCGGCCCCAGTGGCTAAGCGTACCTTCGTGTCCGTTGTCAATGCCGCTGCCAGACCAGCTGTCGCCAGAGCTGCAGCTCCGGTCCAGCAGTTCCGTGGTGTCAAGACTGTCGACTTTGCTGGCGACAAAGAGCAGGTCTATGAGCGCTCCGACTGGCCTCGTGAGAAGCTCCTGGTAAGTCCCTCCCCCCGACGATGAACGGCCCAACTGGTGATCCCACCGCCTTTTGGGGGTTTCGTGCGACCTCGGCTTACGATTTCGTAGGAGTACTTCAAGGATGACACTCTCGCTATGATCGGATATGGTATGTTGATCTCGGTCGGTCAATTGCGCGAGCACTGCTAATCAATTGTTCAGGTTCGCAAGGACACGGTCAGGGTCTCAACGCCAGAGATCAGGGCCTCAACGTCATTGTCGGTGTCCGCAAGGGTGGACAGTCCTGGAGAGAGGCTGAGCAGGATGGATGGGTTGCGGGCAAGAACCTCTTCGAGATCGATGAGGCCATCACCCGTGGTACCATCATCATGAACCTCCTCTCCGATGCTGCCCAGTCCGAGACCTGGCCTCACATCAAGCCGCAAATCACCAAGGGAAAGGTACATCAAATCTACATCCAATGCCTAGTCACACATCACTAACACTCTCTAGACTCTTTACTTCTCTCACGGATTCTCCCCCGTGTTCAAGGAGCTCACCAAGGTCGATGTGCCAACTGATGTCGATGTCATCCTCGTCGCCCCCAAGGGATCCGGCCGCACTGTCCGCACCCTTTTCCGTGAGGGCCGTGGCATCAACGCCTCCATCGCCATCTACCAGGATGTCACCGGCAAGGCTCTCGAGAAGTCCACTGCCCTCGGTGTCGCTGTCGGCGCCGGATACATGTACCTGACCACCTTTGAGAAGGAGGTCTACTCTGACCTCTACGGTGAGAGAGGCTGCCTCATGGGAGGTATCCACGGTATGTTCCTCGCCCAGTACGAGGTTCTCCGTGAGCAGGGCCACTCCCCCTCGGAGGCCTTCAACGAGACCGTCGAGGAGGCTACCCAGTCGCTCTACCCTCTCATCGGTGCCAACGGCATGGACTGGATGTACGAGGCCTGCTCGACCACCGCCCGCCGCGGTGCCATCGACTGGAGCTCCAAGTTCAAGGATGCCCTCAAGCCCGTCTTCAACGACCTGTACGACTCCGTCAAGACCGGCAAGGAGACCCAGCGCTCCCTCGACTACAACTCCCAGCCTGACTACAGAGAGAAGTACGAGGCTGAGATGCAGGAGATCCGCGATCTCGAGATCTGGAGGGCCGGAAAGGCTGTCCGCTCGCTCCGCCCCGAGAACCAGAAGTAAATGGTTGATGGATAGTTGGTTGGGTATGTTTGGTGACTGGCAGGATTTGTTGATGGGGGAATTTATTTTCGAACGGCGCATGTTTGTACTATAACTCGGTTCTCTATATCATCGGATATGACGCCTGAAATGCAAAAAGTTGCTTACTCCATTAAAAAAAATTACCTAAACATAACATCCTGATGCATTCTTTGAATGTGAACTCGCACTGAATTGTGATTGTATTCCCAGACGTAATAGCTTCAATATGACACATTTCCTCCGCAACCGGCTTTCGCAATCGGCTGCCAGACCCTCCATACTCCATCTGCCCCGGTTGTTCTGTGTTGGTCCGATATCCAGTTTTGCGGCTCGGTGTTCGGTGACCCAGCTAGTAGTGCCGGTTTTGCATGAGAGAATTGTGGGGTTGAGGGTCTCGCCGAAACTGCACTCTCCGTTCTCGCTGTCCTCGTATCAGGGTTTGGGGATTAGCGAGCAATGGTGCGGAGAAGGTGCATGATGGGATATTTCTTATGAGGGGTAAATTATAGGGTTAGGCCGTAAGAATGGGTAGTAATACGGAGTACGGAGAGGAAAGTCTATATGTGCCCCAAAGGGGCAGGTAGATGTAGATTCCAGGGCGTAAATTATGCACATACCAGGCTCTGGTATGGATAGCTCAGGGCACACCACTGGATGGTTACCCCGCATACCCCTCCCTCCCTTTCGTAAAATATATCTTCAACCCTTCACGCCCATATCTTCCTCTCTCATATTCTTATAACCTCGATTCCTATAACCTCACATTCCTATAACCTCATTCCTATAACCTCACATCCCAATAACCTCACGTGCCCATACCATCAAATCTTCACACCCTCACATCCCCCACCGCCACAACCACAATGGCCGACCCCAACTCCCTCCCCCTCGCCCGCTCCTCCGTTGTCGCCGCCCACACCCTCATAGCCCCCTACATCCACCACACCCCCGTCCTCACCTCCACCTACCTCTCCAACCTAGCCTCCACGCCCCGCACCGCAGCCGAGCTCGCAGACACCCCCTGGGCCGGACAACCCCCCGCGAACCCCAAAATCCGCTTCTGGTTCAAGTGCGAGAACTTCCAGAAAGTCGGCGCGTTCAAGGCGAGAGGCGCGTTTCATGCGCTGCTGAGGCTGGTGGAGAGTGAGGGCTGGGAGGAGGGAGGGGGGAGAGAGAAGGGGGTGGTTACGCATAGTAGTGGTGAGTTCTTCCTCCTCTTCTTCTGTGCCTGTCTACTCTGGACTTACGCTGGAGGGGAGGGTATGGTATAGTGAGCAATAGCTAACGACTCACAACCAGGAAACCACGCCCAAGCCGTCTCCCTCGCCTCCGCCACCCTCAAAATCCCCGCCCACATCGTAATGCCACGCATCAGCACCCCCGCGAAAATCGCCGCCACCCAATCCTACGGCGCCCGCGTCCTCTTCTCTGGATCCACTGCCCCCGAGCGCGAAGCCGTCGTCGCGGACGTCATTGCCTCGACAGGCGCGACGCTGATTCCTCCCTACGACCACCCGCACGTCATGATCGGGCAGGGCACCGCGGGGCTGGAGTTGCAGGGACAGGTTGTTGAGGCCCAGAAAGAGGGAGGGAAGGGGGAGGGGGGGTTGAATGGGATTATCACCCCGTGTGGAGGAGGGGGGTTGCTGAGTGGTACGGCGATGAGTGCGGAGGGGACGGGGATAGCGGTTTTTGGCGCTGAGCCGGAGTTCGAGGGCGCGGATGACTGCAAGAGGGGTCTTGCGGCTGGGAAGCGGATTGAGGTGGTGAAATCCCTTACTATCGGTGACGGCTTGAGAACGCCTGTTGGAGCGTGGCCGTGGAAGGTGATTAGTGATACGAAGTTGGTGAGGGGTGTGTATAGTGTTACAGAGGAGCAGATTAAGGATACGCTGCGCTTGGTGCTGGAGAGGATGAAGGTGGTTGTGGAGCCGAGTGCGGTGGTGGGGTTGGCGGTTGCGTTGTGGAATGAGGATTTTAGGAGACTGGTAGAGAAGGAGCAGGGAGAGGAGGTGTGGGATTTGGGAGTTGTGTTTACGGGGGGGAATGTGAATTTGGAGGGGTTGGGGAAGTTGTTTGAGGCGAAGTAAGGGGGGGGATGGTTGCGCGTATTTGTATTTGGGATTGGGTGATGTTGTGTTTATCAGGGGTAGATATAGATTGTATCGCATCTAGGATTTGTATATCTCAAGTGCATATGCATTTTCAATGCCCGTTGTTATTTGTAATTACCAACTAGAGTGCACCCTTTTCCTTTTTGTTCACCCCCTGAAGAGGGCGGCATGGAACTGGTGATTGATAGTAGCAGTTTGAGCTGATAGGATTTATCCATTTCGCTCAATATTTGAGTAACTGATATGACAATTATAGCCTTTATTAATATAAATATTTATCTCCATCACGGGTGGTGCAAATGCCTAGGTGTGCGCTGGCTGGCGCTCGGCGTTCAATGGATTCTACGAGTGTTCTTTGACATTTAGGACACTCGATATTGGTTGGCGCTGGCCTGTCTGCTCTTACCCGCTTTCAGATTCGTTCTTAAGAGCACCCCATCATTGCCATACGGGTACTCATTTCGTAACACTAATCTAACTGCTACATACGACCATAGACTCAGGAGAATTGGGCATCCCGTTCGCTCTACCATACACACACAAGCTTGTAATCCACTTGCTTTTCACTCTCAATCGTGCTAATAGGCATAGCGTGGAATCCGAGCCCCTTGCAGCCTCAAGGGGTAAGACGAGGTAAACTATAACCTTTTTGGCCTTGGATATGAGAAGCATCAAGCTGTATATACCCCCTTGTGAGCTGTACAACGCGCGAGCTGCTGCTACAAGTAAGAAATTATTAGCACAATTCTCAAGAGTCGTACAGGGAGAAAACTCGGGTTTTATGACTTTTGTGATCCTTATGACGGGGTCCTCCTCAGATCCCCTTTATATTCAGTTACGCCTTTTGTTTTCGGGCCGCACACATGCCCCACATGACGTTAATGCTGATGACGTTAATCTTCAGTCTCGTGCCTCCCCGAAGCCGCCCCATAATAAACTCTTTGACACCGCGGACATCCCGTACTATGAACAAACATTCCTCCAACAAACTCATAGATCGTAATCCATTAGAAACAACAACCAAATAAGATAACTAAGAGCCTTGTAGTTGCAACAATGGTTAGCTCAAAAGGCAAGCCAACTGAACCGAAGCTGAAGGAGAGGGTCACCGAAAGTCAGTCCTCGAGATCGATTCTCTTGAATCGCGCTCTTTGTCCGCATACTGACTCCTAATTGTAGAAGTCAAGCAACAAACAAACAAAGATGGCAGTGGCAAGGGGAAAATGGCAGCTTGGAAAGTTGGTCGCATCCCCTCCCTCCTCTCTTCCCTTCCATTCTCCTTCTGCCTTTCCTGTACGAGCCAAAATAATTACTAAACGAGCTAGGCCGCCAAGATAGCCAAAGAATACGAAGCGCGCGGCGGGGACTACGAGGACGTGCCCGGCTCCAAGAACAAAGCGCAGAAAGGGCCGCCGGAAAAGAAGAGTGCGGCTGAGAAGGAGGATGACACTGCGATTGGAAGGCCGAGTAAGAGTGGCAGTGGTGAGTATAGGAAGAAAGAGAAGAAGGAAAAGGAGCCGAGAAAGGCCACAAGGAGTAGTGCGAGGCAAAAGCGGGTTGATGCTGGTGCTGAGGGTGGGAAAAAGGAAAGTGGGACAGCGAAGATTAAGGGGAAGGAAAAAGAGGAGGAGAAGGAGAAGAGTTCGGGTAATGCTAGTGATGGTGAAGAAACCGAGGACGAGGTGGTGGCGAAGACGAAGGGAAACGGAAAAGGAAAGAGGAAAAACGCGGGTGATAGTGATGAGCCTGAGACCGAGACTATCGAGGAAGAGGAACAGCCCAAGACGAAGAAGGCTAAGGCTGACGAGAAGAAGATGTGAGGTCGAAATTGGGGAATTCAGCGCTGAGACTTTCGAGAAATGCTGTTTTTGTTTAGCATGGTAGAGACGACAACACAGCGTTCAAATCGAATACTTGGAGGCAGAATAACAATCTGGCTCTTCCTCAGTCGCTTTGGCCGGATTTCAGATCGCTAAAAATTTGGTTGATGGATTGCCCGCCAAGAACATTAATGCGGAGATTATCATACGTCTGACAAAGAACGTGGCGCTGGGAAAGGTCGGCGGGGAGGAATAGGAAACACTGGCGATAGCCAGACTCGAGCCCCTTGAGGGGTGTATCGAAGAGAGTAATAGGTTCGTGAACAAGCTCTGCTGATTGTGGCTAACCTTAGACATGTTGAGTTATTTCATCGGAGTCAGATCATTGAGTAACAGTACACGTGGTAGGAAGCATAATTGTTGTATATCTAGAAACTTCGCAAAACGCATTCTTCAGCCTACGTGGTTAGGCGAGAGTGTAGAGTTGTAGTTACACGACGTATCCTTTAGATGTCTGATTAGAACTATAGATTTAACAAAGAACTCTCCAAAGTGATTATGACCAATCCAACGACGTGGCTCCCAGCTCCCAGCACGCAGCTCCCAGCACGCAGCTCCCAGCTCCCTGATCCCAGCTCCTAGCTCCTCCCCACCACTCTCAACCTCGTCGGTTTAAGAATCCATCTCTTTCAGCCCCAGGGAAGGCGGATTTACGCGCCGTTCCCATTGTACGCGAGCATGTTGGCGCTGTTGCTAGGATCTTGAACCACGTTCTTGGTCGAGAGACTTTGTATACGAGATGCTACTTCAGCTGGCGAGGACAAGCCCTCGAGTGCAATGAGGTATGCGGCGAGGCCGGCAACGTGAGGAGTAGCCATGCTGGTTCCCGAAATGATGTTGGAGGCGGAGGTGCTGCCGATCCATGCAGACAAGATATTGACACCTGGAGCAAAGACGTCAAGAGCAGGTCCCCAGTTAGAAAACGAGGCGCGAGCGTCATTTTTATCCGTAGCGCCAACAGTAATGGCGTCGGGTGCAGAGGCAGGGGAGTAGTTTGCGGCATCCGCATCATCATTTCCAGCAGCGACGACGACGGTGACGCCGGCGCCAACTGTGGAAGCGACAGCAGAATTAAGGGCTGCGGAGTATTCGCCGCCGAGGGACATAGAGAGGACAGATTTTCGCTCGGTGCCCTTTGATGCGGCGTCGTTAGCGACCCACTGAATACCGGCGATGACGCCGGAAATAGAGCCGGATCCGGTTCTGTCGAGGACCTTGACAGCAACGAGGGTGGCTTGGTTGGAGACGCCATAGGTGGAGCCCCCAATGGTGCCGGCACAGTGGGTGCCGTGCCCATTCTCATCAGTGTTAGCGGACCCGGAGATGAAGTTTGCGCCCCAGACTGCGCGGCCACCAAATTGCTATCGTGGTTATTAGAAGGATACCTACGAGTGGATTAGGAAGACTCACGCTGTGACCGACGTAGATACCGGTGTCGACGACGTAAACGCTGGTTCCAGAGCCAGCGCTAGTGTCATAGACGTAGCTCGTGGAGCCTGGAAAACGGTGAGAGATGCGGCCGAGACCCCACGGGGCGCCAGGTCGAGTCGTCAAGAATGAGGCATGCATCTTAACGTCCTTCTCAATCCAAGCCACCTGTTGCCCGTTAGTCAGCACGTGAGGTCAGAAAACCGGAGACTCACTTGTGGCGACATGGCGATCTTGTTAATGGTGGCAGTGTCGGCCTCGATCTGGTAACCCTTGAAGTCCCCAAGGTCATAATTGGAGCCGATGCCCTTGTAAGGGGAGACGAGCTTGCTTAAAATAGTATCAACATAGGCAATTTCAGATTCAGCTGTGGAGCTGTCGATATCTTTGTTAAAGACAACAATGTAGCTGTTTGGTATGACATCCTGAGCGTTCTTGTTGATGACTTTCAGTTGTGGCTCGGGAGCAGAAGCTCCTGCGATGAGAGGCAGGAGGCAGGCCGCGACGGCAGCGAAACTATTGATGAACTTCATGATATATATTGGAGAGGCAGTGAAGTGCTAAATGGGAGATGGGAATGAGAAATGAGGCGAGACTCGACAGAGGAGCCCAGATAAGCTTTATAGAACCAATCTTGCGGGGCTGGAGACGGTGAGCAGGTGGGCAAAGTGGGAAGTGACTACCTCCTATTGGAGGCAGCTCGGTGATAAATGCGACGCGCGTATCATGGTGAAATTTCTCAAGTCTGATGTGACAATCTGGTGGTGGTGTTCTTGCTCGACGATATCCTAACATCAAGAGAAACAGTAGTCCCTGCCGGAGAGCAGGTAGGAGGCCGGTGGCAGAGCGATGCTAGACTCATGGGTTCTCGAGGTCCAATGGATGATCCGCCTGATATGATATCTCAGTTGCGCAGCGGCACGTTCTAGCCTGATGAATCCGCAGAGCTGCTCGACATTGGTGAGGTGCTCGGGATAGGTGGTGTTGAAGCGGACTTTTTATTTTGGAAAGTTGGGTCAGGCAGATAGATAGATGATGGTGTTGTTGTGTCAGATGCTAGATGAGAGAAATTCTCGCTCATGCCATTGAGATCCATAAGAAGCGTGTGATTGAAGTCGAGGATGTCGATCGGTAGCTAGATCAGCTGGCAGCCTGTCAGAAGCGCGTTGCCTTAAAACGGCCACGAGGATCTTTGAACAACAGCTTTGGCTATCGCCGCGCAATCCTACGATGAACTTCCATCGCCTCGTGGTAAAAAACACACGCCCCGAGGCCAGCACGTAGATCCCTCATGAAGTAACTTAGGGCGTGCACTGTGACAGGAAAGCCGGATTCACGCAGGAGGAGATGAGGATTAAATGAGGACAACACGCATAGAGAGCGCCCGTAGGAGTGTAGCTAATGATGATATCTATATGAAAAGTGCATGGGCTCTAGCCAGCGCCACTTGCCCTATGGTAGTTTGCCATTAGCAATATACTAGCGGGAGCAGCGTCACTAAGATATTAAAAGACAGCGTTGGCCATCAAGATCTCAGTGACGTATGAAACGCAGCAGGCATACCGTCACACCGCAGAAGAGAGACGGATGGTGATAATGGAGAGAGCCACCTCCATGTGGTCAGTCATATGTACATAGTAGGTATATACAACCACATGTCTTGTAATGCGACAAGATCGTGTGGTGAGACTAAGTGAGACAATTATTGCTTAAACACGCGCTAACTATTGGGAGGCGTCAGCCGATCCGTTATTTGACAAGAGACTACAGTAGAACCCCTGTTATAGCGATGTAACTTGAACTAGACTTTTTTATCGTTATAATTGAAAAATCCACTTGTACATAATTAAATCCCAGGGCCGCTAACAAAGTGTCGTAGAGTGGTACCTCGGGCAAATGGCTGTCGCCAGCCAGTTTGTATGGTGGACGTAATGCGGGGAAAGTACCTACCCCGGGTTATCCTTACGTAGCCGTAGGGATTAAATAGTAGGAATAAAATCACATATGTAAGAGCCTCTCAAATCGAGTGACAATCTATTCTAATTGGGCCTGGTGATCGGCGGTGGCAGCTGTGGCGCCACTGCTCCTATCACTGGGCACGGGGTGAGAGTTTCAAGAGATGGTCCCGACCTGGCTTCTACGCGATTTGTCGCACACCCCAAGCAAATCAAAGATATTAAGCAACTGATGTAACAACATTGTCTAATAGGCAGCTTGACTGGTGGAAATTTCGGTTTAGCTGGTGCAACAAAGAAGTCTATTGGTTTCGTGTCACACCTTCGCCCTACATCGATTGGGGGAGCGGAAAGAGCGGCTATGCTCGTCTGGTAAAGGGCGAATTTATTTTGTTGGCATGATTTTGGCCGATCTCGAGGTGAGATAAAGGGCTCTACACACCACTTTACCACTCTACACGCCAGCTCGCCATCGCTACTCTCGGTGAGAAAACAAGATGCCATTAAGGGCAGATACAGGTTTCTAGTGGGGAGTTTGAGGGAAGAAAGTATTGACTTTTTGCAATGCTAGTATGCAGCCGCCACAAAATATGTGGACGCAGCTGCGTGATGTGGCTACTCCTGACCAATACAGATTCCTCCTAACGAGAAAACTTACGTTCGCCCCATCGCCTCCGTGTCCAATTTGGGAGAGCTTTGATTTATCGCAAAGGAGAATTACTTAACTACTGCTCTACGATCAAGATCTTTCTATCGCTAAACTTCATATATAACCTCGAAAGCAGCCTTGGACCTCGATAGCAATGCTATAAAATTATTATCAGCCTTATAGCTGCTGTAGCTCGCAAATTTTATAGATGGCCGCCACCGCCGCCACCTTAGTCGGTACCTTTAATCAATAAAAAGCTGCACCGCCCACTAGCTCCGCCACAGCCTCAAAAAAGATGATAAAAACTGTCTGCAAACCCCAACCCACCTTCTTTGTCTTTATCTAGAGTGGGGAGAATAGACCAGCCTTACACGGCCTCACACCACCCAGATTATAATCCAAGCAGCCTTACTTCCAGTGCTGCTAGTAGCATTGCCTATCCAACCACGTGCAGCGTTCATCATCACTATGACAGGGCTAGAAGCGCTCGTTGCCGTTGGGCTTGCTGGTACACACACTTTGCGCAGCAGCTCCTTTCAGGAGCTGCTGCGCTATACAGATCAACATCCGGGGCGACAGCTGACAACACGGAACTGGAGCTGATTACAAAAAATATCCGCAAGCTTGCGGAAACAGAAGATCTACGAAAACTTGCAGAAAGCACCCAACAGTGCGATGGCCTCAACCCCGTTACCAGTCGCCTAACTAACCTTGATAGGGATGAGGGGGTCTGGATGCAATTCAATCAACAATGCAAAGAGCTTGCAGTCGACTTGCTGAAGCTACTAGACTCTTTCAAGGTCAAAGCTGATCATAGGAGATGGGAAATCGTTCGGCAGTCGATCAGAATTGCCTGGAAGAAGAGTGACATAGAATCTATGCAGCAGAGACTAGACAGAATAGGTAGCCAGTTGAACAGCAAGATTGGAGGCAGGCAGCGAGAACAAATCTTGCAACAGATGGAAGATTTTGCTAAGACAAATGCGATCCTTGAGGTCAATAGAGTCAAGGAGATCCAGCAATTGTGGCAGGATCTTGAAAAAATCCTTGAGGAGATCAAGAGCCCTTTTCAGACTAAGAATCTCTGTTCACAAGCGTGGGGACAGTTACCTGGAGCTGCAGAGCGCGCAAAGAACCTTGTCGCAGAAAGACTCATTCTGAACCGACTAGGCTATCTGACAATGGAATACCGTCATGAAGCCATTTCGAAAGAGCATGCCAAAACTTTCCAGTGGATATATGAACCGACAAGCTCAGATTCCAAGCCTTGGACCAACTTCGTGCATTGGCTGGAGGAAGACCATGGGCTATACTGGATTACAGGCAAACCCGGTTCAGGGAAATCCACGCTTATGAAGTTCATTTCCGCGCACCCAAACACGAGAAAGCACCTACAGACTTGGGCTAGAGGCCGAAAACTTGTCATGCCGTCGTTTTACTTCTGGAGTCCGGCAAAGAACCAATTGCAAAAGTCTCAAGCTGGACTCCTCCGATCTATTCTGTACCAGATTTTTCGACAATGTCCGGATTGGATCCTAAGACTGTTTCCAGTCAGCAACCCCCACCTAGAATCAGGCAGTTCGGAAAATCAATTCGACACCGTTGAGGAACTTCTCTGTATTTTTAGAAGGCTAACAGAGCCTATTACGAGTCCAGATGGCACACCAAGCACCGATGAACCTAGGTTTTGTTTCTTCATCGATGGTCTAGACGAATACGACGGAAACACGCAGGACATTATTGAATTGGTGGGAATTCTCCGTCACTCACCACACATTAAGGTTTGTGTCGCCAGCCGGCCTTGGAACGAGTTTGAAACTGCATTCGGACTTAACCGTGCATGGATGCTCTGCATCCACGACCTGACAAGAGGCGATATTCGCTTATACACCGCAGAGACACTCGGAAAAGATCTCATCTTTCAACAACTCAGGAAAATGGATGACAGGTGTTCAGATCTGGTCGAAGAGGTTGTCAAAGCTGCCGAAGGAGTATTCTTATGGGTGTTTTTGGTCATTCAGTCTCTTTTAGAAGCATTGTCCAACACAGACCGAATTTCTGACCTCCAGAAACGGTTGAGTGAACTCCCAACCGACCTTGAGTCGTACTTTGAAAGGCTTCTGTACAGTGTCGATGAACGATACCAAGAGCAAATGTCGACCACATTCATGGTTGCTCTCAGGGCTCGCAAGCAATTGCCCGTTGTCACCTATTGGCACATGGATGAAGACATTGCTGACGACTACGTCTTTGACTTGGAAACTAAAGCATCCCCGTCTGGTGAGGCTCGGCATATTCGCATTAACCACATGAAAAAGAGGCTCAATGCTCGGTGCAAAGGACTCATGGAAGCCAAATTCTATGAATCTTTCAGAGGTGGCGGACCCTCATCATTCGTCGTTGCATGGCAGGTGGACTTCATACATCGGACCGTAAGGGATTTTCTGGCCCTTGCAAACATGCAAAAGTTAATCCACTCTCGCGTCCCAAAATCGTATAATGCGGATTTGGCAATTTGCCGATCAGTATTAGCGACGTTCAAAACAACGATTAAATTAGCGCTTGGCCAGGAGTCAGACACGGAGCTTCTGGATACCTTCTGTTACCATATGGATGGCTTAGACTCTCTCGATGATGCTTCTCGTACCCAAATGCGGCTTGCTGCGCACATGAGGTCAACTCTCATCGCTCGCGGAGGCTGTGACTTCTCCGGGGATAAAATGTCACGATTTAGTAATATCCAACCCTCACCAAATTTAGAACAACTAGAGAACGCATTTCTTCCCAGTGCACTGCGCGAGTCAAGATCAGAGAACGTATGGACATCAGGGCTTGGCACCAATCGATGGGCTGCTGCGGGACATTGAAGAATCATTGGTGTTGTTTTTGGTGTTAGGGGGTTCTCGTTTATATGGGTAAAAAGAGAGGCCCGTCGTCGCCCTTTATAATTCAATCATATGTGGACCGTAGCACTTGGTGATATCGATGGAGTGTCCCATTGCCCTTCGTCAGGCGTTTGAGTTGGGGCTATGAGGTCTGTAGTAGGGGTATTTGCAGGTTGTAGTTAACTTAAATCGTAGTGTGAGTGTGAGGGGAGGTGCGGTTCTTTGAGGATGTGGATGTCTCTCGCGGGTTCTCATTCCATACTTTTGTGAAGTTGATCTCGTTGTAGACTGCGTTTCGGTATATTTCCTTGTTGCTTAGCACTCTTTCGGAGAGGAGGATGCGTGTGACTGCGGGACATTGAGAGTCATCGCTGCCAAGCACCCGGTCGTACTATTCCGGCCCTTCCTTCACCAACTCTACTTATTATTGGCTTGTCATCTTACAACTTGCTGAGATACATGGTTTTCACGATGAATGCAAAGCTGATGGACATCACCCAGAACGGCTTTATCGATGAACACGCTTCTGACTTTCAATCAGCTACTGCAAACTCAAAATGGAACGATGCGGCGCTGACCGCTCATTTCCATGCGGGGTTGCGAGATGAGATTAAGGATTTGCTCATCTCGAAAGACCGATCAGAAAACCCGAGCATCTTCAGCTTGAACCCAGTAGAAACTCCAAATTCTTGCTATGTACAGGAGATTGAAAATCAGCAACTCGAAACATGTCGTCAGGACGGTTCTATTGAAGATTATATATCTAGATTCAAAACACTAGCACAAGGATTTGAAGGCCATGAACGGTCGTTGGTCTCTTACCTATATCATGGACTGGGGGACAAGATGAAATCGACCCTGGGACTGGCCGATACGGCCAAAAGGTACATAGAAGCGCTCACATTAGTTCTTTCAACAAGCATGCGGATGCAGGAATGCAAAAGGTGCGAGGAAAGCAGGCGGAGACAGATTAAGGAAAATAGAAACGACAGGCGCAGTGGGAGCGATTAATTCAAAAGCTTGCTGCTGGTTGGGGTGCGCGAGAAATCCTTGCCTCGGTATAGTGCTGTGCCGTTCGGCACAAGCTTGCTAGCGCCCGTTGCAGGGGCAACAGAGCGGATTTAGAGCATGTCTTGCCTCTCGTATCGAGTTTGTCCCCTGCGGCATCAGCTGATGAGCGGTTCCTCGTTTTCTAACTGTGCAACCTCTCTCTTGTCGATACGGTAGGGTACAGGACGATAATAACTGGGGTTCTTCCTCGCCCGACCCTGCACGCCAGTTTAGAGCACGTCTAGGCTCTCGTATCGAGTTCGTCCCCTACGGCATCAGCTGATGAGCGGTTCCTCGTTTTCTAACTGTGCAACCTCTCTCTTGTCGACACGGGTAGGGCGCAGGACGATAATAAATGGAGTTCTTCCTTGCTCGACCCTGCACGCCAGTTTAGAGCACGTCTAGGCTCTCGTATCGAGTTTGTCCCCTGCGGCATCAGCTGATGAGCGTATGTCAGTGTCTCAATCGGTGCAAGTACTGGTGGAGAGTGACGTACCTGTGTTTGCGATCACCTGATAGAAACAATCTAGGTTCAAGGGATACCATTTCACAGTCAAACTCGGGAGAAGTCCTTGTAGAAGCAGGTTATTCAGAGCTGTGCTACACCGCCACAGCAGGTCCATACCTCGAGCTACCACCAAATTATCTGGTTTCTGTACCAGGACGGATAGCAAGTAAGTCAGGAACATAACGTAGAGAACTGCCATTGACAGTCCCTTCACTGGATACAATAGAACATTAACTTTAACTACCAACATACCTATGATCACGAAATCCCTGGTATAGCAGCCGAGGGGGACACAAGGTTGAGAAATATGGGAGGTATAATATCACCACTTTCGTATAGGTCACAATTCCCTTAGAAGGCATAATATATTAATATTACGAGAATTCAATATTACGCCCAAGCGGATTGATTCTAGATTGGGGAGGGTTCTCTTCGAGGCTGTTCTAATACTGTACGTACGAAGAATACGAACTTCGCGTCTGCAGATCATCTTGTACGGCAAGTTGAAGACACCTCGTCATAACGCATGAGCGCACCATCTCACCAATTTCTGATCGGACTAGAGTATATTTGGTTATAACTGTGGTTCGCGGGGCTGTCTGGTAAGTATATAAAGGCCTCTATCTCCCCTCATAAGCCTCTATATCGTTTGCTACTTTAATCAGATTTCGATACCCAAACCAATAACTAAAGTTACGAAGCTACTTCTGAAACGCCTCAAATTTCATACCGTCAACCCCCAGAGATTTGTCCCAGCCTCCTTAAACAATATACAAACATGCAACTCACCACAATGCTCCTCGCTGCGGTGGCCGCTGCTGGCATCATCGCCGCCCCGGCCCCAGCCCCCGCCGACGCCAAGTCCATGATGGCCAACGTAGCCCAGTGGACGATCGAGCGAATGGTGCGCACCTGCAACGCGGCAGACACCTCCTGTAAATGGTCTTTCAACATCGCAACGCACACGGCGAATCCGACGCCTTGCCAGTACACGGTGACGGGAAAGCCCGCGTCCCATGCTTCCACCAGTGGGGTTCGCTGTGGGGGGTTCACCATCAGTTCCGGGTGGAGCGGACAGTTCGGTCCCGGCAACGGTTTCACGACGCTGTCGGTCGTTGATAACTCGAACAAGCTGATTGTGTGGCCAGCGTATACGGACAAACAGCTGGTTAATGGGGTTGTGGTTACACCTAACCAGAGCTATGCGCCTGTGACTTTGGGCTAAAGTCGAGAGAGACACGGGTTGGCTACTAAGAAACCGCTGCAGTTCAGTTTCAAGTCGATACATATTTAATATTAGTTGAAGTTAGGCAGATAGTGGTGAAGTAAATGTGAATTTGTTATAGCTTGTCTACTGCTCTCACAATCTCTGAACTATTGAGAATCTTCGCACAATTTCAGCGTCACTATTGTCCCATCATATATTTACCATGGCTCTGACAGATACAACATCTTCATCGAGCATCCCTAACTCGGCGTCATCCGAGGATGATTTAATTGTAGTTGACGTTTCGGGTCTACTTATGCAGACAGAAGACAAAGATCACAGCGCCGTGGGCTTCTCAGATCCCCTATAATTGCGCATATTTTCGATTCTTCCGCCGTCTCGAAAGTCGGATTCGAAATTAGCACTTGCATCAATAGCGATGTCCAGATTGAGCTCCCTTCACACCAGGTTCTTGAGGCCCCAGCTGTCGTAATCCGGCTGCCCTTGATTTGTAACCGCCTTTCTCGGAAAGCCTGCCTAGATCTTCCTTCTTTAATCTGTGTTAAGGGCATTATAGTTGATCTTGAACTGGATTTTGCTAGCGATAGCAACATCAATGTCTGCGACCCATTTAGTCGTCAGGAACTTAATCCCCTGATAGTATTTAAGCGTTCGTAAGCAAGACCCCCGCCTACCAAAATAGGCAAGAATCATCCCCTGTTAGGGAAAGGTTAAGCTTCGATCGACAACCCTGACAAGCCACAACCCTTGTTGGTTCGGTGGGAAGTGCGTAAGCCTCTGAGTCACGATCTCGCGGCTGAGCTAACGAGGATGCTAGGCCCGTTGCTTCCCGCCCTAATTGCATGATATGGGTACAGTTAGCCGCTATTCACATAAACTACGAACAATAAAAATGCCTTATTTGTGATCTAAATTGCTAAGAATGACTACAAATTTAGAATAGCATTGCTACATACAACTGACACCTCCCTTTCAGAGTCATGCCGTGCCTTCAGTTGACTCGGCAGGTATTAGAAAGGTATCACCCTCCTCAGCACTCGGTGTGAAAGATCTGTGCCTCAAAATGTCTGGTCTAACTTGGTGGTTAGGGCCAGAGTCCTTGAGTATGGCAGAGCGGACGGGATACCCAATTCTCTTGAATATATGGTCATACGTGATTGTTCCGAGTATTGTGGGTGAAAAGAGGTGACAAGACGCTAAACAACGGAGATGCTATAGGATATTTTTCCTTTCTTATGCGTATTTGATCGTTTTACTTACTATCCGCGCCCGCCTTTCCATTCCCTATTTGAGCCCCGTGGGCCTGAAGCGCTGTTAACCCGTCTGCGTCCTCTTTACCAGCCAGAGCCAGAGCTTGCCTGGTCGAATCATTGGGATTCTGTTGGTAGATCGGAAGTTCGTCGCCATACGTTAACCGAATGTTGACGATTCGCCTGTTCTGAGCAGGGACAGAGCGAGACTTGCTCCATGCGTCGTTTTCCGGCTCGAACTCGTTGTGGATCAGCCAGAAGTGGTTCTCACTGTACTTCAGAGTCCAAGCAACCTGCACAAAAGAACCTTTTTGACCAGACTCAGTAGACGGCTCCATTTTCTATCACTCAAAGTGGGGTTATTGGTAGGTTAAAAGGTGTACAGTGGATTTTCTGGGAAATGGTCCTACTGGTGGTGCCGCTCCACTGATGCTGAGCACCAACTTCATTTTGTTAGTGAGCCTTAGCGATTCGACTAAAATGGGGGAGGCAGGAGTACGCAACTAAGGCTATCCACTTAGGAACGCATCAGTGGGCCTTCGCGGGAGACGGGAGGCGGGACTTCCCCCGACGGCCCACTAACTATACGCACTTTTTAATTAGCAACAACTCCCTCGCCTGTAAATTCACACTACACTCCCTTTTGTCATCAAACACTGGTTGACCTCCGATTAAGAGCATCGCCATCAACAACGCTCGAAAATGGAGACACTCAAGAACGAAAACGCCAAGTTCACCGACAAGGACCTCGCGTTGCCTAGGGGCTCGCTCATACTAGTCACTGGCGCTTCGGGCCATATCGGCTCCTTTGTTGTGAACGAGGCTCTTGAAGCTGGCTACAGAGTTCGCGGTACCGCCCGCTCACAGGAGAAGTGCGAGAGCACAAAAAAGATCTTTAACAACAATCCAAATTATTCCACCGCCATCGTGGCTAACTTCCAGGTCGAATCCGCCTTTGATGAAGCTATGAAGGGTTGCGATGCTGTCATTCATGTAGCGAGTGATATGAGTTTTGCAGCTGATCCGAACAAAGTTGTGACACCAGTGGTAGCCGGCACGAAGTCCATCCTTCGATCAGCAACCAAGCATGCATCCGTCAAGCGTTTTGTTCTCACGTCTTCTTCTTGCGCTGTACTGCTTCCAAAACTGAACACTCCTTTGACGGTTGGCAAGGAAGATTGGAACCAGGAGGCGATTGACAAGGCCTGGAAGGCGCCGCCATACACCCTCGAGCGAGCTTCCTATGTATATGCCGCATCCAAGACCGAGAGCGAGAAGGCGCTATGGCAATTTGTGAAGGAGGAAAAGCCTCACTTCGTTGTCAATGCAATTTTGCCGAACGTCAATATGGGCAGAATTCTTTCCTCGACTGGTGTGACTGGTGCCGCAGTATTGCAAGTTCTGAAGGGAGAGATCCCATCCAACATTGGACCACGCAAGTCAGAGCCTTAAATTTGTCTCGGACACATGACTGACAATCTTTGCAGAGTACATGATCGATGTTATTGATAATGCTCGTCTCCATGTCATTGCCGCGGTCTTGGATCGATCTCTGGAAAATGATCGCATCTTCGCCTTCAATGTTGCCTTCAATTGGACGGATGTTATCAAGGCCATTAAGGAGGTTTGCCCGGATGCCACCACCATTGCAACTCCACCACAGGATGAACCGCGCGATTTGAGTAAAGTACCTAATGAGCAGGGAGCGAAGTTGCTGAAGGAGTGGTATCACCAAGAGACTGGCTACAAGCCGCTGATACAAACAGTGAAGGAGAATTTGGAAGGTCAGGCATAGATGAGGTTGAGCTCTAACTTTCTATACCAGGACTAGCGACTCATTTGATGCTTTCCAAGGTCTACAGCGGCTTGTGTACTTATCAACGCAAGTAACATAGACAAGAAAGAGATTTGTTCGACAGACCATGCTAGAGTACAGCCATCATCTCAAATCAAAGCTTTTTACCTCATTTCCACGCGGTCGGGTATGAAGCCGATTCACCGCTTGAAGAGGGGACTTTCGAGGTTATCTGGTTGCAATTTCAGTCACAGACAGAGATGGGACAACAGCACGACAAAAAAAAGGTGGGTGCTTCTTGATGCTGCTTCAATTCAAGAGGAGGTTGCGCTCGGTCAGATCGACGCCAATCACTCTCGACCAGACATACCCTTGAGTACACTTAACTATCTATTATATTATCACTCCCGGATTGCCATTAAATTAAATCATACACTGCCATTGATCTTCTTTCCCCGTCACCTATTTACGGTTCATCGACGCAGCCTGATACAAGCTAGCGTATACCATACAATACAATACGCCACACCCCATACCGGGCTGCCTCCGATATGGTGGAGTGTATGATGGTCTTGTATATCTGCCTTCCACTACTAAACATCTGGTTTCAAGATCCGACAATTATTGTTTATTATTTTTAATAGTTTTACTCCTGCAAAGACTAATGTGTAGCCCCTCAGCTGAGTGACGGAAATATTGAAACTGATAATGTCCCAACTGTTAAACTGACGCTAGCGTTGACAAACAATCTATGGAGGGGAAATGGAAGCGATCAGATGCGAGACAAGGCAGTGTCGATACTTAACGAATAAGAATGACACACGCCCCTACTATGGGTAGCCTCCTCCTCTAAAGCACTGCCGTCCCCATCACTCTGACCTCATGCACGTGACGAACCAGTTCCATCTAAGTGAAGGCTTTTGTCTGGCATTCTAGATGGCTATGGCTTAATCAATATATAAACACGCGTTGCATTCTAATAGACCCGTTCTTGCTGCTGCACAAGTCTATCCAATGCATCATCAGGTTGTCTCGCGGAAGAACTATATGGAGTAATGGTAACTGTTTACTCATTGTGACGATGCGCCGAGTCCAGTACCCTAAAGTACCACTTCTGGTATCAGTCATTAATTACATGGGCAGATCTGTGTAGTTCTTTGTATTACATTGTGGTGCGACTGGATTCCTATACTAATACATTGACTTCTTCACTAACGGAACTGCAACCCAATGCCTACTGGCACATGCCAACCTCCAAGCTTCGTGGTTACAAACCTAATTGCGAGATGCAACCTACCATTTTCTCCAGAGAAATGAACTTCCTAACGCGGCCACAATACACAGGCCTCCTAGACCACGGCAGAAGATTGTCCAGCCCGCGTCCTCGGTATATGCCATCAAACTGCTATATGCAGGGCCAAGAAGAATGCCCGCAGCCCACGACGTAGTCACTCCGCTCAACATCATGCTCGGGCTAAGCCAAGACAGAATGCGCCCTAAGTCCTCGCCCTTGTCTTTGGCGTGAGTCCTCGCAAGCCCATACCGTTGAGAAGCGACTGAGATGGCCACCTGATTGGAATTCACTAGGACGGCCAAGCAAATACCAACCAGGGCCGAGTGAATAATGAATATGGTTTTGCTTTCCTCTGAGTGACCAGCTACGTTTCCGAAACTAATCAACGCCGCACCGCAAATGGCGAACGAGCCGGTGCTCCACCATCTCGGTCCCTGGCGCGAGGTGAACTTTCCAACTATCGGATTTACTGCCGCCGGCAGGGTTACTGTCAACAAAGCCAAGCTGATCTTGGTTGGGGTCCAGGAATATTGCTGTGTGAGATACAAAGGTAGCGCCTATTGAAGTCAGCGAGGTATTAGATACTACGGAGTGCTAACTAACCACTTCGAGGGCACCGCGGACCATGAAGATGACGATAAGGGTAAACACAGTGCCCAGCCATTCGCGCGCCAGCCTACTCACAACAAATTTGTGCAAATTTTCCCCTTTTGCATGATAATTCATTGTGTTGTAGTTAGTGGGGCTTGCTTGCCCATCTTTGAAAAGCGTGTTCGTCTCCGACTCTTGCTCTATGCTGGCCTCCGAATCCTGCTGCGCCTGTATTTCTGGCTTTTTATCCTTTGCAAGAACACGTAGTATGATATCAACCAGTAGGAGGGCTTCTACGACTCCGAATGCCGCCCAATGCCCGAAGTAATCGTAAATAGGGCCACCCACTAGCGGCCCGATGATCTCCCCAATGGCAACACCGACAGTCGTCCAGCCGACGTAAGCTCCCAACTCGCCTTCCCCCACCTGAGCAACAAGATATGCAAGACCTGTGACCCAAGTGAATGTTGTAGAGGCGCCTTGGATTGCGCGGGATACGAGAATCATCGTGGGTGTTGTGCCGAGAAAGAAGAAAATTGTTGAGATGGCCATGATTACGACGCTGATCATGAAGGGTCTGCTCTTGGATGCGCTCGTGTCTGCAAAGAAACCGACCACAACTGTAGAATTGATCTGTTAGAAAGCATGCTCTATCAAGATTGGTATACTAACGGTTAGACAAGAGCGTAGCGACCGCAAAAGCTTCGAACGCCAATGCAGTCCATTGGGAAACTGGAGCCTATGTCAGCGAACGGTATGAACCAGTTGCATTTCCTCAAGTTATACTTTGGCGCTGAGGGACGTGCAGACGTCCTGCAAACAAATCTGGCAAAAATGGCAAAACCTAGCTAGAAAGTTACATTATGCCAAAACAATGGAGGATGCGGAAAGAAGTGCAGCTGCACTCACTAGAGTATAGATCATAGAGTCCTAAAACGATATTATAAGCAAACGCTGCCAAATTTCAATCTGTTCCTTGAAACCTACTGTCATAATCGCAAAGCCAACTACAAACGTTGCATAGCTGTTAGACGACAGCATATCGCCAGAGGCCACCATGTTGGAATGGTGAGAGGTTGAACCAAGAGGAGAAGTAAGAATCGAAGCTTTCGGATTAAGCTGAAAGTGGCGTTTTTGTGTAATAAGATGACCTTAAAAAAAAGGCCACTTCTACCTTAACTAGAGGGTGCAATCGGGCCTTTGGCGCCCATTATTATGCACAGAACAGACAGTGGAGGACTTACTACTCTGTGCGTACTTTCGGAGGAACTGCCGCTCTGGCACAGGCACTAATGCACACTAAAGCACCCTGTATCGGTACGGTCGATCAAACCAATGGTTCGGGTCGCAGAAGGGACCGGTTGATCCTAATCTCATCAACTCGCTGACCTTGGCTACAATATTGAGAAGGCGTTCAACTAGGGTGTGACCATTTATGGCTAGCTAGAATTAGTGTTGACTTGAATGACTCTGCCTGAATAATGTACTATGTTACAATGAGCGCATTGCCCCGTCGGGTTCTGAGGATGTTCCACCAAGAAACTGCGAGCCAGTGATCGGTGCAGTCAGCCAGCCGCTGTCCATTTACTCAGCATTATACCCCACACAGAGGGCAAGGACATTGCCCAGATGGTTAGATATAACAGCCTTGTGACTGAAAACATAACCTTTCAGGTTACACTTGAGTATAGACAATCATTACTCTGACCCACGACGGCTACAAAATCCTTTCTCGTCTTCTTGTGCCGATTTAATCGGTCTGTACAGACCAGAGAAAACAATGGAGAAAGGACTTTCCCAGAATTCGCACAATCATGCTAGCAGCGTATTTGTTAAAACTCCCAGCGGCGTTGTCCAGACCGTGGACTTGAACAACGAGCTGAGTGAGGCTGATCGTGCGCTTGCCGTTAAATTTGGTTACAAACCAGTGTTCAAGCGACAATTCGGGTATCTCTCAACCTTCTCTTTCGCTGTCAGCATTGGAGGTGTGTATGCATCAGTCGCTACGACCTTCATCTATCCGCTCCAGGCTGGTGGCAGCGCGGCCGTCGTTTGGTGTACGTATCCCCATCTCCATCTTCGCCTGGGTATACTAACGACCTCGAAGGCTGGCTTATCTCGGGTGCGGGGTGCATGTGCCTTGCAGTATGTAAATCATGCTACACAGAACCACCCAGTCGGAGCTCTCTTTGGCTGATGGCTTTTTGAACTGACATCGCTACAGCTCTCTGTAGCCGAACTGGTCTCCGCGTACCCTACCTGTGGTGGTCTCTACTACACTGTGTCTCGACTCGCCCCAAGAAGACATGTACCGGTTCTCAGTTGGGTCACTGGATGGCTTAATATGCTCGGACAGATGGCAGGCGTCGCTGCTTCGGAGTGGGGTGCCGCGGCGCTTCTGCTTGCTGCTGTCTCTATTAGCTCAGATTTCACATACTTTCCCAGCGTCAATCACACTGTAGCTACTATGGCTGGGACAGTTGTCCTGTCTGGCCTAGTTAATTCTTTGTCAACATACTGGATGGAGAAGATGACTAGATCGTATGTCATCTTCCACGTCCTAGTCTTGGTTTCTTGCGTTATTGCTCTTCTCGTCATGGCCCGACCAGAGAATGGAGCTCCTAAGCACACAGCTAAATATGTTTTCACGAACACTGAGAATCAGTCTGGCTGGTCGCCTATAGGCTGGAGCTTTATGTTTGGTTTCCTGTCAGTCTCTTGGACAATGTGTAGGTTGCCGCCGTTGTCAATGTCTATACACGTCTAAAACTGATATTCTCTAATCTAGCTGCCTACGATGCAACCGCTCATATTGCAGAGGAGATCCAGAACCCCGAACTCAAAGCCCCTTGGGCAATATCGATGGGTATGCTTTTCACCTATGTCGCAGGATGGCTGTATAACATCGTCCTGTGTTTTGTCATGGGCGACACCACGGGGGAAAACTCCATTCTTTCGTCTCCAATCCATCAGCCGGTCGCACAGATCTTCTATAACGTTTTAGGCAAGGTTGGAGGAATTTTCTTCACAGTCTGTACGTTGATTATTCTCAAATTTGGGAATTTCACAGCTATGCAGTCGCTTACACGAACAATATTTGCGCTCTCCCGCGACGGGCTCCTGCCATTCAGTGGGGTCTGGACTAAGATTATGCCCCAGACTGGGATACCAATCTTTGCTGTCTGGGTCGCGGTATTTTTATGTATTGCAATCAATCTAATCGGCCTAGGCTCTTATCCTGCTATTGCCGGTGTCTTCAATGTCTGTGCGATTGCTCTAGGTTTATCCTACTGCATTCCCATCTTCTGCAAGATCATTTATGGAAAATTCGAACCTGGTCCGTGGCACTTGGGCAGATACTCTATATTTATTAATATCTATGCTTGTCTCTGGACTATTTTTGTGGTAATAATATTTATTATGCCTACAAATCTGCCAGTAACAGCCCAAACCGTAAGATATTCCTTCTCCGTATACACAGGAGATACAAGTAGCTAATAATACTTTAGATGAACTACGCCGTTGTTTACCTGGTTGCTATCTTACTCCTCTCCATGCTCTACTGGATAACTCGTGGCAAAAAATACTATACTGGTCCGCCTCTGGAGAGCTACAGTCTCTGAGTCAGATCCTTCGGATCGCAAACGTAACGAAGAATTTAGCTGAAGGCACGAGAAAATGCACTATTATTTTGCCTAGCTCAGAACATTCAACCTGATTAGTTTGCGGTGCTATTTTGCAGCACGTCGTCTTGGTTAGAAATATAACTGTTCCTTGATACTTCGACCGTCAATGACTATGCGAACGTGAAGGCACATCTATGTATACCTCGAGGCAAGGAAATGGTTTAAATTTTAGCAGCTACTTATGTCCCTTCATGCCGTGATTAGCCTTAAGACTGGTGCTTATCGCATCTGTTACAGTCGCCTGTAAGCCGAGATCTATCAGACGTTTTATACCCTTCTCAGTGCTGCCACCAGGTACGCATACATTCCCAATCATGCCACTCAATGATAATTCAGGCTGATTATTTGCCAGCATACTAGCGCCAACACCTGTCTGCGTCACAAGAGAGCGCGCGATACACTCAGGAAGCCCCTGCTGGACTCCAGCGGCAACAAGACTTTTGTAAAATTGAAAAATATACGCTGGTCCAGAACTTCACACATATTAGCAACCGGTTCCTTTTACAGAGAGATCGGAAGCAGAAGAATTACCCTGAGAGCGCTGCAGCCACGTCTAAGAGACTTTCCTCTTGTAATATCTCAACGCACGGTGAGAAGATACGAAACAGTGCGATTACACGATCGACTTCGGCTGTTGTTGCATGCTGACTTGCAACCAATGCAGTGGCGCCCTGGCGTATGGACACTGGTGTATTTGGCATTGACCTGACCACTGCAAAAGGCTTTGGATGGTTCTGTGGGTTCAACCAGCTTTCAAGAGTCGAAATGGTGATGCCAGGACACATTGTGACCACAACCGGCAAGATGCATGGCATCATCACTTTGTCGTACGCAAGACAAATACTCTCACATACATCAAACGTTAACTGCGGTTTTGTGCAGATTAAAATGACATGAGCTGCCAAGTTGTTATCTTTGGCAATCCGCCAAAGTTTTTTGTCGTCATTGTTGTTGGTGACATATGCTCCGGGATACCGCTCTGAAAGCTGTACTACTCGCTCTTGCCGGCGTGTAGTGATACCGAAAGAATACTCTGAACGCGA
Source organism: Pseudogymnoascus sp. SDFLT0511 (assembly GCA_030180035.1). Taxonomy (NCBI): domain Eukaryota; kingdom Fungi; phylum Ascomycota; class Leotiomycetes; order Thelebolales; family Thelebolaceae; genus Pseudogymnoascus; species Pseudogymnoascus sp. SDFLT0511. Next base: position 1,005,383 of record JASCQD010000008.1, on the reverse strand, counting down.
TGCACAATCCGCAAGGCCGTCCAAAATGGCACATGCCATAGTCCCGCCGCCAATGAAGGTAAGATGAGTTCTGGCCCGGTTCGGTGTAATGGGAGACATGGTAAATTAATTGATTGTAGGATATTGCAGCCAAATACTGTCACAATGGCAAGTGGCCAAAGTTGAGTAGCAGCAGGTTGGGTGAAAAATAGTGAATAGAATAATACTAAAGAGGAAACAAGAAGTCGGGGCAGAAGGCCTAGATTTATACTACTGAATTCAGTTATCCGCTACACGGCTGGTGGCATGTTCTGTGTGAAGAACAAAACACACAACTAACTTTGAACCAATGGCGATAATTAAATTATTCTAACAAGACAATAGCACCCGCCAGTTTCTACTGTTGCCTACTGAAGCATATACCCCTATAGTTCTACTTGAGATTTTGACAAATGCCCCCCTATGTCAACGTCGCAAATGTAGACTAGCAATTATTTACCATATGAAATGCTGGCGCTGGTTGCCAAACAACAATCGTTCATGATTGATCCAATACTCCCTGTTACTCTCGCCTTTTACCGGACTGATCGACATGCTTGCTTCCAGCCCCTCGCACTACACCCAGTTCCTGAAACTGACTTAAATTGAGCACGATTTCTAACATGCGGGTGACTCGACGTGTATACTAAGCAGTCGTGCACCCCTTTCAGTGGGCTAGATCCGTCTAGCCAATAACAGTGTCATGCCAACTACTGTAACTAGGGTACATTGGGCCCCGACGGTGCACTCATTTCCAGGCAACTCGGGACGAATAAATGATGTATCAGTGATTCAACGAAGAATCTGAGGGATATTTTCGGAATGGCAGACTCCCAAGCGACATGTCACTCACTACGCTGCTTATTTTCCCATCTACCGATAGAATGCTTACACTACCACAGAGTCCAAGTTATTTATCTACCAATAACAAGCCACCACGAACGAATGGTTATAGGATGCAGTAAATTGTCTCAGAAAACTCATTCACTGTTGGCTGGTCAGACTAAGCTTACGGTGTATGTCTAGCTGAAGTTGGACATACGAGTAGCGAGAACGCCGCCATTTTCACTAATTAGGCCGTGATCTTAGTAGCGTTGAAGAAGGGTCTCATTAGCAGCCCCAGTTACAGAGCAACAGGCAAGGGCGATAACATGGGAGCCTGCAATGAGGCGTTTGTATTTTCACTCCTAATTTGTATATAAAGTTACATCTGATTTTAGTGTATAACTATGACGCTATTATAGCTTGCTTCCGCATGGATTCCTGCGGTGCCCACTATACCCCGGCGCCCAACTTTGCTTGGCCATACACTGCACTACTGCAGCGAGGGTATACTGAACCCTTGTCCCTGTAGTTCAGACCACCTGCATCGATCTCCACTCGTTCAGCAGATGAATTCAAGCCACAACAAGCCACATTCAGTACCACGCTAGTGCAGGCATAAGTGCTGAAGAACAGTTGTAACTAATTTTATTCTCTAATGCGGGTGACTTGAGCCATAGATACCAGGACGTAATATGCAAAGACACAGCGTTTAGGAGTTTGCCATTTCGAGTGTCTCTCTCAAACTCTCCGCTGGGTCACTATTGTTAACAATACCGAGATATGCTCCCGGTGTTTTGTATCCAAGAAGTGAGAGCATATTTCCACTCATTCCAAGCACTTTACTCCTTGGGATGGCCAAGAATTGGTTTTCCTCCGTACGGAGTGTGCCAGGGACAAAGAAGAGACCGTACACCTTGCGTACTTGGTCCACAGTAGAATTATGCCCAGCGCCGTGATAGACCGAACCCAGAAAAACAAACGCAGAACCTGGTTCCATTTCTATATCACGTCACGTATTAATTGATTTATCCAATATTGTCCTAAAGCCTAAAGTAAAAATAAATCTAACTTACCAGCGAAGCAAACTTCATCGGGGCGAGGAACCCGAAAGTGGTCCCATTTGTGAGAGCCAGGGATGGCCATTGTTGCTCCATTCTCGCGAGTCGTTTGGCATCCAGCAATCATGAAGCCAAGCATAGTCTCATTTGAGATGCTGTATTCGCCAGTGTGGAAGATTCCATGGGTCATATCATCTCTGTGCAGTCTTTGACGAGGAGCCCCGTAGCTGATGTGATATGTTAAACTACTGTTCAACAGTGGGCCAATGGTGAACTCTTCTGTCCGGTCCTCCCAGGTTGCAGTGCACTGTTTCTCCAAGATCGCCTTCCTCAGTGCATCGATCGCTTCAAATTCGGCAATTTTGGCCATGGTCGGCGATTTTCCGACTACACCAGGAACCATAATCGTTTGTTTGGGTATCAGATCATACGCTTGATGGTTTTCGGCCCTTGCTTTATGGACGTAAGGCTCTATTTCCTCGTTCACAGCGGCAATGTCTTGACTTGATACGAGGCCGGTCAGGATGAGGGCGCCATCTCGCTCAAGGATAGCTACCATGTCATTGATTGGGGCCGTTGCAGCGATCCTCGTAATGGAAGTGGCCGGCGCATACGACGGGTCGATGGGTGGAGGAAATGCTGGCATCTTTGCGAGCCCTGATATCGATACCAATGTTTGGTCTGTTTTCTTGCTTGTTCGTCACAGTAAGATGTAGTGCTTTGCTTGAACAAGCAGCGTACCGTACCCCGTTGCTTTCTTAGAACAAAACTGACCTTGCTATTCGGGGTTAAGGATCCGTTCTCGGGCATGTGCGGCTTTTAACCTTGATGCTGTTGGTGGAGACTTGCGCGATCCCACTCGTCGAATGCAAGACCTGCAGCGCGCGTACATGAGTCATGAAATCTAGGGAAACCCGCTTCACTGCATCCGGAAACTCGAGATCGCAAAGCCCTCCCATACTCAGCTGAGCCCTAGCGCGTGGCGTCCAATATTCGCACAGTCTTTCGTATCTTTGCCCAGAATGAATCTGACTATTGTGAGACTGTACAAAAAATAAAAATATGAGTGATGGTCAAAAACAGCCGGACGGGAACTTCGCTGAAACCGGCCTAGCCCCTTGACTAAGTAGCAAGGGTCTAGGCCAGGGTCAAGTCAAGAAAGCCCAAAATAGACGCCAGCAACTTAGTCATGTCGCATAGCGGAACTGGTCCATATGAACTGAGAAACCAGCACTTGGCAAGCCTGGGAAATCATCTAACTCAACTCAACTATCTATTTTCTCCCTCGCTCATACGATGGTTGTCGTCGCTGTTGCTGGTGGCACTGGTGGTGTCGGTCGGACTCTTCTTGACGCTATTGCCAAGTCAGGCGAGCATAATCCCATCATCTTGTCAAGGACAGTAAGCTTGCCTGACGCTTAGAGTTTTCGTCTCACTGTATCTAACTCGCACTATCCAGGCAGCGGATGACACCGATATCAATGGATTAAGACGTTTTGCCTTGGATTACAACAATGTAGACCAGATCAAGCGTGTTCTTCAAGAGAACAAGGTTGACGTTGTTGTATCATGCTTGGTTCTAGTCGATGAAGACTCTGCACAGGCGCAGATCAATCTGATACGAGGGGCTGCTCTATCAGGAACCGTGACCAGATTTATTCCCACTGAATACTACCTTGATTTTCATGCTCCGATTCCGTAAGATCTCTTGAACTGTTCACCCGTGGCTGTAATGCTAAAATCTTTTTTATAGTGGCTCTGACCTGTTAGCCAATCTCCAACTTGAGGCCGAAGAAGAGTTGTTGCGCCACCCGCAGCTGACTTTTACGCTTATCAGAGCGGGGATCTTCCTCGATCATCTTACAATGCCGTATAACCCCAAGAGGACATACATTGCGCCATTCTGGGCATTTGTTGACATAGAATATGAGAAGTGTGTCTTCCCTGGTGACGGTTCCTATCCACTTATTCTTACGCACTCAACGGACGTTGCGGCATACATCGAGCGCTTATGTGGTCTTCCGGCCAAGGAGTGGCCACGCGAGTCACTCATAGCGTCCAACAAGCTTCAAGTGAAAGATCTCGACTCCCTCATTAGGATGGTAACAGGTATATAGCTCAGTGGCCAAGGAACGTGTACCAAATCTCTAATATTGAACATAGGGAAAAGTTTCGAAGTTATTTACGATTCAGAAGAGGCAATTCGCGAAGGTCGAATAACACAACTGCAGTCTAATCAAGCTGTAATGGGCGATTTTCTTCGCAAGGTCGAGCATCAGGTCATGCTTTCGATGTTGAGCAAGGCACACGTCTTACCCGGGGTGGACCTTTCTGAACTTTTCCCTGAAGTTCAACCAACTAGAATTGAAGACTTCTTCAGAGCAGGCTGGGCGCTCAAACAAGGCACTACATCAAAATAACCGCCATTGGTAGCAGAGACAGATCCTAAATGTGGGCTACAGCGTAGGATACAGAGGAGTTTTGCGCATTGGCGGGAGGGAAGAGGGTTGAGGTCTGTCTGGGTATAGTGTCTCTATATCTGCCCTGGGTTTACATAGCTCGTTTCTGAAGTAGTTGTAAACCGCTTTATATCGTGCAGATTTGCCAAGATTTCCTTCATTCTCCTGCAGTACATTTACTGTGTTGGTATATCTCCCTGAAGAATCTTCTTACGATCCAGCTCCTTCAGCTCTATGGCGGTTGATGGAATTGGCTTTTCAGCAGCTTGAAGCTTCTTAGTTGCTAGTCTAAAAATAAAATGTCTCGGAAATGGCACACAATAACATAAGAGGACGAGAAAGTCATTTGGTTTGAGAACAGAAAGCTGTGTGAGTGCGTAGTGTGTCTAGCGACGAAGTCCCTCAAGGGTGGCCTGGGGCACAGAGCCTTGGCAGCTGGTAGCTATCTTGGCGGCCATGCCAACCATGACACCTTCCCTCTTGACACATTTCGCACCTTCAGCGTTATTATCCTTTCAATTTTTAGACACGATGCGTGTGGCAATTGCTGGTTACGGCAACTTAACGCGCTACATTTGTGAAGAATTTGTCAAAGCCGGCCACGAATTGGTGATACTCACACGGAGTCACAAACCTCAACTGGATGACTATGGAGTTGCGCAGGCTATTACGGATTATACCCTTCCATCTATTATGGCTGCGCTGGCCGATTGCGAAGTCTTAATATCGACCATTTCAGATATGTCCTCGGCCTACACGAATGTTCACAGCAGTCTCATACTAGCCTGTCAGAAGAGTCCCAAGTGCAAACGCTTCATCCCCGCCGAGTTTGCAGCAAACATTGAGGCGTATCCGAACCAGCCTGGCTTTTACTATAGAACGCACGAGCCTGTACGTCAGATGCTACGAAGCCAGAAAGACCTCGAGTGGACCTTGGTCTGTATCGGCTGGTTAACAGACTACTTTGTGCCTGCCGAGAATAGGTACATCAGAGATATTGGCGAGTTCCACCCTGTGGACTGGGAAAAAAATAAAATTGTTATCCCAGGGACAGGAAATGAGCCTGTAGATTTCACATGGGCAAGGGATGTTGTTCGAGGGCTAGCATCATTGGTAAAGGCCCCACAGGGCTCATGGGAGCCTTATACGTTCATGTCAGGAGAGCGCAGCTGCTGGAACGACACAGTAAAGCTTATTCAACAGAAGTACTGTCCTCACATACAGATACAACATTTGTCGGTCCATGGTGTTGAAGAGATGGCGACGACAGCTAAGGATGAGAACGCGCTGGTGCTGGCCGACTACTACTTGTTGACTATCAGCCAGGCATGCGCAAACCCCGTGGACAAGGTTCAAGCCCACAGAGAGAAATACTTTTCAAAGACTTACTTTCGGACTTTGCAAGACGGGCTTTCTTATTACAATGAGCATCCGAATTCGATACTATGAAGAAGCAAAACTGTACTTGTGGAGTTGTCAAAAGTCTGTATCGTAGGAAGCCAGTACATTAAGTACGCTATCATGAATATAAGTTCTAGGCTTTACCATTTACTATCGTCATGCATTTGAAATATACATACATATACTTTTATTTAACGAAGTGAGTTTATACGAAAGACAAGACTATCCTCAGTACCAGAGTCGAAATCAGGTGATGTTCCGTGCTTGATATTCTACTAACTCATCTAGAACTTCGCCCCAATCTTCTGGTCATGATCAATCTGTTCCGGATCAACAACAATAACTGCCTTTCCTTTCAACTTGCCACTATGGACGAGTTTGCTCAATTCGTCGATTTTATCAAGGCCTTGGAAAGGAACTGTAGTGACTGTAACACCGTGCTTTGCAATCGTATCCAGCATACTCTTGGTCTCTTCGACGCCTGATATGCAGGAACCAACAATTCGAACGTCCCTAAAAATGAGCTCCCGGAACGGAATTTCAACAATGTCCGGCTGAGCAATCTGTACCATGGTGCCATGCATCTTCGTTACGGCACAGGCGATGCCAGAGGCATCTTTATGGTCAGACAAAGAGACTGCTGCGTCAACCCCCTTTCCCGCGGTTATAGCATGGACTCTTTTCACCAGGTCTGCTTTACCTCTTCGAGCGTCTAGGACGACGTCTGCACCATGTTTCTTAGACAGTTCGAGTCCCTCATCTCTAGCATCAATTCCAATAACTTTCAATCCAAGAGCCTTTGCAAACTGGATCCCCAGGTGTCCCAATCCACCACCTGAACCAACAAAGCAGATACACTGCCCGCTCTTTAGCCCAGTCTTGAGCACAGCCCTCCAGGCCGTGCGTCCGGCACAAGCCAAAGGGGCCGCAGACATGAAAGAGACTTTATTGGGTAGCTTTGCTGTGAAACGAGAATCACATCTTACGTACTCTGCAAAGCAGCCATCCGTATTCAAGCCAATATGTCCGACCTCAAGATTCATGCAGTACTGCCTCTGATTTTCCGGGCCAAGGCAGTCGTCGCATGTACCGCAAGGGTGTAATGGAAGCCCACACATCACGCGGTCACCAATTGCGAAGTGCTTTGCTGCGTCTGATCCAACGGCAACGACTGTACCCGAGCCTTCGTGGGAAGCAGTTTGAGGGCAAGAGGGTGCAAAGACGCCTTGCTCAACCATCACGTCGGTATGACAGTATGAAGCCACAGCTACCTTTACGAGAAGATCTGCAACGTGTTAGACCCACGCCCAATATTATCTTCCTCTCATTTATATTTACCTGGTGGGTCGAGGTTGATAGGCACATCAATCTCCCGAATTTCGTATGGTCTCTTGACTTCCACAAGCTGAACAGCCTTCATGCGTTTGGGAATTTCTGGTACCATGGTCGCTCTTGACGTTTGCTGCCGCTGTTTGTTACCGAAGTTGGTGCCTTTCGATTTTGCTTCACTGCTGATTGGTTATCTTTTGCAGGTGAATGAAAGTGAGATCGGATACCTTGATGGAGAAGTGAAGTTGATAAAGTGAAGAGGGTATATTCGATGATAATATTAGACAGGACCAGACACAGTTATCGCTAGTATGGTGGGTGGAGAGGGCTTTCTGAATCAGGCCAAACACCCATGCTATGTTCCACTTATTCAGCGTTGCGTTGGCACCACCAACATTGCGCATAGCAGGGTAATATTATTATATTTTTAGCAAGTCACACTAGTTAGTGCGGATATTACAGCTGCGTAGTTAAAGCTGGTCAAGTAGATTTGGACTCGATCAAGTCAGCTCCACAAACGAGTAACTGACAGGAACCTCAAGATCGCGCTATCGACGATTGACAAACTGTATATATGTAGACCTTGTTTATATTATTACTTCTGAAGGAAGAATAGACTATGTACTGGCCTTCCCAGAGAAAGTAACGATGTAAGTGACAAGACCCCAAGCATTCAGGCGAGTACTCTTTCATAGATAGCAGCGAGGTCCGCCGTGGGATCCCCATTCTCAACCATACCTAGCCAATTACGTGCTGGCTTTTTAAATCCAAGAAGAGTCTGAAGCTTTGGGCTCATCTTCAATACCTTACTTCGAGGAATGCACAAAGACTGATTCTCCTCCTGGCGTAGAGTTCCTCGAATAAAGACGAGATTGTAGATCTTTCGGACTTCGCCAGGAATGGTATTATATCCAGCACCATGAGCCATGGTGCTGAGGAAGATAAATGCGTCCCCTTTCTCCATTTCTATGTATTATGCCACTTAGTTATGGAAAAGATGCCGTTCGGGTTCTGCAAACTCACCTAGGAATGAGACCTCGTCGGGTCTACCGCGTCTATCGTGTTCCCATTTGTGTGACCCAGGAATGACCATAGTACCACCATTGGCGCGGGTCACTTTTGTCCCAGCAAGGAAACAGCTGAAGCCGGATACTTCATTGATTTTCATATCGGGGTGGTGCTTCCAAGAGACATTCATATCATCCCTGTGGAGTGCTTGTCGCGGGGAACCATGCCCGACATTGAAGCCCAGAGAAATGCTAAGAAGCGGTTCGGTGACAAGTTCTTCGGTGTGATTTTCAAATACAGCTGGATATCTTTCCTCCAAGAGCACCTTGAGGAGTTTATCAATAGTCTCATTGTTGTCAAGGATGTTTGCAATGGTGTCTGATTTCCCGACCAAGCCAGGGATAACGAGAGTCTTCCTCCCAATGAAGTCATCGTAGCCGTCGGTCTCGGCAATGGGCTTTACGTATGGTTCAAGCTCGTCATTGATCCTATTCATTGTCTCCAACGAGACGAAATCGGTCAAAATGACACCACCGTCTCGCTCAAGGTGGGCAAGAATTTCATCCAGAGAAGACGTTGCTGGGATTTTGGTGATAGCTCTGGCTGGCTGATAGGACGCATCAATAGGAGGCAACAAGCGGGTAGCAGGGTCCGTGTTTTCCTCTCTTCGCTCCATCTTTCGCTGTATAAATCCCTTCGGGTTCAAAGAACGATATCGATCAAGATAATGAAGCCGTATGCTGCCTGTAGCCAGACGAGGAAACTTTGATATATGAAACAAAAGAACTGGAGTCTCTTTAGTAAATAGCCGCTCTCAGTTGAAGCAGGTATTTGTGGTGTAAAGGTCCAAGGCGCGTACCAGTGCATGTAGTACAATAGAGATGATGCCTAACTAAATGAGACAGGCATCTGCATTGCGAAAGCCCATTCTCAAGTGTAGGATAGTCATATGCCATTATTTCACATGCATATTAGACCAGATTCGCATCCTATTGCTTGCTACTACAATAATAGCCCCCCATTAAAATAACAAGCATAAATAATATACTTGCGGCACTACGTCAATGAAACACGGCATGTACTACATCCACTAATGTGCACATCATTGAACCTTCACACCGTAAATATGTACCTAATTCAGTTGAGTAGACACTACATCGTACTATATGCACTGATGGACGCCTAAGTGAAACCTTCACACCGCAAATATGTACCTATCTCAGTTGAGTAGTCACTACATCGTACTATATGCACTGATACGCGCCGCGGTTGACTTTCACGGCTGACAGCAGACAGACATTACCTCTACTGTAACATGCGCTTATGCACACCTCAATAAACTTCACTGAGAGTAGACCTTACCTCCGCTGTAACTTGCACTAATGCGCGCCTCAATTGACCCTACGTAGCTGAGAGTAGACTTTACCTCCACTGTTGTATAAGCTGCGCTTATGCACGCCTCAATAAACTTCACTGAGAGTAGACTTTACCTCCGCTCCATCTTGCACTAATGCGCGCCTCGATTGACCCTACGCAGGTGAGAGCAGACTTTACCTCCACTGCCGTATAAGCTGTACTTATGCACGCCTCAATAAACTTCACTGAGAGTAGACTTTACCTCCACTGTATCTTGCACTAATGCGCGCCTCGATAGACCCTACGCAGCTGAGAGTAGACTTTACCTTCACTGTATTAGCTGTCCCACTCATTACTAGCGCAAGATAGTGGAGATCGGCGACAGGGTCGTAAGATCCTTGGGTGCGGAACATTGAGTCTAAACCCTGATGGGTTTGGGTGGCTCTCTTAGCGTGCAACTAGTCGATGCCCGCCGCCGGCCCTAATTATAGTTAGTATGCACTCCACGGGTCGACGACATCCCGCGCTCATCAAGACTGCGCTTATCGTGGTCAAGCTCTTCATCCTATTCCAATTGAAATGCCACCGTCTACACGGCCATGCTTGATGCCTATTTTACCCGAGATCTGTGCCTTCAAGTTGAGTGGGACGTTGGGCGAATATGCTAACTAGTCGGCGCTCCGTAGCTAGGGTTTGTAAAGGGACATTGCAAGTGGCGCTTTCACTCTACCATCGACAATTACAGCGGATACAACCGAGTTATGCGTTACACATCTCTTTTTGATGGATTGCATCGCATGTATTCGGCTGGAAGGTCGATGGCGTGCCTTGGTGGGAATATACTGTGTGCATTTGACTCAATTCTGTATCAATGAGTAAACATGACTATTTTCACCAATCCGGACAGAAGGACTTCCAATACTCTAATATTATTTTCTCTTCAAATCAATTGGAAGAAATACCAACATGCGAGACCCTCCACTAGAGAAGCTTCACCCTAACATCCAGCAATCCACCAGCTCTAAGATGTTGTCCCAAGTGAAGACGAGGAGTATCCCAGATCAAGACTATCAAAATTTGGTGAACAAGTTCAACGCTAATGAAGACATCTCTCTACTGGAAGGCCGTTTGGATCAACTATTCGAAAGAGTTGTAGACGAGTTCCCAGATAACATCGCCCTGATACACAATGAGACTGAGATATCCTACAAAGAGCTCAATGCATCTGCAAACATCATCGCTCGAGGTTTGGCAAAGCGCAGCCTGAAGCCGGGCGATGTGGTCGGCCTTGCCGTGTCACGCTCCATCGACCTTGTTGCCGTTATGCTAGCTGTGCTCAAGCTGGGTGCTGCTTACGTCCCTATCGACCCATCGTTCCCAGCCCAGCGCATCAACCATATGATCGAAGACGCGGACCCAAAATTTATTCTCCTTAGTGACGAGCCCACCGAGGGGCTTGCGCGCTGGACGGAGCTCTGTTTGAACGTTAGTGAGGCCAGAGACAGTTCAACCACGGATACCTTTAACCTGGAGACGCATATTCATCACAAGGACGTGGCATATATCATCTATACATCTGGCTCCACTGGACGCCCCAAAGGTGTTGAGGTTAGCCACGGAGCCGCCGCAAACTTTCTAAGTTCGCTGCGCAAGTATGAGCCCGGTTGCGACGAGCGCGATCGATTGCTTGCAATCACAACAATTTCCTTTGACATGTCGGTCCTGGAGCTATTTTTGCCCATTTTGTCTGGTTCTACAATGATCATCGCCAACGCAGGTGCAGTTAAAGATCCACGCCAAATAGTAAGCCTAATGCAGGCCCATCAAGTTACCATCTTGCAAGCGACACCCGCTACATGGACGATGCTCCTCGAGTCTGGATGGAAGGGGAAGCCGCGATTATCCAAGATCATTTGTGGTGGCGAACCGCTCTCGCGCCAACTTGCAGACCGCCTACTAGCATCTGCTGACTCCGTGTGGAATGTGCATGGACCGGCTGAGACCACCTATGGAAGCGTCGGAAGAGTTGGGGAGGGCGATATTGTAGTGGGAAAACCTGTTGCCAACGGTCGAATTTACGTCCTCGACGATGACCTGCTACCAGTGCCCATAGGCTGTGAGGGTGAAGTCTATATTGGCGGTGGCAGCGTATCAAACGGGTACCGCAATAAAGCTGAGCTCACACGTTCTTGCTTTCTCAGCAATCCTTTTCACGGCGGAATTTTCTTTCGCACGGGTGACCTAGGCCGTTTCATAGATTGGGAGAAACTCCAAGTGATCGGCCGCATAGATGGAGTGGTCAAGGTCCGTGGTCATCGCATCGACGTCGGTGATGTTGAGGCGGCCCTTGTTGACCATCCTGACGTGTCCGCGGCGGTGGTCATTAGTCGCGATGACCGCCTAGTGGCGTACTGCGTGTCTCGTGTGCCGTCTTCCCACCACGCTACTTCACTGGACAGCATCCTACGCCCTTGGGTTGCTGAGCGGCTCCCATCCTACATGCTGCCGGCATTTTTTGTTCCAATGGATGCTTTACCACTATCGCCCAACGAAAAGGTGAATCGTAAGGCTCTCCCAGATCCATTGGCGGTGATCAAAAACAACCACCTCTCTATCCAGCCGACCTCCGAATTGGAGCAGCAAGTACAAGCTATTTGGACAGAGATTCTTGGTCATGACCGCTTTGGTATAGAAGATAACTTTTTTAACATCGGTGGCGATTCCGTGCGCATCATCCGCATGCAAGCAGCCTTGGAGAGGCAGCTGCGTCGGCCTGTGCCGACTCCAAAACTGTTTGAGCACTTTACGATCAGCACTTTGGCTGCTTATCTCGCAGGCTCGCGCAGCAGTGGACCCCACAAAGAGAAGTCCCGCATGGTGTACCGCGGATCCAACGAAGATATTGCTATAATTTCCATGGCGTGTCGATTACCCGGTGGCGTGGCGACGCCAGAGGACTTCTGGCAGGTGCTTCAAAGCGGTGATGACACAACCACCGACGTGCCGAAGGATCGCTGGGATGCCGACAAGCTGTATAATGCCGACCCTGGCGTTGACGGCACGTCATATTGCCGCAGAGGTGGCTTTCTGGACTCAATTAACTCGTACGATGCATCCTTCTTTGGGATCTCGCCGCGTGAGGCACGAGTAATGGACGCTGAGCAACACCTGATGCTGGAGTTGTGTTGGGAAGGCTTTGAGCGAGCTGGCTATACAAGAGACCAGCTGAGTGGCAGCGCTACAGGCATCTTCCTCGGTGTTAGCAGAAATCGAGCAACAAGTAATGGACTCCCTGTAGATCTCAAGGGACACTCCATTACAGGAAGTGCCGACGCTACTCTGTCTGGCCGTCTATCTTACACGTTTAACTTGCATGGACCAAGCCTCACTGTCGACACCGCGTGCTCGTCGTCTCTTGTCGCTACACAATTGGCCTGCAGTGCTTTGCGTGAAGGCCAGTGCGACACCGCCTTGGTTGGCGGCGTAAGTCTTCTACTCACTCCCGGTATACATATCGAATTTAGCAGGCTTCGCGGTATTTCTGCAGATGGCCGCTGCAGAGCCTTCTCAAATGACACGGACGGCACAGGATTCAGTGAGGGTGCTGCTACTGTAATCCTGAAGCGTTTGTCTGATGCGCGGCGTGATGGCGATGACATCCATGCTGTGTTGCGCGGTACTGCTGTGATGCATGGAGGCCACAGCGTTAGCCTGACAGCGCCCAACGGCCCCGGCCAAGAAAGTCTGATTCGCACCGCCTTAGCTCAATCGGCACTAGAGCCAGGCAATATTGACTACATCGAAGCCCATGGCACTGCCACCAAGTTAGGTGATCCTATTGAAGCTATGGCACTGGCTGGAGTTTTTGGAGTGGAGCGTCCTCGCTCGGATCCTCTGATGCTCGGCTCTGTAAAGTCCAACATTGGTCATACGCAAGCGGCGGCTGGGCTCGTGGGTTTGTTAAAGGTTGTGTTGTCCATGCAAAACAATATGTTGCCGAAAACTCTTCATGTGAAGGAGCCTACGCGAGCAATCGACTGGAAGAGTGCCAACCTCGAACTAGTCCTAAACAATCGGCCGTGGCTACCAAACAAGGACCGCATACGGCGGGCTGGTGTGAGCGCGTTTGGAATTGGTGGGACCATTGCCCATGTCATCGTGGAGGAGTTCCATGGCGGATCCGCCATGGAAAAGGCTGGCAACACGGTACAACCCACTTTACCAGCAGCAGTCCTGTTCGTGCTATCAGGGAGCAGTAACTCCGCTCTGCGGGCACAGGCCGGGAAGCTTCGGCTACACATTGAGAGCGGCATTGGCAGAAGCCATAGCCTGACTGATGTAGCGTACTCGCTGGCCACATCTCGAACACACTTTCATCGGAGACTGGCAGTCGCAGCCAGGGATAAGCAGCAAATGCTTAAGCAGTTGGAGTCCATCAGCTCGGGCGGCAGTGAAATCCTCAATCCGAACAAAGCCGTCAAGGCAAGCTTGGGTATTCTCTTTACCGGACAGGGCAGTCAGCGGGTAGGAACAGGTAAGGACCTATATGCTGTCTTCCCCGTTTTTCGGGATGCGCTAGATGATGTTGCTGCCCAGTTCACAGAGCTGGAGTACCCCCTTCTAGATGTTATGTGGGCCGAGCCTGGGAGCTCAATCGCTTCCTTGCTAAACCGAACCGATTTTGCCCAGCCTGTACTGTTCGCTCTTGAGGTATCTCTCTGGAGATTATGGCAGAGTTGGGGGGTGAAGGCCGCCTTTTTGCTAGGGCATAGCGTAGGGGAGATTTCTGTAGCTCACGTTTCAGGTATCTTGAACTTGCGGGATGCTTGCCGACTTGTTTTTATGCGCGGCCGTTTAATGCAAGCAATTACCCGCCATGGTAAGACGATCGCAATAGAGGCAAGTAGCCATGAGGTAGCAGCGGTAATTAAAGAGTCGAATCTCGGTGACAAAGTTGAGGTCGCGGGCTATAACACGCCTTCCCAGACTGTGCTATCTGGAGATTTTGCAGCCGTAGAGGCTATCGAGGCTCACTTTGGAGGTTTAGGCGTCAAGCGCAAAGTTCTCAACACTAGACATGCCTTCCATTCATATCACATGGATGAAATGCTGGATGAGTTCAAGGCTGTAGCACAGACTATGCGATTCTGCCCGCCAACAATACCCATTATCAGCAGCATGACCGGGAGGCTGGCCAGCGAGGGGGAACTTGAACAAGCCGATTATTGGCCTAAGCAGGCTCGGAATGCTGTTCGATTTTGCGATGCTTTCCAATGCCTCTTCAATGAAGGCGCAAATATCTTTCTCGAAATCGGCCCTAGTCAAACGCTTTGCGGATTGGGCGCGGCATGTCTCCCTGACGTCCCTCAGGCGCACAGCACTCTCTGGCTGCCTTCCCTAAAGCCCAACACGGATGAATGCTCTTTAATCCAAGAAAACATTGGCAAGTTGTACGAACTTAATATCCCTGTCGACTGGCATGCGTTCTTTGGACCGTTTGGTTGCCGAAGGGTGGAGCTCCCCACCTATGCATTCCAGCGGGAGGTTGCCCAGCCTGCGAAACAAAGCAGTTGGTTTGATAAGAGCTTACAGAATACTGGTGCCGATAAAGCCGCACAAGATGTGAGAAGCATGATGTTCGAAATTAACTGGCGTCCAGTCGAGTCGCATAAGGCCCAACCCCATGGTTTGTGGGGTCTTCTCTGCCCATCAGAAGAGACTGCGTGGACGAAAGACGTACAAAAAGCCTTGTTAAGTGCAGGTATCCAATTGGTGTCTGTTACGAAGCTTCAGGAGGCCGAGGGGCTCGATGGTCTACTCTCGCTGTGGGACTCTAACGCCGATGTTATCGTTTCAGCGCATGATTTTGCCGGGAAAGCGTTAACTCAGTTGCAAGAGGTGATTCGAACTGGATATGCTGCGCCAGTGGTTTGGGTCACCCGCCATGCTGTAGGTGTCGATCATAATGACCACCCTGTTGGGATTGGGGCCGCGCCGCTGTTGGGCCTGATGCGCACTGCCCGGAGCGAGCATCCGGAACTGCATCTGCGCTTGATCGATGTGGATATTGCAACACCACTTACCAGTCTCGGCTGGGCCCTGATGTTGGAAGGTCCGACAGAAATTGCTGTCCGCAAAGGTCAGCTTCTAGAGCCTCACATGGAGCGTAGCAGCTTAGCTGCTACGTCATCTCCGCCCTCCAGGAAGCTACTGCTTCGAGCTGGCGGCACCGTATTGGTGACGGGCGGCCTTGGTGATATTGGAAGTCGTGTAGCTCGACGCCTGGTCAGCTATCATGGAGTGCGCGACTTGGTTCTACTATCGCGGCGCGGCATGCAAGATCCTGGTGCCGAAGCAATCGTCGCAAGCCTTGCAAAACTAGGTGCCAAAATCACCGTTGTCGCGATCGACGTAGCAGTCCCTGAAAGCCTCAGGTCCATTTTGCAGATTTTCACAGCCGACCGGCCCCTGCGTGGTGTAGTTCATGCCGCTGGAGTGGTCGATTCGGGTACACTGCCGTGCCTAACGGCCCAGAAATTTGCCTCAACTTTTATGCCAAAGGTGGACGGCTTGTGGAATCTGCACCAATTGACTAAAGATATGGATCTGGATTTCTTTGTCATGTTCTCTTCTATCTCGAGTGTTATGGGGTTGCCGGGGTTGGGTAATTACGCTGCTGCTAATTCCTTTGTCGATATGGTCGCACATCTGCGACGGGCTCAAGGACTGCCAGCCACCTCACTGGCCTATGGTACCTGGGATGGAGATGGTATGATAACCACTCTAGTCTCGGCTACCCGTGCCCACCTCTCGCAGTTTGGACTGGGTTTACTCGCACCGGAAGTCGGCTTAGATCTGTTCGAGCAAGCAGTTCAAGAAGGCCGCGTGCTCAGTATACCCGCGGTGCTTGATGTGGAGCGGCTCAGAGTCTACTGTGAGAATCAAGGTGGTGTGCCTCCCTTCTTGCGCTCAATGCTGGGCCAAAGTGAAGCCACGAAGCCAGTCCTCAAAAGTGCGAACTTGCGTGACATCTTGGTCGAAGCTGCTCCCGAGAGTCGCAGTGGCATCGTGCTGCGCATGGTACAAGCAACCGTTGCCCAGGCGTTGGAGTATGCCACGCCAGATGATCTGGACGCCAGCCGACCCCTGCAAGAGTTTGGGATTGACTCTTTGACGGCGGTATTGATGCGCAACCGTCTGGCGACATTGACAGGTATCGCACTGCCACCCAATATCGCTCTTTTTCATCCGAATCTGAGAGCACTTAGTGATTATCTGCTTTCCAAGTTGACAAGTGAGATTAACAAACCGAAGGTCACTGTAACAGCAACTTCATATGTCGATATGACAGCCATCAGAAGAGGTGTTCTCGACCCCAAAATCCAGTTCCACAATGTGACCAATCACACAACTGTCTGTTCTAGGCACCCCAAGAATGTGTTGGTGACGGGCCCAACTGGTTTTGTTGGTGCATTTATGGTATACGAGTTTCTTCAAAGAGGCATGAACGTGTACTGTCTCGTTCGGGCTAGCAGCCTCAGCCACGCGCAAGAACGTATGGTCAAAACGCTGAAACGATATAGTCTGTGGAAGCCCGACCATGAGGCATTGATCCACTCGGTAGTTGGCGATCTCTCCCAACCCCTACTTGGTCTCTGCGAGGCTAAATTTGACGACTTGGCCAACGTAGTTGATTATATTCTTCACTCCGGGGCTCTTGTTGACTGGATGCGCCCGTTGGAGGACTACCTGGGACCCAATATCCTTGGGACCCATGAGATTCTACGTCTCGCCTCTCGTGGCCGAAGCAAGGCAGTCCATTTCATATCCACGATCTCTACATTGCCTATTCATCTAGGTTACGGCCTTACCGAGAATGATAGAGAGTACAGCTATGGTACCTCGAAATACATAGCTGAGGGAATGGTTTCTGCGGCTCGTTTTCGAGGCGCCTTGGCATCGTCGTATCGGTTACCGTTTGTCGCTGCATCAGCAACGAATGGCCATTTTCGGCTGGACCGTGGTGACTTTTTGAACAACCTCATCACTGGAAGTCTGGACTTGGGTGCCTTTCCTTCAATAGGCGCCGACCTTTCCTCTGTTCTACCTGTTGATTACCTGTGCAATACGATTGCTACCATCATGACTGAGGACCATCAGCGAATTGGTGAGGACTACGACTTTGTTAACCCACAATCGCCTACGTTTGACCACTTCTTTCAAGTCATGGGTGCTGCTAGCCGTGGCGAAGCTATTCTCCCCTTTAGCGAGTGGCACTCTCGAGCACTTGAGTATGCAGCCGTCCATCCAAAGAGTTGTATAGCGCGCATTACTACAATCATCGATGGCTACACCGACGAGACCGCAGCCGAGTTGATGAAAGGAGGCCCAATTAGCAAGCATGTCTTGGGGCTGGATGTTTATCCCCCTCCATTGTTTGATGAAAAATATGTTCACAGATACCTGAACTGCATAATGGCAGCGAAGGCTGAGACTTGAAAGTACAATCGCGACAGCGGCGGGAGAGCGAGCTTCTTGTCCCGGTGCCAGAAACGGAGGCCAGCGGTACGACTATGCGCGAGCGCCGAAGGCATCAGCATCGAGACACCCAGCGCACTTCCTGCGTCTGACATCTTGTTCTTAAGCTCATCGCTTGAGCCCCTCGCGCCCCGTGTTCGCTTCAACCCCTCCTGTTTCAATGTCGGCCCGAAATCCCAATGTATCTTGCGCGCGAAATGCGCATGGTCCAGACTATTCCTAGACAGGTATCACCCTCCTCCGCACTTGGTGTGAAAGAACTATGCCTCAAAATGGTTGGTTTAACTTAGTAGTTAGGGCTAGAGTCCTTATGTATAGTAGAGCGGACAGGATGTCTAATTCTCTTAAGTCTATAGTCATTTGTAATTGTTCTAAGTATTATGCGTGAAAAGAGGTGACAAGACGCTAAACAACAGAGATTCTATAGGAGAAATTTCCCTTATTCGACTAGCTTACTTACTCTCCGCGCCCGCCTTCCTCTTCCCCATTTGAGCCCCGTGGCCATACGATTACCTACAAATAATGCTCGCTCCGCGACTCTGCAACCAGTAGCCCAATCGCGCGGTCCTCAAATATCACACCGCCCGCCTCGGAATCCCGAACGAAGACTCCTTCCACCAAGAGAGCATATCCAAGTTGCTGACCTCGGCGACAAGGCCGGGGTGACATTCGGTTCTTTCCACCATGGCCGTGCTGCCAGTTTTGCTCCCCTGTCACTGGTTGGTCTCACCACCACCGCCACCACTCTCCTATCACGGACCCTTCCCACTGCCGGCCCGGGTTCGTCACCGCGACGCCAGCGAAGTGGCTGGAAGCCAGGGTCAGAATATTACCCACGATGTTGTCACATAAAGTCTGCTCCTGCTTAGACGAGACCGCCGTGTATATGCCTTTGCTACTTCTATATGCTCTGCCGCATGGATGTATCCGTACGGGCTAGTCATCCTCTTCACTTTGATTATTAGCAGAATTGTGGTTACCCTCGGCTAGGTTCGGGAAAAGGCATATTTGCAGATTGTGTCTTCAGAGCTAATTCGTCGTAGGGTGGATATATTGATATATATTAGGTGGCATTCTTACGATTATCTTGCAGGTAAGTAGTCCGCCGATTTATTTCGTTGATATGGCAGTCTTGATCGCATATACGCCTGCAAAAGGGGTCATGAAGTTCACTAGCCCCCTGATGAACACCACATCTGCACGAAGAAGGCTGTCTGCGGGATCGTAGGTATATCATTAAGCATTTCCCAGACTCCTCTGTACTAGCTTTATGTGGCTGCAATTGTTGCGTTACGTCTTTTTCCGCACCTGGACACAATTTCAGCTCTACTTCTGCATCTATCCCTTTGCACCAAAGTTGTGTTACGTCAAGTTGTGTTACGTCACTTAACAGTTGCTGTCGAATTGTCGAATTGGAAAGTGTCGAGCAGTACCTGCTCCTCAATGAGAATGGGAAGAAAGTTCTAATCTGGCTAAACAACTGGTTGTTGCCGTTAAGAAACAGTCGTGCCTGAGTAGACCGCTGTTCATTGGGCTTCAACGCCTTCTAGCATTGTTGACCGGTCACAAAGCGATAACACCTATCGCAGCTGTTAAACGCCTTGCTTATGTGACATGAAACATGCGGCAGCTAAAGGGGCGCAGCATGCTCGAATTAGGTCTCAATACGCGTGGCGATTATTGAAAATTCCAAGGCATTGCTACATAACTTTGTCAGGGCACGCCTTTATATCTCGGATGCTTCCAGCTCGAAGTAGTGGTATGCTGCGTTTACTATAGATAAGGCAGAATTGAGGTTAAGGACCTAGGCTTCAGCCATCCTTGATGTCATAATATCACGGCGGTTCTCTCGCTTTTGTTTATGTTGGCTTAACATTTGCATCCGGTCAATTTGCACGCTTCATTTGCGTCATCCTTAATCAATCAGCGACATGATATCAACTAATACCTACGCACTCCTCCTCTCTCTCATTCTCTTGGCCTTCGCCGTCGAAAAGGCTGACGACATCCCTATAGAAGACACTACAGCCTTCCGGTTGGCCTTTGAGGCTAACCCTTGTGTGACGGCATGCGCTATCAAACCCTCTGCGACTTTCAAATCAATTCACTCATGCGACCCAGCCAACGCTTTTAGCTGTATCTGCAACAATCCTACACTGTCAGTCGAATTAAAGAGTAGTATCAGCACCTACTGCTTCAACCACTGCGGCGCAACATGGATACCCTTGGCTACGCCGATATTGGAAGAATATTGTAAAGATAACAGTGCAACAATGACTGGGGAGTCGAATACTCCAACTCCGCGTCAGACACTGGCTTCGACGCCAACATGGACATCGACATCGACAGCGACAGCGACAGCGACAGCGACAGAGAGTCCGGATCTGACGACTCCGGAAGGCAACCCAGAGTCTGGAGGGCTGTCTAAGTCAGAAATTATTGCGATCGCGGTTGGAGTGCCAGGAGCGATAATGGCTTGCGTTGCGATATATTTTTTAGTAAAGAATTACTTGAACAGGAGAACGCCAGCCTCCACTGAATGGACAATGAGCCATAGCTAAAGCTTAACTCCGCATTCTAACGTATTCAGCTCAAACCAATTTATAGCGTGTCCAGAAGTTGGTCAGTTAGTCAAGTTAGTTAAATAGTTGATTTTTAATGCAGCGTTTGTTTATTCTATGTATCCTTGAGCTCATCCAAGACGGGCTGCAACCGCTAGATTGATTATCTGATACTGTTTTGGAATTCCGCTACCTATCATCAGCTAAAAAATATATCGCAGTGCCTAAGCTAACCACCATAGGCATGAGGATTTGCTGGGCTAGAATCTTGCTTAACGACCCAATGCAATATACCAATTCATGATCCTCAAGGACACCTAGTCGATGCTCTTATTTCGCGAAAAAGGCCATTAGATGGTTTTGCTCCCCGCAACGCCCCACAATCACTGCGCATCCTATAGTTCCCCATATCTTCATGATTTCTGTCGCGTTCTTGCATTCTCCTAATATCTCATCATCAACCCTATTCAGCGTTCCAGCGACACTAGATGTGAAGCCTGATTCTTCAAGCATTCGTTCTTAAGAGTCTAGCGGAACGTTACCCTAGTTACCGTCGCTTCACCCCTTAAGGCGGCAGGGGGCTCAGATTCCATGCTATGCCTATTGGCACGATTAAGAGCATCAATCCACTAAATTACAAGATTGTGTATGGCAGAGCGGGTGGAATGCTCAATTCTCTTGAGCCTATGGTCGTATGTGATGATGTGGGCGTATACATTCTTTTTGAGTTGTATTCCCACACCCGTACTCCCTCCACGTCACGAACCCAACTCCAATACACGGAAGCAAACACTGCACTGGTTGGCCGCCCCCAGATATTCCGCAATTTGCTCTCGCCGGCCGCCCTACTATATGTCGGCAGCGCTGGATACGGTATCGAAGGCTACCATTGAAACTTCCGACCTAGATGCCT
The DNA here is from genome assembly GCA_030180035.1 of Pseudogymnoascus sp. SDFLT0511. NCBI lineage: Eukaryota > Fungi > Ascomycota > Leotiomycetes > Thelebolales > Thelebolaceae > Pseudogymnoascus > Pseudogymnoascus sp. SDFLT0511. Next base: position 983,917 of record JASCQD010000008.1, on the reverse strand, counting down.
TTACCTAACCACTATAACCTCACCATCACAGGCGAACCTATTAGCTCCACAAACTTCTTTGCGGGGTTGTAAATCTGGCCGGGACTTTAGTCGTGGCGTTGGAAACTGTCGTTTCTACTATACTCTGGGATTCTATTGAGGTAGCATCAACGGTAGTTCGATGAGTGGGTTTCTTGGGTCGATCCTACATACTGTCTCTTGCTTTTGTATTCTACTTATTATATTTCATTTTCTCTACTTTTAAATGTCTAGTATATAATTACTATTACTGTTTTATACAAAAATATACACCTGGCCCCAAATGAACCCGCCGTATAACAATATATATGCATCGGTAATCCAAATAAACCCAAACTCCCAACCATCAAATAACACACGTCAGCAAACCAAGATATGTCCAAACACCCCCTCCCCCCACCATTACGCCGCATCACCCTCCACACGCCCTACACCATCACCCCTCCCCTCTCCCCCCTTAACCGCCAAATCCTCCCCAGCACCCTCATCAATCTCCACCGGATGCTTCACCAGACTCTCATACCACTGCGCCACACTCCCCAGCAAAAACGCCCAACTCCCCCAAAACGTCGCCAACCCCGCCTGATACTCCCCCTTACTCCCCCTCCAATACCCAAACGCCCCCGACATCGTAAACCCCACCGACCCGACCAGATTCCACGCTCCAACCCACCACCCCAGTGTCCGCGGCGCAGGCTTCCACCACCGCTCCTGCGTCTCGATCATGAAGAGGCAGGAGGAGATGATGAAGCCCGTCCCGCCGATGACCTGGGGCGCCCAGTATGCGCCGTCGATGGCGGCCTGGGAGAGCGAGGATTGGATGGAGGGGAGGGCGGTGAAGCCGGAGATCCAGAATACGGTGGCGGCGAGGAATTGGGCAAGGCACGCGAGGAAGCCGATTTCGCGGATGTAATGGTGACGTAGCTCGTGGAGGGTGGGGAACCAGACCCAGGTGTCGAGGACGTTTGCTTCTGGGAATTTCTTGGGCGCGAGCGGTTTCTCCGTCTCGTCTTTGGTGATTTTGCGGTTGCCGACGAGGTTCTTCTTGTTTGGGTGGTGGTGCGTGCAATTCTCCCCGCTGGGCCTCAGGCGCAGCAATCCATTGTGCCCGAGCGTCTCTTCAAAGGCCCAGCCGAAGCACTGGGTGCGGTTCTCGTTGACGGCCTCGATCATGAGGAAGACGCTGCCGATCTCGAAGATGGTGGCGCCGATGAAGGCGGTGATGCCCCCGGCGGTTGTGGCTTCGCCGGGGAAGGTGGAGGATGGGCGCACGGAGGGCAGCCACACGAAGAAGGAGTTGATGACCCAGACCACGGAGCCCCAGGTGAACCATTGTGCGACGAGGTAGGAGACGTCCCAGATGGGGTAGTAGGTGAGCATGAGCCAGAGGGTGTGGAGGATTGGGCGGAGGGTATTGGAGGGTGGGGGGGCGAGGAAGTGGGCGTCGGCGGCGGGGGAGACGGCTATGGCGTGTCTGCCTGTTGCGGTGGTTAGTACGATGGAGCTGCGGATAGAGGGTGAGCTGGGGATGGCGTACCTTTGCGATTGTCTCTTGAGCGCCATAGATGGTGGACATCTTTGACTCTTTGGCTGCCATCAGCCTCGGTCTTGGCTCTTGGAGGTTGTGCAGGCGGGCGGCCGTCATCGAGAGAAGGCGCATTGAGACGCGTCAAAGGCGGGGCTATAGGTCGTCTCTGCGCTGTCGGATTGAGGAACGACACTGGGATCCGTGACCACTCCTTCATTGCTACGAGGCCGACACAATGGACGGCATGGATGTGAGAGTGATAAAAAGTGACGAGGCTCTAACCACGATGACGAGGCTGAATCTTGGCAGCAGGAAGGACGATAGCTTGGCAGCAGCACGGCAAGTTCCCGAAGCCGGATGAGGCGATGGACCCGCTTCGCCAGAACGAGAGGAGGATGGATAGCGCGAGGTGTACTGGTACTTTGGTCCGTGGTACACCGGGGATTGCAGTAAAGTCAGCGTAGAGCATAAGCTAGAGAAGTCAACTACGCCAGAAGTAGCACGGCACAGCGCCGTTGCCAGGGATTGGGGAACCTGCTGAGTGGGACGGGGAAGAGCCGGACTGGCGAACCCTTGCTGGAGATAATGGGGAATGGTAAGGAGAGAAGATGGATATGGGGCAGATGTGCGCTGAGGAGGGCCAGATGGACGGGGCGTGGAGAGTGAGGGTGGAGCTGGCCCCCTACAGTAATTCCTTGCTACGCCGTGGTGCTCCTTACTACTCGCTGGAATTCCCTACAAACTCGTTGCTGTTCCCTTCAAACTCGTTCCTGCTCCTTACTTGTATCCCGTAGATGTGGTTGGATGCGTGGGTTGTGGGTATTTTGTGGGAGGTGGCTGTGGGTTTTGTCGATTGTCTGTTGGGTCGGATGAGATGAGGCGGGATGAGGCGGCACGAAGTTATGTAAGGTGGTAGTGGAGGTGTAGTGGAGTGTACCGAGTACACTCGGTATAGTGCACCGTTTCTGAGTGTGGTTCCTTGCTGTGGTTCGTGGTTCGTGGTTCGAATAACGGGTAGCTGGCACAACGGGTTTAAACTTGGCTCTGGCTCGGGACGAAGGAAGGGAAGGAGCGAAGGAAAATAGGGAGCTCGGCTGGCGGACGGGGGACAGCGGGATGACGGGATTGGGGAGAGCTGTCAGGAGCCAGAGCCAGACAAGAGAGCCGGGAGAGGAGAGGAGGCGTTCGGTCAAATTCCACAGTACAGCCACTGACCACTGAACAGCACATTGTGTCACCACTCAATATACTCCGATAGACAGCCTATTCAGCTATACGGGCCCAATATACCACAGCAGATATCACCAAATAGATTAACCTACAGCAAGGAGTAAGGAACGAGTAATACAGGAAGAAACACGGCAAGTCATCCCTCCTGCATCTTGCAGTTCCAGTTCCAGTTCCCGTTCCAGTTGCAGTCGCGTCTGTAGTTGCATCTGCACCTTCCATCGCACACATCTTCCATTCCTCACCACCATCCGTTATACTTGATTACGGCCTGTACAACTATCTGTACGCCGTTCTCCAGGGCCGCACAAGGGCCGCACATTATCGTCCGTGTCAATCACAGTCGCAATCACATTAAGGTCGCATGCATCTCAAACACGCTAACATCTCCACCCTTTAATTTGGGAAAAAGAAATCTCCACAGTCCCCAACAGGAAGGGGAAACACCAACGCCAACGCCAACTGCACCAGGAACAAGGGGCAGACCACCAGGAAGACCGCCGGGGACACACAGGGGGCACGCCAGGAATAATACCAGGAACACCGCAGGAACACCGCAGAACCAACAGATCCAACAGAAACCACAGACACCACTGCGTACGGAGCACTCTCGACACCCGACTCTGCTCTGCTCCTCATACATCTCCTTATACTATTCGGATCGTTGCATCGTACCGCTTCTCATCCATCCGAGTCCACCTTTTGTGCTATACCAGTAGTGGTGGATAGCGTCCTGCGCAGCTCGAGAACGGCGCATTCGCTGCCCATGACCACCCCTTTTGCCTCCATTTACCTTACACCCTTACACTTCCTTACCCCCATCCTCTCCTGTCCCCTAGTGCCCCCAATGGGATACACTGCCGACTTGCGAATCTACCAATTAGTGCGCCCTGCGACTGGCCTACGAAGAGGTACTTCCTAAATCGGTCCCTGTACCTTACATCACATCCCACCACCCCATCCTAATCCCGCCTGGCCAGCTTGGGCCACCCCCCTTCACAAGCAACGGCTGCGCTCCACCATTAACAACTCGACATTTCCACCACGCTGCTGAGTCGACTCGACTCTACTCTGCTCAACTTCTTCTACTTTCATCCGCATTCTTCACCTCGAGTTGACTCGAGCTTTTATTCCTACACTCGCCTTTCTCTCTGCTATTTGCTGGAGCCCTTCATTTCTGAACATCTCCTTATTATCTGCCGCCAATTGCTGTCCTGCCATTTCCCCCCTGGTCGGCAATCTTACTTGAAGATATCCGGAGTAGACTCGTCAGTTTTTACCAGAACCCCAGATTCTCATGCTGTTCACACGCGCTAACGGTTGCACGCAGTTCGTTCGTCTTTGCGAATCATACATACCCCGCCAGTTCTCTCCAGCGTTATATAGTTATCAGACTCGGGCATCGAATTTCCACTCCGCATACCAACACGGATCGGCGAACCGACGCCGTAACGAAACGAACCAAATGACATTAGCAACCCTCCGACGGGCAAGATGAACGCGTGGGAGACGGACGACGAGTATGCCGCGGCTGCTCAGCGGCCGTTGCCTACGCCCGTAGACACACCCAGTAGGAACTCGTCGCGTCACTCCCGACGCTCAAGGCGGAAGAAGTCCGTGTCGCCAGTGCACGCTTCGTCGCCGGGCCCCATACCCCACGCAGAAATGCACAACCGAAGGGAGTCGAGGGACGTGGCCATCGACGAGAACATATCCATACTCGACCCGAGACGTTTCACCCCTACGCTCCATGCGAACTTGGTCGCGGAAATTCTCAATCTGAGGCGGGACCAGGAGGAGAAGATACGAGCCATTGAGGGGTTAGAGGAGACTCTGCATCAGTCGAAAGGCGAGGTGGAAGAGCTCTCAACCACCCTGTCTTCCAATGCAAAGGAGAACCGATCTTTGAAGCGCCAACTAGCGCTCCTGGAAGGTGGAACATCCTCTGCGCTCGGAGAGCTGGCAAGAGAGCGCGATGAGGCTGTGGAAAGCGTTTCCGACATCAAGCGACGTTTGGATGCTTCGCAGAAGAAGGTTCGCGCGCAGGAAGTGGATTCCGATAGGATTCACGGCCTGTGGGCTCAGGACAAAGATACGTGGGACGATGAGCGTAGGAAACTCGAACGCAAGGTCCACGTAGCTGAAGGACGCTTGAAGACTGTCCTTGATGAGGTTGCAGCGTATCAAGCCAGCCATCCCATGCAGGAATCCGAGGCCGAGGAGGTCGGGGGTCATGGTAGTGACACGGCTAGCGTTCGCTCTATGAGCATGACAAACAGTGTCCGCTTCTCTCTGCTCCCCAACAACGGGTCGAAGCTGAATGGTATGAGTCTTGCGGACGAGCTTGATTTCGGAGACGACGACGAGCTATCGCAGATGTACCAGGATGGGCGCGAGAGCGTTCTCTCCAACACCCATGGCCGCGAGAGCGTGCTTTCCAACACGCATGGGCGCGAAAGCGTTCTTTCGACAACACATAGGCGCAATCTCAGCCGCGATAGTATGATGTCAAGGACCCACAAACATACCCAGAGCATTGAGAGCGTCAGGAGACCTGGTAGCGTTGCTCGCGGCCGACTCCTTGCCAATCAATCTGTTTTGGAGAAGCTCGAAGGGCGTATTGCGGAAGGCGACGAAACCCTGGTGCTCAGTAAGCCTGATTATGTTGATTCCAGCACACAGTATTCTCCACCCATCTCACCTGCCTCGAATCCACCTGTGCTGCCAGATTCCGCTGCCGAGCCGCAACTGAGACAGGTTGACAATAACCAAGGAGGGGAGACAGAGGCCAACCAACGCCGCAAACGCGTCCGGGCGAGTACTCCTGTTCCCCTGGTCGCTCCCAACGCAGCGGATACAATGGTCTCTAGTGCGTGCCAGACCGTTGATGAGCCCCCTAGCCCGCCAAGAACTCCCACGACACCGACCGTAGTCACGGAGGACAAGGAATGTATGATCTCGATCTCGACACAGACTGAAGGCGAATGGGCGCCTGTGGTCAAGGCACCCCCTGTGCCCCCAACAATCCCATCAATTTCAATACACCCACCGACATCGAGACCAGCAACTCCAAAAGAATCGCTGCTACCTCAGTACTTTAAGGACGTTGCGTGCCAAGTCTCCATGCAGGTAGCCGCTCCATACAGCTCCGTTTCCGTGCAAACGGAGGAAATCAGAGTTGATAAGCGATTGAACTTACTTCCCCTGCACCTACAGCCCTCATCAATATCATCATGCCCCTCGTCTCCTGAACCATCAGCCCAGCCTGCTGGCTTCTTTACACCAGGTGTGGTGCCGCCGCCTCGAAACCCAAGACGAAAGAAGAGCAACCAGAGCATTCGAGAGCCGCCTTCTTCGCCCCCCGTTCCTATGCGGTCGCCTCCTCCCCCGCCAATGGCAGCCGAGACACATGATTCGTATCCTGGCAACAATGATGATGGCCCTCTTTCGACCGACAAGGGGATCAGACGCCCTCCTCGCATTAGCAGCTTGTTTGCTGGCTTCGAGAACGTCAGCTCCGATGACGCGGATGATTTTGCCGATGGTGACCTGAGCGATAGCGATTTCAGGACAGCGCTCTCTGCTCCAAGGCCGAGGAAATCTCTCAATAGAGGCAAACGGAATTCAACGGCGCCAACATCCGTTCCGGAAGATGAGGAACCCGTTGAGGAGACTGTCTCAAACCACGTGAAGAAGCAAGCCCGACAAGCACAGGGGGGCTACGATGCCAACGGCGAGGTTATCCCGAGAGATTCTTCGAATGTGTCTGGCGCGAAGTCACCCGTCATGCGAACCATCCGACAATTCGATAAGCCGCTGAGCTTGGTGATGCCGCCTGCTCGACCACAACAGACGACCATGCGCCGTGCTGCCCTTATCTCTAATGGGATTGCTGCACATCAAGGCCGCTCTCGCAGCCCCAGCTTGCCAGATATCAAGGAACCACCATTCCCCATTCCGACGCGGGCAAGCTCACGGAAGCCTCCGTTCAGCGCGAGTGCCCCCAGCGACGGAAGCAGGAGCCCAACTCGGGAACCGTGGTCTCGCCGTGGATCCGGAAGAGGACACCATCGCATCAACAGCATTCGCAAGGTCCGTTCTGCTGCCGCGCTTCCCGATGTTGGTGGACGACCCCGACGTCGTGGGAGCAGATCCCCGCCGCCGTTCTCGCCGTCGACAGAAGCTCCAGAGAGCCCACAGCTGCCCCCAATGCCAAACAACGAAATCACGTCACCATTCATGGGACACCGCGACAACCGAAGCTCGTACGGATATAGCACGCACAGGAAGCAGCCGTCGAATACCACTGCGAATACCTTCAATACCAACCAATCTGCTGGCAGCTCTGTGCAGGCCACTAGCGTGGTTGACGCGATTGCACAAACGATGGTCGGCGAGTGGATGTTCAAATATGTCAGGAGGAGGAAGTCATTTGGAGTCACCGAGTCAAACGCTCTGGACAACGATGGGTCGAACGGTGTTCGTCACAAGCGTTGGGTTTGGCTGGCACCGTATGAGAGAGCAGTCATGTGGAGTAGCAAACAGCCTACTTCGGGATCTGCTCTGATGGGGAAGAGTGGTCGCAAGCGTAAGCAATATCAACCCCTTTCTATGTTCATATCTAACACGGTTACAGTAACGATCCAATCTGTCTTGGATGTCAAAGACGATAATGCGGCACCGAAGGGTGTTAATAATCTCTTCAACCGCTCCATCCTCATCCTGACCCCAGCACGAGCCCTGAAATTCACAGCAACATCACGAGAACGCCACTACATCTGGCTAACCGCGCTCTCCTTCCTCGCTCACTCCTCCCAAGCCATCCCCGAGGTAATGGCCCCTCACCCACCCCCTAGCGAAAGCGGCAACTTCGACATCCTGCGCCAAAACGGCGCGCGCCTCCAGAAGCATCCCATCCGCGACTCCATCCGCGTCGCCAAGGGCCGCACAATCCTCTCCTCTACGCAATCCGGCCCCACAACCGCCCAATCCAGCATCCACCGCGGCGAATACAGCATCCGCACCGACACGAGCACGCGCGGCGGCGGCGGCAGCACAGCCGACCACAGCGTCAAGGACATTGGCGGCCCGGCCTCCGGGCCCGACGGCTTCGTTCCGGACGCCGCGGACCCGCCTATCGTACCGCGCTTCACGGACCGCGCGCTGATTAGCGGGATCGGGCATGGCCGCAAGCGCAGTAATACCGGCTCGCGTATTCCGCCGCCGTTGTCGTTCCGGGGATTCTCGGAGAGGGGGGCGATGTCGACAGGTGGGAGTAGTAATGGTGGTGGAGGTGGAGGATTCAGCAATTATGGACATGCGCCCGCGGGGAGCACGGCGGGGATGAGTGTTGGGACGAATGGGTCGAGTGATGTGTATACGGCTTCTCAGCGCTCGAGTTCAGTCATGGGGGGTAACAGTATTAGTTTCTCCAACGGCATGTCCAACTCCAACCGCACCTCGATCCGCACCTCCGACGCCTCGTCGCGTCCGGGGGCCGTGGTGAACAATTTCTTCGAAGCGGTCGGGACGGTGAGGATGGAGGCTTTTATCAGCCCCCTCGCGTTCCCGAGAACGGACGACTATCCGGTGCAGATTGATGACCTGGGGATGGGAGCGGGCTCGACGCGGTCGGGCGCGAATCGGAGGAGGAGTAAGGAGAGGAGACGGAGGAGTCGGAACAGGGATAGTTATTACGGGCGCCGAGCGTATCCGCCGACGGATGTGGAGGATTGGTATGGGATCCGGACAGCAGGGGAGGAGGAGGGGAGGGGCGGGAGGGGGGATGATCCGTTTAGGGGGTTCTAAACGTGGGGAAGCTTAATTTACCTGACTCTGTCATTGTCTGCTACGAAGCGTGGCGTAGTTTGAAGGGAGGTGGGGGAGCGGAGATTCGGGGGGCTGGGGAAACAAACAGCCACCGACGAGAGGAGGAACGGACAACAGCTACTGGCGCATTTTTATAACATCCTTTGTTTTTTTGAAACACCAAAATTTTTGGAGGAAGGAAAGGGGGAAGGGGGCTGGGACCTTGTTATTTTTATCTTCGGAGTATTATACCATTCTTGTCATTCATTTTTCGGGGTGGGGGGCGCCGCCCTTGCGGGGGGGTGGTCGTCTCTTGATTTTTTGATCACTGTTTTTTTTGTTGTTGTTTTGTATACAAGAGACCCAATTTTTGCCATAGCTGTCTAGAGTTGTGTAGTTTTATAGAGTGGAGGGGAGGGAAGGGGAAGAGGGGAGAATATAAAACGTTTGATGGGTAGAATTGATGGTGTGTGTTTCTTGAGTGATGTGTTGTTGAGTTTGCTGTGTGTGCTCTTTTGGGGTCGACGTATGCTATCCAGGGATTTACTTTTGTGATGTGCTCTTCGGAGTTGATGCAGAACGTGTATACGTCCTTCTTGCTGGCCACTGCAAACATGGTTTTCCTTGGGAGGGTGTTATACAGAGATGCACAGCCAAAACCGTGTGGAAATATACGAATACTGAGCTTGATGGCTGAATATTGGGCAGCACCACACCACCTGACATAAACCAACCAGGAAGCTGGAGAGAAATCCTTCGGTTTCAGAGCCAATAGTTCAGCGAGTCCCCATGCGCGCGTCTTTTGGGGTTGGGGGGGGGGTTATCACGTGCATCACCATGTTGCATTGTCTGTTCGCACGCTGGTCTATCCAGCCAAGTCGGCCAGCATAGTTATTCGGACTGTACGCTTCGCTCATAGTTGGGTATGACCAATAGGTCTTTCATTGTAGACTGCTAACTGCGTAATCGATCTAATGGCCAGAGTGGATATTGCGCAACCTGAGCGGTGCGGGCCGAGTCACTCCCTTAGGAACGACAAAGTGCAGCAGCAGGGGTGGATGTGATAGGATTAGAATCACTGTGATGGAAGAGGAGACCGCCAGAAACGCTAAGCGCCAGCCTTGTCAAGACGAAACCTCCAGAAAACCAAGCTCTCAGACTTGACAAGACTCTCCTATGCTCATGATTTGGCTCATGCTATCGCATTACTCTGCCAACACTGATCTTGATTTCATGTCGAGCTAGCATCTATGGCGAAGATCCATCGGTCGGGAGTCTCACTGCTCTCAGAGAGCGACAACGATAGCGATATCGGAAACCGGCGTGATCTGAAGTATAATCCCCAGCCATTCTCCACCCGTTAACCACAGTGCGGTCTGACTGCGAGTAGTATCGTCTTCGTCCATGGCCTTAGAGGGCATCCACGCGGGACATGGTTGCATCTACGGCCCGATTCTACGACTAGTCGCAACGACGGCACTGATATCAGCGCCGACAAGCAGAAGGAGAAGACTTTCTTCGGATTTAAGAGGAGTAAGAAAGATACGGACGATAAGGGGCAGACGAGCACTTCTCCGCCGTCGGATATCTTCTGGCCAGAAGAGTATCTCGTGCCAGACCTTCCCCAGGCTCGAGTATGGACATACGGGTACGACGCGGATGTCATTGGGGGACTTTTCCAGGCAAACAACAAGAATAGCGTTTCACAGCATGGCCGAGACTTGGCCGTTCAGCTGGAGAGGAATATTGATAATGAGGTATTCCAGACTCCTCTATTTTTCTTTAGAAAAGCCTAACGAGCGTCTACGTAGGATCCGATCGTGTTCGTAGCACATAGTCTTGGTGGAATTATCACAAAAGATGTGAGGCCTTACGCATATACCTAGAAAGACTGCAGCTATTAATGCACTAATATAGGCATTGCATAAATCAGAGACGATCTGCAAACGGACAAGGCTGATTGTCTTCCTTGGGACGCCACATCGAGGAAGCTCGTACGCAGGTTGGGGGGTGATCGCATCAAACCTAGCGAGATTAGGCCTGCAAGACTTAAACAAGAAGCTCGTACAGACGCTTGAAGTCAACGGCGAGGTTTTGGACAATATTCACGAGGAGTTTAAGACTATACTTAGCAAATGTCCTATCAAAGTGCACTCATTCCAAGAGACAAAGGGGATTTCTGGCATGAAAGGTCTAGATGGCAAGGTACAGTAGACCAAAGACACTATACTATAAACCATGTAAAAACTAATAGGCAATACAGGTAGTAGACAACTTCTCCTCAAAGCTCGATCTTGCTAGGGACAAAGAAACAGTAGAGACTATCGACGCCAATCATATGGAAATGGCTAGGTGTAGCAGCAAAGACGATGCGTCTTACCGCCAGATCCATGGAGTTCTAAAGCAGTTTGTAAGGGCTAGACTGTCAAGCAAGGAAACAAACTCGGACAATAATGAGGATAAATCTAGTAAGTAATTATGTATTAGGAATATATTATGCTGCTCGTTACTTATCTCATCTAGCGCCCGCGAAACTATTCATAGTTCCCTTCTCGCAAGATGAGCACTTTGTTGGCCGAGAAGACATTTTAAATCAACTAGACTTTGGCGGCCAGCAGGAGACACCAAGAAAGCATAGGAGACACGCAATAGTCGGTCTTGGGGGAGTTGGGTAGGTCTTCTACTACACCTAAATTCACAGCAGCTAAATGCGCATAGGAAATCACAAATCGCTATCGAACATGCATACCGATTGCAGAAGCACCAACAGCAAATATTAGTGTTCTGGATCCATGCAAGTACCAGGACCCGCTTCGAACAAGCGTACCAAGATATAGCGGAGAGGCTTGAGCTTCCAGGACGAGACAATCTGAAGGCTAACGTGCAACGTCTAGTATATAACTGGCTGTCAAATGAAGCCAACGGACGGTGGCATATGATACTAGACAATGTTGACGACGGAAGCGTGTTTTTTGAGAATAATGACGTCGTTGGGGACGTCTTGGAGCGACCACTAGAAACGTTACTTCCTCAGTCGCGAAACGGATCAATTCTTATTACATCACGTAATGCAACTGCGGCCAACAATCTCGTGGACACGTTTGGGAAGCTTGTGCAAGTAAAGCCAATGGAAGAGAAGGACTCCATTGCTTTGTTTAAGACAAAGATACCGGTAGACAAGTGCTCAGAAGCAGAACTAAGGGAGCTGGCCCAGTCACTTGAAGGTATCCCACTGGCTATTACGCATGCTGCAGCATACATACGGTCAAGGCCACGGGTTACCGTATCTATGTACCTCAGCCTGTTCCAAGAGAGCGAGTCGAACCAGGCTAGTCTACTAAATAACAACGAGACAAAAGACCTACGGCGTGATCACAGTATCAGGCACGCAGTGATTACGACGTGGCAGATTTCGTTCGATCAAATCCAACTAACGTGGCCAGACTCTGCAAAGCTACTTTCGCTCATGGCCATGTTTGACAGACAGGGGATTCCGGAGTCCATTCTGTACAATGGCAGAGATAGGCTGCAGTTTGAGGATGCAGTGGCGCCGTTGACAAGCTTCTCTCTAATTAAGGTCCAGAGTACGAAGCAGCCAGAGCCACAGGTTGGGGAGCATCTTCTTGAGATGCACGACTTAGTACAGCTAGCAACAAGGAAGTGGCTAGAAATACAGAAGAAGATTGGCAGGTGGCATAAAGCGTCACTGCGGATTATGGCTGCTGATTTCCCAAGCGGGGAGCACGAGACATGGGTAGCTTGTCGAGCGCTCCTTCCACACGCGCGAAAGGTGCTTGGTTACGCTCCAGAATACACAGAGGCAACACTGGATCGAGCGAGGATTGAAGATAATACAGTATGGTATCTTCTCCAGGTAGGAGAATATGCAGAAGCGGAGAATATTGGGCGGACTGCAATAATGGGGAGGGAAAAGATACTCGGCGTAGAGCATCTATATACGCTCTCTATTGTCAGTAATCTAGGATCAGTGTTAGAAAGCCAGGGCAAGTACGAAGAGGCGGAAGCCATGCACCAGCGGGCTCTGAAAGGAAGGCAGAAGATGCTTGGAGAAGAGCATCCTAACACGCTCACTAGCGTTGGCAACGTTGGAGTGGTATTAGAAAGGCAGGGTAAGTATAAAGAGGCGGAAGCATTACAACAGCGAGCTCTAGAAGGAAGAGAAAAGGTGCTTGGGGTAGAGCACCCTGATACGCTTACTAGTGTTAGTAACCTTGGATTAGCGCTATCAAGGCAGGGAAAATATAAACAGGCTGAAGCAATGTACTTGCGAGCTCTTAGAAGAAGGGAGAAAGTGCTTGGAGTAGAGCACCCACATACGCTTACTAGTGTTGGCAACCTTGGGTCAGTGTTAGAGAGACAGGGCAAGTACAACGAAGCAGAAGGGCTGTACGAGCGAGCTCTTCAAGGAAGGAAGAAAGTCCTTGGAGAAGAGCACCCACATATGTTCACTAGTGTCAGCAATCTTGGGACTGTGTTAGAAAGGCAGGGCAAATACGAAGAGGCAGAAGCGACGCACCGGGGAGCTTTGGAAGGAAGAGAGAAAGTGCTTGGCGTAGAGCACCCACACACGCTCACAAGTGTCAGCCAGCTTGGTTTGGTGTTATCAAGGCAGGGCAAGTACAACGAAGCAGAAACAATGTACCTGCGAGCTCTGCATGGAAGAGGAAAGGTCCTCGGACTAGATCACCCACAAACGCTCACTAGCGTTAGCCAGCTTGGGTCAGTATTAGATAACCTAGGCAGGTTCGAAGAGGCAGAAGCCATGCACCGGCGAGCTCTAGAAGGAAGAGAGAAGGTGCTTGGAGTAGAGCACCCGCATACGCGAACATCTATGAATAACCTTGCATTGACGCTAATGTCCCTAGGATGCAATGAAGAGGCTATTTCACTGATGGGGGCATGCGTCCAGCTGCGAGAACGGGTCCTTGGACATCATCACCCTTCCACGGAGTCTTCCCGTGAAACATTGAATCGATGGCAGATGGAGGATACGAGTTAAGAGGGTGAGTTACAGACGGAGGATACAAGCTCAGAGGAGGGCGTTTAATGCTACTGCATTGAATCTCTTATCAAAGGCACACCGGCATATCAGAATGTGCTCGGGGCCAGGCCCATCCTCATAAAATCTATGGGGAACAGCTTATGCGTATATTGAAATCCAACGAGATCTGTTAAAAGGATACTAACATTATATAGAACAATACGGCAATGCACTTCTCTCGGCTCCTCAATTGGTAGATAGAGAGAAATGGTCACGGTGATGAAAAATGGGACGTTCAGCGCCCTATATATAGCCACCCTGCAGGAAACGACGACGGTTGAGCTGCGGATATTGGCAATGATCATATATCCTTCATAAAATACCGTGTGCCACCAGCACTCAATCCGAAACCGAAGTCATACCTCGCCGGTCGCCAGAGAACAAAGGCATCAGTGACCATTGTCCTCTCGAGAGACAGAAAGCAGATCATTGGTAGATGAGTGGCAGATGGGGGATACACGTTCGGAGATGGGCGTTGAATGCTGAAGTATTGAATCTCTCATCAAAAGCACAAGTCATACCTCACCGGCAGCCAGAGAACATGATATCAGTCAGTGTACATTGTCCCCCCTCGAGAGACAGCAGGCAGGCCATTCGAGAGTGCGCAGGTGGTTACTTACCTGTCCATTAAGGAGGCAAGAAAGACTACTCCCCTAGCCTGACTGGGACGATTGCATGAGGAGACCAGTCGAAATATCCCGGGATAGTCTTTCTCAAAAGATATTCTGCGGATTGATTTAGAGTTGCGGGCCACCTCGACCATGGTTATCGCTTCTTTGGTCTCCCTGGCGGCCTCATCCACTTACACTTTGAGAACGAGCAGCAAACACCATAAGACGTCAGATTTGGTCACTGAACTAGCATCGGTTTATTTGAAAACCCCACAGAGCAATATTCTCGTTATCTTTATAGGAATCAATTCACATACTGCATGCAATTACACCAGCCGCTGAACCAGCAAAAACAAATCACAGTCCACTTCTGCCGACGAAGAATACGAAGTTTCATGAACGGACCAAGCACACTGAAATGAGACATCACTTCATCAGGGAGCTTATAATGAGGGTCGTGCTGAAATTGCCCGAGTGCCAACTCATGATAATCGATCAGATATCCTCACGGGCGCACTCTCCCGTCTAATCTTCTAGAGAAGGACTCGTCACAAAAATGGGTAGTTCCACTGTGCAGGGAAGCTACTGAAGGACCGGAGACTACGAGGGATTGGAGGTGGGGACGGAGGACACAGGATCGGAGGCTACGGAAGGATCGGAGGAGGGCACGGAGGACACAGATCCAAGAGAAACCGATAACGAGGGCAAGGAGGACACGGAGGGCACAGATTTAAGAGAAGCCGATATACTGAGGGCAAGGAGGGCAAGAAGGACACATATTCAAGAGAAGCCGATATAATAATGGCACAGAGACCTCAGAATGGCTCAAGAGCAACCGATATACCCAACCAAGGAGACTGTCAAACACCAACGCTAGCACATATCACATCAATTAAGTTTCAAGGCATACAGAGTTATCCAGAAAACCCCAATCTAGCCTTCCCCCCCCCCGCACCGTTTTGCACCCACACATTAGAACTCGTGAAGGAATCATCTCCGGACTCAGAACAGAACCTTGATATATGTTCTAGCCCTACTACTAATCGGCCTAGCTACTAATTAACAAACAATTCATTATACCCTCTTAACACTACAAGAATTTTTTAATAATGCTTTCAATATAAGTCAATTATTATACCTAGTTTAAGTTTAACTAATTGGTTTTATAAAAGTTTGTGGTTTGAGGCTTGATATATCCTACCTTTTACAGTATGGGAAAACTGGTCGTAGGGCCAGCCACCTGGCTAAGTGGCCGAATTGGTGGTAGGGCCGGAACATATATCTCAACACCACACCACCAAGAATACAATTAGTTCTTTATAAGCACAATATCAACAACATCTACCCTTCTTCCACCCCTAAGAACCAGTAGTACCTACGCCTGCCGACCCCCCGGCGGGCCAACACACCCCGTCCGTCGGTCACCGACGCACCCAGCCGCTACCCCGCGGCACCGCGGCCGCCTCGGCGCCACGGCGACAAAAAAGGTGGATGGATGGGTGGGAAATATTCTCCGCACCGTTTGTTGTATTTCTAAAAAAAGGTAATCCCGTCCACCAGACCGAGAATGGGACAACGACAAACCATGGTTCCCAGCCGGGCATATCCGTGTAGGGAAGTGGTTATCCAGTCATTCAACCAGCCAGCCGCCGCGGTTGTTGTTATTATTCTTACCACCGCCGTTGTTCTGTAGCTATCCCTACCCACCTCTCGCTACCGCACAAACTCCAAATTACCTGTTTTCACCTCCAACTCCAGGCCCAAACCGTGAAAAGGAAAGCTAGAAACAAAAAAAGCGGACACACCGGCACCGCGGCAAACCCTCGCAACAATCACTTGGCAGACAACTATGCTCCGCTCCGTAACGTACATTGGGCAAAGCCCCCAAAAAAATAACCAAGGATTCCAGCCAATCCACTCACCCAGGGCAAACAGGGCGAGACGAGAAAACTCCACTCTTTCCCATCCGTTTCGGTGGTTTCAATTCGCAGAGCGCATCACATATTACCCGTTACTTGTGGGTTGGGGTGGATCCGTGTATCGCGTGGATTTGCGATACGAGGTTCGATAGTGTGTACTACTATGGCTATACACCATGTCTATACTACCCTTCACCACCAACACCACCACCACTACAACACCCGTACATACCATGCCCATAACTACCGAGTTATACAGGGCGCAAAACGTCTGTATGCGTGTATGTGCGCGTGTGTTCTGTGTGTGAAGGGGGTGTCTTCTTTCAAGCCTGTTTCTTTTCTTACTCCAACGGTTTTACCACTCTCAACAGGACTCGGAGCTCGGGGACTCGGAGCTCGGACCCTAGCTACCTAGCTGGCGTGCCTAGAAGGTTCGAGACCGCGGTGAGTGGTAGGAGCTTGGGGGCAGCTTGGATGGATCGGGGGGAGCTTGGGAGTTGGCGCGCTGGCTGGCTGGCTGGCTGGGATTGGAGGGGGTTAGGTAAGTGGGAAGAACGGTGGAGAGGGACGGGAATTGGGTTTGTTTGTTTTTTGTTTTTGTTGTTTTGTTTATGAAGGTTTGTTTGTTCTTGGAGGATGGGGGAGGTGAGGGATTCATCCGTATGCATGGGGGAAATGTGAGGTTTGGAAGTGAAGAAGTGAAGAAGCGAATATGGGCTGGTAAAATGTCAAAACAGACAGACAGACAGACAGACAAGGCGAGTGAATATCTCAAACGTTTCATATATGCCTGAGCCCTCCATCCATCCAAACGGACTATGTCAGACCCATCATCGGTGAAGTGAAAGTGAAGTGAAAGCCCTCCAAAACTGTCAACAATCCGTCCCCGATCCGTCAAAAAGCGGGCAGAGCACATGAAGTAAAAAAAGGTGAAAGGTTTATGGCCATGAATTAGAGAGAACACATTATAAAGACTCCATAGAGCAATGCAAAAACACCGACATTCTTTAAATTAATAAATCCCTCTTTCTCATCTAATCCTCTCCCGACCATTCCCACACATTGCTTCTCCCCTCCATATTAAATTATCCCGTCTCCGAAAAGTAAAAAAACATGAACTCCAAAAATCGCATTGCGAGCCGATCATCGTATATCCACGTCCCAGGAAAAGAAGAAAAAGGAAGCCATGTGGTGTCCCAATTGATTATTTCATCTTGTCCGATTGTAGACCGGTTCCGAAGGAGAGTCGTGCATCACATCACCAGTAGCAACTCGGCGTGAGCTACTTACAAGATGTAAGCAGCGAGACCGAGGAGACCAGCAAGGCTAGCGGCGGAGCCGACGACGGCGCGGTTGGCGCTGCCGGGGAAGACGGGCTGGGTTGGCTGAGGAGCCTCGGTGCCGGATGGGCCGGTTGGGACAACTGGGACACCGGGGGTGGTGGAGTTGGCGTAGGTTGGGGCAGGTGGCTGAGCGCTGTGAGGGGGGAGATATGTTAGCTTTTTTCCTTGGATGTTCTTTGGGAGATTTGGGTTTCGATCTGGGAGAGGGAGAGTGTAATGGCTTACCAGGTGCTGCAGACGACAATTGGGGTCACGGTGACTGGCTTGGAGACGGTGCAGCTGCAGTCGGTGATGGTGAGGGTGGTGGCCTCGGTGATGGTGTAGGTCTTGTCGTTGTAGGTCAGGGTGGTGGCCTCAGGGCAGTAGGTGGTGTAGTCGACAACGACCTCGGTAACCCAGGTGACGTTGCTGTGGGCAGCGACGGTGGCCACGAGGGCAGCGGCGACGGCGGCGACGGTGAATTGCATCTTGAAGGTTTGGATTGTTTTTTTACTTTAAAAGTAAAAAGAGGCTGATTAGATGGTAGATGAGGTTTGGTAGAGGTGAGGCGTTTAGAAACGAATGTAAGTGACTAAAAGTCTGGATTGATTGTATTGGAACGAATGTGGGTGAGGAAGGAAGGAAAAGGGAAGAAAGGGTCGGGAAGGGAAACGATCTTATACGGAATGGTAAGCGGGTGTGATGGGGTGTGATGGGTGTTGTGGGTGGAGATGGATTGGGGAAGGGATGGGACTGGGGGGGAGGGGGGTGGGAGGGGCGGATTGGATGGAACGGGGACGGGGACAGGTGAGTGAGATCGGTGTGGATGTGGATGTGGGTAGAAGTGGGTGTGTGTGGGCTTTGCTTTGCTTGTCAGGTACGAGTGGCGGTACGGGGAGTACGGGATAGTACATTTGATGAGGGAGGGCAAGGCCTGGATGGATTGGATGGGATGGATGAGATTGGGATGAAGGGATGAAGGGAATCTGCCAATTTGGTTCCTCGATGCTACAGTGACTGTACGGTACGTACTGTCGTATAGTACAGTATAGTACAGTATAGTGCAGTATAGTGTGATGCATGTACCCGATATAGGGCAATACTTAGCCTTGTGGTATAAGTGGATGGGGCCTGGGTGTGAATGGGTGGCACAAAGCAGGCAGAAGAGACGCATTAGAGTAGATTGGTACAAATGGAAGTATGTGGTGTGATGTATTTTTGGAAGCGGGTGACTTTGGACGTGGCGGGTGGGCTGGTGGTGTGGTATGGTGTTTGGTGCCTGACTAACTAACTGGCTGTTGGTTAGTGCTGGCTGAATGGGACGGAGGGAGCGAGGGAGGGAAGCTGGGAAGATATCCCGAGTGCCGTGGATGGGATGGCAAACGGTGGTAGAGACAAGACAGGCAGATACAGGTAGGCAGAGAGACAGGCAGACAGGCAGACACAGAGACACAGGTAGGCACAGAGACAGTTAGGCACAGGGAGACACAGACACAGAGACACAAAGTGGGCACGCAGAATCTCATAGCGTCTATTCTCCTTCTATTCCTGTCTTTCTCTTTATTGACCTCTATCCCTCTATCCACCCTCATTCATGGCATTATCACCGCCATTTCCTCTCTCCGTATCCCCATCTGACCCATCTTACCCATCCCATCTGCCACCCATCTCCCATCTCACGCATCTCACCCTCCTTTGTCCCATCCATCGGCCACTCCACAGCAATAGCAACAAAAACAGTGGACCCAGCAATCTTAAAGTACGACCAAAGTACAGCTACCTCCCTCTACCCTCCACCCTCTACCAAAGCGCACACCCTCCAACTCGGCCGGCTGTTCCCCCATCCCACCCACCATCCACCATCCCATCACAGCGCAGAAAAAAGAAAGAAGGAAAAAGATCGAACCACTACAACCCCTACAACCCTCCCCCCTCCCCGCGCTAATGGCCCGTCCTAACGCCTTCGAGGCTGTTTCCCCTGGCGACCGGTGCTGGTTCAGGGTTAGTCCCTCTTGGCGCTGCGGTGGTGATCCACATCTAATTTCAGGTACGCGCTCGTTTGAGGATGTGTCATTGGCTGGGTGTAACATATTTGCTGACGCGCTAGGACGTTTGTAGGGCCTGTCAACTGGTCTAGACCTGTTTGGAGGGGGGATGGGGACAGGGGTGGGAGATGGGAGGTGGTGGTGGGAGGTGTGTTGGTGAGGGAGGGAACAACACGAAGCGGTTGGTGCCACCACCCGTGACGGTGAGATGTGTGGGAGAGAGGGAGGTGTGTGATGGGTAGCTGTGAGCTGTCAGCACACAGCTGTACCTGCCTGCCATGCCAGCCAGTCTGCCTATCTGTACCAGAGCTTCAAAACCACCCCAAAGAACCCGTCATCGCATCGCATTGAACCTGCAAACGCATAAAAAGAAACTCCCTCATTCCCGCCACCCCAAGCCTGCCTTCCCAATATCCCCAATCCCTCTATAAATAACCCACGCCACCGCTCCAAATCATCCGAACGCCCAATCACCCATCCCATCACAGCGCCCGTCGTCACGTCAGCATGATTTTCTTCCAGCCTCAATATCGATTTCCTTATCTCCCCATCCCCATCCCCTGCTCACCGTCTAGACCGCACGAGACCACCCACACCAATTCCCAATACCCCTACCCAAACAACCCTCACACACACCACACAGACGCACACGCATCACACCACGCCATATACAGTAACTCAACTCAACCCAACTCAACTCAACGGAGGGGAGAAAAAAAAAAAAAACGCTCGGGACAACTCGATACGAGAAACAATAACAAAACCCCAAATCTCCACAACGGGCGGCAAGATCCCTATATCTACTCTTACACTACCCACCTGCTACGAGATGGGGGGGAATGTAATCACACAAATACGAGCTCGGGAAAATCGAGACAGCCATCACATCACCATAATCTACGCAAACCGCCACCACCACCATCCATCCATACAGAGGAGTGAGTGAGTAAGTAGTATGTCATCCAACTCTACCGTTTCGACCAATTCCATGTTGGCTGGGGTACGTACGTTGTCCCGGAAAAGAATGACCGATTCCGCCGTCGCATCAATTACCACCTCGCTCCCTCCCTCCGCTCCGGTCCTTGTTTGATAGCGGGCTCCGCTTTTCCACGCGGATGGCACGTCCCGATCATGCCGGCCCATCCAGTATCATCACTCACCACCACGCCTAGCCGCCCAGCCTTTCCCTTCCAAGCAGGTTTCCCAGAAGTCCGGCCGGAGGTGAGCGAGTGAATGAGATTTGCGATAAGCAGAGACACCACACCAACAAGGCGGGAAAACTACCGGCCCATCCATCATCATCACCACGCACGCATAGCCGCCCAGCCTTCCCTTCCAGGCAGGTTTCCCAGAAGTCCGGCCGGAGGGTGGGTGAGTGGGTGAGATATGCGATAAGCAGAGACATTACACCAACAAGGTCGGAAAACTAGGCATACATCCATCCATGCAAACAAGCAAGCAAGGAAGCAAGGAAGTAAGGAAAAAGCCAGTGTGGAAGTGGAAGTCGAAGAAGTGGAAGGCTAAGCTACGTAACTACTAACTAACACTGACACCTCTTTGTCTCTCCAAGCGATGACATCGGACTACTGTACGTAAAATGTGGGAAGCGGGTAGGTACGGGGCGGGTACAGGTACATGATGCGTGTGTGTGTGTGTGTGTGTGTCTGTGATAAGAGACTTGGGAGAGTCATATCTTGAACAGAGAACTCCATGCGCGTTTATCGGATCGTGTTTGATATGAATTGCCATGTTTTGATATGACCTCATCGCTTTTCTTTCTCTCTCATTCACCCTTCACGCGTATCTTCCGAAGGAGGGATGGGGGTTTGTTATCTCCCCCCTCACGCGTATCTTCGTCGACGATAGACAGACAAACTGGCAAACACCCTCCCCCACACGTCCGCGCGATCCCTCTCGCCACCCTCTACAACTTCGCCCTATCCCCCCTCACCCCCCCATTCTCAAAATACTCCCTCACCTTCCCCCTCGCCACCTCCACCACCCCCCCATCCTCCACCGTCGCCGGCACCTTCACCTCCCTCCCAAACTCCCCCACCACCGCATTCTCCAACAACTCCCTCAGCACCCTCCTCAGCGTCTTCCCCGACCGCGTCTTGGGTATCATATTCCTGCCCTGGATCGAGCCGCCCAGCGACGCAATCGCCCCGATCTGCGAGCGCACGAGGCCTTGGATCTCGGCGAACACGGGGGGGTCGGGGATGGCGGAGGAGGGGTGGGAGGGGGTTGAGAGCGTGATGAAGGCGAAGGGGAGGTGGCCTTTGAGGGGGTCGGGGATGCCGACGACGCAGCATTCGGCGATGAGGGGGGAGGAGAGGATGGCTTGTTCGATTGTGCCTGTGTTTGTTAGCTTTTCTTCTTCTTCTCATCTTTCATCATCTTCCGTGTTCCTTCATCTTCCGTCTTGCATCTCATAGGGACCTGATTCCAACCCACAACTCAACGGGACAACGACAACGACAACAACGAGACAGAAACTTACCAGTACTAAACCGATGCGCAGCAACATTGATAATATCATCCGACCTCGCCATAACATGCACATACCCCTCCCCATCCACCATACCCGCATCCCCCGTATCCACCCACCTCCCCCCAAACCTCTCCAAATACCCCTCATAAAACCTCTCCTCATCCCCCCAGAGCGTCCTAAACGCCGTCGGCGCCAGCGGCAGCGCGAGCACAATATTCCCCATCGTCCCCGCCTCAACCTCAACCCCAGCATCATCAACAACCCTCACATCAAACCCCGGCATCGCCTTCCCCGCCGCCCCCGGCCGCACAGCCAACGGCGCCACGCGCCCTGCAGCAGCCCTATCGGCGCCGCCGCCGTTGGGAGAAATCGCGATGCCCGTGATAGGCGACCCGGACTCCGAGGACCACCAATTATCCACAACATCCGCGCCCTCCCCCGCAAACTCCCTCAGCAAGCCCTGGTACATAGTCACAATACTCGGCTCCGACCTCTCGCCCGCCAAAAACAGCGCCCTTAGGCTCCTCAGCCCGCCCCGCCTCCCCACCTCCCCAATGAGCTTATTCCCCGGATCATCGCGCTTGATGGCCCTCAGCGCCGTCGGCGCCGTGAACAGCGCGTTGACGCCGTGCTCCTCGATGATGCGCCAGAACTGGCCCGCGTCAGGCGTCCCGACGGGCTTGCCCTCGTACAACACCGTTGCGGCGCCCGCGAGGAGGGGCGCGTACAGGATGTAGCTGTGCCCGACGACCCAGCCTAGGTCGGAGGCGCAGAACATCACGTCGCCGGGGCCGCGGATGCCGAAGGTGTAGTTTATCGACAGGTTCAGGCCGACGGCGTGCCCGCCCGCCTCGCGGAGCACGCCCTTCGGCAGCCCCGTCGTGCCGGAGGTGTATATGATATACAACCCCTCATCCGAGCGCACCGGCACGCACTCCGCCTTCACCCCGCGAAACTTGGCACTCCTAACCGACCTCTGCCAGTTCCTCTCCCCGGCCGACTTGTCGAGGGACCAGCGCAGCTGGTCGCGCTGCCAGATGATTGTCTTGGCGGGCTTGTGCGTGGAGAGCGCGATGGCTTCGCGCACGAAGGGGGCGTAGCTTATGGCGGGCTTGGTGCCGTCGATGCCGCATGAGGCGGTGAGGATGGCGACGGGGCGGCAGTCGGAGATGCGCTGGGCGAGGGCGGTGGGGGCGAAGCCGCCGAAGACGAGGGCGTGGATTGCGCCGAGGCGCGAGATGGCGAGGGTGCCGATGAGGGTTGCGGGGATCATGGGCACTGGGGGGTGTTAGCTTTGGTTCTCATCGGTCTCTTCTCGTGATATGATTCGTGGTGAGGGGATGGATAGATAATGGGCACGGGTAAGTGGGAAATTGATAGGCAAAGGGACGACAAACTATAAAGCACAACCACATCCCCCCTCTTAACCCCCTCCTCCCTCAACACCCCCGCAAAAACCTCCACCTCCTCCAGCAGCTCCCTATACGACATCCTCGTCTTCCCCCCCGTCACCGGACTCTCCCAGATAATCGCCGTGCTCCCGCCATTGCCCGCCTCAACATGGCGGTCCACGCAGTTATAGCATGTCGAGATCTCGCCGCCGGCGAACCACTCCCAGTGGTCGTGGCTCGTGCCGTTCTTGAGCGTTTTCGAGGTGCGGGTTAGAGCGCGGGATGGCTCCTTGTGCCATGTGAGTTGGGCGGCTTGGGAGAGCCAGAAGGCGTCGGGGGTCGTGAGGGAGTGGTGCTGGAGGGCGTCTTGGGGGTGCGGTGCCATTGTGGGTAGTGGTGGGTTGGGGATCTGGTGGTGTGTGTGAGTATTTGTTTTGAATGTCTTCCATCTTGGAAGTGCAATGTCGGGAATGCAGCTGCTGGATATCTCCTCTCCCACCCAACAGGCATCGCCCGTCCAGCCTCCAGCGCCATAGAGATGACATACCTTCAAAGCTCTCAAGTATCCTCTCACACAAGCCTCGTACTGATTGCTATCGTATCATAAGATGAGACTTCGTAGATTCGCAATTCAATAAATGTTCAAAAACAGCGACGGCAACGAAAAAAGTAAGCTCGAACAAGTGTTTCCCCGCCTTAAGGAATCCGGGGTGATACACAGAGAGAGAGACAATGCGCCGTCCTTTTATGGTACCAGCAAGCTACTTCCTGAGACCCGGCTGGATTACCGGGCGCGGAGGTGCACGTGATGAGGGTGGTTGGCTTTCCTTTTACCCGAGGTATTACCAACCGAATATTCCTGGCGTTGCTTTTTGTGATATGTTTCCAGCAACATGGTTTTTGGGAATTGGGGATTGGGGGATTGGGGGGATTATATTATATGTCCTGGTAAACTATATGCTATATAGAGGAATTGTTCCTTGGATAGATGGTAAAATAGAGTTTGTTGGGTTTGGAGTTTGAGGGGGTTCATGGTTCTGACATTTTCTCATTATTGGTGAGTAGCACCTAGCCAGCCAGGTACGCTCGGAGCTGGATGTTGGCAGCTACCATCATAACAGTGCTATACATATTACACATATTATTCCCTTCCCCCCGTCCACGCTTTCAGATATCTAGGACAATACAATACATGTTTCGTCGTAGAAAAAGTGCACGTCTGGTTTCCCCACGGGGAAATATAAGGTTTAGCTAAGTGAGTAAAGCTTATATTACATCTTCATCCTGAAAGCTTTGTCGTCCGTCCCATCCCCTTCGCGACGGCGTGGGAGGTATCAGAAACTATCAGAGGAGGCTTAATCAGTCCGTCCGGGCAACAGGCTGGAATGGGGAGTAGGCTTATTGCCGAGTTTGGATGCGGTTCTCGTGTCCGGCTGGCTCGAGAGCATAGGTGGGCTACGGGTGAAGGGGGGGTCGGGTAGATCACACACATAATATCACCCCACCATCAAGCTCACAAAATCACACATCACACACACGACGAATCCCCATCACTCATACAATCATGCAAGTCCACAAAAACACACACACACAACATAAAAAGCTTTTGATTGTCCCCATCATCACATCATTCCATAAAAAAAAAAGAGTCGACTCAGCTCGACAGCGGACGGCGGGCGGTACTCTATCAACCAATCCCATCCATCCGCCACAGCACGGCAGAACACAATCAAAACCAACAGCCAGTCAGTCCCCCAACAAACAATCAATCAATCAACAAAAGCCCCCATTCCATTCCATTTAAGATAAAATAAAACCACTTTCAACAAAAGCAAAAAAACAGAAAAACGGGTTAAGATAGCAAGAGAGTCGTCATAGTCGTCATAATAAAAAAAAGGGCACTCATAGTCCCGGGGTGGGCTAGAGTAGGTAGGTATGAGAGGATTTGGGGGGAGGAAGCGGGGGGGGATTTTCAGCTTTTTTTATAAAAAGGAAATTCCGCAACCGCGCAACGCCTGGTTTCATCAAAGGCGCGGGGATGTGTGTGTGGTAACATCCCCTTCCCATCCCATCCCATGCCCATATTTCCCGAGCCAGCAGCATCGATCGCATCGCGTTGTATATCCGTAAAAAAACCAGAGATCATGAAAGAAACAGATAGTATCCTTCCCCCCCCTCCCTTCCCATCTTCTTCGCTGAGTGAGAGGGGGAGAGATAGAGGGCGGTCTGTTTCTCCAAATCATCAATCAAAGCGTGTGTAAAATTGTTTGTGTTGTTCTTCCCATCTCAAGAAATTTTCAAATAGTCGTTAAAAAGGTGTTGGGCGTCGGCGTCGGTGGGTGTTTCATTCGTTAACTTTGGAGCAAAATAAAATAAAACGTTAAAAAATGGATAGGTGGCGGCGTGTATGTGTGTCGTGTCGTTTGTGTGTGGTGCATATACGTATTGGCCCCCTTTCGTGAGCAGGGGCACAAAAACATCACCACCACAAAGTGGGGAGATAAAAGGGTTCAGGTAGGTCGAAGGCACACATTTCGTTAAAAGGACGTCCCAAGGAAAAAGAATAGTGTTTTCGAAGTGAGTGTAAGGTTTTGTTTTCGTCATCATTGATTGATGGGCGAGAAAAGAAAACACGTTTGGTCTTTTTGGCCACAACTTGTCTCTCTCTCTCTCGCCATCAGGCGTTAAAGGGTTTTTTTAAATGTAAATTTTTTTTTGGTGCAAAAAAAGAGGTGGGTGGTGAGATGCCGTTGCTATGCATTGCCGAAGAGTAACAATTCAAAAAAGGGAGTAAAAAAGGATTTCGCCAACGTTCTATAGTACGGAAGGGCTTTCTCTGCGTTTCAAGGTCATTCAGTGTTTTTTCGCAAGCAAGCAGGCATCATCGTCGACGCTGCGAGATGGTCGCGCGCGCGCGGTTGAGCGGAGCGTCGTAATTGAGATTCGGCGCCGAATCCTCGCGGATAGTCCTCCTCCTCTTCAACCCATCCGTCTCCCCCCCCGCATCACGGCTCGACGGCCTCTGCTCGTCGTCGTCGTCGCGGCCCCTCTTACCGCTCGGCGTGGCGCCGTTGGTAAGGGGTTGCTGGCCTGCAAATCCGTTTGTCAATGGATTACCACCCAAGTCGGACTGGCTGGCGTACATTTCATTAGTGGAGCTTCCGTTGGCGGTGCCGCGCTCGCTGCTCATTACATTATACAGATTACTCGACGGGGGCTGCGCGCGCGGGGGCGTGCTGTAGCCGCCCTGGTGTTGGGAATAGTAGGCCTGGGAGGTCGTCGCCGTGCGCGGGGTTACGTGCCCGGACCCGCCGTTGTGGTTCGGCGACCCGGTCAGCTCGGGGGAGATGTGCGTGTGCTCGCCCGTGATGGATCCGACTGGGGGTCCGGGTGCGTAATTGTACGAGGCCCGGTTCGCGTCGTAGGCGGCGGCGTTGTCGTGGGCGTAGTCGCCGCCATCGTGCTCTGCCTCCTCTTCTGGCTGGGAATGGCTCACTTGGTCATTGCCTTGGCTGTGGTGGATGAGACCGTTGGGGAGCTTCGTCTCGTGGTGCTCGCCGTCCGACACGGACCCTGGCGCGCGCCCTGAAGGTGGGCCCATCTCGTTCTTTATGTATGCACCAGTCTGATTGTACCGGCCCATGTTCGTTTGCGCGCCATTGGCTTGGGGATACGCACTCTGTTGCAGAGGCGGCGCAGAGTACATTTGCTGTCTGGACGTGTCGTATGATTGCGTTGTTTGCTGGTACTGTTGCATGTTTTGAATGGAGGTTCCCGGCGGTGTCGTCGCAGGAGTCGTGGGCATCGACCTTGCGTTGCTCAACCCAGTATCAATCGCGAGCGGGTTGGACCCTTGGACACCATTTAAGTTCTGCCCGCCCCACTGGAACGAGCCATCAGAAGGGCCCATATTTCCCATCACGCTTGAGGCGCTGGTTGGGGGGGTAGGAAACGTATGCGAGCGCTGGATATCGGGGCGTCCACCACCGATCCCCGGGTGCCCCGAGACGGAGTGTTGCGGGCCTGGCAGAGAGCCACCGCCAGAGTTATGCATCGAGTGGTGGTGATGCGACTGCATGGAAGGCAGGCCGGGAGCTTGCGGGTTTCGCATCGCGTTCTGCTCCTGCTTTCGGCGATCGGCCGCAGCCATGACACTGTGGGACCTCGTCTGGTTTGACGGGTGGTAGAGGAGCGCACCGATGTTGTGGACAAAGAGGGGGTACAGCAGCTCGGTGATCTTCTCCTTGTTGGCAAAGTCCAGAGCGCGCTCAAACGGTATCCAGACGCCCTTTAGGTGCATCGGCCCAATCTTGACCACGTGTCTCATCTTTTCACTTTTTAATATGCCATCTCGGCGTCCACGGGTCATTCCCGCGACGTTTAAGAGCTTGGTCCCGTTAATCATGTGGTTGTCTTCTCTCCTCGCAACACAGATGCCCTTGGCCTCTACCTGGAAGCAGAGACTCCCTTCGTCCTCCCAAAGCGTCGCCGTCACCCTGGGTTTCATGCCAGGCGGAGCGATCTGGCCCGTCGAGTCGAATGGTTGCTGCTGCTGCTGGGGATAGCCCTGCCCATGCATGACTGGCTGTGCTGCAGTTAATGACGGCAGCGACATGACATTTGGTTGCGACCCCAAGGAGCCCGAGACCTGCCCCGATTGCTGCGGCGATGTGATGCCATTAGAATATCCATACTGTCCATAAGAGTTTGGCGCGGCCGAGTACTGCCCCGGCACGGGCTGGAGCGACGGTGGTTGCTGGTGGTGTGGGTAATGGCTCAGGCCACCAGATGTCACGGTCTGTGGTGCTGGAGCCTGTCCGGCCGACATATGTGTAGAGTAATACATATCAGGAGGCGCCTGGTTCATATTGTTATATGACTCTGGGCTGTACTGATATCCAGTGGCAGAATGGCTGCTCGCTGGTGTCTGCTGCGACAGTGTTTGGAGACCGCCTGATGCTGGCAGCGTGGGAGATAGGGATTTCACGCCGCTTAACTCTGCAGAGTACGACGTGTCGGCGGTGCTGTTGGTGTATGCTGACGAGGACGTGGAGCCAACCCGAGGGGATGAGGTACCGGACGAATAGGCCACTTGCGGCTGTGGCAATGAAAACGACGGCAACCTCTCATTCACATGCGACGACCGCTGGAAAGACTGCAGGCTGTAGGGCGGAATGTTGCTCGGTCCCCGGGTTGAGGCGTGGGAGAGAGACGGAAGATCCAGCTTTTCGGTAGGCTGGTTCCTGATATAGCTAAGGAGAGACGCGCGATCCGTTGGCGATTGGAAAACGCAGCTGCCAATGTGCGTAGCGGCAGGAAGGGTATGTTTACGTGACAAACTTTGGCGTCGTTTGCAGGAGGCGGACGAGCACAGCTTAGAGCCAACTTTGGGGAAAGAAGGCTGCAGAGAAGAACTATGAGGTAAAAGTTTTGTGGGAAACGTGCCGGGGGTGTGGGGAGGGGGAAGGCTGTGATGGATGCTTCTATGCTCGCTGCAGGGTAAAAGAAGATGGATATCGCAAGTTGGTATTCGTTAATGCGGGGGAATATTCAATGAGCAGAACGTGTATATCGTAGAGTTCGTTAAGAGGGTCGTTTGGGGGGGAAGTTGCGTACTCTTGCCAATTGAGGCAGGTCGGACGTGATATTTTGGCGGCGAGGGTCCTTGGGGCGCGTAGGCGTTTATGTGGCCGAGGAAGAGCTCGTAATGTCGTTAAGGTCGTTTGGGCGTGAACGTAGTTACTGAACCAAGCAGCAGCGGCAAGCGTAGTCGCAGCAGCGTGTCGTTAGGAGCAGCAGTACCACTGAGAAGACTCGTTCGAGCTCCTTGAAGAATATTTTGGTTGTGTGAAGATGACAATGTCCTCCACCACTTCTAACATAGGGAGGAAAAAAAGTGTCAGCGGCCGTCGAATGCACGCGCAATGTATGTCTTGAGGGTGAGACTGGGAGGACAAAGACGCGAGGAGAATTGGCGACAGCAGCCGAGCTGAGATTTGCCCAAGACGTACCTGATCGGGGGGGCGTTTCCAACACCTCCAGATACAGCGGGATAGGGAATAGAATTTGGTATTTGGCGACGGAGGGAGACGACGCAGGAAGGAGAAGGAGGAGGGGGAGGGGTTTAGAGGAGGAGGGAGGAGGAGGGTATGAGGTTAAGAAAGAGTTTTGAAGAAGAGGTTGAAGATGCAAATGCAAGTGGATGTTGGATGTAGTTCGGGGTGTGGAGGTTTACCTTAGTAAGTATACAGGTCATAGCAAGACCATTAGCGACAGCAGATTTCCGAATTGTGAGTGGTTGGGCGGGGAGTGGGGAGGATGAGAGCTGTCCTCGCTACGGCAAGAGTGCTGTACAGCACGCGGATCAGTAGATGCAAGGACCTGGGCAGGGTTGTGGAGGGAAGGATTAGAGGAGTGGGGGGAGAGGGATGGGGGGGGGGGGTCGGGGGTCGTCCGGGGGGGGGGGGGGTGGAAGTGAAGGGAGCGAACGAGCGGGAAGATAGAGTAGGAGACTAGGAGGAGATGAGAGGAGGGGGTTGGTTAGGAAGAGAATAGAAGAAAAGAGTACAGTTACAAAAGTAGAATAACTAGAAAAGCTATGTATACATAGTAGAGTAGTGGAAGGGGCAGGGGAAGGGGGAAGGGGAAGGGAAAAGGATAGAGATGGGGGTGTGGGATTAAGAAATAAGAATTTGAGTCCATTTTACTGTAACAGTACAATACAGAATTGTGTTGTATGTATGGTGTCAAATGGCAGGTGGTGGGGGAAGCGAGGGTTTTCGTTTACTTTTGTGATGACTAAGCGAGTTGGGTGGGTGGTGTTGTGATGTGATGTGATGTGTTGTTGAGTAGAGAAAGTAGATAGGGCGCAGGGCAGAGAGGTGAGCGTAGAACCGGAGCGGCAGAGGCAGAGGTAGAGGAAGAGGTAGAACAAGAGCAGAGTATTTTTGGTGGGAGCGGGAGGGAGGCAGAGAAGGTGAAGAAGGCTGGTAGTTAGTTAGTTAGTTATTTAGCAGAGTAGTGGGCGGATAGGACTCGATTGGAGGTTGGGAAGGGGGGTGTGAAAACAGCGGAGGGACTGAATTGTGTAGGCGGAGCAGAGTACCCATACCCATACCCATTCATACCCTTCAGCAGCAACGAGTACCTTTTCTCTGAACTCGCGAAGCCCTGCTCTGTTTTTAGCGCCGGTATGGATGAGAATAGAGGGTCAGCCCGTGTGTGATTGGCGGTTGGGGCAGCGGCGGAGGGTAGTATGGGTAGTACCACTACTGGCGCCAGGGTATCTTTTTAGTTTTAGCGCGGTACGTTTGGGAGGGCGGAGAGGGAGGAGAGGGAGGGAAGATGTACATGGGAGTTTGGGAGTTGGTACGTGTGGTTGGTTGGTGGGTGGGTGGCAGGTGGTGACTGGAGGGATGGGATGTATAGATGTATGTATGGATGTATGTGTGGATGTACCTTTGGCGCGGTCGCGGTCGCGGTCGGCTGTGGTGTGGCGTGGCTATAAGGAGGTGACAGGGGTCGATCGGTCCAACGAAGGGGGGGGATTTGCCAATTGGAGGGGCTGGGAGGACGGGAGTGATGGGAGGGAGACGTGGGAGAGGTGGTGATGGCCTGAGGAGTGGAGAGTAGAGGGCTGATGGTGAGGGAGCGAAGCGCGGGAGGCTGAGAGGCTGATGGGGAGGTGGTAATTGTGGTGGTGGTGGTATGATAGTAGTAGTGGTGGTAGAGCAGAATAAGTAAGGTACTGTAGGGAAATGTATGGCGCTTTTTGAGAGTGTGCCTGTGCTGTGCTGTACTGTGCTGTGAGTGTGTGCTGCGGGTAATTGTGTGTGTGTGCGTGCGTCCGTGTGTGCGTGTGAACGTGACTGCGAGGCACGATATCTGTATCCCCATGCCTGCTGTATCTGTATCTGTATCCTATCCAATTCGATCCAATTCAATTCAATTCATTAGTATCTGTCAACCACAACACACACACACACACCACACGCGCATCAAAAAGGTACCCGGCCCATCTATGATCTGTCGCGCTGTCCGGGCGGTACCAGACTGGTCGCACAGAAACGAGTCGTGCGATTTGAGGCAAGGACTAGAAAACTAGAAGGCCGGCGCGGGCAGGCGGGCAGGCTGGGGGGTTGTTCCGGAGCAGACAGGAGCAGGAGGAGCAGGGTTTGACAGATCGATACTATCTATCCATAGTACTGTAACTAACTGTACCCGTTCGAATCCTCAATTCTCCCTCTCTTTGCTCTCCTCTCCTCCATCATCGGAGCATACATAATAGATTACATAGTAGTATACGGACGTACCGTCCTGTTTCCAACTCCATCCCCATCCATCCGTCCATCCAGCCCAAGCTCCAGCCAGACACAGACAAGCCAGCCAGACAGAGCCAGACATAGCCAGACAATAGCCAGACTGAGAATGGCCCCGAGAGGAGCGGGCAGGACAGACGTGGTTGCCTGTCATTGGTCGAGGTAATATATACAGACACACACACACACACACAAGATAGGGTACGTACTCTTTTCTGGTCGTCTATACGCTGGCCCGTCGCGCGTGTGTGGGTTGTGGGTGTGAGTTTGTGAGCCTGGGGGTGTGTGTGAGTGGTGTGAGTGGTGCGAGTGGTGCGAGTGGTGTGAGTGGGTGTTTGTGTGGTGATTGTCGATTGTCACTTTAAATCGGAGTTAGCAGTGGTAGTACTCCCCTCTAGTGCTGTTGGATGGGGAGTGGGATGGGCTAGGGTGGGCTGGGATGGGCTGGGATGATGGGGGTGGTGGTGTTGTGTGCGCTGTACAGAGCCCTGTACTGTACTGTACTGTACTGTACTATCCTGTGCTGTGCTGTGTGGCTGGCATTTCTACCTCTTCCCTCTTCCCTCTTCCCTCACCTCACCTACCACCACACACTCCCCCCACCCACCGCCCGGCCCCCCCCATCTTCTCCCCTAACCCCCGTTTCCCCCGTTTCCCCCGTCCATCCCCGTCCCCTGTCTCTCCATCCACCCCCCCGTCCCACAATACAATACAACACAAAATAGAGAGTACATACAGACAGTACAACGCACACCGTCACTTTCCACCTTCGTTCCCCTCGTCCCCCCCCCCCAATCCACCCCCCTCGTCACCTCACCCCCCTGTAATCCCTCCCCCCACCCCTGCCCCCCGTCTCTTTCCCATCCATCCATCCATCCATCATCTTTCTCGCTCCCTCCCTCCCTCCTCCTCCTCCACCCCCCCCTCCCTCCTCACCCCCCCCCCCCCTCCCCTCCCCATCAAATCGCGCGCGTCCCCTAGAAGCTTGGATCGCTCTACGGGCAGACTACGGACGGCTGCACTGCACTGCGCTGCGCGGCGCGGCATCTGCACCTGCACTCCGGGAACTAGCTACTAATAGATGGATGCACAACGCACAGCGCACAACGCACAACCCACTTACATGTACTGTACTGTAAAGTAGGTATGTACATGGGCGTGGGTGGTACTTATGATGGGGGGTTGAGGGAGGTATGTTGCTTGTATTACAGATTAATATCTCTCTCTCTCTCCTCTTGCCATTTTATACAGTCAGTCAGTTCGGTCGTTCGGTCTGTCAGTCTGCCAGTCTGTCATTCTGTTAGGCCTATCTGTCTTTCTTCTTCGTCTCTCTCTTTCTCTTTCTCTCCCTCCGTCTGTCCTGTCTCGTCTCGTCTCGTCTCGCCCTGTCTATCTGTCTATCTGTCTGTCTATCAGTCTGTCTATCAGTCTGTCTGTCTGCCAGTCTGTCCCTGCCGACTTCCATGAGTTACTACTTACTTACCTACCTTACACTTACCTTACACTAATACACCAACTATACAACACAAAACAGTACATCATGGATCGTATATACTCTATCCAGTACGTACTATCTATCCTTCCACTTGGCCCTGCTCTGGCCCTGTCTGTATACCTCCCTCCTCCTCTTTCTGTCATGTGCTCGGCTCATACGTGTCGCAATTCAAACTCTGCCTTGCTCCTCCTAGCCTCATCATCATACTTTTGGCCCTTCGGTCCTCCCTTATCCGGCCATCAAGACTCAATCAATCACTCACAACCTATCCTATCCTATCCTATCCTATCCCGCCCAACCCCCCCTAGCAGCCCCAGCTTCAACCCACTTACTACAGCACAAACACCTCCTAGTTCCTCACCTAAACGCCCAGATCCTGATTCTCCCCATTTTCTCCCCCCGAACGACCTGCTCCATCCAGGCCCACTTCCGAGACTCGCCCGTCTCGTCTGAACTGTCTGTCTCGACTCTTCCGTGGCTATGTGCTATGTGCTGTATCTTGTTGCACATCTCCCCATCTCGGTATTTATTTCTGTCGTCTGTACGATCGATCCCGCCGCTGGTCTCCTGTACAAAAATATATGCACACAATCCATCCTCCGTGCCATCCCCTTGTAATCATCTCCACACCGTGCACAAAAAACACCCGCCGTGTGTGCCTGCCACCGATCTAGCCTCTGTGCTCGCACGGCTGCTTGCAGCGGGCATGATTTTCCTTTTCCTTGCGCCGCCATTTCCGATCATCACGTAACTATCCTAGCACCATCCATCCTCTGTCCTCCCCCCCCCCCGTCCGCCCCGTCCCCCCTGCCCCTTCCTAACGTGGGCTAGTCCTGTGTCAAGGAACTGAAAGGCGCTGCGCTGCGCTTCCAAGGGCTGGCTGGCTTAGATTATAGGTTCTCTGTCTTTATCTCTCTTCTCCCTCTCAAAGTCAGTCTGTGCGAGGGATTACTGGGCGATGTATCGGCTCGATTGGAGGCTTGCATGGCCCCAGACGATGAGAGACACACAACACAGCATCGTCGCACAGAGACATCATCCGCTTCCGCGCCCCCCTCTCCCCCCTTCCACCACACATCTCTCTTCCTCCCCCTTCCTCCTTCCCCATACCCCCGACCCCCCCCAACTCAGATCCCCCGTCGTCCAGTCCTGGCTGAACGCTTGTCGTTCCAAATGCTAATGTATGCCTTGCATCTGCACACATTACTAGAGTTATTATTCCCCACCGAGACATCCCGAACGATGACGGCGCGGCGGCTCTTCCTGTAGCTGTAGCTGTAGCTCTACTGTAGCTCTACTGTAGCCGTGCTGTACTCTAGCTGTACTCTAGCTGTAGCTCCTACCCACTACCAGGAGCTGTGGTATAACTTTCTTCCCCTTGCACGGGTACGGCGCGGGAAGTTACGCGGTAAGATGCGCGGAAACGCATCACTGGCATGAGTACATCCTCTAAGCAACTGCGAGTGCGGATCAGGCGTCTGTCGGTACTAGAGAGCAAGCACATGCTGCTGTGCCTCTACTGCACCGCCCGCCTCCGGTCCAGCAAGGTACGCGTATCAGAGGGCGTTGCCATTTTCGCGGTTCCTCGTTCCCAGTCCACAATAAGTCAAAAAAAATGTTTCGGTCTCGCCCGCGGATAACGGCGGACAGCAGACAAGACAAGGGCAAGACAGGATGAGACAGACAACTCACGGACTGTTTCCCGATATAGCGGAGATATTATATTTTTATGTGAGAGGGAGAGGATGGATGCACAGGCACTATAATAGAGTATTTTCTAAAACATTCAATGCTGCATGGTGAGATCATGTAAAACTAGTTTCGTGCCTTAAATAGTCGACCTTTTTGTCAAACCGTTGAGAGATGCGCGGCTCTGGCCTTTTTCGTGCTCGGTTACCGGGGCGACTACTTGGCGTCAACACAACCCAACTTTATTCCACACCGATAACCACACTCCGCGACCGCTCCCCATGGAGTCAGAATAGGCCCTTACCCAAGCACCCAGAGAACAACGCGCAAATCGAACCGCGAAAAGCCGAAACTCAGCGTCGTATCCCCGATAACCCAGCAATTGGAGGATGGCGCAACCCCTCTCCGCGAAATCAAACACCGCAATGAACACGTCGACATCACCGCTCAAACAGCACATGTCAACAAATATGTACCAAGACCCTGAGGCCGCGGACCTGTCCGAGGGGCCACCCAGCTCCCCCTTCGTCGCAAACGTCAATCAGTCCGAGAACACACCCCCGGCGAAGCAGGAGTCGGCGTCGCCGTCGCCGACGCCCGCGAGTCGCAATAGCGTGGTCTCGCCGCTGAAGATGCTCAAGATCCGCTCCATCCAGTCGGAGGCCGGCACGCCCTCACAACGGAGTCCGCGCAAGATATCCTCTCCCGACCGCCGCTTCCCCGTCAAAGTCGCAGCGCCTCTCTCGCCCTCCCCAGAAACACAGGCCTCGCCCCAGCCCCAACCTCAACAACAGCCCCAGCCGCGGCAAATCCAGGAGACGACATTGACCATCAACGACGTGCTGCGCGACAACGAGGGCCTCACGAAAGCCATCCAGATCCTCGAGGACGAAGACAGCGACGGCGGCAGCACCGGCGACTACGCTGACGCCGAATCGGGCTTTGATGACACGGTCCTGACGCGCAACGGCGGCGACGACGAGGGCTTCGCCGACGAAACGGCATTCAGCGCCTTCTCCGCCGTCCCCGACATGACGATGTACGCCCAAATCGGGCACACGCCCACCAAATCGCTCTCCTCACGCCCGACGCCCAACCTCGCCTCCTCCTACACGCCCGCCACCCTCCGCCGGCCGATGCGTCAGGAAGAGGCGCCCTCGCCGACGCCCCGTCGCGACACCTACACCCACAACTACAACGATACGACCAACATCATCGATTTCACCGAGCAGTTCAACAACTTCAGCACCGCGCGGCACAGCTACGACTCCCCCCTCCGCAACCAATCGACCTACCCCTCCAGCAGCAACAGCAGCAGCAGCGCCCGCACCCCCTCCCCCCACAAACAGCGCAACTCCGCCGTCCCCTCCTCAACGCGCATGTCCAACCTCCTCGACTTCGACATCCCCCCCCCGCCCACCCCGCGCAGCATGCCCTCCGTCACCCCCCGCGAGCTCGAAGGCCTCAAATCGGCCCTGCTCTCCGAGATAAGCAGTCTCAAAGCCTCGCTCTCAGGCAAGGAAGCCGAGGTGCTCTCCCTCAAGTCCGCCATCGGCGACGCGGAGAAGCGGGCCGGCGACGGGATGGAGATGCTCCGCGACGAGCGCGCGGCGCGCGAGCAGCTCGAGGCGGAGAAGGAGGCGTGGGAGAAGCGCGGGAGGGAGATGGAGGGCGTGCTGCGGAATGTGAAGGAGGAGATTGTGCACGCGGAGAGGGAGCGCGAGGATCTCGAGGGACGGCTGGATGAGAGCGAGAAGCGGCGCGAGGCGGCGGAGGGGATGGCGCAGGAGGCCGAGTCTAAAATGGCGGGCATGCGCGCCGTGGCTGCGCAGGGCGCGGCAGCTGGATCCCCCGACGGCGGGAGCGCGGCGAAGCGCGCGGCCGGGGCGAGTGCGGCCCACGAAGTCGAGTTTGCGGTCGAGAAGGTGGCGAGGGAGTTGCATGCGCTGTACAAGAGTAAGCACGAGACCAAAGTGGCGGCGCTGAAGAAGAGCTACGAGGGCCGGTGGGACAAGCGGGTGCGCGAGCTAGAGGCCAAAGTGGAGGGACTCGCGCAGGAGAACGACGAGCTCCGGCTCGGCCGGGACGCGACGATGAGCGGCGTCGTGCCGCGGATGCCTAGCCACGACGCTATGGAGGAGCTGCGCGCGCAGGCGGCGATGGATGCGCAGATCGCGAAGGAGCTAGAGGCGCGTTTGGAGGGGCTCGCGCACGAGGTGGCGAGTTTCAGGGCGGATAATGAGGGGTTGAGGGGGGAGTTGCAGCAGGAGCGGATTGAGAAGGGGGAGCTGGTGGCGGCGTGCGATGAGCTGCTTGCGCTGCAGGAGGCGGGGGCGGCGGCGAGGGGGCCGGCGGTTGGTTCGGGGGTGGAGAATTTGAGGGGGAGTATTAGTAGGGCGTCTGGGTTGAGGGCGCCGGGGTATGGGGCCCCGGGGGGTGGGGAGAGTAAGATTAGACCACCTGGTGGTGGGGGTGCGGCGGGGGATAGGAGGAGTGGGAGTGTGAGTGCGCAGGGAAGGCCGGGGAGTGGGTTGGGGATGAGGCCGGGGAGTGGGCTGGGGAGGCCGGGGAGTGGGTTGGGGGGACGGAGTGGGATTATGGGGTCGATTGAGCGGATGGGGAGTTATAAGGGGAGGGATTAGAAGGGGGGGTTAAGTTTCTTGGGTTGGGGGGTAAATAGGGACATAGGGTATGATGGTATTAACGAGTCTGAGCCATGAATATAGATAGGATAGTGTTCAGCAATGAATCCCACGCCTCACTTTTCATTCAATTCTCTCATCTATATGTTTCCTCTCTCCCTCCTATATACCAGTAAACTGCTCATATATTCGTCATCTCCCTTCCTATATCGGGACGGTTCATATATTCGTTCTCCCCTTTCCACCTCCATCTATATCGGCAACGACTCATGCTTCCACTTCTTCTGCCCCTCTCCCTCCCCATACTCCGCCGTGATCTGGCCCTGGCCACGCAGCTTGTACTTATAGATCATCAACCCCTCCAGCCCGACAGGTCCGCGCGCATGGATCTTATTCGTGCTAACACCGACCTCCGTCCCGAACCCAATGCGCGTCCCGTCCGCCATCCGCGTAGACGTATTCCAGAACACGCCTGCGGAGTCCACGGCAGCCATGAAGCGCTCTGCTAGTTCCGAGGAGGAGGTGAGAATCGCGTCCGTGTGGTGCGAGCCGTGGGTGTTGATGTGCGCTATCGCGTCCTCGGTGGATGCGACGGTCTTGATGGCGAGCTTGAGGGAGAGGTGCTCGGTATCGTAGTCCGCCGGCTCAGAAGCCTGGATGGACTCGTTCGCGGGCAGCTTCTCGTCAAGCACCTTCTTGGACTCGGCGTCGCAGCGCAGCGTCACGCCCTTAGCCAGCAGTGCCTCCGCGACCTGCGGGAGCAGGCCCAGGGCCGCTGACTCAACGAGCAGCGTCTCGGCGCTGTTGCAGGCGGCGGGGTAGGAGGTCTTGGAGTCGACGATGATGCGGGCTGCTGCTGAGGGGTCGGCGGTGTGCTCAAGGAAGATGGAGCAGATTCCGTCGGCGTGGCCGAGGACGGGGATTTTGGTCGAGGATTTGACGAAGCGGACTAGCTCGTTGGAGCCGCGGGGGATGACGAGGTCGATGTACTGGTCCAGGGCCAGGAGTTGGGGGATCACGTCGCGGGTTTTGATGAGTTGGATGGCGTCGTTGGGGACTTGGGTGGTGGAGAGCGCGCTGGAGATGACGGAGGAGATGGCGACGAAGGACTCGGTGGATTCTTTGCCTCCTGTATGGACTGGTCAGTTTGGGTCTCGGGGGATGTCGGGGGGAGGGGGTGGGGGACGCGCACCTTTCAGGATGGCAGCGTTGCCGGACTTGATTGCCAGGGCGGCGATGTTTGCGATGACTTCTGGGCGTGCCTCGAAGATGATGAGAAGGACACCGATGGGACAGGTGACTCTCTCGAGGTCTAAGCCATCATCGAGACGGGTACGGAGGGTGACCTTTCCAACTACAATGCGCACATCTTAGCATCTCACATCCAGTCCAATGACAGACAGCAGCAATTCCTTACCCGGATCATCCAGCCCACGCACATCCAGTATTCCCTTCAGCATATCCTCCCACTTCCCCGGCTTCTGCAGGTCCAGCCTTGACACGATACTCGCGCTCAGCGACCCGTCCTTGGCTGCCTGCTGCGCGGCTGTCAGGTCGCGCGCATTGGCGGCGAGGATCTCGTCCTTGGAGGCGGAGAGCGCGCTGTGGATGGCGGTCAGGGCATCGTTGCGGGCGCTCGAGGAGAGGGTGGCGAGGCTGTGGGAGGCGGTTTTGGCGGCCTTTGCGGCGTCGACGGGTTGGGAGTTGGAAAGAGACATTGAGTGAGGGGTATAAATGCGCTCGGACTTTGAATTTGAGATGCGGGGGGGTTTCCGGGGACAGCTTTTGTTGCTGTAGGTTGGAAAGGAGGGGCAATGTTTTTGCCAGGTAGAAGAAAGGCGCTGAGAAATCAACTTATCAAAAGTTTGTAGTCGAAGGTCGAAATTCGTCAGTTATTTGTTAAGAGTTCTATGAAGAGTCATTTGTGAGAGATAGATTGACTGTATCGCATAATCCGATTGGTATCTGGTATCGACACGCCGGAAAAACCAATCTTCCGTAAACATCCCGCATGTGCCGCCGCCGCCTTGAAGGTACAACACCATAGCTCTAACACCCCATACGTTTTCTAGTTTGCGGTAGAGAACTTACACTACTGTCCATCCACCTTTGGCAGCACGGTCTATAACGCGTCTTGTGTACGGGTAAGTCTTGCAGAATCTCCATACGACTTCTCCGCTAAGTGGTGCCTTAAAGGTGGTTAGGGTGTATTGTTGAAGAAGCTCTCGTGGTCGCCTGGGCCACAACTCTGACCTTGACCTCACAACATATCGAACCCACAACGTCACGGCTTGACAATCGCCCACCCTACAGGCGGAAATGGACAAACTACTTCCAGTGTTGTTATCCTTTCCTGTTCATCCGCCGCCCCTTCAACCTCTGTCCGAGGAGCAGTACGACGAGGGCATAAAGTCGCATGTCAAAAATGTCAAGAAGCTTGCCGGAAAGGTACTCCTCCAGGCGACTTCTGGAGGTGAAGATATTCTAAATGTTGGTTCTCATCACATTCCAATTCCATGTTCTTGACTAAATTCTTGCAGATTATCAACCCAGCGCTGAATTCAATACCGTATGCGTTTGCACTCCTCGCTCGCATCAACGATGTCCAGAACCTTCAAAAATCCGCTCAAAACAACACCCCACCGGTAGATTTGATGCCGTTATGGGAAAAAATAGTACACTTCCTGGAGAACTTCGACTCTAGACAGGTCAGATATATCGGTTCGGAGACATTAGAAATCATTACAGTTGTGGCAGCGCTTGCCCGTCATCTTGGACAGGTATTTGCCAACCCTACCAAACTCGTGGCATAGATTGTTAATATATGTATAGCCTGGAGCTGCCGTTTCACCTATCGCCAGTGCCATTCTGCGACTGGACCCAGAGGCGTCAACATTGACATCGGCGCATCTTATTCTCAGCCGTCTAGCCCTTGAGTCGCAGGAATACTCTCGTGCGGCTCCCGTCCTCGAGCGACACATTTTATATATCCCTACCAAGGGCCATCACCCAAAATATGCCTGCTCACTTCGTCTCAAAGCTCATGAGTACCTCACGATAGAGTCGGGTCTCACCAAGAAAATGAGTAGAGAAGATATCCTTGAATATTTCTCGTTCAGCGGCTCAATATTCATCGGTCTACAACAATGGGAAAACGCCGCGGAGAGTCTTGAGAATGTCATTGCATATCCAGTCAGGGGCATTGCGGTTAGCAAGATAATGGTGGAGGCTTACAAAAAGTGGACGTTGGTGAAGGTGCTTCTAGCCGGGAAGGTCCCTACCCTTCCCCCTAATACAAACAGCAATTCTTCCAAGGTATTCCACGTTCTTGGGAAGCCCTATGATATGGTGGCTAGCTTGTTCGAGTCGGGGTCCGCTGCAAGACTCAACGCAGAGATCACCGCGGGTGCGAACATCTGGAGTGGGGACGGAAATGCTGGACTGATACGTGCCGTACTGGGAGCCCATCAAAAACACCAGATTCGCAGGCTGTCGAGTTTGTACGAGACTATTCCAGTCTCTTACATCGCTGAAAACACCGTGAGTGCCGAGACGGGTGTTAGTTTGGAGAGCCAAGGCGCCGTGGAAGCCTTGATCAGTAGTATGATATCCCAGGGGGAGCTACGCGGCACTCTTATTAGTGCCCAGGGGGACCAACCTGCATTTCTCCGTTTCGATGCGACGGAACGGGTCTCTGACGAAACCTTGGTGGAGCGAGAACTTGCTGGTGCCATGGCTCGCATCGAATCTATGGTGGAAGATATCAAGGCTACTGACCATCTTCTTACGCACGAGAAGGAATATTTGACATGGGTTCGTAAGCAGAAGAAGAAGCAGGTCGGCGCCAGTTACGCTGATGCCTTTGGTGGAGACGAGCTGAGTTGGATTGTGGGCCCGGACGATGAGGATCTTATGGGTGTGATGTAGGGTTGGGGGGGTGGGGGTGTATAGAGGAGATGGGAGCTTATGAATCACGACAAATTGGGTCACGGATTAATGAATAGTATGGGGAGATAAACGAAAATAACTCCTATTAACTTTGAATTAATCTCATTGACTTACCCATCTATACCTATCACTAATATATGCGAGCGAATATAAATTTATACACCGAGTAAATATTACCTGTTTTCATTTTTCAATGTTTAATTCGCCTATAAGTTGGTGTAAATTTACAAATGTGCGCGGGATTTCTAATAGGGAATTGAAACGTAAAATAATATAATGTTTGCGTGAATACTTCTCTTCATTTTCTGTCTCCTAGTGGTTGGTTGTAACATTAACTTAATATTTATCCCATTGGCTCAGCCATACGACTCATTTTCGTTACAGTGAGATCTCTCCCATCCAGTCCCTAGCAAACCCCCCTAGCTACTACCTACTACCTGAACCCGACAATCAATGAGAACCCATACTCATACTACTTGACGCTCGTAACAATCAGATATTGTACAGTTTGATCAGCTCCGCCAGCTTCTGTGCCTCGTTCGCAAAGTTGACGGGGCTTGCACCAGTGACCTGATAACGTACTCTATACGACTCCGTTAGAACTTTCCCAGCAAATTCAACGACGGGAACACTTACCGTTGTTGGTCCTGGAAAGTATCCATCTTAGCCCGGCACTTAAACAACATAGTCTTGCAGTTAGCCTCCTCAAATGCCCGCCCGGCAGCAGCCGAATCGTCGCCTTCCTTCAGAGCCATAAGCTGGTCAGCAGACATGCCCATGATCATTCGTCCAACATCGTCGAAGCAGCTCAGCCAGAGCTGGCCAGTGTGGTCATTGACGTTGAGGGACATGATATATCTGTACTCGGGTTTTGGGTGTGTGACATCGCACTTTTCGCAGCGCCATGTCCCATCGCCCATGTCCGTGACCTTCTTGTTGCATGATTCACTCAAACATGCGGGATAAGCGAAGTTCTCCTGCTTGATGTAGACGATTGTTGCCTTGGTGGAGAAGTAGTCGGTCGACTCGGTCGTGCCTAGGTTGTCCTCGTAGACCTTGGCAACGGTCATTACTGGATCTTGGCGGCCGCCTGC
Organism: Pseudogymnoascus sp. SDFLT0511; assembly: GCA_030180035.1. Lineage (NCBI taxonomy): Eukaryota > Fungi > Ascomycota > Leotiomycetes > Thelebolales > Thelebolaceae > Pseudogymnoascus > Pseudogymnoascus sp. SDFLT0511. The sequence goes on along the minus strand of JASCQD010000008.1, from coordinate 941,309 downwards.
AGCCCCAGCACTGGCCATTCCAGAGTGAGACGCAAAGGTGTTACTGCGTCCGTGAGTATCGTACCACCCTCGGAGTTTGTGAGCCTCCTGTATGTCGGGGTCAAGAGACATGGAACCGGATGAGAGCAAGCTCAAGCTCCGCCCACCGAAATCCGAAACCTTGGCTCCCTTGAACGCAACGATCGATTCGGGCTGAGCATCAAAAGAAACAGCAGTCTTTCCCCAGATGGTTAAGCGAACAGAGAAGTCACTGTCGTCGACGAGAGTCAACTCTCGTTTGTCGTACGGTTTACTGGTAGACTTTGACACAATCTGGGTGACATCGGCGACCTCCTTCAGCACTCCAATGATATCAATTGTCGTGTCCTTCTCCACTGTCTGTAAACTTGCGATGTCTGTAAAGTTGAATCTGACTTGAGGAACATTCTCTTGATCCTCGGCCTTTTCAACCTGCGTCTCCCGATCGAAGGTTAACTCGTAGTCGTTTGGAAGATTTGTGAACTGCTTCTTTGCAAGCTGTACTCGACATGGTGACGAAATATAATATACGGAACCCTCCTGGAATAACTCGTATAATTGGTCGCACTGCTCGTTGAACCCAGTAGCCTTGATCTCGCCGCTTTCATCGAGCAGGTTGACACTGAACAGCTTTCCCTCGCCACTCTGTTTGTGCCACGTCCTGATCTCTGACTTGTTCGATACCCTAGCTTTGATGGTCCATTTATGTGCGTATGGAGATAATGCTTCGATTGGATATATATTCCCGTGCCCTGCCGAGCTCGAAGGACCGGTTCTGGACGGAAGTGTTCGCTCTGCTGGTTGTTGGGGGGCAGCTGGCTTGTTTCCGTAGAAGCCGGCGCCTGATACGGCGCCTGGGGCAGGCTTCACATCTTCCTCCTCATCCTTCACCTTCAAAGCCTGGGGATCTCCAATCTTATCCGGCTCGCCAAACTCGGCCATAACGTCGATATCCATAATTACCAAAATCCTAGAATAGTCAGTGTCCGATATGGAGGATACCTGGAGATAATTTACCGCTTGCCCTTGAGGGCATTTGCTTGAAATTGCTTCAGACGCACCAGTGAACCCTTCTTCAGCTTCTGGTCGTGTATGAAGTGGTTGGCCCCTGTACTGTTGTCAGATGCTGGTGTACTAGCCGATGTTCATCATCCTCATACCTGTAGCGAGCATGCTCTGTACAAAGTTCTTGGTGTCACTGAGGACCACTCTATATCTCTCTTGTCCATTGCCTTGGGAAGCCAAAGGCTTAATTTGGACGCACTGGCATACTGGTACTGGGAAGTCAGTGGCGCGTCGTTCGGGATCGTTGAAGATTGCACTGGATAACGTTAGTCAGCTCTCAGACTCCGGTTTGAGTATGGCAGGTAGACAAACTCCAGAACCCCGGGTGTAATCTTCGATGCTGCAATATCGGTGGCCATGGTTTCTGGTTGTGTCGTTTGTTGCTGGCAAGGTACGTGCAGGAGTGAAGGAGGCTGAAGACACAGATAATGAAGAGGCGACAAATGCGTGGTTGACGCGATGTTGGGCTGGGTGGGGTTTGTGTACGCGTTCGCGTAGAGTGGTGGTGAGGGGCATGTTTGCCTGAGGCAACAATCGTCATCTGTGAAGTTGAATTAGTCTGGATATTCCACCTCTACAATTTGGGTCAACGATTGTCGATGCGAGTATTTCTGCTTCTTTGCGGTATTGGGGACAGCTTTAATATCATACATACGTGGCAAGACATCAACGTCACTTCATCTCAATAACAAAACCGTAGCTGTTCTAGTGGAGTAATACACTCAGGTGGGCTTGTAGTTTATCATATTCCAGTTAAGTAAGATCTCTAGCCATGGCACAGTTTATCATGACCCTTGGCATATCAAGATCTCAGTAGATAGCTACAGACGCTCCAGAAAATATACATAGGCAAATTTCTTCACCTCCTCCACATTGTCGGCCTCCACAACTTTCTCATCGTTGAAAAGGACCCATGACTTGGCCTTATTCGATTCAAGCTGCCGCCTAATGAAGGCTACATAGTGACTGCCAAGTGTTAGTACATAAGTATTTATATGAGTGGACTAACGCTCAGCTTACCCAGCGTGAATGCTGCCACCCTTATGGCAGATTATAGACTGCAGCTCAAACCTAGCAGGCAAAGCGTCAGAACCAGGCGTCTCGTTCGGACGACTTGTATCCGAAGTTGGACCACCGTCATCAACGTCGACCTGATCATCAGGGTGGCTGAAGAGCCAGTCAACAGCTCGTTCCATGTCGCCCCCAGTTTCTTTAAGAGCTTTACGGGCGTGATTTGGGCTGAAACCCATATTACCAAGGTTTTCGAGTTTCTCAGCATCCACAGGGACCGCCGGCCCAGCAGAGTTCCCAAGAACCAGTGGCTCGTCGATATCCGGATCCTCCATGTGAGCAAACAGCCATTCCATGGCCGAGTTCGCATCAGTGTTCCCAGTCGCATGCAACGCCTTCTCGCAGCGAGCGACTGGAAACCCCATCTGCTCCAGATTCGAAAGAGCTTCTGGGTTTGCTGTGAAGGATGGCTGGGCGCTCCCTACATCCTCAGGCATAAGCTCCTCGTTGTCCTGTTTACCAGGTGACTTGTAGCTATCCAGCGTGATAGGATCATCACCAACGAGGACTGGGACGTCCACCTTCGTCGGCACCCAGTTAACCTGCATGATTCGTCTAGCGTTTACGGCTAGGACCGCAGGGAAAGTTTTAAAAAGGGATCTCTTGGTAAAGCCGTCCTTGCTCCCACAGGACACACAAGTCAATTCCACAACCTCCTCTGCAGTAAAGCTGTCCAAGCATTCCTTAAACGTGACAGGTTCGTATTCTCCTCCAGGACCGGATGGCTCTGATTCACCGGTTTGCCGCTCAATTTTTCGAACAGGAAGTGGAACCGAAATATTATCCTGTTCTTCCGTACTGTATCTAACCTTCTTACATGCGAGACACTGTAGTCGCTGCTCCATGACGAATCGGAATGCATCTGTTGGATCACCTAATGCAGGTGGGTGCTGGGAACGATTGATGAGCTTGAAGAGATGCAGCAGAAACTCAAAGGCATCCTGTTGACGCATTGTTGAAAACTCGGCGTGCCCTCGACCAACTAGATGTTTTAGCATTGATGGGGCGAGCCCTTTTTGGTACGGAATCTCTGCTGAATACTCGGATGCAACGACGTCAGAATCAGACTTTGAGTACCTGCCAGAGAGAAGGCCATCGGCGATCTTTCGCAATTGGGTCTCAAGGTCGTGTGCCGGCTCCTGGACCTGTGAGGGTTCTTCCTCAGGGTGGAAGTATCGTTTTTGGAATTGTGGTAGTGAAAATAGGCACTGGGCCGTACTGGCCAAATAGCAGCTGTTGCCGAGATTCTTGAGACCCGTTAAGCCAGGGCCAAATAACGGATTAAGCTCCTTGCCGTCTTCTGTTGTCATCGAAAATTCCCACTTTAGATTCTGCTCAATCTGCATTTCTGTGAGACTCTTTTCTGTCTTCTGGCGCTCGGCAAGAATAATGCCCCAGTGAGCTAGATGCTTCCCGAGATCCTCATCGACCCTCTCCTCATCGCATTGGTAACAATACACGTCGGCTGTGCCTTCTGGTGTGATTGACCCTAACTTGACAGCAACAGCGTGGTGCGATGCATCCGCGTGTGCCAAACCGTGAGACTGTCCGCCGACCCCGCCAAATTGGGCTCGGCCACAACCCAAGTTCCCGCACTGGAGACATAGCCAAAGGTTTTCTTGCAAGCTGCACATCGAACAGTGGCCAAGATCTTGAGACTCAATCGCTCGTGCTGGTTCTTGGGCGAGCGTAAGGATATGCTCGCAAGATGTCATCTCCTGTTCCCATGCTTTGACTTCCTCTTGCCTGGAAAATGTGTTTGCCTTCATGACCCCATCCACAACTGACGCGATACGGGCTGAACTTGCATCCACATCATCAAGCCCGCACTCGAAGCAGCGAACAACCAAGTGGGTATCGAAACGATCGGCCTCTGTTTCTGCGGATATGGCAAGCTTCGACATCTTTTGCCTGGGTTCATCTCGTTCAATTACTCGCTTGGTTCGACGGATGTTGAGAACGAGGGGGTGCTGTGACCGCGCATTATGCAGTTGGCTATGATTCCTCTCGCCAGTGCATCCCCCATTGAAGCAAGAGAGGCAGACATCTAGTCCCGTTGAATCATCCTGAATATAAATATTAACAATTCGTCGTTGCGCTTTTCAAATAGTTTGCATATGCTTACAATAGAATCAAAGCACTGTGTGCAGTCCTCACGGTAGACAGCTTGGTTTGGGCCTGGCGGGCGCAGGTCTGTTTAGTCAAGTTAGCAGGCTGACAACAATGAGACTCGCAGGTCACAAGATTAAGCTTGCAAGATAAGAAAAGGGGTATAAAGAGTGGGCTGAACTGCGACTGCCATTAGCTTACCCAAAGATTCGAGATGTTTACACGCCATGTTGGGTTGTGCCTGGAGCGAGCGTATAGAGAGAGCGTATGGAGAGAGAATGAGGCTGCGAAAGATTATGATTGTGGTCTTCGGAATTCACAAGAACTTGGGACAATTAGATGTCCATAATAGAGTTTTTCGTGTTGTTGTAGTGGACGATGAGCTTGGTGTTTTCGAGGGGAGCTGCTCGTGTTGTCCAGTCAAAGAGGTCTAAACTTGAGCAAACATGACAAAATGGCGGGATGACGAGAGGGGCGGGGTTGCAGCCTGGAATGTACTCTCGGATTTGTCACTTTGCTTATCTTTACTATGGGGGTAGGTTTATTAGTGGTGGGAGGGGTTGATTTATGAGTCACGTGCATCGGAATTTGCCACCCATGGGTCGGTGATTTCATATATCTAGATCTCCCGCGGTAACCGTTTATCTGATCCTCATCATCTTACTCAATACCCACAGACCTCGAAATTCTACAACCACCTACCTCATCATCAACCTCGATAAACGATAAAACACCTACCATTTGGGCGAAATTGTTTTAATCGCACCACTGCGGAATATACGATGTTTCAACGCGCTATCGCTACTGCTCCGCGGGCGGCCGCGAGGGTATTATCAACTCCGACCCGGGCATTTGGACCTTCTTCGGCACGGATTGCAACACCCGTCATCGCCAACCGCATCGCAAATGGCCGTAGACAATACCACGAGAAGGTTCTTGATCACTATTCTCGGCCGCGCAATGTGGGAAGCATGTCTAAGGCCGATACCGATGTCGGAACCGGACTCGTCGGCGCTCCGGCTTGTGGTGATGTGATGAAGCTCCAGATCCGCGTGGATCCCAGCAACAACACTATTTCCGATGTGAAGTTTAAGACCTTTGGATGCGGTTCAGCAATCGCCTCATCATCATACTTGACGGAGCTTGTTCGCGGGATGACCTTGGAGGAGGCCGGAAGGATACGGAACACGGAGATTGCCAAAGAATTGTGTTTACCTCCAGTGAAACGCAAGTATTACCTAGAATAATATAGAGAACTCTTTGCTAACTGTACTGTAGTCCATTGCTCTATGCTGGCAGAGGATGCAATCAAGTCAGCCATTTCAAACTACTACACCAAGAACCCAGAGACCAAGGCTACTAATCTCGGTGGAACCGGCTCAAGCTTGCCGAAGATTGATATCGAGACCGTGACCCAGGGGTCAGCGGCGACTGTGTAGGTATCAGGACATCTGTTACGGAGAGTACGTATGCGGCCATGGATGGTATGGCGAGAGTTTTCAAATATGGGGAATTCGTATGTAAACGAAAACAATTGGTAAGCAGAACGACTTCTGCTTAATGACGGGCTGGGTTCTATGAAAATTGGTATCCGGAAATGGCATTGGGCCAGTTAAAAAGTGCCATGCGACTTCACTCTCCTTTGGACTATGTATATTTAGGGGTTCGATATTGCTCACTGTCCCAAATTGGGATAACTTAGTTTGAGCGCAGGGTCGTTCTATGAAAATAAATTCAGAACCAATAATTGATCAAAATCACATGACTCGCTGACTGTACACGGCGAAAATTTGATCCGATAGTGAAAGTCCAGAATATTTTTTGATTTAGCCTCGTTCCCAGTCGGAACTTTTGAGAAAATTGACAGCTTCGACATATTTGCACGATCGCGCAATCATGGTCAAGAGAGCATTGGAAGAAGCCGAGGTCGCTGCTGCGTCTGCCGGAGTACAAGAAACCGCGCCAGCAAAAAAGAAAAGCCGCAAGGAAGCGAAATCAGGTGGCGCATCAGACAATGCCGCCGATGATTCTGTAAAAGAGACAAAGGAAGAACGCAAGGAGAGGAAACGTCGCGAGAAGAAGGAGAAACTTGCTCTCGAGCAAGATGGCGAAGCGTCTCCGGAAGATCTGGCTGCTGTGAAAAAAGAGAAGGCTGAGAGGAAGGCATTGAAGAAGGCAAAGAAGCTGGAGAAGGCTGAACCTGCCTCAGTTACGCCATCATCCACCGAGTCGACTACTCCAGCAGAGGCAGAACCTACCAGCAATGGCAGTTATACTCCGTCTGCCGATCTGGCAAACCTTCCACAGTCCGAGGTCGACAAATTCTTGACCGATAACTTTATCAACATTACGGACCCAACGTCGAAATCCCCGCTCAGACCCATTATCGACTTTGCCTACCTTCCAATTACCGACCCAAAACAACGCGCGCCCTTCAAAGACTTCAAAAGCCCTACCCCAATTCAGGCGGCTGCATGGCCTTTCTTGTTGGCCGGCCGAGATGTCATTGGAGTAGCGGAGACCGGTTCCGGGAAGACAATGGCGTTCGCCGTGCCATGTATCAGGCACATCAGCGAGCAGCCAAAGTTCAAGGGTGCGAAGGCTGTGGTTGTTTCGCCAACCCGTGAGCTCGCGATGCAGAGTTACGAGCAAATCAGCAAGTTGGCCGCCTTGTCGGGCATGCAAGCCGTCTGTGTATACGGAGGTGTGGCCAAGGATGAGCAGCGAAGAGCGCTCAAGACTGCCGACATTGTGGTCGCAACACCCGGTCGCCTGAACGATCTCATCCAGGAGGGATCGGCGAATCTTAGCAAGGTTTCCTATGTCGTCTTGGACGAGGCCGACAGGATGTTGGACACAGGTTTCGAAGAGGAGATTAGGAAGATCATCAATACCGCCCGCCCATTGGGCCAGAGACAGACGCTTATGTTCACCGCAACCTGGCCAGAGTCTGTTAGGTCACTGGCGTCGACCTTCATGACGTCGCCAATTAAGATCGCTATCGGAGACAACCCCACGGGAGATCTACGTGCGAACACTCGCATCGTGCAGAAGGTCGAGGTTGTCGACCCCCGCGGCAAGGAGTACCGCCTTTTGCAAATCCTGAAGGAGCACCAGAGCGGTAGCCAGAAGGACGATAGGATTATCGTGTTCTGCCTCTACAAGAAGGAAGCAACCAGAGTCGAGGGTTTCCTCCGCTCAAAGGGTATCAGAGTTGCTGGTATTCACGGCGATCTATCACAGGAGCAGAGGACGAGGAGTCTTGATGCTTTCAAGAAGGGAACTACCCCAGTACTTGTGGCCACCGACGTTGCTGCCAGAGGTTTGGATATTCCAGCTGTGAAGCTTGTCTTGAACTGCACGTTCCCCCTTACCGTGGAGGACTACGTTCATCGAATTGGTCGAACTGGAAGAGCAGGCAAGGAAGGGTTGGCAATCACTCTGTTCACGGAGCATGATAAGGCACAGTCAGGAGCGTAAGTTTCTCAAATTGATACCCCATAACTCGAACAAGAATCTAATGTGCCGCAGCTTAATAAATGTCCTGAAGGCGGCAAACCAGCCAGTCCCAGACGAGCTACTTAAATTTGGTACGACTGTGAAGAAGAAGGGTCACGAGGCCTACGGTGCATTCTTCAAGGATGTGGACACCTCAAAGGCAGCGACCAAGATCAAATTCGATTGAGGACCGTTACGATATTGGGATCATGTTGGTGGCGTTCGGACTGAGCGGTAGCATTGCAAAAGGAACTTATGCTCGGACAGGACGCTTATTATGTTAGCGGGTATATGTTCAGTAGATTAGTGGGGTTCCTTACAGAAGAATGAAGAAGCTAGCTCCAATTACAGTAGTGGTGATGAAGTGTTTGATGTCGCTGCCGTCTTGTGCATTTTGGTGATAAAATATCGCAATAGTCCCCATAGCAGCAGCAACCGTAGTCGCTGTTGGTAGTATCAGCGCCAGGTTCAATTGGCTGTTATGCCTGCGGAAAAAGCTGTTGATAAAATTATAACTCCATAGTATCCGAAACACCATATTTGCCATATTTGCATAAACAAGTCCTATCGCGCCGAGGTCGAGTAGACGCAGGAAAACATAGCCAGTGCTTGCGAATCCTACGGAAAATGCCAACATCCAGAGGGATTGCCGGTTCAGCTGAGATTCGGTCGCAACAACCGACACGAAAGCTTCCAACACACCGTTGTATGCGAGGAGGGGTATATAGTAGCAATACTTGGAAAGAACGTCGCCTGCACCACTTGACGCCCATCTACTCCCGACAACGAACTTCAAAAGTAGCGGCGCCATGGTTGGTCCAACCGTCATTGCCGATATTGACATGAGTGTGTATATCCGCAGTAGCTTGTGCAGATCGTCCCTAGCAGATGCTATTGTCACACTCGACCGCTGGCCGTTGCTGGAGTAGAGAAGTTTGCCAAAATAGTTCCTGCTGCTCTCTTCGATGGGTTGGAAGACCATGCGAGCAACAAGGCCACCGTAGTTTGATGCCAGCGCATATATTCCCTGGGCAGAAAGAGAAGCTAAGTACGATATCAGGAGCACATCTCCTTCTGTCAGAATATGTTTGACAACTCCTTGCACGAAAAGGCTTGCTCCGAGCGTCACCAGTGGTTTTGAGAAATATGACATGATGTAAGTTTCATTATTACTAGTTCTGGTAAGTAAAAGCGTAGTCTGAAAGCCACAGTCCACATACCTTGGCGCTATCGGTCTCGCAAGCAATGAGAACTTGTCAGCAGCTGATATAGCTGAGACTCGCCAAAGATAACATAAAAGTATTGACAAGCCATATGTCCATTGGCCAAGCGCGAAGGGAAACACGCCGAGATCCAAGCCGGTCTTCGAAGCGAAGATGATGGAAGCACATGTCACGACACAACGAAGCAACGCCCCTATAGACTCAGCAAAAGCCCGTGTTTTGTACTCAGACTTCTGCTGGACAACCACAAAGCACGGTTCGGCTAGCAACTCAAAGACAGCGGCGATCGCATAGAGCTGGAGGGTCTCTTTAAAGTAGAGGGTTCCGAGAACCTTGGGGTTGGAGCGCAGGGAACGCATATATGCCCAGGCCAGTCCCGATGCAAAGAAGACCCCAAGGCATATTGAAATGTAGGCAAGATTCACCAGCGCCTGCGTCTTTTCTATGGCCAGCTTCCTCTTCCGTTCTGACTTTTCCCCATCCTGTGTAGATTTAATTGCCTCCTCAGGGCCTTCAGAAAGTTCGGACTGCCGTTGTATTGCTACTCGTAGTGATTCCCGGGCAAAAAATAGTACCGATATCAAGTATACTTCGAACTGGGTCGATATTCCTAGCAAGTCTGGAGATATGAATCGGAGGAGAATCTGGTTGGCGGCAAAAGTCAATGCCCGCGAGCCTATTTGTAAGGCGATGAGAAATGTCGCACCATGCGCAGATTTTTCGAGAAGAGACTGGTGCTTCGTAGAGCCAGTCGTCCCTGTCGCGTCCATACCTGTCGATTGACTGTGAATAGGGAAGCTTGCTGGAGGTTTAAGCTGTCGGACGGAGCGGAATTTATTTATTCCGAAATATTATACCAGCTTCCCAGGTTCAAACCCCAAGAAAACCAGTCTTTCCACCCCTCTTGTCCCTTTTCAGCGGGGAAAACGCAGCATTAGCAATACCCACCCCGCTTTTGCGAAGGAAAGCAAGGTTTCCTCCAGGTTTTGCTAGAGTCGGGGCGAGCGATATCTTTTTTGGTCGTTTGTCTGCCTCGTTATACTCTTCGTCAAATATTGTTTTTGCCGCCCCGAATATCTTCCGCTTCTTCTTCTTGGGCTCTGGTTCGTCCGGGATTATTGGTTCTGGAGCTCCTGATGACTTTTTGCGGGCGTTGCGCTCTAGTTCGTCAGGGATTATTGGTGCTGGAGCTCCTGATGACTTTTTGCGAATGGTGGGCTCTAGCTCGTCAGGGATTATTGGCAGTGGAGCTCCCGATGACTTTTTGCGGACGATGCGCTCTGTTTCGTCGGGGATTATTGGCGCTGGGCCTCCCAGTGATTGTTTGCGGACGTTGCGCTCGTTCTCGATGGCTTGCAATCGGGTATTCTTTTCCTTCTCGAGGGCAAGTTGCCGGGTGATTCGCTTGCTCTCAGCGGTAAGTTTTTGAATATTTCGCTCTTTCTCGAGGATAAGTTGGGCGTTTCGCTCGTTCTCAATGGAAAGTTGAATATTTCGCTCCTTCTCGAGTATAAGTTGAGTGTTTTCCTCGTTCTCAGTGGAATGTTCAGTGTTTTCCTCGCCCTCAGTGGAAGGTTGAGTATTTCCCTCGTCCTCAATAGCAAGTTGGGCCTTTCGCTCGTTCTCGATGGCAAGTTGGGTCTTTCGCTCGTTCTCGATGGCACGTTGGGCCTTTCGCTCGTTCTCAATGGCAAGTTGGGTGTTTCGCTCGTTCTCAGTAACAAGTTGAGTGTTTCGCTCGGTCTCGATGGCTACTTGTCGCTGCAGTTTGTCGTTATCATCTTGGAGAAGAAGGATTTGAAGTTGAAGGCGCCGTGAGTTTTCGTCCTTGAGGATGCTATCCTGTTTCAGAAGGCTATTGGAATATTCCAATTCCATGTGCTGCGATGTTGACATGTACTATAAGTTCGTCAGTAACCACTCAAATAAACCCCAAAACCCCCCACCAGGTGCACTGGAACACACCTCGTCAGTAGTTGACTCTTCGAACATCATAGATGAATCCATGTTATGCAATAAGTATAGCTCGAATAGCTGTAAGTATTAGTTAGTCATAAAGATGTGATACTCCGGTAAACTTGGTATCTATTTACTTGATCATGGATTGATACCTACAATCGCGTCAACTGTAAACAACGCTATCGCTACCCCTGTTAGCTTACTTGACGCTTACGTAACACCGGTTTGAGGACAACGAGAGCTGTGATGCCAGCTCAACCACAAGAGTTGAACGCAATCGTAGCGATTCAATTGAACGACACATCTCTCTTCACGATGCGTCTCTTCGGCGACCTGCTATTCGCCCTCCTCTTGGCGCCATGCCTCGCCGCCAAAAAGGCCACGGATCGATTCCCCGATTTCCACGCCAAGTCGCTGGCGTCGTCACCGTTGAAGCTCACTGATGCGAGCTATGGCCGATTGACCAAGGCGCCCCGGGATTACTCGGTCGCAGTCCTCTTGACGGCTCTGGAGTCGCGATTTGGATGTGTAATGTGCACTGAGTTCCAGCCGGAATGGGAACTTTTGGCCAAGAGCTGGACTAAGGGCGACAAGAAGGGCGAGTCCCGTTTGATATATGGAACACTGGACTTTGTCGATGGCAAGGACACTTTTCAATCTGTAAGACCATAGCGACCTGGAAATATATAAACGCTAACAAGAATAGCTTGGGCTACAAACGGCCCCGGTACTGTTATTCTTCCGACCTACAACTGGCCCTCTCGCCGTGGCAGGGAACGCACCTCTCAAATATGACTTCACGGGCGGGTGAGTTCTACACTGCTCCTACCATATGATAACCTGCTTACATTAATAGACACCAATCCGCAGAGCAAATCCATGCCTGGATCAGTAGGCAATTACCAGATGGCCCTCACCCACCGATAACTCGCCCTGTAAACTGGGCGCGTATGATTGCGGTAACAACGACAGCTCTCGGAACGATCACGTTCCTGAGCGTTGCATGGCCGTACCTGCTGCCTATCATTCAGAACCGTAACCTGTGGGCGGCTATCAGCTTGATTGCCATTCTCCTCTTCACGAGCGGGCATATGTTTAATCATATTAGAAAGGTGCCTTATGTCGTCGGCGATGGACGTGGTGGCGTCAGTTATTTCGCAGGGGGTTTCTCTAACCAGTATGGTCTGGAGACGCAGATAGTTGCAGCCATGTGTAAGTTCTTTGCTCTCATTATCTCCGATGATGAATCTCCATACTATGAACCATGTCTAACAGAAGCAGATGGCCTTCTATCCTTTGCTACCATTTCGCTGGCTCTCAAGGTTCCCCGCATATCTGACCCGAGGACTCAACAAGTTGCTGTGATTGCCTGGTGTGGTATTATCTTCGTCATGTACAGCTTTTTACTGAGCGTTTTCCGCATCAAGAATGGTGCATACCCATTCTGGCTTCCACCGTTCTCATAGGCGTACTTGTATATTATAGATACGTCGTGGTGACACAAGGTGAGAGAAAATGATGTCTTTGTGGTATGGAGTGGTAGAAGGAGTCGGGGGCTGTGGCCTTGTAAGAATTATTGGGTTTCAAAAAATGAGACTGATGTATAGAACGGGCAGTATATGCCTTTATGTATTTGGCCAATAGCTCATCCACTTATTGCTCGCTTTAGATGTGAAAATTTGTATTATTATTTCTCCCCATCAACCAACCTATGTTACAGTGCTTCCCGGAGGTTGCTATACCCCATCTACCCCGAAAATGTCCGCATATTTAGCCGCCTCTTTTCGGCGTAACGCCACAAAATATGCCTCTTTGGATTCCTAACCTCATAAGCATGACACATGAATGGAATTTTGGGGATACGAACACTTCTTGAAGATTCCGGCTTCTCTCTATGAACGGCGCCAAACAGCTTCTTCAGGCGGTTTTCCAACTGTTTATCTTCGGCCCCCTGGTAGAACTTGCAAACGAAATGGCCGCCAGTTTTGAGAGTGTCGTATGAGAACTCTAGTGCGGCGTTGCATAGATCCTCGGACGTGTTAGCTGGAGCAAGGAGTTGAATAAAACATGGACTCATACCATGCTCCCTGTGTGGTCTCTGAACGGTATACCGCTCGTATTCATCATCCTAATATACGGATTACTTAGACTCCTCTTCCAAAAACCATTCGTCTGTTCCCAGGGTGCGGACATATCACTTAGAACAATATCAATCGTCTTCTCCGATCCATCCTTGAGCTTCTTGCCCTTGTCCCCTGCTGGCCCATCTCCTTGGGGATCCTCCGCGGTCACAGCACCGGGAGTCTGTAAGCCGGGCTCTTGAGCTGTAGAAGCGAGCATCTGGTTGCGAGGCCGACCCCTATGAGGATCAATGAGAAATTTCTTGATCTCTGCCTGCACTTCTTTTGACAAAAAGTTTCCTTGGATGGTAGATACCCCCTTTGGCGGCTGGGCAGGAATTATATCTATTCCAATAATGCGGCCATTGGGCTTGGTGCGTTCTACAGCAACCTGGGATTGAGCGTCAAGTGAGTTCCCAAAGTCATCCCTTCAAGCCACTTACCTGTGACCAGCTACCTGGTGCATAACCCTATACTGTCAACGATTGGAATTTTGGGGTGGGTCAGCGGCTCCTTACCAAATCTATAACAGTCTGCCCTTTTTTGAACAACTTGTATTTCGAATCGATCTTTCCGAGTAATTAGGCGCAATGCACATATTTAAAGGGGGTAACAGGATCTCACCTCAAGTAGCTTGAACGCTGCCCGGCTCTGAAGACCTCGAACTTTAGCCTCCCTTGCAAATGAATCTCGCCCTTGTCTACTCTTCCAGCGAGTTGAAGAGGACGAGGAGCTTTGTCTTGTGAGGGGCAGCGCATAGCTAGTTCGGGAACGGCATTGTGCAACCAATCGGCACGGCGTTAACAATTGGTGATAAAGCCGCCCATTGCGGATGACCCTTGCTGCCGGCAAAACAACGAAGGGTGGCATGTAGAATTAAATGGTCAAATGGCCACCTTCCATAACTAGATATCGACGTTTCTACTTGGGTTGAAGTTCTGGCTCACGGGAAATTCGCGAAATGCGCGATCGGTTTCTCTCGGACGCCGTAGCGAGAGCTTGGACTTGGTGTCTCTCACAAGCTTTTTATGGTGGATTTGTGCAGACAGGGCGGTGACCAGGAGCACGGGTTCAACCGTGACCGTGATCGTGATCTCTCAAACCCCACCAGTTCCAGTCTCACTCGAGAAGGTAAATTTGAATATGTTTGCGAGATAAATAGCTCCTTCCTGAAACAAAGAAAGTAAGGCACAAGGCACAAGAACAAGACACATGTGATGATCGCAACCCCAAGACTATTCGAATCAATCCCACCCCTCCAAGCCCCAGTGCACAATTCCCGAATAGGAAGCCGCATCGGCATGTTTAAAGTATGGGGCACCAAGCATAAAGCGGGGAAAGTGCTGATGATGATGTGCGACACGCCAGTCCAGTCACGGGAGGTTGGCTGGGATAGTACAAGTTCCAGTACAAGTCCGCATCACACTTACTTTAGTATGACATACTAGCCACTCAGGACCACGGATAGCGGCGGTTGGCGCACGCGGGACCTTCCCCGGATCAAATCGATCAGAAGGGAAGCTGAGTGATTTGCTCTAGGGAAGCGAAGCTGTGCTGGTACAGTACAATCCTCTCGCCTCGCTACGGTGCCTGGTGGGTGAAAGATAGGCTACTGAAGGTGCTCCATCGCCGGTGCTTGTACGCTTTGGGGAGCGATCAGACGGTGGCTGGCATGCTAAAGCACGAAGTATAACAAGGATACACCTCGATATACGCGATATACGATGGATGCAAAGCTTGATGGCATGCTGCCGAGGTGGGGTAGCCGAAGGCAGGGCGGGGTGGGTATTAAAGATGACCAGGCGCCGCTGTGGTGGGTGCAGACACGAGAGCTTGTTGTTAAAGAGCTATTCGACATGGATGAGCACGAGAAGTATGATCTCCTTGATGATGCTGGCCGTGAGGGCGAGCCAGCTAGACAGCGCACGCGCCGGGGGAGACTGGCGGCGTGGGTCGCGGTGCCGTTTGTGATAATCGCGGTGATATATGCGGCCTGGGCGCTCTCGGTTGGTCTTCAGGATGAATCGGGCTGGGCACAAAGATTTGGGAGCAATGGCCCCAAGGAGATTCGAGAGGAGGGCAAGCAGGAGTACCTCCTCGGCGTCGGCAAGGCTGATATAACTGGGTATGAAAACACCATCCTGTAACCTCACACGCAAGAACGTAGATCCTAACAGCTCTTAGTCCAGTGGTAGAGCTCACGTTTATGGGCTACGCCAACTCGAAGCAAATCGGCTCGGGCGTGCGCCAGCGGCTCTACTGCCGCGCCTTCATCGTCGGCGACGTTGATAAGCCAGAAGATAGGTTCGTCTACCTCATCACCGACATTGCTATGGGTGACACGGCGATCCGATACGGGATTCTGGAAGGCCTTGCTGCATTGGGCCCTGAGTACGCCGTCTACTCACAGCATAACATCGCTGTTACAGGGACGCACTCCCACTCCGGTCCGGGCGCGTGGCTCAACTACCTCATACCGCAAATCTCGACCAATGGATTCGACAAGCAGAGTTACCAAGCCATTGTCGACGGTGCGATTCTCGCCGTCAAGCGGGCCCATGAGAGTCTCGGCCCTGGATACCTGCGCACCGGCCAGACGAAAGTATTCGGAGCGAACATCAACCGCAGTCTGTTCGCCTACTTGGCAAATCCGGCTGAGGAGCGAGCAAAATATAACGCTAGCTCAGAGGATGATGGATCGGTTGAGAAGGACTTGACGATGTTGGCTTTCCAGAGTACCGCGGGCAAGGAGCTTGGCGTTCTGACCTGGTTCCCCGTCCACGGAACGAGTATGCTGGGAAACAATACCCTGGTAACAGGTGACAACAAAGGCGTCGCAGCATATCTCCTGGAGAAGTCTATCGGCGGAGACTTTGTAGCAGGATTCTCCCAATCGAACGTCGGTGACACGAGTCCCAATGTTCTTGGCGCCTGGTGTGAAGACGGGTCAGGCCAGCAGTGCTCCTTTGAAAAGAGCGTCTGCAGCGACGGGAAGAGCCAACAATGCCACGGGCGTGGTCCATTCTTCCGCGACAAGGATAACGGCGCAAAGTCGTGCTACGAAATCGGTCGGCTGCAATACCAAGCTGCCTCCGACCTCTACTCCAAAATCAAGGATGGGGACTCTTACGTTGTAGGCAGCTCGGTGAAGTCGTACCACACCTTCAACGACATGTCGCACTTCAAGTTCCCTCTCGCCAATGGCACGTATGTGGAGACCTGTCCAGCCGCCCTGGGCTATAGTTTCGCGGCCGGAACAACGGACTGGCCCGGTCAGTTCGACTTCACGCAGAACGACCCCGGCGAGCCTGATGCGAACCCGGTCTGGAAACTTGTCTCCGGGCTCCTCAAAGCACCCAGTGAGGCGCAAAAGAAGTGCCAGTACCCGAAGCCGGTCTTACTTGATGTGGGCGAAATCACGTTTCCATATCTCTGGACACCGAACATAGTCGACATGCAGTCCTTCCGCGTGGGTCAGTTCTTTATCATCGTCAGCCCCGGCGAGGCGACGACCATGGCTGGCCGACGCTGGAAATCTGCCGTCCACGACGCTGCCATATCCATGTCGCTCACTGGATCCCCCGCCTCCGTCGAACCTATTGTTGTCATCGGCGGCCCCGCAAACACTTACACCCACTACATCACCACGCTCGAGGAATATGGCATCCAGCGCTACGAAGGCGCAAGCACACTGTACGGCCAACACACACTAAATGCATACATCAACCTGACGCTGACCAACTTGCCCTTCCTCGCCCCCGACGCCACCGACCACCCTGCTCCCGGCCCGCTTCCACCAAACAACGTCAACAACAGCGTTAGCTTCATCACAGGCGTCGTGTACGATAACCCGCCCATCGGCAAGAAATACGGTGCCGTAAAGACCAACGTCGCAGCGACGTACACGCGCGGCCATTCCATCTCCGTCACCTTCATCGGCGCGAACCCACGTAACAACCTTAGGCTCGAGGGGACGTACGCGGCGGTGCAGAAGCGCGACGCAGCAGGCTCATGGGCAACGGTGCGTGACGACCGCGACTGGAGTCTGATGTATCACTGGAAGCGATTGGATGGGCTGTTGGGGACGAGCGACGTGACGATAGTGTGGGAGAGCGAGGCGGACAGTGAGGCGGGGACGTATCGGATTAAGTATTTCGGGGATGCGAAGGCGCCGATTGGGGGAAAGATTTCGGCATTTGAGGGGACGAGTGGGGAGTTTACTCTGTCGTGAAGGAGGGTGGGGAGCGGGTGAAATAATGAATTCCGGGGGAGTTAAATGTATGTGATCATGATTATGCAGTTGACTATATACGACTGACTGAGTCTGCCTTTAATGTAGTAAGTACCCAAAATCACCACCAAATCTCACGTCCAAGTGCAGTCAATATAACAAGTCTTATGAAATGTGGTATTCGCGAGGGACTATATACAACTAGGCTCTACCAGATAATTCTGAACAGCTTTCCCTTAAAACCCAAGTGCCTTATTTCCCTCCTCCAAAGCTTTCCTCACGCCCTCCTCTCCCTCAACTTCCCACTTCTCAACTCCCACCGACCTCCTCGCTTCCTTACTCTCTTTTGTTAGATCAGCCTCGGACCCACGCCCAACGTGGTGCTCCTCTCCCACTCCGCCTGGGAAATCTGGCGGCGGGATGCCCTTGAGGAAATTGGCACGCTGGCGAGCAAGGTATGCCGCGTTGGCGGGGGTGAGGGGCGTGGCAGGGATGTAGAGGACACTGGAGTCGGTGGTGCCGGTGTGAGAGGTATCGACGGAGTGGATCGCTGGGATGGGTTAGCTATGTGTTTGTGAAAAGGTTGGGTATGGGGGGCTTACTATCGCAGTGCCATGCTACGTAGTCACCAGGACGAACGGCCGGGATGTTAATCATTGACTTCTCCAGCTCGAGATGTGGATGGAGCGTATCATTCAGCTCGAGACACAGGCTCGGATAGGCGCCATGCAGCGTCGAGTCCTGCTCCTTCTTCAACCTCCAGTTATCCACCGCAAGGAAGTCCTCTTTGCCCATGCCCTCCGGCCCCCTTACCGCCTCAAAGAACGGGCGAAGCAGATAATACGCCGTCGCCCTATCAAACAACGGATTCACCCTCAGCGTGCCCTCCCCCGGCGCGGTATTCGACATGCTCATCCACCCCTGAAACATGCGAAACATACTACAAGCCCCCGCGCCGCCATAGTTATCGCTCACAGCCTCCAACCTCCCCGACGACTCCCACGGATCGAACGCCGCCAAGTCGCCGCGGAAAACGGCGTCGTATACGCCGCCAAGCCCGTACCCGTGGTCCTCCCACCGCTCGACGCTGCCGCCGTCGCAGTGCGGGCCGAGAGCGAAGCGGTTATCCCCCGGGTTGCGGATGCGCAGGCGGTCGGCGTAGGAGACGGGGTGCGTGGGGGAGATGGGAGCGGCTGGGGAGGATGACCGCCAGTGGCTCATGAGGAAGGATTGTGTGGCGAGGAGGTTGGGGTGGGCGCGCGCGCGGAGCTGGGGGCGCGACCAGTAAAGTTCGAAGACCTGGGGGTCGTCCGGGGGAAAGGCTGGAGGGGATGTTAGCTTGGTGTACAGAGCGGATGGGAGGAAGAGGGGGAGGGGGGAGTACCTTTTGTTTGAGGGTTTTGCTTGATGTATTCTCTAATCTCGGACTTCCAGCCCAGAGCTTCCTCTTCGCTCACGACGTCTCTGATGACTGCAACACCTGTCTTCTTCAGGCGTTTGGCAAAATCTTGCTGTGTATTTGGGTGCTCGATGTCTTTGAAGTCTAGCTCTGGGACAATGGCTGGTCCTATGCTCTTGATCTCTTCTATCTCTCGGCGGAGTTGGGGCAGGAGAGTGTTCCATGCGTGACGCACTGCATCTTCATTGCCGCTTATCAAGCGCTGTTTTTGCTCTGCAAAACGCTGGGGGAGCGGCTTTTGAACTTCTCCGCTGAGAGAGGAGAAAACTGATGAGATATCACCTTCTTTCCTAGACTCTGTGGATGCGGACTGCATGCTGCGGCGTCCATGACCAGCACGAGCAATGTGAGAACGCAGTGGCTGGGAAAGCCTGTTTGGGGATCTGAGGGTCGAATGCATAGCTGCGGTTTGGTATAAAGTTAGAATCTATCATCCCGGGGAAATCACAAAGCCAGGCCATATTTATAATTTATATTCTGCTATATAAAATGTTCTCATAATTAGTACACTTCCCCATGGGTTACAGTGATCCGATACGTCACAGCGGAGAAAGTCTTAAGAGCCAGCGGGGTGTGGCGGATGTGGCTGGTGGGGCGGAATGATGTACACCACGGGGTTTAGCGCGGAGTATTTCTTGGCATTCACGGCCCGACTAAAACGCCGGGTATACTCCATTGTCCAAAACTACTTTCTAGAAATCTAGAATTTCTTTAACAAGACCTATTCATTGCTTATTTATTATTCATGCTTAGACTTTTGTAAGTGTTTATTCTATATGTTTTTATTAAGTCACTAATATCGTGTTGTATCGAGGCTTGAAGGCTAGTTTGTTTTGTCCTACGTTTTGTCTTCCTGTGTATACTATATCGTATCCCAATGGCCGAAGCTAATCTGAAGCTGAACCTATACGTAAGGCGTTGGTTTTCTTTTAGATACTTAATAAATTTATTAGACTCGTGCCTTCGGAAGCTCTCTATACCTCTGCCTGCTCTGGTTTGATACGCCCGAGTCTCAGACTATTGCGCTCGTTGTTCGCCAAGCTTTCATATATTTGCGGTTCCTGCACTCTATGACGTCGTTGGTTTGGGACCATCCTTGCGAGAAATGTTTGTGGTTACCTGTAAACCAGGAAAACAGAGCCACCACAATGCTTTTAACAGCAAGTCAAACCCAATTGTATTTGCAATACATATAATTTCTGATGGCGAATTATACTCTCTTTTAAACAATCGATTGATTAACTTCCCGGATCAGCAGTTCTACAGCTCCACAGGACAAGTCGACG
Source organism: Pseudogymnoascus sp. SDFLT0511 (assembly GCA_030180035.1). Lineage (NCBI taxonomy): Eukaryota > Fungi > Ascomycota > Leotiomycetes > Thelebolales > Thelebolaceae > Pseudogymnoascus > Pseudogymnoascus sp. SDFLT0511. Next base: position 921,270 of record JASCQD010000008.1, on the reverse strand, counting down.
AGGAAGTCTGTTCCCGACGCGCGACGAGTAGCTCGTCCGGCGGCAAATGTCGAACCTTCCGCCAAACTACGAGCCAGCAGATGAACTGCCAGCAGTATTCATCGGACCAGATGGTACAATCGAATACCCTTCCCTTATCCCGCCTCATGTCGAATTCCCCGCCACCACACCACGGGGTACACGCATAAAGAGGGCGGCCTCAGTTCAGGCGCCCGCTGGAGAGAGGCAAGGAGTGAACGAGCCTTTTCCAGATCAAGGGCTGGTTAATAAGTCACCGTGTGGCACGCCACTACCGCACACCCCGTCAAATCAGGTGGCCGGCGGTGTTGACGAAACTCGTTCTGGAGTCGAAGGGAATCTACCAGACGCTGTACCACCGCCTTCGACTTATCTAAATCACCGCCCTTCGCCGGTGAGAGGCTGGCAGACAGAGCAACCGGAACCGTCAAGGACATATAGGTGGCCGAATGGCCGTAGGGCAACCGAAGGTTCTGGGCCCAATGGCCTAGTTTTGACGCCAACGGCCAATAGGGTTAACACGGTTGATACAAGTGATACATCGTCGAGCTCACCATCATCATCCGAAGAATCCTCAACAGACGAAGATGAAGAGCCTCAGGGGGTGCTTACGAAACCGCTGACCTGGGTTGGGCGGGGGCGCAAGAGAGCAGACACCGAACCCAAGGCACCAAGGAGGTCATCTACAAACGGCAAAGCTCGAAGCAGCTATAGGAAATTCAACCTGGGGAACGATAAATATAAATCGTCAGGGAAGGTGTCGAAGAACGACGGGCGGCTGAAGATAAGTGTGAGCGACACTAGCAATACTGGGTATCTGGCCAAAGCACTGGGCGCAACGTTTCGAAGACGCTTAGGACATGAACATGAGCAGGATCCAAGCAGACCAAGCTCTAGCGATACTGAACTAGGTTCGAAGCATAAACGGTTGGAGACATGTTCGGACTGGATCTATCTAAAAAAACAGAAGAATCTGGCACTGAATGTTGTGATTATGGTCATTGGTAGTAGAGGAGACATCCAGCCGTTCCTCAAACTCGGAAAGGTGCTCAAAGAGAATCATGGACATCGCGTCCGAATCGCAACACATCCAGCATTCCGAGATTTTGTGGAGCAAGACTCCGGCCTGGAGTTTTTCTCGGTTGGCGGCGACCCAGCAGAGCTTATGGCCTTCATGGTCAAAAATCCTGGCATGATCCCCACTATGGAAACCCTTAAAAAGGGGGAGGTGGGAAGGAGACGAGATGCAATGGCGGAGATGTTCGAAGGTTTCTGGCGCGCTTGTATAAATGCTACCGACGACGAGCACGATGTGCACAATCTGAAAATGATGGGGACGAAAGGGCCATTTATTGCCGATGCCATCATTGCGAATCCCCCATCATTTGCGCATATTCACTGTGCGGAGCGTCTTGGTATCCCTTTACATCTCATGTTTACCTTCCCATACACGCCAACCCTTTCATTCCCTCACCCTCTAGCGAATATCAAGAAGACAAACGTTGACCCAGGATACACGAACTTCATGAGTTATCCACTGGTGGAGATGATGACATGGCAAGGGCTGGGTGATCTTGTTAATGGCTTCCGCGTTAAAACACTTGGTCTTGAGCCAGTTTCGACCCTTTGGGCGCCGGGTCAGCTCTATCGACTAAGGGTTCCATACACCTACATGTGGTCGCCGGGCTTGGTCCCCAAGCCAAAGGATTGGGGCCCAGAAATTGATATTTCAGGTTTCGTATTTCTCGATCTTGCGTCGTCCTTCGAGCCACCAGAAGAACTAACGAAGTTCCTGGACGAAGGGGAGCCACCAATATATATTGGCTTCGGTTCAATTGTGGTTGATGACCCCAACAAGTTTACTCAAATGATCTATGAAGCCGTAGAGGTTGCTGGTGTTCGCGCTTTGGTGTCCAAAGGATGGGGTGGATTCGGGGGGGATGATTCTCCAGAGGACGTCTTCTTGCTGGAAAATACGCCCCATGACTGGCTATTTCCTAAATTGAAGGCGGTTGTACATCACGGCGGAGCGGGAACTACAGCCATAGGCCTCAAATGTGGCAAACCGACCCTCGTTGTCCCTTTCTTTGGCGACCAGTTTTTCTGGGGCAACATGATTGGGAAGGCAGGCGCAGGAGCTGAGCCGATTCCATACAAGGAACTTACAGCTGAGAATCTGGCCGAAGGGATCAAAATACTACTGGAAAGAAGGACCCAGGAAAAGGCCGAAGAAATCGCTAAGAGCATCGAAATGGAGGGCGATGGCGCCGAAAACGCGATCAAGACGTTCCAGCGCGGGTTGGCTATTCGCAACGAGCGGTCTATGCGATGCTCCATCCTCGACGACCGATTAGCTGTTTGGACGCTCAAGAAAACGAACCTCAGATTGAGTGCTTTGGCAGCAGACTTTCTTGTGGCCTCGAAAAAAATTCGGTGGAAGCAGCTCAGGCTCCTGAGGCATGTCGAATGGAATGATTTTGAAGGGCCCGGGGAGCCTGTAACCGGAGTCGCCTCCACCATTGCCTCGAATTTTGCTTCTGCCACTACAGGAATAGCATCTATTCCATTTAAACTGGCGCATAGCGCTAAACGGCGGAAACACCACGAAGAAAAGAAAGCGAGAAAGGAGCGTAAGGCTAGATCTAAAGAAAGGCGGAAGCAAATGCGGAGTGCGCCTGTTCAGAATGGGACAGCCGTGACTCCTGGTGATTCAACCAATGGAGCTGGACAGCCACAAAGCCAACAAATCGATCCTATTGAAGCTACTGTTGCAAGACGGGATCTCCTTCCTTCTAACCAGATCCCAAATGTTGTAGCATCCACGCAGGGCGACACAGCAGCAGAACAGATCCAAGGAGGGCGCCCCGAAGGGTCTCAGGCTGGAGGGGGTCAATCTGTCACGGACGACGAATCTGTCCTAAGTGCGGAAAACTCCCGTGGGTGTGCTGACGAGATTGCCGGGGAGATAACGGGAGGTCTGAGAAAGAGCGGCGGGGCAATAATAAAGAGTGAGTTCCCCAACAACTCCATATGAAACTTTCTCTAACCATATCCTTGCAGCGCCCATCGATCTCTCGACGGCAGTTGCCCAGGGGTTCCACAACGCGCCCCGCCTTTACGGCGACGAGACCGTCCGCCGCCCTACGCGCATTACAGGCATGCACTCTGGACTTAAAGCTGCAGGAAAAGAATTTGTCTTCGGTATCTACGACGGCTGGACAGGCCTGGTACTTCAACCTTATGACGGAGCCGTCCGCGATGGGCCCCTGGGATTTATCAAGGGCACTGGGATGGGCCTCACAGGCTTCGTCCTCAAGAACCTCGCCGCGATCATTGGACCTTTTGCGTACACGGCCAAGGGCGCGCAGAAAGAACTCCATAAGGGCAAACAGCCGACGCAATTTCTCCGCCGCGCGAGGATCATCCAAGGGCAGCGCGATCTCGTTGCGCTAAGCGACCAGGAGCGAGCCGTGGCATCAAAGAAGGTGGCGCACGGGTGGGCGGTGATGGAGGAGCTGTGGCATGAGATGGCCGAGGAGCGACGCAGCGGATTGTTTGGCCATATCAAGGCAGTGCGAGAGCGCAAGACCTGGCGCATGGAGGTGCGGTTTGACAACACATTCATGGCGGAGAAGGCACTCGAGGCGCTGCACCGGGGGGATGGAGAGTGCTTGGAGACTATTTTTGAGCACCAGAGGAGACAAATGGAGGAGGAGCGGATGTTTACAAGGTCGGCAGCTAGAAGAGACAAAGATGTTAGGAGGGACAGGGCGACTAGGGCAAGGAGGGTGACTGAGTACTTGGAGAGGGAGGAGAATGAGCGGGAAGCGAGAGGGGCGACCGGTGTAGGCCCGGTTTTTGAGCGGCCGAGGGGCTATAGTGAAGGTGATGTGGGAACTTCACAGAACCTGGAGAACGTCGTGGAGAGAGTGACTACCAGAGCACTTTAGTGTTGCGGAGAGATGGGACTATACTTCATGTGAAATTCCGGGAAAGCTGGTTGGCGCGAGCATAGGGGCGGGCTGAAAATATACCCTTTTTATTTATGCTCATGGCTTCTATAACAATATATAATACATGTAGTTTGATCAGTTCTGTATCATAGAGACAATAGTAATCAATTATGAAGGCAGAATGCGTTATATCATCTATTTATTAAATCTCTTCTATTAGTATCCATCTACGTGATCAAACATCACCAAGCCAAATTAATGGTGATAAAATAAAACGGAATCTGCAGTTCGTCCGCTCCAAAACGTTCCTAGCCTGCTAGGGAATCCAACCACTTCTTCTTCAAAGAAAGCCTTGGAAATATAAGTACCGACATATGAACTATCAGTTGACGGGCCACAGCCGACTGGGTCACATATTACGCCTCGTTTCCTGGCTCAGCCGACTTTTGCTCTTCAGCGATCGGGATCGGAATCGGACACCTCTGAACGTCCATACTCTTCACCTGGACTTCGTCGGTTTTGTCGATGGGTCCACCATAGGGTTTAATCCAGTAGGTCGATTCGCGGTAACCTGAGAATTTGCGTGAGGATGCCGGTTGCACCGCAACAGGAGTTCCTTTTGACTGATCTTCAGGTTGAACTTTGGCTGGGACTGGGATCTTGGATATCGTTGCTGGCTTGGGAGGCTGCCTAGCTGTGTCTACAGGCGCTGAAGCTGGCCTTGGGTTTAGTGGTTGGGTAGACTTCTCTGAGTGCGCAGTTACAAGAGCTGGCTTTTCCTTTGATGGTTGGGTAGGTTGATCCGGGTGCAAAGGTGCTGAAGCTGGCTTTGGCTTTGAGGGTTGAGTATGCTCGTCCGACCGCGCAGGTGCAGAGGCTGACTTCAGATTTGAGGGTTGAGTGGGCTGGTCTGGGTGTGTAGGTGCTGAAGCTAGCCCTGGGTTTGGTGGTTGGATGGGCTTGTATGAGTTTACTACCATTGGGGTCGGCTTTGGCTCCGAGGGTTGGGTAGGCCTGCCCGACAACCTAGACACCGGAGTTGTCTTTGGCCAGAACGGTTGAGTAGGATGGTCCGATTGCATAGCCTGTGGAGTAGCCTTTTTCTTCTTGCCTTGATTTATCTCCTCTTTGGCCATCCCCTTCCTGAACGTGTCCTGCAGTTTTGAGAGTTCCGAATCTGGAAGCTCGGAAGGTTTCTTCGCTGCTTCACGGGATCGCTTTTCCACTATATCGTCCGCGATCCCTTTTCCTTTGTCAAGACGCTTCTTATCCACACTCGCCACTGCTTCTCCAAGTATCTCGGATCCTGATTTCCGGGTTTTGACTTCTTCTTTGGGAGTTTTACTTGGCAGTTGAGCATCAAGATCCTTCTTACCGCACGTTAAGTTGTTACTCGTTAAGGTGTCGCTAGACGTACGAGGATCCGCACGGAGGTCTGTGATCTCTTGCTTCATTGCAGTGGCTATAGATTTCCACTTACCACATGAGCAGTTATCTCCCACTAATCCCAGCCTTTTTGTGAGCGTTGCTACCTCATCTCTTAATACAGCATCGGTGCCAGAATAGACGTCACAGGCGGCCTGATGACTCACGGCCATAACCTCCATATCATGACGGTGTTGCTTAACCAGTTTATAGTTTTCTTCGGATGATTTTTCATGTGCTCGACGAAAGTTTTCGATGGACCCCACCGCCGCCGCGTAAGACTGCTGAGCTGCAATTAAATGGGCTTGGAGACTCCTAATTATATTGTCCATCTGCTGGATTTGTCTGTCTCGGTACTCAACAGTACCTAGAACATCTCGAACCCGTGCTTGGAAATCCCTCAACCTGATTTCCTCCGTATCCATATGACTCTTCCTCTCCAGTTCTAGCATGGCCGCAACTTTTTTGAAGTTTTGCTTTTCGTTTGAAAGCTCAGTATCGAGAGCTTGGATCTTGAGCTGAAGATTGCGGGATTCTTCAGCTCTCTCGTCGAGGCGGGCCGACTTCCTTACCTCTTGATGCTCCAAAGTTTTCACTTGGTTTTTGTAAAACTCTTTCAGCTCCGCAGCGTCCCGCTTTAAGCCCTCGATTACGTCCTGTCTCTGCTTATGGGTATAAATTGACCCATCTGGAGCCTTGACTTCGTTAAGTACCTTGGTATACTCTGATAGCTTGGCCTCGAGAGCATTTCTTTTCTGAGTCTGATACTCGACTTGCGCGCAGGCTGTGTTGTATTTTGCCGTTAGATAATCATAATCATGAATAAATCCTTGCCTAGCTTTCAGTGCCGCTGCGCGTTCAGTGTCCAACACTTTTTGCTGGGCTTGCACGGTTTCAGCGTGCTTGAGATTAACATCGTCGAGCTGTTTTTTGAAAGCCTTCTCGTTGTCCGACAATTCCTTTTCGACCTTTCTTGTTCTAACCTTCAATGCCTCGTTGGCACTCGCCATGTCTCGTATTTGGAGTTCATGTAACTTCAAGTTGGCATCAGATCCGTCGTCAATAGTCCAACTTCCCACATCAGATTCGATTTCACTATTGAAGCTCACGACGCTTTCGGTGCTATCTTGAGCAAACTGGAAAACCCCATCCTCCCATTTCCGCTTCTGCCATCCCTCAGTGTCTATAAAAACAAGCTGGTCGTGTACGTTTTCATCTGCGTCTGGATTGATAACACCCGATGTCCCAGCATCACAGCCATGGCTCTTTCCGAATGTGCTACCAATGTCACTGTCAACATTTTTCGACAGGTTATTGCCTACCAAATTGTTGCATTGATCTCCTACTTTTGAATGGCCAAGATCCTGCAATTCTTGATAGGAGTCCCCATTGCCCGCCTCATAGTTCATTTTCTTTGCTGTAAAACTGGCCTGATTCCTCCCCAGAGTGTAGTCAGAGCTTATTTATTCAAACCAAGGGTTACTATTGCTGGGCCTCCTCTTGGTTATCTCTTGTTGGGAAAGTTTTGCTTGTGAATTTTCCTGGAGAAGGAAGCAGCTGGGGTATATGAAGTGATATCTGAGTGCATACAGAGCAAGTAGGAGACGAAGCAAAAGGGGACGAACGGCTCAGACCATATATAAAAAGAACACAGCAGAATCACGCCGTTTGTAGACTCGGGAGCTTAGTATCAGTCCCATGGAATCGAAACCACACTGGCGCCTGACACATCTCAGGATATGCGCATTTAGTGCCTGACCTGGCTTAATGGGCTCTGTCCTATGTTTGAACCATGAACTCTGGACGTCCTGAAAAATAGTACACCGACATTCTACTTCCTACCTGTTATTCTCTGCAGGTATCTCAGCGCCTACCCTGATATGTCGGGGTTTGTGCATTTCAGCGACTTCGATGCTGTTGTAATCCCAAAATGTTAGAACGTGCCATTTTTAGCCTGACGTCTTAAACAACGGCATCTGACACATCTAGCGGCGGGTAACTTGAGATAGTGCCTTTTGTGAAAACCTGGGAATCCAATTAGTAGACTTAATATCGTCAAACGGATTTTGTGGCGTGATAGTTTCCGCAGAAGTCATGTTGTCATCGCTATTGGCAAACATACGGTGATGTTATCATCCATTGAGAAATAGGAACAGTGATAAGCGATTTCTTCTATGACAATCTAGCAAGCCCTCGATCTAATGGTCAACTCAGTTTGATAATGGGGTAATTATTTGCCCCAAGTATACTGGCGAGTTAATGTGGCCATTAAACCTGCACTGGATACCTCTTGAGACATTAGAAATCGGAGTGAGCAACCTCATCCAAACATGCGCAACAAAGCCACAGGGAAGGCTTGGCGCACTAGTGATTTAAGATTGAGCTAGTCCCATTAAAGGATGCCGCGCCGTCAAAGTACGAAGTATATATATCCTGTCACCCCACAGATGGCGCAAATGCGTCTGAGTCTGGGCTGATCAACAACGTCCTTAGTTGCTAACCGGATATAATGTTACATTTATAGCGAGTAAATAGGTAGGTCTCAACTGCGCTAGGTATGGTGATTCGTGAATCATGGTTGGGCTCTACAAATACTGTGCCAGCTCTCACTTATAAGCAAGTCTTCATGTGGCATACAACCGATTTATTCGAATTGTTAAATCTACAGGCTCGAATACTAAATTCCAACAAGAACAATTTCTGTGGTATCCAGGCATCGACACCCCAAAATGACCCCTCGCTTCGTTATCCCCATATGGATACCACCACAATTTAGCCGGCAAAACTCCTTCCTCTCCTATACAGGAAAGACCGTTAGCCACATCCGACCATCACCCCCGAGCCCCTTTTCATATATCCGTAACTCCTGTTAAACTCCAAAAATTGAACTATGTGTCCATATCCCGTTCCTTCATTACGTATTCACGTCCATCATTGCCGTCATCATGTTTTTAATGCAGGCGGCCCCGAGGCGTTCAGCCTCTTAAACTCATTCCCTCCAGCCATATCCTCCTCGTCTAGTGGCCGTTTACCGTTCTCATTCGTGTTTGTATTTGGGTTACTGCTCCCTGAATGCTGTGTGGTGATTTCCGATGGCTGATGCATGACCGGAGTCGGTTGGGGTTGAACAGCAGCCCCAGGGGATTCGTTATTGACCGTCGACTGATGCAGTAGTTTTTGGTGGTTGTCGTTAGATTCTGTGCTAGACACATTATGAACTTGATGTTGTGTCAAATCACCAGAAGCCGAAGTGGCATTTGCAGCAGGGGCCGGCGACGCGCTGGTGGTGGCCCGGAAGGAGGGGTTAGCGGAGCTATTGGAATTGGCTCGAGTCATCCCCGGAGTCATCATAGGTGGCCGAGGAACCGTAGGGCCACTTGGTCGATTATGGGATTGACCGATAAATGTAGGTCTTTGAACAGCAGGACCGGGAGTTGGCGGCTTCTTGGTGGCGGAGACGTCGGAGGCTGCGTGAGCATTTCCTGTCGGCGCAGGGGTTATTTGGGTTAAAGCCTGTCTTGGCGCAGCCTCGGTTTGTTGCGTGCTTTGCTGCATTGTATGTGACCCCAATTGGGCCGGAGGTTGCTGAAAAGTGCCATTGTTGAATTCGGGAAATCTTTTAAGCATCGATTTCAGGGCAGCCATAATTTGATCCTCTAACTTCAAATCCGATTCAACCACGGTAGCTGTGCTCTGAGAAGTAACCCCCATGACACGGTTGATGGAAGAAGCAACTAAAGCCTCGGCTTTGTTATTCTTTGGCTTCATAGTAGCGACTAGATTTGTCCGGAAGCTATCAATGGCTCGCCACATTGCATTGTCTGGCTGAGGGGGTCCTTGCTCAATCGGTCGGGGCTGTTGTGGAGTTTTGTACGGTGCACTCTGGGGCGGCGCTTGGCTAGGATTGTGAGGTGTATTTGGTGGCGCTTGTTGAGTAGGATTCGCCGGCGGCTTCGGAGCATATGGCGAGCTGTAAGTGTTGCTCGTAGCACCCATGGGCTGAGCAGTTGGTAATGCGGTAGGGAATCCTGGAGGCGGTGCGCCGCCATTCATGGAGTGTTGTCCTGGTGGAAGCGGGTACCCGTTCATGGGCTGCCCAACGTACTGTGGAGGTTGTCCCGGCCGTAGATGTGGTGGCATGTGGTTCATGGAATATCCAGGAGGAGGCATCATACCAGGAGGCCCATGCATCATGTGAGGATGCGGTCCAGCCCGGTATATAGGCTGATGCAGATGTGGAGGTAACTGATGAGGAGGAGTTGGTCGTCTCTTTTTCTCCTTCTCAATGGAAACCCCGTCCACGATAGCCCACATCCAACCCTTCCCGTCCCTCTCGACCTTCCTAAAAGCGTGGTGCTGCGAAAGATTGTGCCTAACACTACTTTGCCAACCATTCGTGTTGCACTTCAGGACGAAGAAAGGATATCTACGCTGTATGGCGCGATATATCTGTGGTAAGGACATTTGACCTGTTGGCGAGTTGCTGAGAGCTTCATGAATAAGTGTGACGTAGTTTGCTTGAGGCTTCGCCAGCTGCTCTGGAGTAAGATCTGCCTCATTGAAAGTAGGTGATGGAGAGCGAGGCGGTTTTGTCGACTTCTTTTCCTTCTTTTCTTTGGACGGCCTATCGTCTTCCCCGGAACCCTCCTGCTTGGCTACAAGAGCGTCCGGGTCTTTAGGCTTCCGCTTGGTGTACTTTCTTTTTTCGGTTTTGACAGGAGATTCATCAACTGGATTCTTCCTAGGTCTACCAACTTTGTTCTTTCCGGACGTGTCGGGCTGCGAAACTGTCTTTTGTGCAGCTCTCTGCTGTGCTTCTTTCTTGGCAAGCTGCTGCTCCCGTTTCGACATGATGCCATTTTTAGGTGGACGCCCAGGTCCCCTCTTCTTTTGTGGCATGGGCAACGACTCCGAAGTTTCTTTGGATTGCTCATCTCGTTCATCATTGCCATCCTCCGCTTCATCCGGTACCTCTGACAGTTCGCTATTGTCTTCGTCGATATCGCTCCCTACTTGTTGCTCTCCAAGTTCATCTCCGTCTCCCTCTTCGTCGTCTTCACCTTCAACTCCCAATTCGGGCCGATCGGCATCGTCCGATATTTCGTCGCTGCTATCTCCAAGTAAGGCACCCTCGCGAGTGGCATCGTCGAAATCAAAGCTCATTTCCTTGCCCCCTTCGACATACCGGTCTTGCACACCCGACTCCCCCTGCTCAGCTGGGATTTCAGCGCCCGTTTCCCCAAGCGCAACATCAGGCAGTACAAAGCGCACGACAACTCCGCCAATCTGAAGATAGCTGCCACTCTTCAATGGAATAACGTCTTCATGGTAGTAGAAAACCTCGTCCACAAACGCGCCATTCCGTCCGATGATTTCGGCTTCGAAAAGAGATTTCTTTGAATTGTACGCAATCTTTACGTGCCGCCGGGAGATGGCTTTGTAGCCACTTGCGGGGGTGGTGGCGGGTGGATGAATCCCTACCAAAGGGCAATCGTGTGGGGAAGGTCGCAAGGATGCCGGATCAACAGGTACTGCTCCGGCGGTTTCGGGAGCATGTCGACGAGCTTGGGGCTGGGCCTGGTACTCTATTTTGCCGTGTGGTTGCACCAGCGACTGTCTCCTCGACACTCGATTTGAGGAAGATCCGGTAGATTTTGACTTCTTGCTGGCTTTGCGGTGCATGCGACGCCTCGAACGCTCGTCGCTGTCGGAATCATCACCATCTCTGAGGATACCACCACTTTCGCTAATGACGGACTTTGTGTATTTGCTCTCCTCCCTCTTGATCCGAACCGGTGTTTTTGGTTCCCCCGTAACGTTGTGTTCATCCATATTCGCTTTTGCCTCCTCGGCGTCTCGCCTCATGGCATTTCGGGCAGCTTGGCGATCTCGCCCCAATATTACCGAGTAAGTGTTCATATAGAATTGCCCGTCCTCAAATTCGAGAAGAGCATATGCCGAGATTCGAGTCTCATCGTTGTCACGGGTAGGCTGCGGCATGTCGCCGTAGGTTCCGTTGGGGTCATTTGTGTTGTCCATTGAAATGTCGTTCCCAGAGAGAGTCGCCATTGCAGACGCGTTCAGAGCTTCCGCAAGTCCTGGTGGAGCCTGGTATTGCAGCATATGCGACAAAGCTCGCAATTGTTCGTAGTCGCCAAGCGGGACGCGGGCATATTCCGTGTCATCGTCGTTGTTCTCTGGTGTCCGAGGGATTGCCGGCTCCATGATAAGGTCGCTTTTTATTTGAACTGGATGTGATTCGGGGGCGGCGCGTTCCGCATTTGGCTCAACAATATCGTTGTCCGCACTGATTTGGAGCTGCTCAATCGACGTAACTTGTTCTGTGTATTCCGGGATCGCATCCTCTTGCGCCGTGGTTGCTGGGATGTCATTCGCCCCCGGAACGGTGTTATCTGCGGCGGTGAGTTGCAGGTGGGATGGGCTATCATCAAAAGATGTTGTGACCATAGTGGCAACGGCCTCATCTGAGGCAGCATGCGGTGAAGTCATCGCTGTCGCTCGATGGTAGTGACAGCTCTTTCACCGGCAGTGAATCCGTCCGATAGGTGTCAGGGTACGCTCAGTCGCGAGAAGGCAAAGGCGGGTTCTGATTGCGACAATCGTACTTTCTGCGCATCCATGTTAGCGCCATTGTCACGTGACAAATGTGGAGGGGATGTCAAACTTTACATCTGACCCATGAACGACATACGAACAATGATGGAAGCAACAAAAAAGCCTGGGGATTCCTTTGTCGAAATACTCACGAGAATGGCAGCGCTTGCATGGAAATAAAAAACTTCAATCCGTATTATATCTGGAGGTTTATTTTTTTATGCTTATTTTATTTTTATTTTTCAGATGGCTTTAATTGGAGATCTTGAAAACGGGCTGACACGTTCTGGCCTATGACCGCCTTTCTTTGAGAAGCTCAATATGGCCATGTTCCGACCCCGGGCGTTACTAACCGGATCATCAGTCGCGTCTAGTAAGCGCGAGTTCAGGCTCCATTTCTTCTTTATGTGGTCTTACTTTCTCCATCCATTCTGAGCTAGTAGTTCATTATCGTCCTAAATTCAGCGCTGGCGGTCGCTGACGTCACATTATTCCCAACCTTGATATCAACGATCATTATGTTTTCCACGGGTTGAGATACAACAGTTACTATACTTCAGAATAATTTTATCTCACCAATCTGGTGTTATTTTGCCAGCAAGTAGCTGACGTGGCCGTCATGGGTTTTGTCCCCATCGCCTTTACAAATGACAACCCTTGTCACATTAAAATCGTTGGACCATGCCTTGCAATCCCAGTGGTCGTTGTATTAGCCGTATGATTCCCACCTCCCAGCCTTCCATTGTCTCTATCTGACCCATTCAAGGTGGTATGCTGGCCGGCCTCTCTTTTCTGTGGCTGTTGTACTACCGAGAGGGGAACGCGGTATGTTGGATCATTGATCAAGTCTACAAGTATTCTGGCTGATCAATTTTATGAAATGAAGCACTGCGATGTTTCCCAACAAGACATATGGCGACATCGTAAATGCAATACCCATATAATGGAACAATATATCCAGAGTTGCATGCAGACTAGATATTGTCCAAAGACTGTTTATTTCACTTTATTCAGCAGGGCTTTGTATTAGGAAAGATTAGTTGACAAGTACTCTATGTATATATTGGTAGGAGACTTTTGTATAAAGTTGGAGTTGGGTATTGCCAGCATTTGCCACATTCAATTATGATATTGGAGCTGTCTGACTTCATGAGATGGAATTTATAAAACATTAACACTGGAAGTATCTTAAACTCTACCTTGATGATACCTACAGTGAGGTAGCATACCAGGGAATAAAAGGATGCTTAACTCTCTTGCAAGCATATGATTTGTCGCTAGATTATCTATACCTCTTCTAAGCGCTTGTTTATTTACAACTTCTCAGAATCACTTGACACGCCTAAGCGCTCATTTTGCTTTCTCCTTGTTCCTCAAATTCACTTTTCACCTTCGATACCTACATTGCCTACCATCTTTCAAACTTGCAATTCTTGCATCCAAAAGCCGAACACATTAACTTCCACTGCACAAAATTATTTTCACTACACTCGTTACATAGCCCCATTCAATCCTTCGATTCGTGTATTGAAGATCTGAACGCGACAATTTCTATTGAACCCATTACTTACCACCATTCAAAGTCAATCTTTCAATTCTTGTACCCGAAGCTCCAATGCCAACCACACAGAATGGGCCGAGTGACTAGATCGAGAACTGTGGTGAGCTTGAATGCTCGCCGTCGCAGTACTCGATTCCATCGTGATACCCGTTTTAGTATGATCTTCCCAGAGTATATATTTTATTCCACTAACATATATAGGAGCATTCAGATCTGTGCTAAAATGCATTGAGAGACTACCTGCTGGATTTATGAAGAAACTCAAATGGTCCACACCACGGATTGGTGAGTTATCCCACTCCCTACTTGACGAAGCCCTACTAATACTTGATAGGTCACCGCAGCGAGGCTTCTCAAAATAATGGCCAAGTTTTGCCTCAAGGATATGTGGCCAACCATGCGAACACATCTGGATATTTTGCTGCTGGCAATGTGGCCCGTCAGAACTTGCAAGACAAGCAGCAAGCGTGGAAACACCCCATGTTTTCTGCTAGAAAGACACGCATCCGTAGACGCAATGCACGAAAGCACAGCATGTCTCATCCGAACTATATGGGGATCTCCCCGGCAATTTTGTTGGAGAAGATGGTTAAAATCGAAAGGATTAAACGGAAATCATCACCTGTTTCGGGTAATGCACGAACAAGCAATGCCATAATGCTGCAAGCTGCGATGTCTGAGGACTCGCCAACAATGATTTCGGTGAAGAACATCGAAGGGATACAGCATGCCCTCAGCTTTCTTAGCAGCCTCCCCGAAAATGTCTTGCCGACGTTCGTACAGAGAAATCCGGCGCTGAAGACATTCATACAACGAATGGAATCCCACAATACCTCTGCCACCTCAGAACGTACTGGAAAGCCGAAAAATGGTCTGGGTATCATAGAACAGACTGTCAACCAACTGCAACGCCGTGGGCTAGTTAAGCCATATCTCGATAAGTTGGCTACGTATTCTTCGGGACCAGGGGCCTTCAGCATGAATGCGGAGACTTTGATGCAGAAAGTTCTCGTTGATGCAACAAATAGTGCTGCTCTCACCCCACGATCAAGGAATGGCAAAGTATTTCAGGACGTCGATATGTTGAAGGTGGATACCAACGAGCAAAATGTGCAAAGGCTTCACCTTGATACGTCCAAGAAGCGTGCGGTGATCTCACTCGAAGGTAGCCGGTGCTGTCCTATTGACCTTGATAACATCGGTTTGCCTCGGGGCCTTTTTCAAGAACTTCCAAATGTCTTTCTTGACAAGTCTCCAAAAATCATGGTTAATAGCCGTGGACATGTTCTTCAGAGACCACCAAATTCAATCCTTGGTAAAAGGGTTCGATTCGCCATGCCGACTGATCCTGGACTTTTACAGTTTTCTCTTGAAGAGGAACAGCTCTCTAAAAGAGTTCGATTCGTCATGACGCCTGATGCTGCGCCGTTGCAGCTTTCTCCTGAGGATGAAGCCTTTACGTGGAAGCTGCACCTTGCCAAAGCAGCTCCAGCGGTATGCAACCATGCGCCATGCAAGTTTAATACATGCGAAGCTAGCGAGGAAGACGAATTCGCGTCTCCTTTTCGTGAAGGCCCTATAATTGGTGGACTAGAGGGACAATATCTTACAACCCCATTTGATTTTAAGGACGACGTTGCAGGAGAGCTGTTTTATGAAGCCGCTATGAATAGTATTACAAACAGTGAACTGGGTAAGTAATGGGATGCATTCGTGTGCTATAGGTAACTGACAAATGTAGAATTTTATGTGAAACCAGTCAGAGCCCAAAAAGCCGCTGAAGCTCAGAAGTATAGGGGGAAAATTAAGAGATATTGCGAGGCATTGCAGCAGTCGAGACTTGACGAAGGATATCTCGACAGCTGCGATTACTTGCCATATCCTGCAGTATCTCCCGAGGAATTGTCAGGCTTGGAACTGGAACTCACTGAGTCTGACAAGAGCGTGGCTCGTCGCGAATTTACGGAAGCACTAGCTAAAGATACGCCTGAGTTACGGAGAAAACAGGAGGAAGATGACATCGAAATCCTTTTCCCAGAGCTGATACCTATCTGGCATGAGTTCGAAGAAGAAATATATTCCGAGCCACATCCAGTGCACCATGAGCCTATTAAGGTATCCCAAGAGCCCAGCGCAGAAGTCTGCAGAAGTATCATGGGCCAATCTGGACGTGAATCAAAGCGCCGTAAAATCTCTCCTGAAGAAGACCCCTGGCCACAGTGTCCTGGCCCTCTTCTCGATGACGCGCCGATGTTCTACCCAGGAAGTCCACAAATGTCTGCATCGTCTGAATCTGATATCTTTGTTGACTGCGAAGAAGAAATCTCTCTTGTCAGATCTTCTCCACCAAAGGAAGCAACCAAAGCCAGCCCTGAGGCATATAGCGGCGAGGTTATGCTGCGTAATCAGCTTGGTGCCGGACCAGTTTATTCCTCTCAAAATCCAAAATTGTATTCCTTTGTCGGAGCCGAGTTCCACTGGCAAGACCAGGTGCAAGGAGCGTCTAATCCAAGCTTGCCAGAAGGCGCGTGGCGCAACCCATACTCCGCCGAAACAGACAAGGCCAGCGAGAAATCAATCAGAAATGTCGACATAGAACCAGAATTCTCCAACTTAACAATTGCAAAGATGTTGCCGAACATAGTGTCTGATACGGAGGTGCCCTCGAACGCGTCGGTACAGGCGGCTATGGCCGCAGACTCTATTTTGGTGTCAGAATCGCCATTTGATCCTTTGTCTCTGGCTAGTGAGCCGACGGCTGATGATTGTAAATCATGCCCCAAATGCGATAAAACCTACAAGTACATGGGGTTTCTTAGAAAACATATACAGGTCTGTCAAGGTCCAGGCATTCCTGAAGAATACCCCTTTCCATTGCATCCTTGCCCCGCCTGTGGGAAGTTATACAAGAAACAGGGATACCTCTCAACTCATATGGAATCTTGTAACTCGACAAACAATAATTCTTCAACCACAGGGTTTCCAAAGCAGGAAATGGAAGTGAAGGCACGTGAAAGCTTGGTGCCATTTCCACGTGATAATGCGAGAGATTCATCTGGAAGGCCGCTCTGCGAGGCGTGCAGATCTGAATTCACTTCAAAGAAAGAGCTTGCGAAGCATATTAGGACTGAATGCACGACACTACGTGTGAGAGGCTCAAACCGGGGAAACAACAAGAAACAACTTGGAACGCCCCGTGCGTTGAACTTCAAAGAGCCCATGTCAGGTTCGGATTTTGAAAGATCGGGTGTTGACAACATGACTGAAATACCTTCTAGCAAATTCACCCAATTCACCACTCCATTAGGTAAGTATGTTCGAAATCCCGTACGGGAAAAAAGACAATCAACAAAGGATGAGAATTCTGGAATTGACTGTGGGGTGAGGAAAGGCTCTATGGCAGAACAGTTGGAGATTTTTTATGGACCACAGTCTAAATATCATGCTCCCACTGACCTAACATTCAACGTCTCACCCAATATCATGGAGAATCCAACATTGGAGAACTATTTTGGAGAAAATGGAACTAAAAATGGAGAGTATTCGGATATGGACATCAGCCCAACACCAGGGCCGAAGTCGCACAGTGTTGGAAGACTTTCCAAGCTCGCCTCGACCGCGAGCTCAAGACAACACTCGCCCAAAATCGGAATGGTTCCAGGCGCTGGGCTAACCGTCGGTGGTGAAAATCTAGCATCTACCTCACGTGTCCTCGTCCTCGAACCTGGTTTGTCAGAGTTACAAGATACCAAGCCTCAACCTATTGGTCGAAAGCTTTTCTCCCGTGCCTCCGGTGCTGGTGTTTTCAGTCCCCCATCTTCAAAAGTTCAGGATCAGCAAGTTCCCGGGGGACTCGAGTTGGACTTCCCCCCACTGCCTCTACCTGCCTGCTCATCTCCACACAAGGCTTCTACAGCTCACCGTAAGAGGCCATCGCAAGGATCGGGACCATATCGCAACAAGTTAGAGTCCTTGGAGTCGGAAGTTGTCACTATCCAGTGCTCATCACATGTCGTTTGCGACGATATCGTCAATATTTTTGGTGCAATCAAAGAAGAAGATGTCAGGCGCCAAATTGTATCTGTGTCAGGCGAGGATGGGTTGACAGTAAAAGTCATTGTGCGCCCAGGGTTTGATATCACCAGGGTTAGACTTGATGAATTGCCTGGAGCTTTTGTGGATAGTGGGGATAAAACATTCATATTTTTGCAGACAGGTCCGGAGACGCCGGGAGTAAGTGTGGGAACGGAAGCCGGAGAAAAGCAAGAGCTTGAGTTGGGGACACCTGATGAGAAGTCAGTGGAGAGGACAAGAGGATGGAATCTTAAAAAGGAAAACAGGAAGAAACGTCGCGGTCATCATTAGCGCCGCTACGCTCTGACACGGTGAACACGTGTGATTGTAGACATGGGAGGTAAGAGATTCTAGGGGTCGCGAGCGAGGGAATTTGTAGGATATTTGCTTGTATAACCACATGGCAGCGTGTCCAGCCATCTGAGGCTTGGGAAACACGAGTGATAAGCATGTAAAGGCTTGCAAGCGGGCAGCCTATGGGCATTAGTTGATGGTTACTTCGGAGTAAAGAGGAAGGACAGGCTTGCTCATGGGCAGCCTACTGACGCGAGTTGATGGATGTTATAGATGTCGGTAATTGCACGAAGCACAAGAGGAAGTTAGCAATACAACATACATGTTTATAAATTCAGTCTAAATCACTTCGTTGCTGTTGGTTCGTGAATTTCTTCCTCCACCCAAGGCAGCCAATGCAACTGCTTGGATCCCTCTTCCCCCAGCACGTAAACGCGAACCACGTTCCGAATCTTGGGCCTAAAAGTGTACTATGGGTCCCAGACAGTTATAAGCAGTAATAGGTTTAAGAATACTTCAATTCATGTATACTATCTTCTCTTGAATCATCACACTTTTATTCCCTCCAACTTCTTAACAACCTCTTCATAGAATGTCATACTCAGTCTCGCAGCCACCTTTCCTCCCGTCTCATCCTCTCCCTCCACAATCCCCAACTCCCTGCCACCTCGCAAACATCTTCGAGCAACCTCCTCATACACACCTCCCATCCTTGCTCCTAGCTCACTCACACTGCCGTCCCCCAGAAGTTTTGCTCGGATACCTTCAACCAACCTCGGATGACCACGTGCACGCTCCAGATCAAAAACCCCACCCTCTGCGATGCTGCGACGAGAGTGCAGTAAACTCTCGGTATCAAGCCGCGCCAATACCCTATCAATACTAGACCAATATGCTAGTTCAACCAAGATAACTCCGAAGGAGTAGATGTCGAAACTCTTCCGATATGCAGGTCGCTCTGGGCCCATGTTGAGTGTTAACGGATGGCGGTAAATAAGAAACTCCACATTATCCGCCGGTTGTTCTGTGAATTCACCAGGCCGCGCTGGCCGCGCGAAGTCGAATCCAGAAAGGTAGGGTTTACTGTAGTCTAGTTTCATTGTACAGTTCTGCTGAACACCAGAGCCGGTAACCGGGAAGAAAATGATGTTATCACTTCGGAGTCCCTTGTGGAGCCAATTTACTGAATGAAGATACATAGTGCAGTTTGCCAGTGCCTTGGCAAGAGCAACACGGTCGGTGATGCTTGGTTTAGGGAGTTTAGAATCTTTCAGAAGTTGCAGAAGCGAGATTGGCGGTGTGGACGGTTCTATTCCTGGTGGCTTCTCAAAGACGAAGCCAATACGGAAAGCCAAATCGTCTTCATCTTCATCCTCTTCCTGCTCCTCTTCCGAGTCGGAACCAGAGTCCGAGGTTCGTCTCGATTCCTTATCTATTTCTGCATTATCAAAGTATCCAAGGCAGTGTGGAACACGGAAATGTGCCGGCTTCGGCTGATGATGTAGGAGAGCAGCGAGTTTCTGTGCGCGGTCGATAATCAATGGAGATGGGCCAGGAGTGCTTGAAGGAGCCCATTCATATTCCTTCCATTCAATCCAAACACGTTGGTTAATTCCATTAACAAGATAGGCGGCTTCGCAGCGGGATGCTCGATCGGAAACGTAAGAGTCAAACGTAATAGCAGATCTGCGGATTTTCATTGCCACCTTTTCGGCACTGGGGTCGCCGAGTTTAAGGATGCTAGCGGTATTGTAGTCAGGCGGTGCGTCGGCTTCAATTGACTCATTGAATGCTTTAAACCTAGCTAACTGTGCTAGAGTCTCAAGCCCGTTGGCATTATTCTTTTCGCTGCGTGCAGTTTGATATGGAGGTGGTTCCGAGGTGACTCGGGCTTGAAGTGAAAGAGTTGTCATAGCAAAGGTGGCTTTGACAATTTGTTGTAGATCTGCAAGTTCATGGTGTAATTGCAACACTGCTCTATTTGTATCTTGTGTTGTGTTCCATATCTCCTTTTGCAATCTCGTATCAAGAAGGCTCGTCATATTGTCATTCAAGATCGAGAACTGTTGTAATAAAGTCTCGAAGTCGGTCTTGTCAAAAGTTGCCCAGCAAAGCCGTTTCATCCCGGATTTGGATGTATCCTTCCACGACTCTAATGCCCTTTTAATGTATTCCCTCTTTTTAGGAGAGAGAGGAACAGAAGTCTCATGGATATGTGGCAGCGCCTCTGGCGCCGTGCCCAGTTTTTCGCCCCGTTCGTTTTGACGCCTGTTCTCGATATTTTCATACTCGGCCCGTAGTCTCTTGTGGCGTATTTGCCTTGCCTCGAAATCCTCAAAGAGAAATTTTATCTGAACTAACAGATCAAGCACAGTGGATCTGTGAAGTCCGAAGACATTGGACTCCAAAATTTGAGTATAGTTCTTCTCTGGCTGATAATCCAATAGCCCAGACGCCTCACTCCAAGCCAACAACCTCTCTTGCTCGAGCCGTAGCCTTAGAACCAAATATTGCTGGTCTTTATGGATATCTCTAGCCGTGATAATAAATTGTATTGCTAGAGATTCTTAGTTATGGATATTGATAAGAAATTGACAGCTGCCTACTCGTGATGCATCCTGAGAATACTTGCCCGGCGAGACCAGCAACGCCTAGAGCGATTCCAATCGCAGACCCTGGGTCCATAACTAAGTATAACGATATATACGCGAGCAGAAGCCAGGAGCCGTTCTTCCCGAAGCTATTGCTGTTGCACCGATAGAGTATACACCTTTGATTTATGCCATATTCATGACTTGCGATTATACCTGCCGCCTTTTCAAGTTTGTTAATGGAATTGAAGATAATAAGCTTAATCAACACCCTTAGTTAATTGGAGATTGTTCGTCGGGGGCAGTTTGGGAGTTTGCTACGCCCTCACCTTGAGGGGAAGGAGGTGTCTTGTTACTCAATTTGTACCTATTCGTGATCGGCACCTAATCGGCGAAGCTAACACGTGATGGTATCCTCACATCGGCTGGTGTTGTCCCAAATGTGTGAACTAGAGAAACTCTATTTACTCCTGTCAAGCTCTAAACCGTACTTTTTCCTATTCAACGTCCTGGCGGCGGTGGCCTAGGCCCCACAATTTGCCTCCTCCCGGCCCCAATCCCTTGATTACCTCTATTCTGTCCATCTCCACCTGTATACCCAGTCCACTGATTCACATCCCATCGCCCCCCAATCCCCCCTCCAATTCCATCAACCCCATCCGTCTGCCCTCCCATCTTCGCCGCTTGTGCAGTTGCCTTCTGTCCCTCCTCCCATTCCTTTTGCCGTTCTCGCTCCATCTCCATCTCCCTCTCCAGCAGTGACTTCGACGCCCACCCCCCTGCTTTGGTCTTGGCCTGGGATGCTGCACGTCTGCGGTCTTCAGCATCCCGCTCCGCCGTGGAGTCAAAGGCACCTAATTCGGAGGCGTAGGTTGTTTGCGGCTGCGCGGTTTGTGGGGCGGGGTTAGAAGAAAGATATCGGTCTGTGCGGCTCTGAGGTGTCACTGCGGCTGAAGGGGGGGATTGGTAGACTGAAGGGTCAGGTAGCGGGCGCGAAGACGGGCCAGTGTTGTTTTTCAAAACTCGAATAGGTGCTACTGGCTCAGGTAGAGGGCGTGGCGACTTCGAGGAAGCAGCTTCCTCTGTATGTTGGAATACTCGGGGAGGCTGTGGCGGTGGTGCCTCGTCAGCATACTGGTTGCTGCGCGGGGGTTTCGGCGGCGGGGTATCGTCATGATTTTTCTTTGACCACTCTTTGCGGAGGTAATCACGCTCATCAGCAATCCATGAATCTTCGCTATTCTTATGGGACAGCGCTCGTGGTCGGCTTCGCGATCGGTTACGCGTCCTAGACGGCTCTCTCTGTTTAAGGCGAGACGACATGTCGTGAGCTTCGGTTGCGTCACGATCTCGCGATTTAATTCTCTCTTGGCGCTCGCGCTCATACTGTCGCTCACGGTCTCGCGCAAGTTCAAGCTCACGCTCAAGCTCTTGGACTCTACCCGATGGCCCGGGGCTTTTGCTCCGATCTCTACGAGCGAGGCCACGTTCCGCCTGGTATTGACTTAGAAACTGCCCTTGCAAAAGCGCGTCGGAAGTTGCCCGTGATCGTCGCGTTTCTTTCTCTAGGCGCTCTTCAGCTTCTCGCTCTTCTTGCTGACGCCTCTCCTCCTCCTCCTTCCAGCGTCTCTCGTCCTCCTCCCACCTCTTCTTCTCTTCAGCTGCCTTTTCCTTAAGCTTCCTCTCTTCTGCCGCCCATCGCTCCTCTTCTTCAATCCTGGCACGTTCCTCCTCAGCTTCGCGCTCAATTCGCCTATGATTCTCCGCCTCCTCCGCCTGCACCCTCAGCCTCTCCTCTTCAGCCTCCTGCTCTTTCCTCTTCCTCTCTTTCTCTGCCATATTCGGCACGTGTGGCCCAGCACTCGTAATTTGCCTCCGACCTCCAAACGCAATGCCCATATTACCCTGGCTCGCGCCGCCCATATACCCATACTGTGCAATATTCCAAGCAGGCGCCGTAACACCTTCATCCGTCTTCTTGCTCCAGCTGCTAGTGCCGCCACCTGGCGAAGTGGGTAACTTATCAGTCTTCGTTGGACTCCACCGCCCGGTGTTAACCTCGCCAGTTCGTGTTGGTGTCATGGCGCCACTACGTCCGGCTTGGTTGTAAGCTGACGACGTATTGCTCGCAGTGCTGGCACCTCTCGCCCTACTCCCAAAGCTACCTCCCCCAACTGCCGGCGTTCCAGTACCCTGCGGGCTCATGACTCCGGATCTCGACTTCGGCCCAATAGCAGTGGGGAACCTTGATGGTTGCACCTGGTTCGCGACCCTGCTGAATGCGCCAATGCATTGCAGGACCTGTGTCGGATCTTTCTGCTCGTATAAATCGACAGTGAGGAAGACGTCATGTGGTTGCAGATTTAGAGGCGGCAATTGGCAGGCTCGGAGGAAGAGCGAGATGTTCTCCATCTGGACGAATGGCATCGCGGAGGCCTTGAATTTGACACCGGGCGACGGCACAGCGAGATTGACAAGTCTACAACCAGTTGGTCAGCGACAAATAAGTAGAAGTATGAAGAGTTAGAGGTACGTACTTGCATAGCGCGACGCCGTCTTTGAGTGCATCGAGTAGGTCGCCGCCGGCGAGTCGCTCACCAAGGATGCTTTCTATCCAGGCCCGCACTTCATTCGCTGCCTGAGGAGTAAATTTATCCAGTCGCATCTTGCGCAGATCCTTATCTAACGACGACACCGACGCCATGGCTTCTTAGGAGTTTGTCGATATGTGCAGTGATATGTGTTGTTCGCTTTCAAATCTACCCGAATCCGTCGTGTTGTGCCCGACTTGTGCTTCTATGCGCTTACAATTGTTCTCTGGTAGCAGATCGAGAGCCACTGCTAGATTCCGAAATGACAGTCGTGCCTGTGAAATATCGCAGGTGAATAATATGGACAAAGAAACTACAACACCCAGCTCATCTCTTATTTACATTAGCCGTCAACAAGAAGAAGGCCACCAACAAACAGCGTGCGCGGATTGTGACGTCTGTCTGCCTGCGCCACACTGCCCGCCCGCTGTGGCTGAACACCCTGATATCTCGCCCCAAAATAAAATCCCCAGCAACGCTCTCAGAATAACCAAATCAACCATGTCCGCCCCAACAAGCTCCTTCCGTAAGGCCTGGCTAAAATGGAAATCAATGCGCCTCCCCTGGCGCAAGCGTTTTCTTGTTGGTCAGTCCCCCACCATCCCATTTCCCAGCTCCAACCCAAAGCTAACTATCCTCGAGGCCTTGACCTCCAAGGAAACACGTACTGGGAGTTCCGCGACACGCTCTCACCCGGCCGCATGCGCCGAATAGTCGACTACCCACCGCACGTACAGCACTCAGATGTCTCGTCACATATCACACCTGCGTGGCACCAGTGGCTGCGGCATACGCGCCAGGCGGCGCCGACGCTCGCGGAGCAAGAGCTGGATGTCCTTAGGCAGAGGCGGGTTAAGGTTTTGGCTGCGCAGGCGGATGAGAGGTGGGAGGCTAAGGGGAGGCTGGTGGGCGGGCCGAGCATGAGGCAGCCGAGGCCGGGGTTGGGAATGGGCGGTACCGCTGCTGCGGGACAAGCGGAGACGGGGACAGGGACGGCGGCGATGGGTGCGGATGGGGCAGAGCGTACGAGGGGAAATGACGCTACTGCAGAAGGAAAACAAGAAATGAGCGCAGAGAAGAGGACGACGAGCAAAGTTGCAAGCGGACAAGAGATTTTGGACCGAGAATCTGAGCGGATGAAGATTAATGGAGGGCCAGGGCCGAAGGTTTATACGAACCCAGGAGTTTCAGGGCAAGAGAACACTGCGAGAAGGGAGCCAGCAACCCCGCCGCCACGGAAAGAAGATCCTTGGAAGAATGCGCGTGGCGGCCCGAGTGAGGATTGGCAGCCACAGGCATGGAGCCCTGGACAGGCAACACGGAGGTGACAAGATGACATAAATATACCCTTGTACACTACTTATGTATTCATAATAAATCGAATCTTTGTCTTTGACTATGGTTAATCATGCAATCATAAAGCAATCAAACAATAGTTGAATGTGGTGATCGTCTTCTACGATCGCCAGGGTATTGTAACCTGCAATCCGACGCCAACCATGATAATTACGCATATTCGCCGCCACCATAATGGAACCGCACCATCGCCGAACGCCATACCCAGCTCCCGTACCATATATATGCATGCACCCCCTCTAGCCGCCTTCGCAAGAGTAATGATCAGTGTAGACGCCAGACCCCTAATCCGCCTCTGCAAGAGCGATGATAAGCGTAGACGACAGGTCCAGGAACGGAAACGGTGATGTGACGTCCTTCTCCTCTAGCATGACACCCGTCGCGGTCTCATAACCAGCACACTTGAAATCAACCAGATAGACACCTTGCTCCATCTCGTACAACTGGATATCGAGGTGCATGACAACACCTTCTTCTGGGTCGTTTAACGGTCCGGAGCCCGAAACGCTGCTCATGGACGCAAGCGACTGGCGGCGCAGATCGATTTGGGAGGAATGGGTCGACCCGGGCGGGACTGTGCCTGGAGCGTACATACCACCTTTGCGCCAGCGGACTCGAAGCACCCATGGGTCCGCGGGGAGTTTGTACTGTGTGCCTGGGGGGTAAGGGAAGTCCTTCGCGATGCTGTCTTGGGAATCGAAGCGGTGCAGGGGGCCGCCGTCATCAGAGTCGCTGTCGTTGGAGCCGAAGCTGCGGTTTCTTTGTCTGTAGTGGTCAGTCATTGGCCGAATACCATCCGGGGCCACATACCTCTCGTTGTCGTTCTTTTTCTGGGCGACTGAGCGATAATTTTCATCTACGACCCATTCTGCACCAAGCTTCTTCAGTGCTCTGTAAATACAGCCAATGGCCTCCAGAGGCTGGTTACGAGATCTAATACCGAATTGCCACTTTGTCGGCTTTGATTTCTTCTGAGGCACTGGGGTCATCGCAGCAGGCATATTGCTGCCTTCCTCGAGCTTCAACTGATTGCGAGAATGTGGATTGAGGCGTCTAGCAGTCTCTGCCTGCTCTTCACTTGACTTGGCTCGGTTTGTTTCGACGTGGTCTACATCCGGCTTTGGAGACGACGATGGTACGTCCTTACCGGCTTTCCGCGCTTCCATATAAGCGCGATGGTATGCTGGTAAGCTACTTGGCAGGATTCCAATCTTGCTGATGAAAGGCCTGACAGGCCTATCACCACTCAAAACAGTATTAATGGAGCCAGATCTCGAGGATTCCTGCTCGGCAGACGGATGGATTGCAAGATTACCCAGGCTCGCACGCAGGGACATCTCATCCACGTCTCCGGAGCCAGTAGCGACCTGCGACACGGTCGCAATGGATTTGTCGCGTAGTGAAGATAGCGGCTCATCCCATGCCGGTGGAGAAGAGCCTAAAAGGGCATTTATATTTGCTGATAAGGCATAATAGTTAGCAGGAAGAATGGAATTAGGGGCATGAGGTTCAGATGGGAGAGGCTCACGATTTGCTTGTGCAATTGTGTTTTCTCGCACAATCAAATACGCGTCCTTGATCGCCGACGGTTCATCAGCTTCAAGTGCCTCCTGAACATCCTGCTTTCCATAACCCATCTTCTTTCCGAGTTTTTCTGTTACCGCATCGTGGAGTTTCTCTTGCACAGCGCGGCTGGCTCCTGGGGCGATACCCTGAGGGTTGATGGCCTTTCCGGAATCCACGCCAGTATCCATGAATTCCTCTACTGGAGGCTTCAGGTACGTCGGCAAATCCAACAAGAACCAGGGGTCTTGGCGGATCTCTTCGATTGTCACTCGATGTACTGGGTTTACCGCCAGCATCTTTTTGATAAGTGAGGCTGCACCTGGCGTCATATAATTTGGGACAACATAGTGACCCTTCGCGATTTTTGCGAATAAAGCCGGAATGTTATCATCGTCAAATGGTAATCTTCCAACAAGGAGAACATAAAGAATTACACCACAACTCCACACATCTACTTCCGGTCCAGCGTACAGCTTGCCGTTGATAACTTCAGGGGCTGCGTAGTTGGGACTTCCACAGCTAGTTTTCAAGAAATTGCCATCCGTCATGATGTTGCTGAGACCAAAATCTGCAATCTTGACATTGAGGTCGTTGTCCAGCAACAAATTCTCGGGCTTGAGGTCGCGATGGACAATCTTGTGTCTGTGGCAATACTCGACAGCGCAGATAATCTGTTGGAAGAAGCGCCTCGCCTTGGTCTCTGTCATCTTGCCATGTTGAACAATGTAATTGAATAGTTCGCCGCCGGCAAACTCGAGAACCATGATAATCTCGGTCTGTGTCTTAATGACGGTGTATCTAGCGGGGTATCTGTCAGCAACCGGCGGCAAACAACTAGCGATAGCGAATCTTACAGTTTGATGATGTGCGGGTGCCTCAGAAGCTGTAGGTACTCGATCTCGCGTTCCACTCGTCCCGCCATATCGCGACTAATCAGTTTCTTCCTGGCAATGATCTTAAGCGCCACCTGCTGCTGGGTAACACGGTGCACAGCAAGCTTGACCTTGCCGAACGAGCCCTCACCCAGCGTCCCCTTGATATCATATGCACCTATGCGTTGCTCAGCTTTGTGTGCAGGGACAGCGGGGCGTCGAACCTCCTCCCGCGGCCGGTTAGAGCGTCCGGAGCTGGCATCAGGCGGCTTGTTCTGTGTACGGCGGTTGTTCGAAGGAGCGAGCGAGATGGAGAGCTCCTCGTCATCGTAGCCTTGGGAGGGCTGCATCGCTGCAGTTTGTCACACGCTGTGGTCTACAGGAACGGGATTCGTGGTATATTCGTGTTGGGCCTCGGTGAGGGCTCGAGATGAGGTTGGCAGTTACTACTGTGGTGATAGCACCCCACCAACGATTCACTAGCGCCTCCGAGCGAAGCGAAGTTGTACAAGGGTACGGTAAACACAGACGTCATCCAACACGAAATGTTACGGCTTATTTGGAGATTTTATAATGGGAGTCTATATTGAGGTTGACAGCGCAGAAGAAGAGGTACTTGAGAGTCTTCCACGGTGAAGTTGATATCGTAAATTTTTATAGACAGCTCGGCATTGTTCCACCGATTTAGATGAACTCCGAGACCGGCGCGTCGCTACGCACTACGCGCTTCAGACATGCGGATTGCATATCACATTATTCCGTATGGAGTCCCGATTATATAGTATTGTACAAGAAATTGCTCCCCGCCGAGTACTGCTCAGCATCATCCCCGAAGTTTCTCTTCCTCCCTCCTCAGTCTCTGCACGACCTTCTCTCTGAGAAAGTCGCTCAGTCCCAATCTACAAATGTTAGCAAAGCTCCCTCCAACGGACAGGATCAAACTCACATCCCCTCCCTCGTCACAACGCGATAAGTACCGCTCGGCTGGTAATTACCCCCATCCAGCATCTCCCCCTGCCCGCCCACCTCTAGACTCCCAAATATGTCCTCGGGCCACGCAATGCGTCCATAATCTGGCGGGTTCCTCGAGTCGCTGAGATGCACCCACCCCCCCCTCCCCCCACCACCGGCGCCACCTTGCCCGCTTGCGCCCCCCGCCCCATCCCCTCTGGCTCCGTGTGTTGCATCGCCCCTCCTGTGTCTAGATTGGCCGCGGAATATAGTTCCTCCGCTATTGAATTGAGAGCTGGCGTTTACGGCGAAGGCTTGGGCTTGAGAGAGCACGCCCTCGTCTTCGTGCGCATGCTCTTTCAGGACTTCTTGGAGAATGGTCTGAAAGCGTGGATTTTCGTTAAAGGAGTCGGGTGTTGGAGGGATAGCAGTAGTTGTGCCAATTGCTAACTCAGGTGTCGGGGGATCCGAGGGGAGAAGCGTGAGGTAGTGGGATGTTGAGTTCTTGGGGAAGGTATACTGGTATGGATTAGCTTGGAAGTTTCATCTATTGGCAGTGAAGCATACTATGTGGGAATTATTGGGCAATGTCCCAATCATCCGCCTGAACGGCTTCGACGCACAGCTCCGAGCTGCTACTTTCAATGGCGAAGCGAACATTTTGTTGAATTGGTACTGTGAGGTTCTAGAGCTTTCCTGGTCATCATATCCTTGGCCTATCAGTGCAAACGGAGCAAACACCAATTAAGCTTTGACAGGGGGGTTTCACGTGATTGATGGTATGGCCTCAACTATTCTGCATCTTCACATCGACATCATCTCATTAACTTCATACTGCAGAGTAATCATATAGAAAATATTTAAATTTGTATATGCTGCCCTTTATACACCTACAGCTGTCAGGCCATCAAACGTTGGAAAAGGGGAAGCTAGCTACCCCTGTCCCGCTCTTGGCACCGCGTCCCCAACTTCGCGTTTCCAGACCCTGGGGACGAAGGCCAACGGACCCCGAACAACCCAGAAAATTCAAACAACCACCCAACTCCCCTTCCTCACGACTACCCTCGCCGCCTCACACATACATGCAGTCCTAGCTGCCTTCGAACACACACCCGCTGCGCCTCCGACCTCTCACCTCGCACCTCGGGTCAGGTTGCCATCCACACAAGATGGGGGACACCACCCTTCACAACGCGCCGATCGTGCTTGACAACGGTTCAGGCACCATCCGCGCGGGTTTTGCAGGCGAGGATCTCCCCAAATGTTTTTTCCCGTCTTTTGTCGGGAGGCCGAAGCACCTGCGCGTGCTGGCGGGCGCGCTGGAGGGGGACGTGTTCATAGGGACGCGGGCACAGGAGCTGCGCGGGCTGCTGAAGATCCGATATCCACTGGAGCATGGCATCGTGACGGACTGGGATGATATGGTGAAAATCTGGGAATGGGTCTACGGGGATGGCTTGAAAACGCTGAGTGAAGATGTAGGTAGCTAGTACTGGGGAACAATGGCATGGCGCTGATGAATCATTTTAGCATCCAGTACTCCTGACGGAACCGCCGCTCAACCCGAGGAGCAACCGCGACACAGCGGCCCAGATCCTTTTCGAGACCTTCAATGTGCCTGCGCTACACACCTCGATCCAGGCAGTGCTCTCGCTGTACGCGTCCGGGCGCACGACGGGCATCGTTCTCGACTCCGGCGACGGGGTCTCGCACGCCGTGCCCGTGTACGAAGGGTTCGCGATGCCAAGCGCGATTAGGCGTATCGATGTTGCGGGGCGCGATGTCACGGAGCATATGCAGATGTTGCTACGGAAGGGAGGGCACGTATTCCACACCAGTGCCGAGAAGGAGGTTGTGCGGTTGATCAAGGAGAAGCTAAGCTATGTGTCTCTGGACCCCAAGGATGAGGAGAGGGGATGGGGTGTGAGGAAGACTACGGATAATATGATGGTCGATTACGTGCTCCCCGATGGAAATAAGTTAAAGGTGCGCCCTACTGCTCCCATCGACCTAACTATGCGTTGGACCGCCAAGCTAATGCAAACGAAAACAGGTTGGAGCCGAGCGCTTCCGCGCCCCAGAAATCCTTTTCAACCCTGAGATCATCGGGCTCGAATACCCTGGTGTGCACCAGATCGTCGTCGACTCCATAAACCGCACCGACCTCGACCTGCGCAAGTCACTGTTCGGCAACATTGTACTCTCTGGCGGAACTACAATGACCAAGGGGTTCGGCGACCGCCTGCTTTTTGAAGTGCAGCGCCTCGCCGTCAAGGATATGCGGATCAAGATTTTTGCGCCGCCGGAACGGAAGTACTCGACGTGGATTGGAGGCAGTATTTTGGCGGGGCTGAGCACGTTTAGGAAGGTATGTTCTTACTTTAATTTTGGGGTTGATTGAGGAGATGGTTGACACGTGGTAGATGTGGGTGAGCATTAACGACTGGCATGAGAATCCCGATATCATCCACACCAAGTTTGCGTAGATGAATGGATAGGCGGCCGACAATCCGACCAGTGCCTAGATTTATGGGAAAACGAGAGGAGGGCGGTGCGCGAGCGGCTGAAATGCGTATAATTGAGTTCTTGCGATGTCCCGCCATATCAGCCAACCTACTAGCATTCGTGGCAACTATGCGACAGCTACTCGACCGCGATGGAAGGAGTGGGTTAGGGAATGAGGTTGTATGTAGTATATTAAACGGCGTGTAAGGGCGTAAGCGGGCTTGTCGCCATATTCGGCGGAGAGAAAGGAAGGCTGCGAGACGTAGTGTAGTGAGGAATGTACATGATACCCAGTTAGCCAAGAGAACCGTCCTCATATGGGCTCTGTTTTTTTAGTGCCGTTCACTTCGGAATTTTGGGTGCCACGGGCACAATTACCTCAGTAATGCCTGGATCGTGCCCTAAAAAACTTTCTCAAGTGCTAGGAACGCATCCCTCCGTCCCCTATCTTTCAGCTTGCACTTTGCACGCCTTGTCACATACGAAATCGCCCAATGATAAACCCCAGCAGCAATCGAAAAGTACGCACAACCACCTTCGCGAATCGCACTCCACCACACCACGCTACCATCGGCCTAACCCGCCCCCGACGTCCCGTCATGTTTAAGCTTGTCTCCCCTAGCGCTCCCCGCATTCTTGGATAAACACACACGCTCCCCACCCCTCACGTCACAGGCGCAAAGGATATATACGCGCGAGGCTAGAGTGCGACTGAGAGAGTTGTGGATTGGTGGATGATATGAGAACTTTATCCAATGTGTGTCTCACAACAGACAATATGCAGATCTGCTTACTCTCCACCGGGGCGACTAAGGATCCGACTATGCACAAACCTAGAGCGCCTGGAGTGTAAGATCGACGACAGACATAGAGCAAAGAGGAGTTTGGTCGTACACCACCCCTCATCAACACTATGAACCTGACACGCGGGACAGGGGGCGAGAAGAGGTGCACGCGCTACTTTAGCAGAGACAATAGATCGTAATTTGGGATTGCTTCATTCGTTTGCTATTCTCGACCTCAAAAGCACCGGCCGCAACCAGACCCTGCGCTCGCTCCCTACTCTCTCTTCTCCGCAGGCGCGCAGCTCCCTTCTTCCGATTTGGCAGCGAGATGCCACCCACAAGAGGGATGCGGAGTTAACCGTAGTGGCAGTTGCAGTCGCAGTAACAGTGGTTGTTAGCGTCACAGACGCACTGGTGGGGTTAGTTTGCGCTTTGCCGTGTAGCTTCAGGGGAGGCGTTGAAGGCGCACCTTTGATTTGTAGCAGTTAAGGAAGGCGCTGCCGCCAGCGCAGTAGGCGGGGCAGGCTAGAAGAGAGGTTAGGTTTGCAATTATTTGTGGTGACGGGGACTGGATGAGGGAAGGAGGGGAGACGTACGAACGCATCCGCGTTTGCCCTGTGGAGTGTCAGTTAAGAAGGTGAGAGATGGGAGGAATGGGGGGACGCACAAGAATCTGCGAGCTCTCCACCTCGGTGGGCGCCGCGAGGGCAGTAGCTGTCATGAGCGCGAGGATATAGAGAAGCTTCATGGTGACGTCGATATCTGTATGTGGTACGTTTGTAAACTTGTGGAATGAGTCCGGAAATTCAATGTGATCCTCAGTTTGTTCTCTCTCCTTCTAATACGAGATCTTTTGGAGATATACCCGTCCTTTTATAGACTATCACCGCTACTAGAATCAGGGGGACCCAAAGCTCGATATGCTGCAGATCCTCTCGCCGCGTTACGGGGTGTGGGAGAGAAAACAGAGACCGTTATCGGGCCTTTGGGGGAGTGCGGCCGGGTGGCGCTATGTGGCCGGCCAAAAGTGTCGGTGGGGGAGGTAGAGATACAGGCATCTACCAGGGGTTATGGAATGCGGGGAGGTGACCTATGTGACCCCTCATGGATAAACAGGGACCACAGGGGGTTGGAGGCGTGGGCTGGGCAAAGATGCAGATTGCTATCTGGATGCGATGATTCGTGGGGCATTTTTAGATGCACAGAGGGCCCGGTAATACGAGAGAGAAGCGAGCTCGGGACGGGATTAATATCGGTGATGTAAAGTCCCAGGGAATGAAATTTCAGAAGGGCTAGGTTCAGATGGAGATGTTCCGTGGAGCTCTTGATATCAAAGTTTTGGACGGGAGGGCTAGGTGCATTGTTAGAAAAAACTTGGAAGGCCAAGAGTCATTCATCCTGTTGCTTCCATCGACCAGGAGACCTCATCGCCCCCACTTCCTCTCAATTAGCTCTGTAATTCAACCATCCTGCAACCCCAATCTGAAGTCCTCAGGTTTCCCGAACCGCCAACATGAACCCACGCTCATGGGTATATATATGAATTCTCTTTCACCTATGCTTCATTTTAGGAACTATTGGGGATTATGAACGAGCTGTAGGGAGATACTAACACCTGAATCCTATTGGCTATTTTGCCTTGAAATTGTCATACTAGCATCTGCTCTGATCACGCACCACATTTAGTGCTGTTGTCCCTTGTCTACCATTTCTCAACTGGGTATTGACTTTTACATTTGCCTTCGTTCAGCTATATTATTATGTTTAAAATTCAGATATAATGTTAGAATCAATATCACGGACCACATTAAAAAGACTACGGGTTCATAAAACAAACAGAATTCGATCGCTTCGTTGTTAATGGGATGTCATCAACAAATGTCCCATGTTCGCTCGCAAAGCTTTCAGCAACTTCCAGATAGGTGCGGGTTAGTAGCTAAAGTACACCCCACCATGACGTGGAAGTCAGGAACGTCCGCCGACCTCTATGAACAGTAAGAGATCAAGATCGCGGTTGGTTTTACGTTTGCACTACCGATGACTATCCATTGCATGGAAAGGGTCACTAGAGGCGCGGATTTCCTTTCAATTTATTCTCTTAACCCCACAACATCCTGTGTATCCTCGTTGAGATCTGCCTCGAAGCTCTCAATCGTTGCTAGGACGATATCTATATGCTCCTTCCCTAAGAACGTATTAATGGACCTGGTTAGAGTGCTTGCAGTTCTCACAGTGATTTTGATCTGCCGTCCATTGATATTGACCTTACCAAAATCATCCAAAACACGTTCGTCCCAGGTGGTCAACGTCTGTCTTGATGTGCGGCTTATAAACATCTTCCATAGTTCCTTTCGACGTTGCGAATCTAGTGCTGTGTACTTTAGTGCAAGATGTATGCAAGATTTGAAGGCAAGATCGAAACTTGTGAAACGATTAGTAGTCAGAAAGAGAATTCCTTCGTAGTACTCTAGGATACACAAGAACACTAATAATGAAAGTAAGTTCAGAGTTTGTAAATAAAGGAGCAGGACTACTTACGGGACACTAAACAATTTCTTGTGAGGTCGTGTATAGTACGTTGCTCAAGAAATATATCCGCCTCATCAAGCAATACTATTGCATCCCAATGAGTTGCAAGTTTAATGCCGGTTGAGATGTGTCTCAACTTTCCAGGGAGTAACACCAAGTTCACCTGAGGTGACAACATAGAGTGGTTTGCGAACATTCTCTGCGATACTCTCTGCTGTGAAGGTCTTCCCCACCCCTGGAGCACCATGAAGCACGAAGACGAGTCCCTTTCCTTTTCCCTTAATCAGGTCATCAAATTCATTGGATCCATGGTTTTTGACTAATACGTGAGCTAGTTCCTTGTGATTTTTCGGGAGAAGCAGCTGTTTGAATGCATCGCTATTGAACTCCACGTAGCTAAAGAAGTCAACGGCAAAAAAAAACACCAGTGATGGTCGGTATCTCCTGATACAATCCCGAGAGTCTTTCAAGAATAATTTTATGAGCCTAAAGAGAAGAAACCCCCTCTGGAGAGTACTAATATGACCATCCCGCCAGTCGAATCAAACATCGAAGGCGCGCCTGCGAAGCTGCATTCTCCCAGTTTTCAGTAAGGTTGTTTCCTAGCGTTATAGACGAATAAGGTGGCTTGATTGAAGATGCCTTTGAGTCACACAGGACATGCACCAAGGAAGCAGATTCCAATTGCACCTGTACTTTGTGCCTTTCGGAATGACAGTGCGAATCTGAGGGCCTAGAGCATACTAGGATAACGCAAATGGTCAGAAAAATTACTGGTTTCAAATTGCCCTCTGGATTGGCAGTGCCTCCGGAACAGATGGAATAAATCGAATGAGAGCATGGTGGGGGAATCTGGAGACTGATCCTGCTCCGTAGATAAAGTTTTGAAGTATGAGTATATTAGTATATAAGTACATATATCAAAAGCCAGCTAAAAAAAATACATCGCTCTACTGTGTAGTAACTAATTGCTGGTAATTCGAGGAGCTCTCTCTCTTTGCCTCAAGAGGTCGTAAATTTAGAGTGTGTGCTGGCAGCGGGAAGCGGGCAGCGGTAGTGGAATCCAAATACACGTGAGCGCGAAACACAATCACGTGCTCTCTAAACACATGAACGACTAAGAAATGGAACTAACACGTGATTGTAAAGGCAGCAGTCACGTGCTATCTGGATGCAGACGCGTGATTGTCAAACTCAATCATCACCTGCTCTCCAAACGCGCGATTTCCTGATGGAGAACGCACAATGCCAATAACAGGGGACACGTGAAACCTCAAAATAGGTGCTTGCAGTTTCTTTTTTGCGTCTTTTGCGTCTTTTGCGCCTTTTCCAGTCCCTGGCGACCATCCCAGTGACCATCCCAACTTCCTTGAACCAGTAAGCGCCGTCCCCGTCACGTAACAGAAACCACGCCCCTCCTTGGCTGCACGGGCCATCGAGAAATCCAGACCCATCTGTACCATCACGCTCCCAGATCGATAGGCTTGGCGTGCTTGGGGTATGCTTGGGTGGGACTAGACCCTTGACCAAGTCTCGCCAATTCTCGCTTATTACGAAATCAGGTGCAGGGAAGGCTGCGCGTGATGGCGTTAGTGGCGGGAAGGAGGGGCGCCAAGGAGGGGGAGGGGTACAGTGCAAGGAAGGACAGGGGGCGTGGGGCGGGGAAGAGATTTTTGAGGTGCGTGACGCCAGTTGACGTGATGACGGGGCGGATGAGTGGGAATGGGGGGAGGATGGGGGGAGGCCGGCGAGGGATATATGGCTGCGTGTCCCAGGGAAAGATGGGGAAGGAAAAGCAAGAGCAATTATGGGGTTATAACACAACGAGAATTGACTGTACGAAACACGCATACGATACCAGTCATTTATTGATTCACTCATGACTCTGATACTCACGAACCCCGCGAATAACCTCACAATTTCCAAAGACGAACACCTATAGCTACAGCGCTGGTGACCACGAATAACCTCACAAAACCCCACAAACAACTATTCAAAAACAACTTAACCGTCAAAATGGCATTCTCCATCGCCGAACCCGCCCCTACCCCCCTCCCAAACCACTACACGCCCGCTGGCCGCGGCGGTGCAGGGAACATGTACAAGCCCACTGTCAACTCGTCCTCTCTATCCCGAAGCAGCACCGCCTCCTCCAGCGGCTCCACGCTCTCCAAGTCCTCCTCGAGCTCCAGCACCTCGAGCCTTGGCAAATCCTCCACCAGATCCAGCAGCTCGTCCACCCAGCGCGTCTTCGCTGGCCGCGGAGGGGCCGGAAATGTTCGTCCCCGGGCAGAGGAGGAGCCTTTCAGCTTCGCAGAGGAAGTGCGCGAGCAGACGCGCAGAGAAGAGAGGGAGAGGACGTTTGTTGTCGGACGCGGAGGAGCGGGAAACTATGCCAGTAAGGGCGAGAGGGAGGGTGAGAAGAGAAGCCTTCTGGGAAGGATTGGAGGGGTGTTGAGCAGAGTTTAAACGGAATTGTGCGCTGCTCGATGCAACACGCCCGATGCATATACGTTTCCTCGACGAACGCACGGAATTTACACACGAAGTGGAGTGGAAGAGAACGAAAGGAGGGGAGGAAGGAGCATTTCATACTGTCTATATACCCCACACCGGCTCACACACGGAGTCTTGCGATGTTTTTACACACCACGGCGAATATGAGGGGATAATGGGAAGGACGGGGAACAAAAAGCAGGATTATGTTTTATTTTAGGGTCTGAGCCGAGGATGGCGAAGGAGAGAGGCGCAAAACCGACAGAGCGTGGACATCGCTAGGGGAATTGGAGAGAGAAAGGCCTCGTGATAATTAGGCACATAGGCGGATAGCTTGTAATACAACCACCACCACCACTCCGCACAACTGCTCCATTTATAAAAAAATCATCGCGTTTATTCATTCCTATAAAGGAGCTATATTACATACTCCCCCTCCCCCTATCTCCCACCACACCCTCCCATACTCCCAGGCCCAAAAGTCGGCCCCTGTCCGCCATATCCCCACCCGGCGCCATTCATCCCCGTGTAAGGCACCCGTGTATGGGGCGCTGCTGCCGCTGCCGGGGTAGCCGTTTCCGGGATAGCCGCCGCCTCCTGGGTAGCCGCCGCAGCCGCCTCCGCCGGGACAGTTGGGGCAGGACATGTTGTTGGTGGGTTAGTGTGTGTTTTGTTTGAGTCTGGGGTCTGTGTTTGGGTTGAGTTTGTATTTGTGTTGCTATTGGGGATGTTCGTTGAGTGTGTTTTGGTGATGGAGAAGAGTGTAGAGGGTGGTTTATATGTGCTTCTCTCGGTATGAGAATGAGGGATTGTGAGAGTTGAGGACGTGAATAGAGGATACCATATTCACTGCATCTATATACCTTCTATTCAGTTAAGATGGTGGAATCATCATGATTTTTCGACTCGGGAAGGCTCTCTGTTTAACTAGCTAGTGGGTTGGGCTGAAATGGGCCTCACAAGGGGTTGTTGGCTCATGGGTTTCAGCCAAGCGAATCTCTAACAAATTAACTTAAATCGACTATCGTTCATGTGGCTCTTTCCCTCTCATTAATCTTATAGCCATTGCAAACATGGCGCATGATATTATGGCCCGAGATGTCAGCACAACCAGCCAAGAATCACTGATTAGCATATGTCAGAGTGTCGAGGAGGAACGATGTCTCATCGGTGGTTTAAAGGATGGAGACCGAGTGATTAAGCTGTCGGATGAAATAGCAGTCAAATATGGCTACGGCGTTACTCCAGCTGAGGCCGCAACACAAGAGTTTGCGTATCAAAATGTGGACCGCAGCATTATTCGAGTTCCCCGCGTCTTTCGCTTTTTTGAGGACAAATCTGATAAATCGTGGCCAAGAGGTTACCTATTTATGGAGTATATCGCGGGCATGAACCTAAAAGACCTTGATCTTGACCTTGAAATCCACAAAGAAATCATCCCTCGCGTTGCAAATATTATCTCGCATCTTGGCCAGATTACCGGCGACCAAACGCCAGGTCCACTCGGCGGTGGTGCGTGTCGAGGATACCTATGGGGCGACGATGGCGCAAGAACGGCATTCGACTCTGTTTCCGATATGAATAGGTGGCTTAACAGACGCCTGATCATCCGCGACGAGTCTATCGATCTAACGCCGCATCCCCTTGTTCTGTGCCACATGGATCTTTGTCGCAGGAACATGATACTAGGAGAGGACAACCAGTCAATCTGTCTTGTAGATTGGGCCCATGCGGGGCTATTTCCCCGCTTCTTCGAGGTCGCCACTCTTTCCTTCCTGAATCCTTTCGACGCCCAGTATCAGAAACCGCTTCTCCAGACGACCGAAGAAATGCTAGGCTTGACCGAGGAAGAGAAACGTCTTGTGAAACTAATGAAAATTGCTCATGCAGCAAGTATGCGATACCTTTTGTAGGTATCATGGGGGATATTCAATGATAATCGCTGACTTTTGACAGCGAAGAGGAGGGTGAGGACTGTGGCATGCCATCTGATATGGATTCCTGGGACCCTCCAGTTTCCCTTCCTAGTTGAGCACGGGTGCTTGTTATCGAGCTACTTCAAGTTACTTGAGTTGGCAGACCTAGTTGCTACTCATGGCAGAAGGCTTCACTTTGCTCCTGCTCGTCACTGAATGTGTACGGGCCCCTTGCCGCCTCTCCCACAGTTCTTATAACAGATGGAGCCAAGTGTGATTGGTCTCTACGGGCAAGGGGACTAGGGATTTATCTGTTGATGTTACTGCAATTAATACCAATCAAATTATGCTACTGTGCCCATGGGTTTAATTGTAATTTAATTACAGTTCTGTAAATGGAAGACATTTATCAACCCTTCCTCCCAACTAACTTAAAGCTTCACTAAAACAAAGGACTGTTAAACTATATGCATATTGTTTTATTCCAAGGACACTAACTTAGAGCTGTAAATTCCAATAAATAGGAACATGTTCCCCTAAACAATTATATAACCTAGGCCAACCAATCCTTTCATTGCATTTCTCTTCATAAGTCTAGCTTAGTAGTCTTCGTAAGGATAATGCGCGGTAAAATCCGGGCTCGAAGCCCTTAAAGGCGCCCTTCGAGCTGTATGACGCGAATACCTCGGCCGCAACTCAGATTGACATCTTGGGCACGCCTTCGTCGTACAGGTCGGACACTGCAGCAGATAACTCCAAATCTCGGAGCACCTAGGGCACGCTGTACGTCCTTGTACCTTTGGCCACCAGCCATCGTGGTAGCAGTATGCTTTGGTTTCTTCATCGAAGATCTTCTGCAACCTCCTAGCCTGTTCCTCTTGTCGTTTCTGCTCTGCCGCTTGCTCCTCTGCCCGTTTCTTTTTCAATGCCACCATTGCTTCCTGCGTCTTTTTCTCCCGCTGCTCCTGTTCCTGTTTCCAAACCCTTGCCCTCCTTTCTCTCTCGACTCTCTCCCTCTCTTGCCTCTCCCTCTCTTCTTTAGCCCGTATCCTATCTTTAATCGCTGTTATCTTCCCAGTATCGACCAGGTTTGCAGAGTCCACCTTCTCCTTGGCATTTCGTAACAGGGTTTCCTCTTTCGTCAAGTCCGCCTTCCTTAACCCCAATTTCCTTTCTTTGAGATCCTTCCCAATTTTTCTCTCTTGCCTCCCCCTATCCTTGCGTTCTCGTTCCTCTTCAGTGTCCTCTACCTTCTTGTATATTGATGACAACAACCATGTCCCCCAACTATTCTTCTGTGCCTCTACCGCTGCCTCAGCAGCTGCAATACTTTCCAGATTTGCGATTTCTTGCTCCAACCGCCGAACTTCTCTCTTTAGCTCGAATATCGAGGAATCGAAGACATTACTCTCGGTCCGCCATCGTGCGCTACGTTCTCGTATCGACTTTTCATGTGCCGTGATTTGTGCGGCTTCACTGAGCGCTGATCGTGGGGTCGAAGTTGGAGGGGGACGAGTTTGAGAAGATGGGGTACTTCGTATTATGTTGGGGTAGATCAAGTCGTACTCTCGACGTTTGCTTTCATCTTTTAATGTCTCGTAGGCTCTTGCGAGCTTCAATATTTAATTTTAGTACACTACAATATCGCCAGAGAATTAGCATACCAGTTGAAAGGCCTGAGTGGCATCGTGCTTGGTATTCCGATCTGGGTGGAGCTTCCGCGCTAGTCGTCTGAAAGACTGGGTGACTTGCTCGGGCGTAGCCGTATGCTCCACTTCAAGTACCATGTAATAATCCTCCGTAATTGGTGCTGGCGCCATATCTTGCAAATGTGTTACCAGGTTTCCAATCTGGTTGTGCGTTTGCAAGAAGAATCAAGTCTCATAACAATAGTATTTATCTTTTCGGCTGTGTAGTGATGGTACTGTGAGGGGAACGAGTGACAGCGCTCTCGTTCATAGGCGCCGGCGTGCTGGCGCGCGCCTGCATATGGAAGTTGGTTCTCGCGCCACATGCATGCCACTTCACACCACACACATGCCTGGGCTTGAGAATAGTGGCTAAGTAAGACATAGCGAGCCTTGCGCAAGTCCGAAGTCTACAAAGTCTACACTAAAGATGTGAATTGACTCCCGCTCTTTGAAAGATATGCTCAAAGAACAGTGATATATAAATAACTCTGTAGAGTTGCCAAGAATTATTTATGACTCCTAAAGCATACATTCGACTTGTAACAGGGTGCGCCTCTGTACTTAGGGTCAGGCATGTCTTTTAAAACCCCGGATGAACTCTACGGACATTAGTCGACAGGATTTATTACCCCGCGTTACTTGTAAAAAATGTTACCAGACTGTCTCTTTCCTCCCGAAGTGATAATGGATTATATCCAAACAGAGATGACGACAATTTCGGAATCAACAACTCTTCCCCATTCAGACCTTGTTGGAAAGAGTGCTTAATAGAGCCCGCTGGGAAAGCAACAGGCGTCCGCGTTGGATATTGGCCTTTGAGAAGAATACGACTCTTCCATTTCGGATCCAACGGCGTACGCCCCTCGCCTAGGTCTAGCCAGCGTCTCATGACTATCGCTACGCCGGCCCTGCCTAAGTCCTTGATATCGATCTGGAACTCTGTTGGGCAGAACTTGCTCTGGAATAACCCTGAACATGATGAACAGCTCGCGTCATGCTCCCCGTTGTGCTCCTCGTATCGCATCACCCCGTCTTCCCAGTGGCGCTCCCTGTTACACTCCACTTCTTGCCAGTGATTTAATCGGCAGACTATTTTATCCGCAAGAAACTTGTTGAACATGGTTATATGGGAACACACGACTAAACGTGAGGAAATGACTGGCTGGGGATATATCATCTTCCTATCTGGGTATAAAATCCAGTTTTGCTGGCGGAATATAAGGCTGCCGTTCGCAATCCGAAAAGCGGATGTCGATTGGAAGGTAAGCTCGCACAGGTATGCGGTGTATACCCTGGAAAACAAGGAAAGCATCTTGCTGCAGTGAATGCCCCGGCGATGAAGATTCATTATCGACCGAAATGTGATGTCGTCAAATTGTTCGCTGATATAATAACATATGAAACTTCTTTATTGGTAAGCTTCGACCATAGCTTTTTCTCGCGACCGCGCAACATGTTCCCATGTCGTTCCCCTAAGCAGCGATGATGGAGAAAGCAACAGGGGCACGCGACTTCCAAGGGCACCTGTGGATCAGGACGCATCGGATCTAGATGTTGGTTTCCCAGGATAAGACGGATTCTCCGGCAGCTTAGGGCGAACGAGGCAGCAGCCGACCGAGAGAGTAAATCAGCTATGCATATCACGATTTCGGAGGGAAGGGTTTCAAATGGCGTATAATCGAGGTTTTCGTGTTTGAAGTTAATGTATTTGGGTGTAAGGAGAGACTCGAAGAGCGGTATAAGCAACTCAAGTGCTTCCATTTTCAACAACGGCCCCTGCTTTACTTGATTATTGTCTCGACACGGATGGATCGGCTTCAGAAACGAAGGATTATTAATTGTAAAAATGCTATATGGTGGTGTTATGTGCGGCCTTGTTAGCTTCCCACTATTAACCACCACACCACTACCCACCTCATGTTCTATATCAGGGGCCTAACGCGTGCCATGAACCCTTAA
Source organism: Pseudogymnoascus sp. SDFLT0511 (assembly GCA_030180035.1). Taxonomy (NCBI): domain Eukaryota; kingdom Fungi; phylum Ascomycota; class Leotiomycetes; order Thelebolales; family Thelebolaceae; genus Pseudogymnoascus; species Pseudogymnoascus sp. SDFLT0511. Next base: position 879,522 of record JASCQD010000008.1, on the reverse strand, counting down.
ATATATGTTGGAAAGATAGCAATCAGGGGGCGACGAATAGACTAGTGTTCCAGGGGAGGACGGGATAATAGGATAATACATTTATATAGCGACTTGAAACCATACTGAACAGCATGAAGGGTATATTTAAAGCAGACAAAATAGGAATCTACTTAAGATCGAGTGCTGGTCGCCTAGCAGCACTGTAGGGATCAAGTAGATAGAACAATGGGGAACATAAGAGGAAAATATGGGACTCTGCACCCTAGGGATAGGAAAGGGTATACAGATTCTATCTCGAAAAAGCAAATAGACAGTAGGAAACACATACCTAGGAAACAAGTCCCGAATCTCCCACCCTTTATGTGAAATAAACCAACCGCATATATTACTCAACAAGGCGAGTCAGAGCCCGACATTAGACCCGGCGCCGCGAGAATAGTCCACCTCAAACCTCCCAACCCACACAGGACTCCGATTGCCCCCCTTTCCCGCATCCTCAGCGCGACTAACCACTACACATTGACCGAAACCGGCGCATCCATCCATACATCTCATCCCCAATCTCTCTAAACTCAACCTACCCAGATTATGGGCCCCGTCGCCGCCCCCACGCGTCGATCTTGGGAAGAGAAACCAGCTTCGCAGGCATAGCACGGGGTCACCCCCCTTCCGCCAACTCCCGTCTGTGGCCGGATTGCTCTCAGGATGCGCTGTTTCAATATCCTCCCTAGGGGCTAAAAGAGTGAAACCATGTCCCGGGCTTGTCATCTATTCCAACCCTCTCGCTCACTTTCTCAGCTCCGTCCAACCCTTTGCAAGCGGCTCCCAACTCCGTCTTTGGATGCCTGGTCTCGATCTCGATTCCGATCGCCCCCACGTCAATAATTCCACACGACAAGCAGCGGCGGGATATCCCATAATCTCTTGAGACATACACTTCGGAATAGAAAGCACTCCTCCGCGTAGCCTTCTGTAGTCTACAGTTCCGGCCGCTCCGAGCATTTTTCATATGTGCCCCTACCGACTTCCTCCCCCACCCCCCCTAGAACCAGGACGGCACGCTGTCCTCGCACTCAACCGTTCGACGCGGTCCCCTGCAGTATGCATGCATGCCGCAAAATAAAACAAGATTACGAATCTGCGGCATTCAGGTTGCAGCCACCTTCCGCATTCTCATCTCCTCCTCAGACTTTCCCGTCTCGTCGTGTCTCTCATACTTAGCAACAATCTCATCAGGTCTTTCACCTCAGCGCTCAGCTGCCGATTCCGTTCTCCCCGTGTTTCTAATCAACTCTCCCCGTCTGCAATCGTATAATCATCGAGGAGAGACAATGGCGCTCAGCTCAAGCTATTCAGCTTCTCACCCCCACAGCACCCCACCCTCCAGCGTTTGAAACGCTATCACTCACCTAGTAACCCAATCATGACAGCCTGCAAACTGAAAAAGACACATTTACCTATCCGGGTACCGGTACTAACTAGTGAACTCGACAGCTTTCTGTAAGATTAATACTCGTCGGGCCGGACGATCGTCGTCTGCGGCCTGCCGAGCTGCTGATGCGGACGGTTGGCGGTGGTACGAAATCCTTCGGGGTCGATCGGGGGTCTTCTGTTGGGTTGCGTGGGTGAATCGATTTTTGGGACAGTCTAGGACAACCTGGGACTGTCCAAAAGTGATTGTTGCGCATGGTAGCTTCCTGCCGGCTTCCGTCGGTGAGCGAACGTCGTCGTGTCTGTCCACCCTCCCCCTCTCCAACACAAACTACTCCCACTGGCTCCTTGTGTCCCTTACTTACACACCACACCACCCACCGCCACCATTCCACCAACAACGCACGCTCCCCTCCCCGCCCTCACGAACCCACACCACCTCCTTGGCCAACCACCCCCCCGGGCCCGGGACGGCACTCTCCGCCCCAATCCCAAGGAGGCGGTGAGACAGCACAGACACGCACCCAGCGCAGCGTCGCGCCTTGCGTGTGTGCCGCTGGACAGACCCGGGAAGTCGGGATTGAGGGGATTGTCTTGTTTCATGGGAGATGGGAGGGGAATGTTTGTTGGCCGCGGGTCGGCTGATTGGTTAGTGGGATGGTGCGAGTGGATGGACTTGGTGAAGCGGCGGGCAAGACAGGCGCGATCGGATCTGATAAGTTGCTGTTATTTTTCTTTTCTTGTTGGCATGCGCGCGCAAGACTAGCCGGCGCAGAGGAGCTGCTGCACGGCGCACCTCACAATCTCGCCCGCAGCGTCTGGAACACGCCGTCTGCGCCGCCGAGAAACGCTGACCAAACCCATACTGTCGGGCTGTGCGTCGGGCGGATGTACGGCGCGGTGGTGCTCGGTGCTACTTTGGGAGCGTGTTGGTAAGTTGAGGGTTACACAGAGGGTCCCAGGTGTGTGGGTTGGTACGGGAAAGGGTCTGTTTTGGGGAATTGGGGAGAGCCACGGGTGGATGTTTGCTTGGAAGGTGATTCGGTCGTGGTCGTGGTCATGGATAGTGCTACTCTAGATGCAGGTCTTGCATGTACAGTGTGTACAGTACATGGCAATTGGTACGTGGTAACATCGAGATTACCCGAAGATGCAGATGAGAGATGATGTTGAGATGTTGATCAAGAACAGACCCGGCCGCCAGCCACGGCCATCTTACTGTACCAACCACCTGGGTCTCTTCTCCCTGGATCCCTCCCCTTTCCCATCTCCGCTATGTCCGCCCCGTCCAAATCCGGCGGTCTGCCCAGCGTTCTTTCCCGCCTAAAATTTCGGCGTAGCGTAGGCTAAAAGTAACGCTACGCATCCCTCATGCACAACACCAACAGAGCAAGGCGACGGGAAGCAAGGGAGCAAAGACAAAAAAAAAAGGCGGACCACTCACACCGTAGGTACTGGGCACACACAGTCGCTCTAAGCGCACGATATTAGCTAGGGTTACTAAGTACTGGGAGTAGCGATACAGATACTGTACAGTGAGTAATCCACTGTGCTGCAATGCGCTGCACTTGTGCCGTATGTTGCTCTGTATGTGTGTACTTACTTACTTGCTTGCTTTCTTACTTACTTACTACATGCATGCATACATATACATGATCACGCACAGCTCAGCCTCTGCACTCGTTGCACAGGCTGGGTCTTATGTAGCGACCGTACCATAGGAGTGGTTTTGGTTTTGGTCTCATGCTGATTTCCGGTCGCCAGTCTCCTGGGTCGGGGTTCCGGGGGACGGGTAGAGGAGAGGACGGACGGACGGACGGGGCGTGAACTCGTGTACGTGCTAAAGAGTGACGAGTACCGGGTGCTGGGGTTTACTCATGCCATTGTTGGGGGGTACGAGGGAAGTAAGGGAGTTGCATACGGTGGATGTAAGGTATAATGGAATGATTAGGATGGGGGTGGATGTGGATGTGCGAGGGAAACAATATGGGTTGTTCCGGAGAATGTGTGAGATGGATGGAGTCGATCCTCTTTTCGGCTTTTCGGTAGGACCCTTTGGTAGAGTAGGTACAGCACATAGCACTTATTGCAGGAACATATTGCAGACTCTGAGCTAACAATGCAGCACGGTGCGCCGAGCGGGGCTATTAGCTACAAGATTCTAAGCACAGCCCTCGATTTAGAAGGAGTCTCCGTTCCTTCTCCCTTCCACCCGCTGCACGGAGAACTCGATGGTAACTGCTGCCTAGGGTTATATTCCTGCATCATCCGGAGTCATCCGTAATCACCAGAATCCTGGTTGTCCTGTCTCAGACACAGTGTCTCACGCACAGTTGTACTCCACATAATATATAGACCTTCTTTATCTTGTGCCGCGCTACTCACACGCTCCTAAGACACTAATTACAGTGCTACAGCTACGGAAAAACTCTAGTATTTCTCCCATGTACGACGGACCCTCACTTCTGAACCCTCTTACAAACCCTCGCTCACTCTGGACCCTTACTGTACTCTATTTACGTGCCGTCGCCGTTAGGAATTTAATTAGAGTATACGATAATCCACTGCTACTAGCATGCTATAGAACCAACGGCAACTCGTACTTTTATCGTACTATACCTGTACTATACTCAAACTGTCTTCCCGTACGACCAACAAATACCACAACCCACGCACCCGGTCGCCCATCACCTCCTACCCCTAACACCCCTAACATCCCAACCCGCCCGCACGGACAGCAATCCCGACACTGAGGGACGCGGAAGCGAGATCCGTCAACGGCACACACCAAGTACTTCGTACTTGTACTTTTCCTTCCGCCTGTCCTTGCTTTGTCCTCTAAGGGTAATCGGTACTATACTTAAACTAATTTTACCATACAAAAGCCCATTCGGTGATTTAGTATACTATACAGTTTCGATGTATACTGTGATGTTGATGAAGTACCACTAAACGTGCCCTCCCTCCACTCACACTGTATTCTTGCAGATCCAACAACCCCTCCCTCGGTTCCATCCACCACGAAGAATCCCTTCCCCCTCCCCCACCTCCAAGGAAAAAACACCTGGGACGCCAACACAAACTGCCGTACTTCTGTACTTTCTGTACTTCCTCCAGTCCCTGGGATTTTAGCACCCGCCAGTGGGGATTCCGCAGCTTCCCACCGACACGGCTCCTGGGTTCGTGGGGCTGGACGTGCCCGGTGGGGACCGGGTGGATGATGGGTGGGTTGTGCTCCGGGTGTGTGGGCTGCGTCGCTCGGTGTATATATATGTATTGTCAGTGTGCGCCTCTCTTTTCCATGTCCCATTTTCGCTCCAATTATTAGGGTTCTATTTCTCGGGGTTGGTTAAAGGCTTTTGATATATGCTGAGACTAGTTTGGAGGGAATATTTCGACATTTGACTGCCGACGTTGCTTTCTTGATTTCTTACTTGTTCTTTCCCCTCCTACTTTGACGGAATCGGAGGCTCTTCCACGGACCGCACGGCTTTGCGCTTAGTGCATGCTTGGCTTGCTTCACTATCCCATCCAGTGCAAAGTTCTAAGCCCGGACTCGAGCTGAGCCCTAAGGAATCTTGCCTCACCGACGTCTCCCTTCGAACGCCACATCTGGGAGCCACACGGCCTCACGCATCTCACCATGTCCTCTCCGCCACCCCCTCCCGCCTCACCCAGCCGCCTCGCACCCCCATCCTTGAACCAATCCGACGAAGCGCGCTCTCAAATCGTCGAGGCCGACGTGAGCCCCCTCTACCCTTCACAGCAGCCCCGATCCTAACCCGCACCACAGTCGGCATCCAATCACAGCAGCTCCGGGGAGAACTTGTATGTTACCCCCCCGCCTGCACGCTCACCACGCTCGAGGGATGGAGAAGAGGGAGGAGCTAGAGCTAACGATTATGCCGTTTGCAGCGACTTGTCGACACGGTCGGTGACGACCAGTGTGTTCAACTTCCATAAGGAAAATGGGAGGACGTATCATGGATATCGAGCTGGATGTGAGTGTTTTAACTTTATTCGGCACTGTCTTTGATTCCTAGTGCTGGGTTGCAGTCTTGATTTTATGGTTGTAGTTTACTACTCTGTTTATCTCGTCGGCCAAGCTTCAGCAAGCTTGTTTGGGCATATCTCCTATTTTTCAACAAGCTTGCTTGAACAGATGCATATGTCTCAATATTTTCATTGCGTCCATGCCTCCCCCGTCCGCAATACCCTCCTCAAATACACAGCCCGCCTTAATTAAAGCTCCCAATCACACTCAGCCCACCCACTAACACAGCCAGCCTACCATTTCCCCAACGACGCCAACGAAATCGACCGCCTTGAATACCAACACCTTCTCGTCAACCACTGCCTGCAATCCAAGCTCTTCTACTCCCCCATCCCTCCTCCACCCTACCCCCTAACCGTCCTCGACATCGGCACTGGCACCGGCAACTGGGCCATCGAAATGGGCGACCTCTACCCAGAAGGCACCATCGAAGCCACTGACCTGTCCCCCATCCAGCCCTCCGCCGTCCCCGCAAACGTGCAATTCATCATCGACGATGCCGAGCAGGCCGACTGGGCCATCCCTGAGAACTACTACGACTTCGTGCACACGCGAATCCTCGAGGGCTGCTTCCTCGACATGGGCGCCGTCATCAAAACCGCCTTCAAACACACGAAGCCAGGTGGCTACCTCGAGAGCCAGGAGCTCAACCCTTATCCCCACAGCGACGACGGTACCATGCCCGACGACTGGCCCTTCATGCGCTACGTCGAAAAGCTGCAGGAGGCTTCGCTGGAAGTCGGGCGCGAACTCAACATCGCGCCGAAGCTACGGGGCTGGTTCGAGGCAGCGGGATTCGTGGATATACAGCAGCGCGTGTTTAAGGCGCCGATAGGACGCTGGCCGAAGGACCCGGATATGAAGGATCTCGGGCACTGGTGGGCGGAGAATATGTCGGTGGGTCTGGCGGGGTTCAGCTTGGCGTATTTTAGTCGTGCGTTGGGCTGGAGTACCGAAGAGATTGAGCTGTATCTCGTGGATGTGAGGAAAAGCTTGACGGATAGGGATGTCCATGCCTATCATCGCATGTATGTGGTGTGGGGACGCAAGCCGGAGGTGGGGGAAGTGGTGCCGGGGAGGGCGCCGCCGGAGTGAAGTGGCGGTGTTGAGTATCGTGGGATGCGGCGATGGTGTCGTTTCATGATTGATGATTTCGCTAGAGGATGGTTAGGGTTGCATATAGGGCCGGTCAGCGCGCATTTGTTTTTCCTGTTAATTCCGTGGCGTACTCTTTTGGTGGGTAAAAGGGAGTGGTGGTCGTGGTAGATCGGTGGACCAAAAGAAAGGGGGGGATAGAAGAAGGGCTAGATACAAGCTTGATTGAAGCATTTGAGCATAATTCTTAAATCTAACCCATGACAATGCACGGCATTGAGTTTTCAAGCATCACCTGATAATTGCAAGCTGCTCTAAGATAGCTTGGATCCTGCTGCTTTTTATTATAGCCCCTGTGCTACTCTCTCAGCTACCTCCCGCTTTTCCTTCTCTATATGTTTGCGAGTATATACTTTGTCAGGCCCTGTTTGTAGTTCTATAGACTCAACATCCTCAAACCATCTAAAAACGAACGCTTCTAGAGGTATTCTAGTGTAAGTACTAGCGTAAAAATCAGTGGTTATCATCTTATTGCCCGCCTCCTCATTACCGTCCTTATTTCCGATCCGGCATGTCTTGTTCTTCGCAGTATCCCTGTCAAGTACTGCAAAAGTTCTACAGGCGAAGTTGGGATGCGGGTGCTCGTTGAACCAAGTGCGAACTTCTTCATCTGTCATACCGAGGAAGGGGGACTCGAACGGCTGCATTGGTCTGCGTGACCCGTGTTTGATCGAGTCTAAATTCTCGATAGTAAGGTCACAGATGCAGTCGGAAGGTGGAACTTGGTTGCTCGTTAAGTCATAAGCACCTTCCCAAGACTCATTAATAAGCTCATCGAGGATCTAAGATAGTAATTTAGCAAAAGAAAATAAAGAAGGCGGCCGTGAATGTACATACCATTAGCGGGACAGGTGCAGTTATAAAGGCCGGTAACATCCCACATTGATCAACCCCATCCTCACGTTTTGATTGCCAGGTTTGACTTCTCGTTAGGGGGGCCATTTCTAATAAAGATTGCAAGAACTATACTTGTCGTTTTTAGATAATTGGAAATACTAAAAAGCTTTTCTCTTGAGATATATTTGTAGTCATAATAAATGTGCTTTCCCTATGACTACGCCTGTGGTAGTCTATATCGAGGCCAAGTCCTCTCATGACCCTTCATCACACCACTAGGCATCGCGCCAATCACGCCTGTTTGGCTTTCCGCCTCGGCCTAATTGGCACTTTAAACTAAGCTAAGTAGGAATATAATTCATTGCCCATTTCCGCGCACCTCTATGTCTATCTCGTCGATGCATATCGGTTTAGTCGCAGTGAGGACGGGAGGCCCGCGAAAGCTGCCGCTCTAGTAGCTTACTGTACCAACCTACTGTCGGGCTCTAACTGGCTTGGTGCATTAAAACCTTTGGTTGATTTATTTCACAAGAAAATGGGGCGACCTTGGGGCGCGATATTTGCAGCTGTAGGTCAAATTGCTGCCAAAAAAAAATGGTCGGTATTAAATATATCCAATATACTAAAAAATTAAAAATATTGAAACTTCTCTACAATCAATATGAAAGAACTTCAGCCGTAAGCTGTAATTGTTATCATTTCCATGCCGCTCCTTTGCAGCTATCGCAGGGCTACATATATCATAATACTCGCCTTTGATCAGTTGAGTTATTATTGTACCAGAGCCCATTCTTCGAGCTTTGTCGTGACCAACACGCAGTTTAATTTTGGCACGGCGTTAGCCTCCCTTCGTGTCGATGGATTCCGCCTTTGGTGGCGCCGTGGGTGTACACAATATTCGTTTGCGTCGTCGTCCAATTCCACCCATAGCACACGTATCCGTATCTTCTATCATAGTCTCGTCCAATACCATCTATCTTTCTCCTCAATCCAATACTCCCCTAACCTCCTCTTCCCTCCTCTCCTCGGGCTCATACCCTAACTCACTCCCTACAACATCCATGACACTCCCCCTCCCACCTCCACCATCCGTCTCACTCCACTCCCTCAACGCGCGCTCTTCACTCTCCTTCAGCGCGACGCTAAGATCCTCTAGACGGCCGTGGACAGCATATCCCATCCTGTCAAGCTCTTTCGCCAGTTCCAGCTGGTGGTTATCGAGTAGTGCCGGGTTAGGGACAAGTATAAGCGGGAGGGAGAGGCGGAGGGCATCGAGAGCTGTTCCTGCGCCTAGGTCATGTTAGCAAGTCTCTCCAACTTCAGGCCATCTACTCAAAACCCGTAAGTAGCAAATAAACACAAGGTCAACTCACCAGCATGAGAAACAACACACCCCCTCCTCCTCCCTTCCCCAGCATCAGCTTTACACTCCCTCATCTCCTCCCCCAGCCCACCCCCCTGGAATCCAAACGCCCTAACGCTCAGCCCCAAATTCTTCAGCGTTGGCGCGAGCTTTGTGATCCATTCCTGTGCGGGGACTAGGTCCGCGCCGCATTGGAGGGTGAGGTGCGTATAGCTCTGTGACGAGAGCGTGGACAGGAAGGCGGGGGAGAGGGAGGCGGAGAGGAGGGCGGGGAAGGGGGCCGTGGCGCCGAGGGTTATGAGGCAGGTGCGGGGGGGCATGGGGGGTGGTTGTCGCGAAATGATAGCGGAGATAGTTTTTGAATTTTAGATTGGTGGGGGGCCGCCGGTTCGGGCTCTGGGAGCTGCGAGGAGGCTGTGGGTGTTGATGAGGCGTAAGATTTGTGGTGGGAGCTGCTGAGAGGTCGTGGATGGATGCTTGGTTTCGAGGATGGACAGTCGGTCTGGGATAGGCGATTCTGCCGGTTTTGGAGAAGCGGTGAGAATCGACGGATATATCTGCGCCTTAGATGGACAGTGTTGTAGCTGTTAAATTATTTGACAATGAGGAAGAGATGAAGATGACTGGTAAATTTGGAAATTAAATAGGCTACCCAAAAAAAAATTATATTATGTTGCTGAAAATAAATCCTATTATGTCCTATCCCTCAGAGAGCTGCATGAACTTTCACGACTAGGATTATGGGCTGATGGAGAATTATGTGTTCATGCCTAGTAATCTAGGCTGACAGATGCGTCTCCATCGTCAAAAAGTTCCGCACCTCCTAGAGCTCAACGACCAAAAGCGGCAGCTGCGCCACGACATCCCCCTCCGCAGCGCGCTCCAGTCAATCGAGTGCTTCAGCACCTGAATAATCCATTCTACTCAAGTACCGGTACTACGATCCGCCATGTCCGCAGCAACGTCGAGTTTACGCCTCGCGGCCAGGAGGTGCCAAAGCGGCCTCACGATCAAGAAATCTCCTCTCCTCCGAAGCTTCACTACGTCCTCCCCTTGCCTTGATGAATCCACGCCCAAGGATCCCAAGGAGTCCGCCCCCGCCGCATCCCTAAACCCAGAGGACGCGCAATGGTCCCGCTTTGAGAAGACGATCGAGGCGATCCGACACGGCGAGCTGGCAGGTCCGACAGCCAGCATCGTGAACAGGCACATGACCGATGCGCAACGGCGGCGGCGGCCGTTGACGGTGCCGCAAAAGAGGCAGAAGCTGGGACTGCTGAATATGGGTGAGAAGGACAGCATTGAGGATCCGGAGTTCGAGGAGGACGATGTGACTGCGTTGGCACACGGGGATCTTGAGCAGCACCGCGAGTACCGAAAGTATGCGCGGTTAATGGCGTGGGAGATGCCGTTGTTGACAAGTACGTTTATCTTGTGCCTTGCGGTGAATGGGAATGTGATGTGCTGACACGGGGAACAGAGATGGCGAAACCGTTTGTGCCCCCGAATCAGAGCCAGGTACTACGCTTCAGGTACACGACGTACATGGGCGAGGAGCACCCGGCGGAGAAGAAGGTCGTGGTTGAGTTCTGCCCGGACGACATCCCAGGACTCGAGCCGGTACAGAAGGATAAGCTCAAGAAGCTGGTGGGCGTGCGTTTCAACCCCGAGACGCAGATCGTCAAGATGAGCAGCGAGATGTTCGAGTCGCAGGCGCAGAACAAGCGCTACCTAGGCGACCTCGTTGACAGTCTCGTGCGTGAGGCCAAGGTACGTCTTCACTTTAACAGCTATGGGCGCCATTGGGTTGGTTAACTAACATACTACAGGATCCCAAGGACACGTTTGAGGATGTCCCACTTGATACGCGCCATCACACATTCAAGACGAAGCCGAAGTTCCCGCGCGAGTGGCGCATTACACCGGAGAGGCAGGCGCAGCTTGACGCTGGTCGGGCGGAGGCATTGAAACTTGATCAGGCGAGAGCCGAGGGCGGTCTGCTCGTTGATGGCGGGGCTTTTGTAAGGGAGGCACATCAGCAGGCGGCGAAGTTAGCTGGAGCCATGAAGCTTGCGGAGCCAGGTATGGTGGCGGGCAGGGGGAAGACACCAAAGAAGGTCTCTGTGAGACGGTAGATCGTGGAATGTTACTACATTGTAAGATACTGTTGTATATGGATGTCGAATAGAATAGACGATGTATTTGTTTTAAATTATCATATTTACGCATGGTTAGAGGCTGTAGACACAGGACGGTGAAGATTTTTCTATTGATGCAATTTTCACTACTTGAATACTCATTGAAATACCGAATCTAGATATCTTAAGGTCTCTCTTGAGGTCGCGCATTAGCCTCTTCCTCACACGTGACGTGTCATGTGAGCAGAATGGACGGCATTCGGACGAATAGCAACGTCCGACACGGATTTTCGACGTATCAGCGGCTAAATCGCACGTGACTTGCATGTGTCCATTCCACTTTTGGTTAGATTAGAGTTCACATGCCTCGGTCTCGGTACCTATCTACCATGCAAGTGTGGGGAAGTCAGCGCAAGGTATGACAATTTGCGGAGGGCCGTCATCATCCGGGGAATGTGATTTCATATCAATTGCCCCTTCGGTCGCCTCTCCATTCCCCTTATACAATGTCAACGCAGCTTCTTCTCGACTGCATCATCACATAAAACCTCTCAATTCGATAATACAGATCCTTACGTTGGCAATACCGCCATCCTTAACGCCTTTTACACACAAGCGCTAGCCGATAGTAAACCGCCGCCATGGCGCCCCAAGCTCAAGCACCCGTCAAATTGGACGCGTTCGAGACCACCCCCATCGAGTCTCTCTCTTCTATAGCCTCTGGCGTGCGCCTAGCATATGCCTCGCAAAAGACGCGCCCCATCGCATGGCGTATCCAGCAGCTGCGCAAGCTGTACTGGGGTCTCGTGGACCTCACCCCCGACTTCCTTGAGGCATTGAAGCACGATGTCGGCAAGTCGGTCTACGAGTCCCAGGTTACGGAGATCGAGTGGTGCAAGAACGACATTGTCTTCGTCACCAAGAACCTCGAGAAGTGGGCACAGGACGAGTCGCCACCAGACATGCCTCTGACGAATAAGTTCATGAGCCCGCTTATCCGCAAGCAACCGCTCGGCGCCGTCCTCGTCATCGGCTGCTGGAACTTCCCTATCCAGCTCAGCATTGGCCCGCTCATCGGGGCAATCGCCGCTGGATGCACTGCCGTGCTCAAGCCTAGCGAGATCAGCCCTGCGTCCGCGATGGTGCTGAAGAAGCTCATCGAGAAGCTCGACTCCGACTGCTTCGCCGTCGCCAACGGAGGCAAGGATGAGACAACCGCCCTTCTGAACGAGAAGTGGGACAAGATCTTTTACACGGGTAACTCCGTCGTTGGAACGATCATCGCGAAGAAGGCGGCTGAGACGCTGACTCCCATTGCACTTGAGCTGGGTGGACGCAACCCCGCCTTCGTGACGAGAAACACCGACCTCCGTCTCGCGGCTCGCCGCCTGCTCTGGGGTAAGCACATCAACGCTGGCCAGGTCTGCATTAGTCAGAACTACACCATGGTGGATGCCGATGTTGCCGACGAGTTCATCCAGCAGCTACGCGTCGCCGTTAAGGAGTACTATCCCCAGGGCGCAAAGGCCAGCCCGGATTTCGGTCGCATTGTTTCCGACCACCATTTCAATCGCGTCAAGAAGATGCTTGACTCGACGCAGGGTAAGATTGTCATCGGTGGCGCCACCGATGCAGCAGACCGCTTCATCGAGCCCACAGTAGTTTTGGTCAAGGACCAGAACGACTCGCTCATAACGGAGGAGTCCTTCGGCCCGCTCCTCCCTGTTCTCCCAGTTGCAAACCTCGACGAAGCTATCCGCATCGCTAACGAGGTGCACTCCACCCCGCTTGGCCTCTACGCCTTCGGCAACAAGGAGGAGGTCAACCGCATCCTCAAGGGTACCACCAGCGGCGGTGCCACCATCGGTGACGCGCTGTTCCATGCTAGTATTCCTACATTGGCGTTCGGTGGTGTTGGTGACTCCGGACAGGGCACTTACCGCGGCAAGGCCAGCTTCGATTGCTTCACGCACCGTCGTCCTATCACCCGCACACCTGGGTGGATGGAGAAGCTCCTCGATATCCGTTACCCCCCATACAGTGGCAAAGTACGTCCCTTTATTCTTTACCCCTCCAATCCCCACTCCTAACCCGGCCTCAACTGGCTGTTTATGTGACTTCACACATGACGAACTGAACCAAGCTAACTCCCTCCCAGCTCTCGAAGATGCTTGCCACATCGACCCTCAAGCCCAACTTCGATCGCCAGCTGCGCACCAAGTACGGCATCACGGATTATCTGCGCGCCGCGTTCCTTCTGGGAGGTAGCGGCGCTAAGGAGGGCCTCACGAGGTGGGTACTTTTTGTTTTGATCGCGGCAATGGCGAAGAAGGGGATCGATAGCCGCGGTGGGTTGCCAGACTACCTGAGGTAGGGGGCTATTACTAAGGATGCCTAGGTGAACGTGCGAGGCTGTAGGCGATGGTGGAAGTGGAGACGGGCGAGAAGGAAAGGGGGTTGAATTTGGCGGAGAAAGTAATGGGCGGGGTTGAGAGAGGGGGAAAGCGCGCTCAGACCCCAGGCGATCGGTTGGGGGGGGGGGAAGTTGTTTGATCTGTATACTCAATGCCTTGACGCTAGCGGCTATGTACTCGATTTCCTATGTCTGTTTTTCCGCCGTCCCCGTCGGCACCGTAAGATTATGTATGCGCCGAAAAAATGTCAAGAAATATCAGAGGGTGATTCCGAGAGGGGTTTATATATTATACTGTGTCGTATCTCACGCAAGTTCCCTCCCACTATGGATATCGTTGACCCCATCTTATGTATGTCGTCTCATCGCTCCAACAGTAGCGATCGTGTAAATACCCGTCTGCCTCAGTCATGGCTCAGTACTCCCCAAAGCATCTGTCTATTAACGGCGCTGATTCCACCACACAAGCTTCTTCCATAACACCTGGTACGTCTGCGTTGCCCTCCACTAGCTCGACAACCACAGCCCGAATTCCGAATTCATACGCCATAGCTGCGGGTGCACCCAATTACTCCACATCAGGCCTATCGCCGTGATAAAATAATTCTGAGCCTGGCCACGTAGTCTGAGACTCCCGTTCATATCGGGCTATAAGCAACCTCTTCTTGTTCTGCAGCTCCAGAACCATCAGCTGCAGCTGATAGTCTTCGAGGGCGTGCCCGCCGTTTACGGTGGCCCCCATGGATACTATGTGAGGCGCGTCTGGGTCCCCTCCTCCGTAGGCCCGAAACTGCCTCCTCTGGCCGTCTGCCTCTTCGATCTTCAGATCTATTTGGTGGATTTCTTCGAAGACGGATATGGGGGGTGCTTGTTGGGCCTCAAGCTGTCTCCTCCTGGTCTGTTCCTCCCGGGCGTCAATCTGCCTCTGAATGTTCTGTTGCTTTAGGATCATCTGCTGTATTTGGTCGTTGATGGCGGGGTCGGCGGAGGAGGGGGTTTGGTTAGATGGCCCCTGTGTTGTGTTCATCTGGGCCATAATTGATTTGTAAATGTAAATAAACTGTTTCTAAAACTAGATATCAAATTAAATAGGAGCACTGTTAACTGAATTGGTTCATTAGTTGGATCGAATCCAAGATTAAGAGTTCCTCCATGGGTGATTAGGCACCACATAGTCACGTGCCTTATGCCCACCTATCGATGCGAACACGTGCCTCTAAGAAAATCGAGCCCAAGCCTTTTTCTCATTGGATAGCCACCCACCAAATTGTGTGCGGGGTCTTGGCCAATGGCGACTTTCGATAAAGAGCAATCGAACTCTCTCCAACACTTTCGCCTCACACCGACTTCATCATCTACAAAGGAATCAACGAGACTTCAGCCTTATTACAGCCAAACCTCCAACACCTTTTAACTGCCAGCTTTCGAGATACAATCGTCTTACGACTTCAATCAAATACATCAATCGTCACTCTACTTTACAACTCGTCAAACAACGTCACAGTTCGACCGCTGAGTCAAGCACCAAACCCATTACCACCACTCACCAACAACCGTGGCAATCCTCAAAAATGGCTCTTTTACAAACCAAAAGTAACAGTCAAAGTAATAATTGCGGTGGCGAGGTGGTTGCACGTCGTGCTGTCGTCCTCGCCTCGGCCTATGTCGTCGACCGTTCAACGATGTTGACTGGATTCCACTACTCCACTACCGGGGCGGACGGTTAGTTCCCCTTCCCTCCCCCACCCTGGCACTTACAGCAGAAACTAACATACACACAGGGGCACAGTGGTATTCCTGAGGTCCCTTCCTCAGGCGTCCCCTCCCCGCCCTCCAGCCCCCCCCTCGCGGCCTTCACCTCAGCCAACGAACTCGCCTACGTCTCTGCGAGCAAATCCCGGAGACACGGCGACGATGGCACCGCGGTGAGGGGGGGGCGTGCCGGCGGGGCAGCGCATTCCATTCGGGAAGAGTGTGAGAGACTCTTCTGCGAGACCATGACTACTGTATTCCTTGGTGAGAGGGACTCGGTAGCGCATGGCTCCTACGAATGGGATGTGAGCGCGCATTCACCTCCGCAAGAGGGGATGGATGGGCAGAGCTATTTCAAAAATTCGGTTCAGCGCCACAAAGGCGTTGGATCGTGGCTGGAGCTGTGGGACTATGCCGGAGGGTGTAGTTTCAAGGGCTTCGTGGCGGGGGCAGACGACGAAAGATGTCTGTTCACGTTTTTTGATCACTCAGTCATCAACCGCGACTTGAAGCAAGCGTAAGTGCCTCTTAGGTTATGTGGTAGAGTTGCAAATGCTAACATACGATAGATTGATGGCAATAATCGATCTGGCAAGCAGTCCCTTGGGTTGCTCTCAGGTTGTGGTTTGCCTCGATAGGTCGATTTCGGCCGAGGATAGCAAGTCACTACTGAAGAGTCTCCGATGGGTCGGCTTCGAGCTGGTCACACTCGACTTATGGGCAGAATCACGCAGTGGTCCCAGCAGCGAGTGGCTTTTCCTTGGTATGGAGTTGTAGAGAAGACGGTTTTCTGACTCTCACTACGATGCGGTATAATAATTTTCTTGGCGACGAGACACAACAAGTTTGCGATCAGGTTCCAGATCAGGTTCTCAATCAAGGGGCGCGTGGAGGAGCATAGTTTGGGCGAGGGTTTTACGCTACTGGGGTTTATTGGAGCATTTGATGCGTCTGGCTCGGAGTTTGTTGAACAAAGAGATCACAGAATGAATATTTGCAGAGAATGAAATTGATTATAAGATAATGACTACTTATCGAATATGTGAAATTGATGTGATATGCTTCCTTTCTTACTTGGAAATCAGTGGTTCATATTGCGCTGATTGTTCATGACGTGAGGATACTCGTATCGCCCAAATGGCACTGTCTGCAGCAACTGTAAGCAAAACAAATGCTCTCGATCACTCTAGTTACTTAAACTGTAGCTAAAATAATAATTTCTATCAGCTGGAATGCAAGAATCCTTTCTGAGCTTCAAACGGTTTCACTTGGAATTTTGGGCGGCAGAAATATGTCAGACTCGGAAGTGGGCCCATCGCGGTAATCGATAAGCAGCACTGTCCAACCAGGCTACGCATAATCTACAGTTAATGCTGTTTATACAGGTTATCTTTACTTTATAGCACATATTTTGCACTGAAATATTAAATCTCAAATATTAAATAAAGTTTGATTTAAACATAAAAATTATAGTTTGCTAGAGATGGCCTATGAAAAGAGTGCGTGATTCAGTCCATTATACCACTAAGAATGACGACTTCAACGGTCTAAACCCTGCCGCCACATACCGAATTGTCCCAACTCTTGACTCCCCGCACTTGTTTGAATGGCCGAGTAGTCGGTCACACTGTCTCAAAGATATTATTGACTGGCAAACTACGACAGTACTGTCCCATCTATCCATCTACGTATTTTGGTAGGCCGGCTCTATCTCGCTCGTCCTGGCCACCTACCTATCGGGTGATCGATCACCTGGCCAAACCCTGCGACCTTTAGCTACGTTCCTGATCATCAGCCCACTCTTCGACTCTCCAACTTTGCCCGACATTTCGTTATCTCCTCTACACAAGTCGGCACAACTGCAAACCGCTATCCGGATCTTGACTATGGCTTAACCTGTCCACTTCGCAGGATACGGCTAGAAGTTTCTCGGGGCATATCCAGCCTTTCTACTCTACGCCGAGACATATATAGCCCGCCATACCAACGTGCCGCCTTGCATCTCCGCCATCGCCTGTGACCTACCCAGCTCCCAGCTCAGCACACCTGTCTCAACAACGACTATAGCTCTACCCCCCCAAACCAGCCAGCCGCCATGCTTCCCACCGAGCCCCCCTCCTTCGCAACCTACCTCGTCTCGTCCCTCACCACCCTCCCCCGCCCCTTCCGCAAGCGCCACTCCACAACCCCCAGCACCAGCTCCACGAGCTCCACCGCCACAGCACCGACAATCTTCTCTCTAGCATCCAGCTTCGGCTCCCCCACCACCTCCCCCAGCACCTCCCCAACCTCTCCCACCTCTTCCTTCCCCTTCAACAACCCCCTCGAAGCATACAACCCCGACCCAGCCACCGACCCAACACAAACCTATACCCTCCACCACGCCCGCCCCGACCACCTCAAATGCTCCACGTGCGCCACCGACCTCGCCTTCGCCTCCCAAGTCATCAGCAAAGCCTTCACCGGGCGCCACGGGCGCGCATACCTCGTCTCTCCACCCCCTGCTCCGCGCGGAGCCGATAAAGACGCCCAGCCCAGCCTCATCAATATCACAATCGGCCGCCCGGTGAGCAGGCAGCTGGCGACGGGCGCGCATGTGGTGGCGGATATCAACTGTGCGATTTGTGGGAAGGTGGTGGGATGGAAGTATGTTGATGCAAGGGAGGAGGCGCAGATGTATAAGGTGGGCAAGTTTATACTGGAGATGAGGAGGGTGGTGGTGGTTAGGGGGTGGGAGGATGTGGGCGTTGGGGAGGGGAGGGGGGAGGCGGTGGAGGGGAGAGAGGGGGAGGAGAGAGAGGATGTGATGTTTGATTCGGAGGATGAGGATGAGTGTGATGAGATTTTTGCTGGGACGTGGGATAGGGTTGCTGTGAGGAGGAGGAGGGCGAGGGCAATGTCTAGTTAAAGGGGGGGATTGATATGAATTAACGACTAAATTGTATGGTATGGGAGTAATGTGGCTTTGTTTCAAGGACTGGAGCCTGAGAACTACTTGAAGTATTGCTGGGCTGGCGTTTCTGTTGTACATACCCACTTCACTTGATATAATATAGATGACCGTTACCTTGGGCTGCGGTTTAATATATGATAATTCCTTTATATTCTAGCTCTTGGCTGCGTGTATGTGCAAGGCCCCTCGTACAGTAGCCGTGTATCCAAAGGTCCGTAGGAGGACTGTGCTCAAGAAGTGGTGTTTACAACAACTATTGTTATCATAAAGACGCTCAATCACTCATGGCTGGAATTAATAACCCTGTTGCTAGCTAAGTAGAATTCATCTCCCCGGCTCCATTCATAAGGCGGTCCTTCTCCACACGGTCGGACGGCACGAGTAACGTTGGAAGCGGCGTATCAGACGACGACAAGCTTGGCTCCTCTTCCGTCGTTGGCGCAGCTGCCGCCTCCATCGTATTTCCAGTTTCGGCAACATCTTTTCTTACAGGCCTTCTATTCTTTCGCTATCATCTCTTTACCCCACAATCCGACGACCCCACCGGCCTCGTCACGTCTCCCACAGTAGTGGGCCCACCACGATATCCAAGCCCGACTCAACCGGCTTGGCGGGTCCCCTCCACAACCTGCAGCAAAGCCAACGCACTCGCCATCACGTACAATCCCAGCGTGCAGGTACACCCCATATTAGAAGGTTAATGATTGGTATTCTCGGAACTTGTCCGTATATTAACTAATTAACACCCCGCACCAGCAGCAGTAACAAACCGCGCACCCTCCCAGAGGAATGCATTTCGCCCGCCCCGAAAAACAAAAAATCAGAGGCCACGCTAAGTCGCAATATTCCAAGAATGAACTCCCCCGTGTATTTTGTTCCCATTTTTCAAAAAGCGCCGGCCCGCCTAGAAGTGCTACTGCATCTCATCAGCCCCTGTGGAACAGGCCGCGTAAGCCGCCCCTCTGCTTCTGGTGTTGTCGCTCGCTTGAATCCGTTTCGTCCGTTGACGACCTCCTTCTCAATTTGAACTCCGCGTCGCTACCTAAGCCGGGGCTGCCGCTGTCTTTTGAGGAGGAGGAGGAGCCGGGTTTGGCGCCGACGCTGGTGGTACTGTCGACGTAGAGGATGTTCTTGTAGACTTTCTTCGGGTCGATGAACCCCTTTGACGAGACGCGGCGGGAGGAAGAGAAGCGGAACCTCGACGAGGAGCGGGAGGGAGGGTCGAAGGACTCGATGCAGGCGTCAGGGGAGAGGTCGGCGTCGGGGTGGGGGAGGGTGGTGTTGCGGTCTGGGGGGGTGTTAGTTGGGTGTTTGCAAGATGGATGGGTGCGTGACTTACCGAGACTCAGTGGCTCGGGGAAGCCCGTATATCTGATGCCGTTGAACTCCTGGTTTGGGACATCTTGGATGGCAGAGGCCATTGTGAGGGAAGTCGTGGTATTCGTAGTGTGGTGTAATATGTGGTCCCTCTGGTACAGTCTAGATATAGGGTTCGGGGTTTTCGTTGAGGTAAGTTAAATTAGAGGTTCGTGCTGAGGTAGAGCAACTGAGGAATATTTAAAGGAGATGTACTGGAGTATTAAAGAAAGAGAGGCAAGTGAGACAGAGAGAGAGATAAAGGCGAATAAGTAGCACAATCAACCGGACTCACCGCATATACTTATGTACTGGCCACTTGACTCTTCCAAGGCAAGGATATGTTATGTATTCACTATCGACCTGTCGGCGGCGACTAGCGCAGAGGCTGAATGTTGAGAGAATTAAGACATGCATGTGCAGGGGGATCGGGGGAAAGTAGTCGAATAGTGGCACTGTAGCCTTCTTGGCCGAAAAGCCGAGTGGAGGGAGGGTGACGTACGTTTGTGGATGCTTTAGATATTTTTTAGCGCGCGTGAAACTGTCACGGCTGTCGCATCCGTCTGCCACCGCCCACCGCCAATCAATCCAGATCGGGCGGGGCCGTTGAAACTAGAGGGTTAATCACGTGATGTTCGGATATACTTTGTACCATTTGTACCGGCGATCGAGACCGCAAGGCTGAACTAAAATAAGTGTAAGCCTCCAGCGCTTCCTGTAGCGCCTCAAACTCGACTCCAGACTTCATGCCGCCAGCGTCTCAGATAGCCACGTTTTGCCTATCATCTTGCGCTTGTTACGCGCTTCTGGGATCCGCGGATACTCAATGCTTAGATCCTTCCACGCGTCCTCCTCCGCGACACCAATAGGTCCCAGCTACTATTCTCGACCGGCACCATGGAGAGCTTCCAGCCCTGGATGGACGCCCCCACCCCGCAAAATGAAGCTTCGAGCCACTCCTTTGTTGAACCCCTCCCAATGCCAATGAATGGCTCAATGGGAGACGACTCTGACGAATGGGAGTACGAGTATTCGACCACTGAGACCGAAGTCAGTGTCTCCTCTCAGCTCCCTCCATCCTACACTTGCTTACCACCCCGCAGACGTTCTACCTCACGCTCGACCTCACAACTCCATCCATACCAACTTCTCGTCCTCAATCCACCGCGCCTCCCAGCGGCCGTGCAAGCACCAAGACCAAATGGATAAACCCCGGCCTCGGGCGCCATAAGCGCCAACTCGGACGCGCCCCCACCATATCCCTCGGAGACAAAGACAAAGAGGGCGGCGGCGAGGAAACCACCAACCCCATTGAGTCCGGCGACGAAGAGCCCCAAAGCCCCACCAACGGTACTCCCCAGCACGACGACGAAAACGAACCTGAGACCAACGAGCATCCAGAGCCGAAAATTCAGATCCTCCACCTCGAATCCGATAACCCCCTCATCTCCTACCGCGACCACACCTTCACCTGCCGCTGGACAAAGAACATCGGCAGCGAGCTCCTATTCACCCCCTCCGAGGACACCGACAACCCTCTCCCAGCCCTGCGCCACCTCCCCGGCGGCGTCGCCCTCCTCGCTTCCTGCTCCGCCCGCCTCACCTCCGCCACTGCGACCGTCGTCCCCGTCACGCACGCGACGCCTCTCTCGCTCGCGCCGTACGAGGAAGGGCCCCTCGTGGAATCCGTGTCCATGGCTGCCTCTACCGAGCGGAGGAA
Source organism: Pseudogymnoascus sp. SDFLT0511 (assembly GCA_030180035.1). Lineage (NCBI taxonomy): Eukaryota > Fungi > Ascomycota > Leotiomycetes > Thelebolales > Thelebolaceae > Pseudogymnoascus > Pseudogymnoascus sp. SDFLT0511. The sequence continues at coordinate 858,368 of JASCQD010000008.1, read as the reverse complement.
CCAAGCACGCTTCTTGGAGCGGCTGATGGGGATTAAAGAGCGCAAGGGAGAGGATGACGAGGTCACTGTCGTGGCGTATAAACGCACCAAGTTCCACGGCTGGATCGAGGTGATCCGCAAGCGCATCGAAGACGAACGGTCTACATTGCGCGAGGGCCTTATAAGCGCGACGCCGGAAGAGGCCGAGGCGATGAAGAGACGCCTAGCGGAGCTTAACGAGCAAGAGCGGCGCATCCCGACGGACGCACCGGCCGACGAAGACGACGATGACGAGCCCGCTGCGCGACCTGTGAAGCGCAGGAAGAAGAGGAAGGAGATGCTGACGGTTAGTGAGGAGAAGGGGACGACGGTGAGGCAGAAGCCGAGGGGGGTGAGGAGGCGGCCGAGGAAGGATTGGAAGAGGTATAATTTGGATGGGACGGCGGCGGCGAGGAATGTGGGGGTTAATTGGCAGGGTGTGCATACGCAGGAGGCGGGGGAGGCGGGGGAGGCGGAAGGGTCGGGCGCGTATGATGGTGCGGACCAAGGAGGGGTGGCGGAGTGAAGCGGCGGGGTGGACACGCGTTGAGTGGGGAGCTGAGACCTTGGGTATATTTTTGAGCAACTAGCATAGACAATTATAGCCATGAGTGATTAAGATCGTTTATTTTACTTGCGGTTTCTATAAACAGTGTTATTATTCACAGCCACTCTCTAGACTCTTAGGCGGCATCAGTATTAACGGGTCGATATTATACAGCCACATATAACCTCTTCTATGAACCAAATTTATCCAACCATCGTCGAACACTCCCTCACAAACGATGACTGACCAACTCATGATTAACCACCCTCCCCGACCCCTCCCCAATCGACGCTCCCGCCTTCACCGCCGCAGCAGTAACAGACTCCGTCCTCGACCTCCCCACCTTCCCCTTGACGCCCCCAACCACCTGCACCGGCACCACGGGCGCCGCGGCAGCCGTCGTCTCCCTCCCCTTCTTCATAAACTTCAACCTAATCTCCTCCGCCGTAAACTTCCTCGTCTTACTCCTCAGCATCTCCACCCGCTCCTCATGGCTCATCCCGATCTGCGCGCCCATCGGCACGAGCTTGCGCGCCAGGTAGTCAAAGTCCTTGGTGATGCACCGGTACGTGATCATCAGGTAGTCGATGTCGGTGAAGGTCAGCGCGCCCTCGGCTTGGTAGCTGGGTTTGGATTTGAGGAAGGCGATTGGGTGGGCTTTCCAGTGGCGTCGCGGGTTGAGGTGGTGAGAGGTGTGGTAGCCGTCGTTGAAGCAGTGGCGGTTGCTCTGGGGGGTGTTAGTTACTGATGTGCTAGATAGGGGGCGAAGGGGGAACTTACGGGGACATCGATGAGGGTGATGCTGGAGCGGAAGTCGGACATGGGGTCCACGTTGTCGACGAGGCAGTGCTGGCCGAAATTCCCGATCATCATCCCCAGGCGCATTATGAAGAATGGTATTATAAGTACGAAAACTGTTGGGCGGGTGTTGAGCTGGGCTGCCAGGTATATGAAGCCCATCGAGGAGCACTCCGATATCAGCGCCTTTGCGGCCAGATCGTATTTCTTGTTGCGGTAGAAGTAGATTGGCAGTTCCAGCCAGGTGAATACCAGGAACCGCACGAAGTACCTGATGAATTCCAGGGGCTCGTCGCGCTGGAAGTAGATGGTGGATGAGAGGTCTCCCGGGCCGTTCCCCTCAACGTGGTGCATCTTGACATGGTGGTAGTAGTATGAATCCCAGGTATGGCCCATCAGGGGTCCCGTGATATATGGAAAGGCGCGATCGAAGATGGCATACTGTTTTCCGAGCAAGCCGTTATTATGTATGTGGTTGTGAAGAAGCAGCGTGAATGGGCCGGCGTTCCACACGGCATAGACGGCGTGAAGGACAGCATGAAGCCACGAGAAGCTGTAGTATAGGTATAAGGCGCTTGGCAAAAGAGTCGTGAAGTGTACTATTATGTGTGTGATGAATACAGTGTCGGGGTCCTGTCGTACAAGCTTTGAAGCCCAGGCGAGATAAGGTTGTACCACCAGACGGTCCAGCGTCGGATTTATTTCGTTATTGTCCCATGTAGTGAAGGCCGTGGATTCTGCACTCAATTTCTCGAGAATAGGCCTCACCGAGTCGTCATCATCGTCGGATCTGGGCCGATTGGGCTGTGCTTCTGCAGCTGCTGTGCTGGAGTCTCGGATGTCGTTCTTGATGTCATATCGGAGGTTTTTTAAGACAATTATGTCGGCTTCAGTTAAGGTCGACATATCCAAAGAAGGGGCAATATGCCAAGAAACAAAAAAAAGAAGAAAAAAAGTCCAGGTCACTTATTATCTCTTATATTGCAGAGAGGCTCATATGTACAGCGGGGAAGCCATATTTATCTGCAATTGTTGAATTCGGGCCTGATTCCGACCTACCTTGCCATCTCTCCATGCGGTATGCGAAATCCACGCTACTGGTGTTTTTGGTGGGCGGCGAGCGGCATTGCGCACCTACCATAAGGCCGCGAATCCCATGTACTATCTCCAACACGGGCTAGGGGTGAGGTAAGGTTGACTTTGGAAATCTCACCCATGACGACGTATTGTATACGGCCATCGAGGTTATTGTATACGCGTATAGTTGTAGGGAGTACGGGGAGAATGCGAGGAGTTTCAGGGGGGAGATGTATAAAAAGAATGCCAATTCTCAGGGTTGACGGCCTGTGCGCCTATTTAAGTAGACCCTTTAATCCCTTCAATACTATCTAGGAAGGAGGTGCAATCTGTGCAATTTATATTGTATTCTATAATTGGACCCCAAGGGACCAAGAGCCATGTGCATGTACTGCACCTACTCTAGAAGAACTTAAAAAAAGCTTGCCGCCTTCCACCAATAAAATTAAAAACTTGTGTTAAATCTCAACCCCCACTACATCTACCCTAATACCCGTTCCGATCTCCAACCCACTCCGAACTGGTGTATCGGTAACATATCCGCCTCTCACCATTCGAAAGAATTATGAATCCGCGGTTGCGCGGGGTTCGACTCCCCGGTTCGGAATATTTCAGAACCATCTACTCTCAAGTAGACCAGTCCACTTTTTTGCCATTTTTTTGGGTTCATGCGTTGGATATATTTTTAATAAACAGACACAGATCAGGCCAGGGCCTGAGAAATATTGACGTTGTATCACCCAAAACCGTCAGCCGCATAAATTTATTTTCGCTTGCAGGGTCTAGTGCTGATAACTCTGTTCTCGGCAGCTGTGAAAGGGGAATATAGCACTGAACTTCGGGGGTAAGGGGCTACAGAATTATAAATTGACATAGGCTCGAGGGGAAAGACTTCCGCATTGTCAAAATGAAGTCAAAGAGGAAAGAACGATGGTATAGTATATGTATCGTACTTGCTATAGAGACGAAATGGTTGAGTGAGGTCTGAATAGCAAAACTTCTGCATGAAGCTATGACGTCACACATGAAACAACCAGGACGTCGCAAGCTTTCTTGTTTATACAACAGTCCAGTCAGTATATTGAGGGCATCGACGGTTACTCACTTGCATGAATATCTCTACCCTATAAAACACACACATTTGCACACGTACCCCATGCCCGAGCTAACCGCAGAGCGAGGCACCTGATGCTGCTGATCCGGTTTTCAACGTTTGCCCCAGCCCTACAGCGAATCGAACTCAACCACCTGTGTCAACGCCAGACTTCCAGAGCCAACCACGTCTTGGCCAGAAATACCAAACACACTTAATTCCTCTGTCCTGACTAATCTTGGTATGACAGCTGTCTGTCTCACCCCTCCCGATTATGAAAAGTTCCCGTGCCGGCCAATCATGCGAAGCCGTTCTCACAATAATAAGCCACATTTGAAGCCACAAGACCTCAATTATGTGGCCACCGATCGCCACCAGGTATTCCCATGTTTGGCGGCAGGCAAGGCAGGGCTCCAAGGGGCGAAATAGAGTATGGTATAGTTGTATTATCATCAATGACTTCATTGACGATCCCTGGATATGCAGTGCAGTGATGGGCGAAGGTATTTGCCAGTCGCCTGTGACTCAGGCTCTCCCTTATGGCCCAGCTTTGACCACATCAAACCTGTTTCGCCCAGTGTGCGGGGAAAGATGAGGGACGTCCCTCAGATGCCGTCTTTCGCCCAGTTCCACCCGGCACTATCCTTCGCTGTAGATCGTGATTGCTCCCAGATGTGCCAAGCAGGTGGACCCCTCCTTCTTGACGCAGCCTCTGACGATTAGGAGGCAGTATGAGTAGACATGGATATATTGGCAAAGCCCAACCATCTTCTTTGTCACCCTCCATAGTTCCGTTTCCGGTTTTTCCGCTTTTGTTATTTAAAGGCGAGCCCAGCCCTTGGAAAAAAGATTCAACCTTCTCCCCCGCCGTTCACACCACGCAGCACACCCAAAATCCCAAAGTATCTTAGCTTTAAACACCAGGCGTCGAGGAGACATACCAAAATGGCCATTGATAGAATCGTTGGCACGCTGCTTCGCGTGGGTGAAGTGAGCTTAATTCCTCCTCCAGCTAGTGAATTCGTATACTGACTAAATAAAGCTCGCCTTCGCAGCCGTCGTCGCTGGTCTTACCGGCGAATACCTCCATGAAACCAGAGGCCAGAGCTCCTGGTCTAGAAAGCGATTCATCTACACCATAGTCGTCGCCTCACTGTCCATATTCCTCTCACTGCTCTGGCTCCTGCCTTTCTCAGGTGCCTTCATCCACTGGCCCATCGACATCGTCTTCTTCTGCCTCTGGATTGCCGCCTTCGGTCTGCTCGTCGATGTAAGTGCAGGAAATCCGAGCATAATAACTTTATTGCTGACTTGGGGAATAGTTCGTCGGCCCTCTTAATTGCGGCAATATCTTCTACTGGGGCGACATCACACAGAATGGCACTTGTCAGAAGTGGAAGGCCGATGTCGCTTTCTCATTTCTGTCGGCTATCTTTTGGCTTGTTAGTGCGCTGGTGGGGATATGGTTCATGCGCAAGCATACTCCACGCCACGGGGCTGTTGCTGGTGATGGGATTCCCGCTCGGAGACGCTGGTACAGACGTTACTAGGTTGCTCTTCAATTCTGTATTGCAAGATTGACATGGCTTCAGACATAATCTGTCTAGCTCGAAACCTTTGATACTTCTGCGAATACCCTCCATTCAATTTGCTCGAAGGCGTTAGTTTTGTTTTGTTTGAAAGTAGTTTCAAGCGTTTGTTTTGGATACATACGATTGCAGTTGATATAACAATTAATGACATATTTGGCGACAGAAGAGAAATAATGAAATATAACCTTGATATCTGCACCAAAAAATAGCCGGTAGTATATGACCATAAAGAAAAATAACATAGAAAAGTAATACTTATCGATTCCGTGGTGACCGAAGTGGTTATTCTGATAAATTATACCAACAAGTTTGGCGGTGGTTACAAAATTCGGCTGACATAATCCGCCAATCCACTCCAACCAATCAATCGCGGCAAATACTGATTACACCTCAAAGCGTGAACCTCAAATATCTCGCACGGCATCTCCATCAAAACAGCCATTGCGACCCCCGACAGCTCCAATGGCCTCCAAGATCACCCCCTACGTCTTCGGCTCCGCCGCAAGGCGGATATGCATCGCATCGCGCCCAGCCATCCGCACCCAACATCGCACATTCGCCGCCTCCTCCCGGGTAGCCAGTGATTCCCTCTTCGTGGTATGCGGCCCTTCGGCCTCCCGCCCCAATCACCCACCCCCACCCCCCCCAGCATCCATTGACACACTTCCCAGCACCGCGACTCCGCCGACAACAATGCCAGCATCCCCTTCAAGTTCAGCGAGCAGAACAACGCCGTGATCAAGGAGATCCTAGCCCGCTACCCGCCGCAATACAAGAAGGCCGCCGTGATGCCGATCCTCGACCTCGGCCAGCGCCAGCACGGTTTCACCAGTCTCAGCGTCATGAACGAGGTTGCGCGTCTTCTTGAGATGCCGCCCATGCGCGTCTACGAGGTTGCCACTTTCTACACCATGTACAACCGCACCCCCGTCGGGAAATACCACGTGCAAGTCTGCACCACTGTGAGTTCTTCATCCCGCATTAAACGCCCCAGCAACGTGACGATGGAAGACCTGAACTAACACCCCCTAGACACCCTGCCAGCTTGGCGGCTGCGGCTCTGACGCCATCGTCAAGGCCATTGAGGGCCACCTCGGCGTCCACAACGGAGAGACGACCAAGGACAACCTGTTCACATACCTGGAGGTTGAGTGTCTGGGCGCCTGCGTCAACGCGCCGATGGTCCAGATCAACGACGATTACTACGAGGATCTGACGCCCGAGTCCATCGTGGCGCTGCTCAAGGCGCTGGAGGCCAGCGCGAAGGATGTCGCGGGGACACCTTCGAAGGTGCCGGCGCCGGGACCGGCGAGTGGGAGAGAGAGCTGTGAGCCGACGGGAGGGTTGACGAGCTTGAAGGGGGAGTTATGGGGAAAGGAAGTATTTAAGAAGGAATTTCAATAGAAGGTGGCGAGGACCGAAGATTTGAGAGAGAGATGGGGGGAGCATATTGGCGGTGTATATATTGTATGAGAGATTACTCGTTTATGATTGTGCCTTATGCGGGTTGACTTTGTGAGTGAGAGTTTGTTGTGCCGAAGGAGAATTGTTATAGGTTTAGGTGGGCAGTGCCAGAGTTTGGTCGTATCATCCTTCGAGTCAATAGCTAACATAACTATGCTGTAGAATCCTACTATTACGCCGCAATGCGGGAATTTAATCGAATCTGGTCAATCCTACTGCGTCGCGGTTGATGATGAGCCTGTGGTGACAACAACCGTTCCTGGAACCACAACCGTTCCACCTACCAAAACCATGACGAATGCTAGATTGACGTCCACTACATCCACACCCACGACTGGCCCACCGCCGACCACTACAATCATTGATGGGACGTCAAACCCCATGCCCCCCGCCCCGACTGTTCTCGGGTCAACTCTGAAGTGTAAGAGGTGATATGTTGTTGGGAATGGAGATACCTGCTTGACAATAGCAGCAGTCTAATGCCACGAAAACGCTAATCAACCTCTAGAATACCTACATCAACATGGCCTACAGCAATATCTAGGCTACTCATGCCATCTACGTTTCTAGCCCCATAGCTGAGGACTACTGGACTTTAGTCGGCTGCCTTACAGATAGCATAACCGCTCGTAGGTTGGCAAACAGATTAACTCTCCCTAACGAGATATCTATCATGACACCTAAGAGCTGTAGTTGTAGCGATGCATGCGCTGCAACAGAATACTGCCTTGCTAGTATCGAGTATGGATCCTACTGCTTCTATGGCAACGCCATTCGCAACAGCCATGCCTTGACCTCATTAGGGCTACATAATGCCCTGCCCGGATGCACCATCAATTATGTGCAGTAGATCCGACAGAATGAGCCTCTACCGTCTCGACAAGTACAAGGACATGGGCTGCTATAATGACATTGGCATAGCACGCACATTAGAGAAATAGATTCTCATTACAAATCAGAATACTATTTTAACACGCGAGTTCTGCCAGGACGCCTGCGAAAAGACGGGCTACTTCTTCTCGGGTGTCGAGTACGCACATCAGTACTGGTGCGGCTATAGCCTCTGGGGCAGCGTGGCAGAGAGCGGGTGCTCTTCGGCGTGCCCTAGCAATACGGGCCAAACATGCGGAGGCTCGGATCGTATAAATGTGATGATGCGGCCACAATCTAGATCTCTCGGGTGCTATTCGGATGATGTGAATAATAGGACGCTTAGGTACTGGCTCGCTGTTGCGAACGAGGCGACAGTGATGACGCCTGATTTGTGTAGAAACGCGTACTTGACAAAGGGTTTCACTTATTCTAGAGTGGAGTATGGATATCAGTGTTTCTGTGACGACGAGCTTATGGTGTTGAGGCGCCTGCGACTGGGTGTACGATGGCTTGCCCGGGGGTGGTGATGCGGCTTGCGGTGGCAGCTCGAAGATTAATATATATTCTTTATAAATAGTGCAATCATCAACTATCTTAAAAAAGAACGGTTGCTGTATAGAGAAATTTATGATTTTAAGCTATTACAGCTCACGCAAACTTGTCGTGTAGTTGCGTAGGATTTTGTGTGGTCTGGAGGAATTTATCAAACTGCTTTGGAGGTTTAACATTACATAAGCATCACTGTCCGTTCGGCCTAAGGCCGCCTTCAGGGACAACACAATGAACCCAATCAATCAAGCAAGCTTCCTGGCCGAGCACTTGTTAATCGTCCCGCCAGTGAGCAATGCAGTGCAGGTACTGCATTGTTGACTGCGCAAAAGGCCAAAATTCCGCAGCGACACAACAAACCACCAATTATTGATCATAACCCTGGATGCTCCCTGGCCTGTCTTACTCCGACCAAAGTACGGCCGTGATAGGCGGAGGAAGGTACACGCCGAGGAAGTTCCACGACGATCGAACCTGAAGCCCCTCTACAGTCGCAAAGCCGTCGCCTGGACATCACAACCCCCCCGACGGGATGAGTCGAATACTGTCGAGTCGGCAAGCCGACGAGCTGTGCGTACATACCTGTGGTCAGAGATAGAGATACCGGGGCGAGGGCAGACAGGGCTAACGCAGCAGCAATTTTAGTCACAAGTCGATTGTCGCATACTTGTCAGCGAACAACCTGCCAAATGCGGTTGCTGCGCTGAGGACGGAGTTGGGGCTGGAAGAAGAAACCTTCGATGCAGTCACAGTAAAAAAATATGAGACGTTGTTGGAGAAGAAATGGACGAGCGTCATCCGCCTGCAGAAGAAGGCAAGTCCTTCCTCTGTGCCCGCATCCTACCTTCTTTCGTTTGTTTCGTGTCTTCTGCTCTGCCCTCATAACGCCATCTAACCGGTGTTGAGCTGCGTGTAGATAATGGATCTCGAATCACGAGTCGCAACACTGCAATCCGAGCTCGACAGCGCGACCCCTTCGTCTTTGTCAAACCGTAGCCAGGACCCAACCTCGTGGCTACCCACCAAACCTGCGCGATATACCCTGGAGTCGCATCAGTTCGAAATCTCCTGCATTGCATTTCATCCTTTATACTCCACGATTGCATCCGGTGATCAAGGCTCTACCATCAAGATATGGGACTGGGAGCTCGGCGAATTGGAGAGAACAATCAAGGGGCATACCAAGGCGATCACCGGTATCGATTTCGGCGGTCCTAAGGGCCACACGCTTTTAGCTTCCTGCAGTTCAGATCTTACAATCAAGCTGTGGGATCCAGCAGATGCATACAAGAATATTCGAACACTGTCAGGACATGACCATACCGTCAGCGCTGTGCGATTTATGCCGTCCGGCAATCTCCTTGTTAGCGCTAGTAGGGACACGACATTGAGGATGTGGGACGTCACAACTGGATACTGCGTGAAGACGATACGCGGGCACTTGGAATGGGTTCGTGATGTTTGCCCCTCGCCCGACGGATCATCCATTCTGTCGACTGGCGATGATAGGACAGTCCGTTTATGGAATGTTTCGGGATCAGTAGCGGAAAATAAATTGACGTTGTTCGGCCATGAGAACTTTATCGAGTGCTGCGTATTTGCGCCACCATCCTCATATCAATACCTAGCAACTTTAGCTGGACTCCAAAAACCACCGCCTCTAACTAGCACATCGGAATTCATGGCCACAGGGTCGCGAGATAAGACTATCAAGCTGTGGGATACGCGGGGGAGGTGTTTCAAGACACTGATCGGCCACGACAACTGGGTGCGGGCTCTTGTTTTCCACCCCGGTGGCAAATACCTCATTTCAGTTGCAGACGACAAGGCACTACGCTGCTGGGACCTCAGCCAAGATGGCAAGTGCGTCAAGGAGCTATCGGGTCTTCATGATCACTTTATCTCTTGCCTAGGATGGGCGCCGTCGATTGTGAAAGATAAAGATAAGCTTCCGGCCAACGGCGAGGCCGGTGGAAGTGCACCAGAGGTGAAGATTCGCTGTGTCATTGCCACTGGAAGCGTGGATATGGCACTAAAAATATTTGCCAGATAGCTGTGCAAGATTAAGTTTATGGTCAGGTCCTCGTGCGTATGCGGATGCCGTATATAAGGTGGCATGGCTACATGTGGCGATGCTGGACCAGCGGAGGCATTAAGACCGTCTGTGCGACACTCGGATATAGACCATAGGAGAATGGGCTGCATTGTCGCACCAACATGGTCTGGAGCAAACAGGATGAGGATTTGCCGCGACAATGTTGATCAACAGCCTTCTCTTGAAAAGACAATCCGTGGAATGCAGTTGCTACAAGCCTCGACGATAGATGGGCGGGCTCCATTTTAAGTGCCTCGGAGGATAGATTATGAGCTGCATACCAAGCTGCTCGAGCGATAGATGATAAGCGTCAGAAGACATAATCCGCCCAAATAGAAATATGGTGTTTTCATGAACAACATCAGCAGTGGCATTGGCCCATTCCCTTCACACGACAATGATCCATTGTAATTATGAACAGTCCATAAATAGACCATATACGAACTGCGCCAGGTGAAGAAAACATCCGCCACAACACCACATGATATTCAGCCCGTCCCATCCACCACTCCTCTATTAGATCAATATTCCCATCCCCTCCCCATCAGCGTCATGGGTACAATATCCCCCCCCCCCCCTTCCCCCATCAGCACATCACTGCACCATACACCCCCTCTTCTCCAAACCCATCTATTTCTCGGGCCTGTTCGCACGACGGCGGACCATCCACTTATGGATGCACAGCCAGGTGACGCCAATCGCGACGACGCCAACGATGCAGAACACGACCACGACACCGGCCTCCTCCTTAGCCCAGTTACTGCGCTTGGAGAGCTGCATGGCGACATCGCGCGCGTCGAGGGTCTGGATGGTAGGCATCTTTGCGAGATTGGTGATGGGGCGCGATGCGGACGTGCGGTTTTCTGGGGGTTGTTTGTTAGTTATGAGCGAGGAAGCTGCGGTTGGAGTTGTATGCAAAGGTGACGGGATGGGCGACGCGACGGGAAAACGGGATGACGGCGTGAGTAAACAAGAGCGTGCGTGTTGATACTCGGAGCGCTGGCTTTGAGCACGCTGGATAGCTGGGAAGCTTGTGAAGCTGGAGCGTCGCGGGTTGCGGGGGTGACGGTCGTGGAGATAACTCGGCAGTCGTGATGCGATGTTTGGCGTGGACAAAGCTTGGGTTGATCGGGCTTGGCGACAACGACAATCGACTGATGCCTTGGGTGCGCAGACACGAGAGAGAAGAGAAGGGAGATACTCACAAGATGATATGTACGGCGGGTATTGTCAACAGCGGCTATCAACTGCTTGCGAGTTTGATATTGAGGTTGTTCGGTGATGGGGAGATGGCGGGCTGTTTGGGTGGTGAATTGACGACTGGGAGGTCTTTTCCTTGGAATGGGGAGAGGACAAGGCAGAGCTAGCTACAAACTGCACAATCTCAGCGCTCGGCCGTCCATGATGGGTGGATGTTATGGGGTGTACATGGGTACAGGTGTAAAAGTGGAGCTTGGGGCAACTCCCGCGGGAGGGCAGTGGGTGGACACTGACAGCTGTCGGTGATGTGGGATATGATTGGTCAAAAGTATTGGATCTAGACCCGCTTTGTGGCTTTGTGGTTTTTGTGATTGGATGGGTAGCTGCACTAAGATCAAAATGGCCCCACTTTAGCAACAACAGTGACGAAATGCTTTTTACCGTCACTGTACTGTAAGCTGCACGGATCATTGTTTCCCCGCTCCCATACTGTTGCCTAACCAAAAGACAGCTTTGCACGTGATGAAAAGCTGGCTAAATCGTGTAGTATTGTTTATAGCTATATGAGCCGTAGGACTTAAGATTTGAACTTAGTTAGACTAGTGTAGCACCTTTAAGTTCTACATCCTAGGTCGTGGTAAAACTGTAAATAACTAGCTTATTAAAGTACCCACTTGCTTGCAGTGTTCAAGTCGGAGTAATCTGGGACTAGCGCCCATCACCAACGGCACAAGACGGGATATGAAAAACACAAAAATGATGACTTCCCATTGTCTTGTAGTAAAAGTATAGCACTTCATCGTCTTCGAAATCATGAATTGGGATAGCATTTGCTTCAATGCAAGCGCATTCATAGCGGGGCTATTCCTCCTCGAGTTCGGCGCCGACCGTTTTATCGATCACACAGCCTTAGTCGCTACCCGGCTCGGGGTCTCACAGACATTAATAGCATTGCTCACAGCAGGTGCAGAATGGGAAGAGGTGCGATTTTTTTATACCACAACTTTGGGACTGGCTCAGGCTGACTAGTATAGCTTGCTGTTGTTGTGGCTTCTATCCTCCAAAAACGGTCATCACTCGCAATAGGCAATGTGGTCGGGTCGTCAATCTCAAATATCCTGGGAGCGTTCTCCTTGGGTCTCCTCTTCTACCCGGGCGGCCGGATGGTTTTTGATCGAAGCGCAAAGTTGTATGCTGCTATACTCTTTTTAATCACCACGGTCTTCACCCTTGTAGCTCTGACGACAGGCCTTGGCAGAGTTGCAGGGGCTCTTTTTATTGCAGCGTTTGCTGTGTATTTGGTGTCAATCGGCTATGGGATTTATAAGGGCGTATTAGATGCCCCAGAGCGTCTGGATAGCGACAGTGACAGCGATAGCGACAGTGACGATGAAGGAGTCACCCATGGCAACGATTCAGAAGCACAGCGTCTGCCCGCCGAAACATCCCCTCTCCTCCCCAACGGCGTCAACGGAGCCCGTTCCGTCCACAAGCACACTCTCCTCTACCACAGCATCCAGCTCATCCTCGGCTTCATAGCCCTCTCCCTATCCGGCTACGTCCTCTCCCACACCGCCGCCTCCCTCGCCGACGAATTCAGCCTATCCAACACCGTCCTCGGCGTCACCGTCCTCTCCTTCGCCACCACCCTGCCCGAGAAATTCGTAGCCGTCATCGGCGGCGCGCGCGGGCACGGCGGCATCGTGGCCGCGAGTACGGCGGGGAGTAATATTTTCTTGCTGACGCTGTGTCTGGGAGTGACGCTTGTGGCGGGGGATCAGGCGGAGCTCGCAGAGTCGGTGGTGCCGTTTGAGGTGCTGGTTACTTGGGCGACGTCCGGGTTGTTTTGTTTGTTGGTGTTTTGGGGGGCGGAGCGGTGGGTTGGGGGGGTGTTGCTGGGGTTGTATGTTGTGTTTATTGTGCTGGAGTTCACGGTGTATAGGAGATAAACTCCAGGAAATTGAGCCATACCAGACTAATAGAGCGCTCTGCTTACACTTCTCCATTTGCGTTAAGAGAAGTAGTATCTTTTTGTTTTTCTCTGTCGGCTATTGCTACCTAGGCGCCATATCAAGCGGAGATCGACTGCGATACTGATAATTTACCCTTTTTGCGTTTGCTGAGTAGTAGTTCGATGATTTCTGCGTTCCCATTCTCAATAGCCAGCGATAGCGGCGTCTGGCCAGAATGATCCTGCGCCTCTATATTAGCCCCTTCCATGAGAAGGACCCATATAGCCCCATTATTCCCTCCCTTAACAGCTAGTGATAGCGGTGTCTGGCCATAATGATCCTGCGCCTCTATATTAGCCCTCTCCTTAAGAAGGTGCTGTACAGTGGCATGATGCCATGGATTGTCATGATGCCCTCCCTTAGCAACTAGTGATAGCGGTGTCTGGCCAGAATTATCCTGCGCCTCTATATTAGCCCCCTTATGGAGAAGTTGCCGTATAGCGAAATAATGCCCTCCCTTAGCAGCTAGTGATAGCGGTGTCTGCCCGTTGATATCCCGCGCCTCTATATTAGCCCCCTTCTTAAGCAGTAGCTCTACAACGGCCTCTTGCCCACTCTGAGCAGCTAGTGATAGCGGTGTCCAGCCATAACGATTCTGCGTCTCTATATCAGCCCCCTTCTTAAGCAGTAGCTCTACAGCGGCCTCTTTCCCCATCTTAACAGCCAGTGATAGCGGTGTCTGGCCAATACGATCCTGTACCTCTATATTAGCCCCGTTCTCAAGCAACAACTTAACGACGGACTCATGCCCTTGCGCACTAGCAGATGCCAGAGGCGTTTGGCCGTTCTCCGTCGCCAAATTAATATATAGTTTCTCTTTAGACAAGATATCTTCCACGGCCTCATAAAGACCAAGATAGCTCGCTAGAGTCAAATCTGGGCAGACTTCCCAGTCTTCGAACTTGTTGTTGGGATAAACCTCGAAGTAGTAAGGAGCCCAAGCATCTCTTTGATGCCCAGTTGCGTTACAAAGCGTGAGAGCCTGCCTACGCAATGAATTGGCATCAGCAGCGTTTTGCGAGACAAAGTGCAGAGGCCAGTTTTTAGCAGCATAGGCGAGGAATGGATATTCAGTAGAGCCAGTGGATTTGATCCGCGCATCGATATCAGGCAACGATAAGTAAAAAATACAAGATTGCGATAACGGACGATGCGACTGTGTCATGTTAAATCTACCTTTCCAAGTCCCCTCTGGTTCCGAATCCATAAGAAACTCCCTTGCTGTCTGGTGAATAAATGACAATTTGGAGTCATAGACGCTAACAAAAAGACCGCAGAGGTTCATGACAGTGCTTTTGAAATTCTCCCCCCGCCATAGTTCCAATTTGAGTTTTGAGTGTGATTCCGGCTCGTTCTTTCGAATAGCCAGTGCCAACGCAACATTCGCCTCGTCGAGAGTCAACGGCCGCGTAGCAGCTAGTATGATTTGGAGGATAATTCTCGTCGACGATTTATTCTTGCTCCTGCTCAGAATCTTTTCGTACGCATCAGAGACTTGGGAAGGCAGACTAGACAATAGCGTCTCAAATGTCAGGCGCCCTACTGTATTCACTGGGGCTCCTCTCTATAATATCAAACGTCAAATGTAGCCACAGGTATGTGCGATGTTCCATGCCCTTAAGATGTTCAGAGATCTTTCGTTGATCCTGACCAGTGAAACCATGTGTTAAATCCGGTACTCTACAGTCGATGACAAGATCAATCTCTTTCTGGATTTCCTCCGACTTGTCGTCACCATCGAATCGCAAATAAACTGCCTCTGGGAATTTCCCGAAAGAACTTTCCAAATTGTCATATGGACGACTCGTCACGAAAAACTTGAGCTTTGAGTCATCCGTTGGCAGCCTCGGGCTTTGAGAATAGAAGTCTTCTAGCCACTTTATAAGCTCTTGCCCGCTTTCATTCTTGCATTCGTCCAGGGCATCGATGACGCAGATGATATCACCAGAGTCACTAGACGTGGCGCAAGCTAATAAGATTCTCCAAAGCTCAGACGCTTTATTGGTGAGGGTTTTTTGATGATTCTTATGACTCTCAAGAGCATATTCAATCAGTCTAGAGGTAGAAGGGCAAGTAAAAAGCTGGTGCAATAGTGCGCACAGTGCCTGGGCACTATCCATGCGCCCATCTCCGCCATCTTTAAAGAAGAAGTAGCATATAGTTGACTGTTTGCTAGTAGCAGGCTCATTAGAAGGTGTCGTGATGGTTATCGTGGTGGTGGCCAACTGGTTCTCGTCGAGAAGACATTTTGATAAGACTGACTTGCCACGTCCGGGTCCTGCTGAAACCCAAAGCAGGCTTGCCGTTGCACCATCGCGCCACTTGTGGAATCTCTCATCCTTCAAAAACCACTCGCAGGTGCCGGGGACCCTTTTTGGATTGAGGTCCTTGTATCTTTCATAGTCTCCTGCTGCTTCTGCCAAATCTCCAAGAAGCTTTGCTTCCTGCTCATTTCTAATATATCGCTCAGTGCTCTCTTGCTGTTTCTGTAATGCTTGTAGTAGACCGTCTCTATTCTCTTGAATCTCGCTTTCGCGGGATACACCGATAAGCCTGCAGCAATTTTTGCTTTGCTTATTAATATCCTCTGTCTTACTCCTCCAAAGTTCAGGACTACTCAGATCTCCCCATGCGCGTGACAATTGTGTTTTGGTGAGGTGGCATATAACATGAGCCTGGTACGCGAAGAACAGCGAATATAATTCGATCAAGGGCTCGATGACAACCTGGTAGTGGTCTTGATGTTCGGACTGAAATGATATCTTCTCCTGGATCTGCCAGAATTTCTGAAGTTCGCCAATCGAGCTGAATCCCTCCAGCATCTCCTCATTCTGCGTGGTACCACTCGTAAGAAGCGGGAGAAGCAACGAAACACCAGACCATGCCAGTGCCGCATAGGGCTGGGTGATAACGGAGCTTTTGACTAACGGGTCTGACCATTGAAGGATTTTGGTCAACCTCTCAAATTGCGCTCGTATTTTAATATCGCGGCCAAGGATACAAACTTTCCATTGCCTATTTTCTCGATTCGTTAATAGGCTATCCAGCGCTTTTTCGATAGACTCCCGACTCGACAGATCTGTATCCACTGCAGCATTGCCAAGCACATGCGTATTGTAGCCAACTAGCAAGTCTTGAGCAGCCTCAGTTCGAAATTTATCATAAGCCAATTTCCAGAGGTCGAGGCTCTCGCTCGTGGAGGGGGTACCAGAAACACTCGGTTGATCTGCGGGTCGAATGGAGAGCGTCGTGGAGGGGTGACTCGGGGACTCTGGGCGACTGGGCGATTGTGGGCGAACCGGCGACTGTGGATCGGACGGCCCGGGTCGCTCAGATGGAAGTTTCGCGGGCGCTGCCGCGGACACAGGCGCGAGGGTGGAGATCTGCTCCGTTGTGGCAGACGCGGGGGAGCCTCGTCCCACTTCCTTCTCCCGCCGACTCCTAATCTTCTGCTTCAAGCTGTTTATAATCCCCATACTATTTCAAGGGTCAAGCTAACAATGTTTGCCTTGCTTCCTGGGCTGTTGCAGGTCAATTGTTCTAGTTTTCCGTTTTACTTCGACATAACTCACAGAGGGGCTGAGTAATGCATGCATGCCTTACTCGCTGGTGCCCAAGTGAGGCGCCATCTTTGGAGGTCGCGATGGTTCCAAGAAATACAGCCTGTTTTCAGGCGTTTCCACAGGGCAACCCATTGGCCACAGCTGATGCGGTGCCAGCTGAGTTGACAACTGATAGGTCTAGTATGGACCTTAATTTAAGTATCATTCGCAATTGACAAAATAAAGGCTTTAATGTGCGGCGCACAACAGATGCATGAGAAGCAATTGCTTTAGATATGTACTTGGCAGGCTCCCTTTCCCCCTCGCCATGGATGGAATCTAGGCAGTCCTTTTGCCTGTCGAGACCGTGCCGTAGCACAGCAAATAGAGCTGAGAAGGGTATTACAGATGCATTAGAAGTAATTGCTTTAGATATTTACTTAGCAGGTTCCCTTTCTCCTATGAGACGAAGCGGTTAGCGATTAATTTTGGAAAGAATTTAATAACTTGGTAGGGTATTATTAGAATATGACCTACCTGCCATTTGTAAACGATTGAAGATGGGCTGGCTGCCTATGGCTAAGGATCGATAATAGTAATTAAGGTAATAAAAGATAAAAGCTATCTGTTTATCTATATTCGAGAGTAATATCGTCCTATAATTATAACTCTCGGGGATGTTTTTTTTTTTAGAAAATGAGCCATAATTACGATGATACTGGCGTTAATGCACAGCCCACCTTCTAAAATAGGCAATAACTGGGCGAATGAGTGTCCTTGTTTCAATCGCAGTTGTTGTGGCCCTTTGGGGCAACACGAACATAACAAGTTTTATCACGAGACGAATTCAATCGCTGCCGATCGCCTGAACCATTCGTGCGACGACATAGCCGCTCAACCGATGCACATACAAAGACAAGCATATGTAACTTCCAGCAATTAGAGGATAGTCTAACGACATACTAAGCACTAAAAGAAGTTTCTTTTCCCCGGACGAAGTGCAAGCTTCACCGCTGATGACACCTAACGTAACAGAGTATCGGAGCAGCTCTGACCGAGATCTACATGAGATCTACATGAGATCTAATGTGGGGTAAAGCGCGGGGAAGGGAATACCCCTACAGGGAAAGTGAACAGGCCGTAATCGCTCCTGTGCTGTGCTCGGTATACGAAATTGCGACGGTTGTTTCCCCTCAATATGAAACTCTATTCCGCCATCCCGTTCACCCGACGGCCATCGTCACATCGACTAGATTGCACGGGAAATCTTTTGGCAACGTCCATCGCTACAATGTCATGTCTGTTCGTCACTACGTAACATCCAATTTATGTAGAAGATTATATAAAGGTAGGCTAGGAATGCGCTTTCTCAACCTTGAACGGTAAGATATTTCACTTCTCTCATATAGTATTTCTATTCCAAAATGAAGGCCTCTTTCGCACTCTCGTCCTTGGCGGTTTTCGCCGGCTCTCTCGTGTCCGCAGCACCACAGCATCCTGCCCGCGCCGACAAGCCAGCAGCATTTTTCTTAGCTGGTGACTCTACCACAGCTGTTGCAGGAGGTATATATAGACATCCGATCCCCGATGCGCTACCACTCTAACGCATTATAGGTTGGGGCGATGGCTTCCTGACGACGCTCCAGAATGGCGCTATCGGCACAAACTTCGGCGACAGCGGCGCCACAACCGCATCCTTCGTCGCAGAAGGATTCTGGGCGAAAGTCATTGCCGCAGTGAACGACAACAAGGCATCGTACACGCCCTATGTCACAATCCAGGTAAGAGACTCCCACCCTCACAGGCCTTCAAAACACGGCATTTACAATTGTATAGTTCGGCCACAATGACCAGAAGGAGACTTCTGGCATCTCGGTAGCCCAGTTCACCACCAACCTCGAGAACTTGGGCAAAGCCGTCCAGGACGCAGGCGGCATTCCCGTGTGTTCCCACCCCTCTTACCGCTTCCCAACCTACATCAACTAACCCCTGTACCAGGTCATCACAACCTCCCTAACCCGACGCACTTTCGACTCCAACGGAGTGATCGAGAACCTGGCTGAGCACTCCGCTGCCGCCATCACAGCCGCAGGCAACATCGGTGCCGTGTACATCGACCTCAACAAAGCGAGCACGGCGTACGTCAACGCCATCGGCAAGTCCAACGCGGCGCTATATAACCTCAGCGAGAAGGACTACACCCACATTAACACGGCGGGCGGCGTGGTGTTCGGAAACATGGTGAGTGTTCTGCTTAACGGCTTGGATAAGGCGGACATTACGGCGGGCACCGTACCAGATGCCGATATTGCGGCGGCGATTGAGGCGGGAGAACTTATCTTGCCATGGGGGGGGGGGGATAGTAATGAGCGATTGGTTTGTGGTGGAGGAGAGGGGGATGGGGCTGTGTAGGCGGCAGTATATATTTTGGACAATATTATAACGTTTCGGATCACTTTTCCATGCGATTGACATATTACGCGCTTGCATTTGACTTCGCATGAATCCTACAATGCTCTATTATCTTCGCAGAGGTTAGATTCTGTTAGCCCCTCTGAATCAAACCAGGCCCCAAACTCGCCGTCTACGGACGTCAGTATATAATATAGCGCACGGTTTTGGTTCGAATATACAGTGACTGAACTTGCGCTTCGGGTTTCGTGAAGTAGCAATAATTATATCTCACCTTGACACCTTTTAAGACCATGTTCACGAATGAGATCCGCTACTTACCCGACCATAATCTTATATTTGTGGCGGGGGTGGAGCGGAAGTGGATACACGGCACTATTTTGTGTTGAAGTCGCTCTGGTCGGGATTCGGGTAGTTTGTTAAACGCGAGTGTAAAAGCATTCGGAACTCGCTGTTGGGCAATGAGGCCGAGAGACCGCGTAACGAGTGGAAAATGAAAAATATATAAAGTATTTTCATCACCAAAGTCCTTCTGTCTCTGAATTACATATGTGTTCAGATCTCACTGCTAAACACACAAGTGTTAGTTGATCATGGTACTCAATAATTTGTCGCTGCCCATGGACAGTGGCAAGACCGTAGTCTACTTGGCCATTGCAATCACTACTGTAAGTTACCAACGTTCGCGCCGCTTGTGACTGAGCAATCTTTCACTCTTGGTGAGTTGTTATAGTCGTACCTGTACTCATACACCAGCTAGATTGTTCTTTACACTGTTTTCAGTAACCCCTTGGCACGGTTACCGGGTCCTTGGTATACGAAATGGACGTCCATTGTCCTCAAGTATAATATTATTAAAGGAAATAGAGCCTTGTATGTCCACGATCTCCACAATAAATACGGTAAGCCCTCATGCAAACAATCAAACCATTAAATTGTCCGATTACATTGCTAATCGATGAAGGTCCGCTTGTTAGAGTCAGTCCGACGGAAGTCCATGTTTCCGACATCGCTGCAACAAAACAGATTCACAATGTCAAAAGTACATTCAAGAAATCGTCTTGGTATAAGTCGTTCACGCCTCCGACGGTCCTGAATGTGTTCAATACCAGCGACATTGAGCTTCACCGACATCTTCGACGGCTGCTTTCATCACCCATGTCAGAGTCATCGCTGAAGCTGGTAGAAATGAACATTCGCCGCAACATAGACCTGGCTGTCAAAGGCATTTTCGAGGAGATGTTAGAACGAGGTGCTGCAGATGTTCTTAAGTGGTGGATGTTCATGGCGACAGATGTGATCGGGGAACTCAGTTTTGGCGAATCCTTCAAGATGCTAGAGTCTGGCAAGGTAAGTGCTAGTCCCTTCTACGATATTGTGTAAAACAGTCGAACTACCAGAAATAGTGTTTAAACAAATAATGCAGAAAAACCAATACATTATGGATCTCGAAACGAACGGGCTTGCTGGAGGTATTCGTGGCACCTTCCCATTCATGGCAAAAGTGTCAAAAGTGGTCCCAATCCCCACTTTCAACGCGGCAGCTGAATCTGCGAAGCGCCTACAGCAATATGCGGAGCAGTCAATTGAGCGATCGAAACGAGTGGCTGCAGAGGACGAGTCTTATCCCATGCTTCTTAAGAAACTGTTTCGCGCCGGTGACAACGGACTGTCCGATAGCGACATTGTAAACAACGCAATGGCGTTCATCATCGCTGGCAGCGATACTACGGCCAACACCATGACGTACCTAACGTGGGCTGTGTGTAAACACCCTGAAATAAGAGACGCCTTGGTAGAAGAGCTCCGCTCTCTACCAGAAGAGTTCAGCGAGCAAGACCTCCGTAGTCTGCCAAGGCTAAACAACATCGTCAAAGAAATCCTGCGGTTATACTGCGCCGCACCATCCGCCTTGCCCCGTATAGTGCCCCCAGACGGCGTGTGTTCTCTGGCTACAGATTGCCGGGAGGGACGACTGTGTCTACCCAGGCCTACACCCTACATCGCAATGCAGATACCTTCCCAGATCCAGAAACCTTTGAGCCAAGCAGATGGGCGGCGCCGACGAAGGGTATGAAAGACGCATACATGCCTTTTGGTGGTGGGTCAAGAGGTTGGTCTTCCCTGTCCTCATTATCTTGGATTGATTCGGCTGGTCGCGCTAACAGTTACAATTATAGTCTGCTTAGGACTGCACCTGGCTGAAATAGAACTCCGCCTTGCTACTGCACTCTTCTTCCGCGAGTTTCCTTGTGCTAAGATTTCCACAATCGAGGGTATGAACGATGAAGATATGGACCCTCAGGTATTTTTCTTGCTGTCACCAAAGGGAAAGAGATGTCTAATTGATAGACAATGAAAATCCGGGCCATGTACAAAATAATAATTGGATGTATGTTAGAAACCCAAGTTAATAACTACTATGTGAGATATGCGCATAAGGTTTAGGTTTAAATATAAATATACGTGGTCTAGCCAGTCTCATTGTGGCAAAAAAGCTAAAGGAGCTCAGTTAGAATCAGCCGACGGGGGCTATAAATCTTTCCAGGCGAAGCAGGAATCCGAGAACAAATTTAGAATGGGAGTCGGACTGGGAGCAGCTCCTCTTCAATTCATATCTATCGATTGTAGGTTTTAGCATCTAGTTGTAGCCACATGGGACTCGTTGAACAGTGACTGACGCTGCTTGAGGGCGATTCAACATGTAACTAATCACATAGATAAATGTGATGCCACGAACGTCACGAACGTTTATTCTATATTAACAAGACCGCGCGGGGCCATCAAGAAGTAAAATACAGTCCCAGAGCAATCAGTTCCCTCGTAGGTCTCAGTGAAGTCCACGATAGCTCCCTGAACTTCCTCCTCCACATCATCCACCCATCTACAGGGCAAACGGAAGCATCAAGAGGCCACCAACGAGACCGAGCCCTGCGTTACGGGCATTTCCCGCGCCAGCGAAGGTAGACGTCTCTGCGGCGGTCTGAGTGCTGTTTCCAGCGGCAGGTGCGGTGGAGGTTGGTGCGGATGTGATGCTGGCTCCTCCGCCCGTGGTGGTCGACCGTGGGCCCTCACAGTGCCAGTGGTCGCCATGCGGCTCGCAGCCGATGGACTCCGTGGGGCTAGGCGCCATGCTGCCAGAGCCGGTACTGGCGGGGTGGTCGGTGTGGTCCTCGTCGTCGTGGCCCTCGTGGTCCTCGTGGTCCTCGTGGTCATCCGAGGCAGCGCTGGAGATGACGATGACACCAGTGGTAGTGGTTGGTCTGAGGGTCACAGCTGTAGGGGCAGCGGTTGTAGGGGCAGCGGTGGCGGTGACGGCACCCTCGCAGTGCCTGTTTGCATAGAGTTAATGAATTGCCGACACGGAGAAGGAGGACAAGGGGAGGAGGGGGAAGGAAGGAAGAAAGAAGGAGAAAATAAAAAGAGGGATAAGGGAGAAATAGATGGGGGCAGGGAGGCAGTAAAGGATGTAGACATACCAGTGGTCGCCGTGGGGCTCACAACCGTAAGACTCAGTGGGCTCTGGGCCTTGTGCAGCAACGAGGGAGATGGCGGCAGCCAGGACAAAGGTGATTGAGGTCTTCATTTTGATGCGGTGATGCTTAAACAACGAGCGAAGATGATGAATGAATATGCAAAAGAGCAAAGCGACCGATTGAATGTCAAAACGGGACAAAGGATCTCTACGGAAGAGGAGAAAGGGAGGGAGGGATAGAAGGAGGGGGAGTAGCTGAAAATATATAGTGCCAGCTTTAGTTGGCAGCGATGTTAGGTAAATAGACAGAAACCCCCACGGGCGGGGCTTTCACGCCCCTCTCCCCGATATAAAGCACGAGTAAGAAAATGCGAAGATGGAGGGGGAATCCCGTGTATGCAGGGTTCTTGACAAGAGTTATTTGGGTTACACTTGAGGGAGCGTGGTTGGGGAGTGGCTGAGTGGCAGGGAAGAAGTAAAAAGTGGTGAAAAGTGGTGGAAAATGGTGGAAAAGAGGGACAGGCGGGATGGTCCTATGCTGTTCAGCCCATCCATCCATTACAATTGCGCGGATTTGGTATCCATCAAGGTTGCGTGTTGAAGGGATGTTAGACGCTTGGCGCCTTAGGGCGCGCCTTGGCGAACCACCCGGAGGTTTTGTATGGAGCTTTGAGGTGATGGATGGATTGTGATTTAATAGATTGTGATTGGATGGTGGTTGGATGGTGATTGGGTGGATGGTATGTAGTTGGATGATATGCAGTTGGCTGAGTGGAGTTGGGATAGCTAGTAGTTGGTTAGATGGTGGTTTAGATGGAAGGTGGTTAGATGGATGGTAATTAGCTGGTAATAATAATTGCGATTGTGGTACGTCGTAGCTTCTGCCATAAGCTTTGGAGGGACGGGTAGTGCCAGTTAAGAGCATGCGACAGTCCCTGCTCGATCCAATAGGAAGTTCGCAAATAAGGGTTAGATCGAGGCCCAGAGATCTGATAACTCACTAAAGATGTCGGCATAAAAAAAATGACGAGACTGAGGTTGTCGAGTCGTATTTCATCTTGTAATTTGTCTTATAGTTAGAAGGCAAGTATGAAATCAAATGCTAAGCACCGATGAGGGGTTAGATTGAGTCTGAAAAGATGACTCTTGCGGCATGACAACAGTAAATTTTGACGACAGAAAATATGGCGGAGGGAGCATGGTATCGCAAGAGGAAAAGACACGGATATGATTATATACATATGCGCGATTGTTGATTAGGCGGGAAGCCCGCACTTTCCGGGTGCAACAGCCGCAACAGCCGCACACAATGGCCTCATCTTATCACCGACATCGTCTCTCTACCATGCGCCCAAAATGAGTTGGACAATGTTAAGTCCGCAAAAGCCGCAAAAGTTTTACTGTATCAAGCCGTATATACGAGGTAGTTTATCGCGCGGTGATTCGCGGTGATTATCACTTACGTCCGAAGGATCTCCGAGCATGTTTTCGCACCATCTAGAATGGTACGCGTAAATGTATATGGGAATACAACGTATAAATGAACGGGAATTCTCTGCTTCAAGGAGGAATAGTTAGATATCCACAAGCCACATCAGCCACTTAGATCACAATCGTAACTATCTATTTCTTGGATCCGACATCTTGTTAACAGTAGCTAAAATGTCCACGTACGCCAAAAATCAGCCTAGCGGCGTCAAAAACACCATTGAGAGAGTCGCCATTGTTGGGGTAAGTAAACCACTTAGCAATACTACATATATAATAAGACCAACAAACTGCCTTAGGCCGGAGGAACCATTGGGACGCACATCACCGCGGCCCTCCTTCAAACCGGACAACACACAGTCACAGCCCTTTCCCGAAAAGACAGCAGCAATAAACTCCCTAAGGGCGTCGTCATCGTCACAGTTGACTATGACGATGAAGCAACCGTTGTCGCCGCCCTTAAGGGCCAGCAATTTTTTATCATCACTATGGCCCCAACGGCGCCCCGAGATACACACAGCAAGCTCGTCCAGGCGGCTGCCAAGGCTGGTGTTCCCTATATCATGCCCAACGGATACGGCGGCGACATCGACAACATTAAACTTGGCGAGGACACGATGCTAGGGCCCGTGGCTAGGGCCAACAGGGACGAGATTGAGAGACTCGGTATGCAGTGGGTCACTGTGTGCTGTGGTTTTTGGTATGATTATAGCCTTGCGGGCGGTGAGCTGCGCTTTGGATTCGACTTTGACAAGCGCTCCCTGACACTGTACGACGATGGAAACACCAAGAACTCGACGTCAACCTTGTCACAGGTTGGGAAGGCCGTGGCCAAGGTGCTGAGTCTCAAGAATTTTCCCACCGACGAAAACGACAACAGTCTTACTCTGTCGAGCTTTCTGAACAAGGGCATATACCTTAAAAGCTTTGTGGTCAGTCAAAACGACATGTTTGAGAGCGTCAAGCGCGTCACATCCACCACTGATGCCGACTGGACGGTTACTCACGTGGACTCCAAGAAACGATACGAGGAGGGCCTGGCGCAAGTTAAGAGTGGTGACATGACTGGTTTTAGCAAATTGCTGTACTCGAGGGCATTTTATCCAGAGGACTCGAATGACCTCTCGACTAAGGCGCAGAATGAGCTGCTCGGGTTGCCAAATGAGAACCTGGATGAGTCTACTAAGGTTGGGATAGATATGGTTAAGGAGTTGCAGAAACGTGCCGAGCGGATGGCTTCCTAAAAAGCTGCTTCTGTAGATTCTAAATGTATTAATAGATTAATTTAAATTACACAGGAACAACGACCCTCTAAGGCGAACTTAATCTTCGTTAACGTGTGATTCTATAGTCCTACCACTCATCTAAACGTATACTACATTGAACGTCCATGATATAAAACTTCCTGAAGCCGCTGAAGGCAACATCCTCAACCCAACACAACATAACCGGGTCTACGGCAATCGCAAGGGTATCTCTATTCTCCGAAGACATCATGCAAGTCGCTTCTCCTTCTATAGCAACAAAGCAACGCCGAGAGCAGCAGCCAGCGCAACCACAGCGCCGCCCGGTCCCGCCCTCGCTCCCATACCCTCTTCATACGGCGTCTTATTCTCCGCCCGCTCCGACGCAACATAACACCCCGTCTTGTTCGCCTCTGGCGTCGCCAAAATGCTGAAGCTGCGCACGCTATACGGCAGCGTCGAACAATCGCCAATGTAGGTATCACAGCTCCACTGGTGCCACGTTTGATTGGCGTCCGTGGCGCAGTCCGCACCCTCGAACGTCCGGAATGTCAGTGCACTGGTGTCAGGCAGCGAGCCCTCTTTACCCGGCGAAAGGCCCGTCTGGAAACCGACGCGCGAGTACTCCGCTGTCGCATTGTAGTTGCTGTTACCGTGAAGACGGAAGTCGCACGTCGAGTTGCTAGGGTAGCATTCGTGTAGTGGTGTCTTTCCGGAGGCGGTGAATAGGTCGGCAACATTGTCTGCACGGGGTGTGAGCTATATAGGTCTCGCAAGGTTGAGTTTGGTTCTTTGGTAGCTACTTACAACATGCACTTTTGGTGGAAAACCCGGGCAAGACTGTTAAATCCACACCACCATTCTCGAAATAGCCAGCGGTATTTGGATGGCAAGCTGTGATACCCTTCTTCTCTTGTTCGGGTGTGGTTAACATCACAGCCCAAACAGGGGCGCTGTCGTTAGCACTGCTCAGTGAGAAAGTTAGCCATGCCGGAATATGTGTAGATCGGCGCCTGGTAGTCAGTTTGAGACTTACCTCTGGGCATATGTGGCAGCGGAGAATAGCAGAATAACTGCTTCTATAAGTTTAAAAGAAAGCATGGCAATGTTTGTTTCTGTAGGAATAGAATTTTGAGGACGAGAGATTCTATATATCTGATTAAGGTAGGATTTTAGCGATGTAGCGATCAAATCGTACCCCTGTTGATGCCCCTGTTGATACCCGCCATGTTGGCCCCGCTGTTGTGGTATACTACGTAGGCCAAGCCAACACAGCATCAAACTTGAGGCACGAGCTTGCTTGTCTACCTACTACTATTTCTAGCGTAGTAGAGGATGCTGGCGATGCTCTGTAGAGGTAGAGTACAGTACAGTAAGAAGGAAGGAAAAGTGTTATAAAGTAAGTGCGTCGATCTCTGGCTACAATGCGCTTTTGACATGCCCATCTTCCAAACATGATCGACTTTAATATGGGCCTCGCTATGAAGAAAAAACTGCCTTTCAAGAACTATGGAGCAGAACTTCAGCTTCTAAAGCTAACTGCCAAAAGTTCGGTGGTCCCCGCACTGCAAGCCTTGGCTCAAGAATTGTGAATGGACCATTATCTTAGTATGTGGAACTACCGCAAAATACAGTACTAATCGGCCGTATAAGTCCAACGAACCCCAATCGACAACACCTCTAGTATGGATGTAGATCCTTAGTGCTCGTTGGAAATCCTTCAGGCATCATCGAACGGCAACCGGCACAGCTTGGTTTTCAGCCTTAACGTATTACAGGCGAGAGCTCTGAGACAAGTTCCAACTCCATGTCAGAATTAAGCGCTGATCTACAATCAATCACTCAACTGTCGAAGGTCTGCGGAGAAGCCGGGCGCCTAGCTTTGGCGGCATTTACGTTGTTTCTAAGCTTCATAAGGTTCGAACTGCAGGCATATTCTTGTTTTCCAATAGCAGTAGTTATTAGTATATGATCTAGAATATAACCCAAATGAGGCTCCAAAACGTGGCAAAACACAGCTACCGTATTCTTTCAACAAACTAACAAAATATGCTTATGAGACAGCTGGAAGCTATTCCGTCTCAGGACGGTGCCATCTGGGCTAGGGGGTGAGCGACGCCGCCTCAAGATTTTGATGCCCTCACGATCATCTGGTTGTTTCCCGATCACGTCAACGCGCACGAAGTGGATCCTGAATTGGGACGTGATGAACGCGATGCACCGCGGCTTTCGACGGCTATTACTATGGGACAGAAAACCCTCTCTAAAGAAGGACGAGCTGCTATAGCACGTTAACGGATCGTCTTGAATCTTTCTATGGCTAGCAGGCAAGGTCGTCAACGAAGCTTCGGGTAAAGGCAATACAGGTGTCTTTTAAGTTCCGTCTGTTAGAGAAAACCCTTCGCCAGGTTGTAAAAGATCTCAGACTGGACTCCTCAGTCCCAACAATGGATGCACCTATTGGATCCAACATCCCATTTAGCATGCTAGACGAACTCTTAATTGTACCTCTCCAGGCTCACCAAGGCGACCATTCCATATCATACTTATCACCAGTCCTCATCCTCCAAGCAAATTTCATCACTAGTGGCCTCCTGCTCACCTTCGTCAGCCAGCACCAGACGATGGACATGGCTGGCCAAGGTCACATCATGCATCTCTTTCAAAAGCTTGCCACAACCTACCATTCACAACTAAAGGAGTGTTATCCGGCAACCTTCCCCGCCACAACCTCATCCCCTTCGACGATTCCTACAAACTAGACTCCGAACTCACCCATCTGATTGTGATATTCCCGTCTCAACCCATCTCTGATGACTCCGCTCCTAAATGCACCTGAACCTACTTCACCTATCCCCCCTCCTCACTTGCTGGTCTAAAATCACTCACCACAAAAACCATTACCGCCGCTTCGGGCCATAACTCCACCGACGACACCCTCAGCGCATTCATCTGGCAATTCGTCGCCCGCCAACGTTCGCCTGCTCTGTTGATGTACGGCATTGTTTGGATATTCCACAGACGTACCCGGGACTCATGCACAGTATGGCGTACCATATGTACTCGCTTCAAAGGCTCGTTGAAGAGCCACTAGACAGTGTCGCATCGCACCCTTTTCGGCTTTAGACCCCAAAAAATCGAGTCTAAACTATAATACACGTGCCCTCGCAACCCTCTTCAACCACACACCAAGCATAAACGTCACCTCCTTCACAGCAACTCTTGACCTATTGATAGACATCATATTTAGTTCGTGGGCGAAGGTAGGCTGTTATGGGCATAATTTCAACCCTGGATTGGGTGAACCCGAAGCAGTGCAGGGTCTGAGATGTTAGACGGCGGGACTGCAGCTGCTATTTGCCTAAGGGATAGAATTCTCCATAAGCCACAGGCCATACATAGCAATATCACGGGTCATGTTTGCATATTTTAAAAGCTAGTGGAGCACACGAGACAAAATATTATTATCAATCTAATGTTGCACCGATCGTCACCGAATCAGGCCCGAATCAACCCCGCATAGATCACCGCATTCTGCACTGCACCTAAATTTTACTAGAAAAAATTCAACTAATCATAGCTCGGTTTGTTCGCCGCAGCGTTCCATTCCGAAATAAGGTCTCCTCTAGCTTAGTTTTAGGTTACAATATTTAGGACCAATGCCAAAGCTTTCCGATCTCAACTGTGCCCTCATCTAACGTCTGGCATTTGAGGGGTAATTCTAGTACAATAAATAGTGATTATAATAGTTGTATATAGTAAAAGTTTTCGGTTACATGCTGTTATCCACCAACTCATTGGGAATGATTCACGGATTCCAGGATTTACACGCAAAACCGTATGAGAATTTCCGGTTACCGTAGTCTATCTCTTGGCAGCACATGACAGAAAAATTACCACAGAGCAGAATACAGTATATAGAAACATAATTAGGTCAATTGAATTATCTAACTATCTCAATGTTCTACGTAGCTTTTATAGGTGATTTCCAGGGAACAACCCAAGCCCTGAGTCTGCCCCCACGGCGTTGGTCATGAAGCCACCGAACGGCCAAGCAGGGCAGTGGGATACCCGTGGGGAAAGCACCCAAAACAGGAAATTCCCCGGAATCTCCAACCCATGGGGAGGCCCGCAAGCGGGGTTTTCGCCAAGCCGCCGAGAGCGGTCATGCCAAGCAAAGATCTCCATGGGAAATATCTCTAAATATGATAGTCAACCCCAAATCCAACATTTGAGCATCCCCACAAAATGCAAATCTCCGAGCAGCCACGCGAGGATCAACGCATGCAGCAACAGCATGGAAGCCCTCTTGGACGCTTTATGCTGTGTAGCACCGAAATACCACCATGCTAAGAAAGCTAGTAACCCGTCCTTCGAACTCGTGCCGTAGAAAGTCCGACGCACCCATATAAAGGATAACAAGAGCCTGACATTGCTCAGTGTGCAGGAGAAGTCTAGGAAACCAGCTTGCCAACGATGTTGTCTCAGGTTCTCACAGGACTTGCCTTTGCAAGTCATGTCTTTGGTGCTACTATTTCTCCCAGAGAAGCCACTAGAGACAGTTGCCCTGGATATACTGCATCAAATGTTGCCAGCACTTCTACCGGTCTGACAGCTGATCTCACACTTGCGGGGGCAGCCTGTAACATCTACGGAAAAGATGTACATGATCTAAAGCTTATTGTCAACTATGATTCTGGTAATTCTATCTCTGGTTTGGCTATCAAATACTAACATCTTAGAATCACGACTCCATGTCAAGATTGAAGATGTAGACAAGGTAGCATACCAAGTTCCTACCAGCGTGTTTCCAACACCAGATAGCGATAGCTCTGTATCTTCTGAGTCTTCCACCCTCGAATTCTCTCACGAGACTTCTCCATTCAGCTTCAAGGTTACTCGCAAATCCAATCGCGAGGTTCTGTTTGACAGCTCAGCCGCCACTCTCATTTTCGAGGATCAATATATTCGTCTACGAACATCTCTTCCAGAAGATCCCAACATCTATGGATTGGGCGAGCATACTGACACTTTGCGACTGAACACAACTGATTATACCCGCACGCTGTGGTCCCGTGACGCTTATGGCGTTCCATCGGGACAAAATCTTTACGGAAACCATCCCATTTACTTCGATCACCGCGGCGATAAAGGAACCCACGGAGTCTTTATGCTTTCTAGCGCAGGAATGGATGTCAAGATCAACCGCACAGAAGTCGATGGCCAGTACCTCGAGTACAACATGGTGTCGGGTATCTTGGACTTGTATTTTATGGATGGCCCAAGCCCAACGGAGGTTGCACAGCAATACAGTGAAGTTGCTGGCAAGGCTGCCATGATGCCGTATTGGGGCTTTGGCCTTCATCAATGCCGATATGGATACAGAGACTTTTACTCCATCGCAGAAGTTGTCTACAACTACTCGATGGCCGGTATCCCTCTGGAAACCATGTGGACTGATATTGACTGTAAGTTATCATACCTTTCCATTATTCTATCAATGCAACGGCAATATTTGAGGGCCTATCTAATTGCTGGTAGACATGTATGAGAGGTACATTATGACCACGGACCCCGACCGCTTCCCACTTGAGCGTGTTCGTGAGTATGTTGACTACTTGCATGAGCGTAACCAGCACTATGTCGTTATGGTTGATCCAGCAATGGCCTACCAAACTGAGCGCGAGAATGGCTTGCCATATGATACCTTCCTTCGTGCACGCGATCAAGGGCTCCTATTGCAGAAGAACGGTTCCATCTATCAAGGAGTCGTTTGGCCTGGTATGTGTAAGAAACCTCTTGATGATATCTCTACTAACATCCTGCAGGCGTAACGGGTTTCCCTGATTGGTTCCACCCTGATACTCAACAGTACTGGACTGAGGAGTTTGCCAAATTCTTTGACGCCGAGACTGGCGTTGACATTGATGCGCTCTGGATCGATATGAATGAGGCAGCCAACTTCAATCGCTTTGGAGATGACCCTGCGGAGACGGCAGAGGATCGTGGATTTCCTCCAAACAGGCCTGCATTGAGATCTGCCCCTCGTCCCATTCCTGGTTTCCCAGAGGGTTTCCAGCCTGATCCAAACTCGCCATATCCACCAGACTCCATGGGGTACGCACCACCGTGGTTGTCCCCAGATGCTGCTCCCAACACGAAGAGATCTGTCTCCCTAGACAAGTCTACGGCAAAGAGACAAGTTCAAGAGATTATTGGGTTCCCAAACCGAAATCTCCTAGAGCCCCCTTACCAGATCGACAATGCCAACACTGTGGAAGCTCATGGAGGTCTTTCCAACTTCACAGCAGACACTGACATTGTGCACTACGATGGCCACGTTGAACTTGATGTGCACAATCTCTATGGTGAAATGATGAGTAAATACTCTCGCAATGCCATGGAAGCTCGCCGTCCTGGAAAGCGACCATTGGTCATCACTCGGTCAACATTTGCAGGTAGCGGCCGTGCTGTTGGCAAGTGGTTGGGCGATAATTTGTCGACTTGGGACCATTACCGCCAATCCATCCAGGGAATGCTTGATTTTGCAGCGATTTATCAGATGCCTATGGTCGGAAGTGATGTTTGCGGATTTGGTGGCAACACAACCGAAACTCTATGCGCAAGGTATGTATTATATGAAGTTGTGATATCGCAGTGACGACGCTAATCAGAACTAGATGGACTACTCTAGGTGCCTTCAACCCATTCTACCGCAACCACAATGGTGACAGCTCCATCCCACAAGAGTTTTTTGTCTGGAAGACTGTGACAGAGGCCGCCAAGAGCGCTATTGATATCCGATACCGCCTTCTCGACTACATCTACACCGCCATGCACACACAATCAAAGAGCGGTACTCCCATCCTGAACCCGTTGTTCTTCATCTACCCCTCTGACAGTAACACTTTTGCCGTTGACCTCCAATTCTTCTACGGAGATGCCATCTTGGTATCCCCCGTCACACAAGAAAACTCTACGAGCGTCGAAATCTACCTTCCAGACGACCTCTTTTATGACTTCTACACATACGCTCCTATTAAAGGGTCTGGAGCGAAACACACTCTCACTGACATCGGATTTACCGAGATCCCACTGCACATCAAGAGTGGCTCTATCATCCCAATGCGCAACTCATCAGCTTATACCACTACTGAAGTCCGACAGAAGCCATTCGACATCCTAGTTGCACCAAACACCAAAGGCAAAGCTAGTGGATCGCTATATCTAGATGATGGCGAGAGTATCGAGCAGGAACAGACATCGGAAATTAAGATGGAGTACAAGAAGCAAATTCTATCTATCTCAGGCAAGTTTGATTATCAGGGTGAGTGTAGCAGCATCTCGGGGGTGACGATTCTGGGCGTTGAGAGTGCACCGAAGGGCGTGTACTGGTCAAAGGGCAAGAATGGAAAGGAATGGGTTACTTGCCCGGACGGAGGCTGGGCCTATGATTCCGAGAAGAAGGCTGTGACTGTCAACATATCACAAAAGTTAGATGGTGAGATTAAGGTCAAGCTTCAGTAAATATTTGTGCTTAGAGTCGGTGGTATATACTGCCTCTAGCTAATAATCATGGTAAATTTACATACAGTGTAGTATAGATAATCGATTAACCCACCTACTTGCATCGCAAAGAGCTTTTATGTCAGTCAGCGACAGACCTTTGCACGTCCAGAACGTTGCCATATAACGGATTAGAAGGATGATGCCATATAACGCTTCCAGCACCTACCACTATTGTGTTGTATCTTTGGTGATCTGGGACCAATAGACAGTGTTTAGAAATATGATCGTTGCTCTGAAAAAGTTGTTGCAGTAGATAAAAATGACTTGGAATATATATTTTGGGAAATATTTGCATCAGATATTTTCGATCTATAGCGATGGTCAACAGCACGCCCGCGGTCATTTAGCAATAGTAACAGAAAAAGGCAAATTAATTTGCAAGCACTATATCATGAAGACAAATTTAGAGACGTACGGCCTGAAATCATAGCATGACTTCGAGCTAGCACACTACGAAAACCCTACTTCCTGGCATAAAACCCATTAGCAAATCCCGAGTTATTGTCCCTCGTCAAGCCACTAGACGCATATACCCCCTCCTCCACAGGCAGCTCCCCTAGCTTCTCCAGAACCTTCTCATAATCTCCAAAGAACTCATGAGCCCGTACAGCCTCGCCATCATCGTCACCAGAGCGCGTAATCCCATGCCCAAGCGTCACAGCAAGCGTCCCCCCAACCTCCACCGCGTGCGCCTCGGGATCAGCATCCCGCTCCAGCAGCAGCGAGTAGATCATCCCGGTGTACGCCGTCCTCGACTCCGAGACCTTCTCCGGGAACGTCCATTTCCCGTCCACGGAAACGGGGTGCCAGGGTGAGATGACTAGGTCGCCAATCTTGTACATCCACTCGTTCTCGACCGCCGTTTCCAAGATGGCTACAAGCCTTCGCGGGCCCTTCGGTGTCCAGAGCTCGGTGTCCTTCTTCAGGGACCCAACTTCCACCGTCGTGCCGTCCGCTAGAGCGACGGTGCACTCGGCTGCAAAACAGGGGTTGCTGCTTCTATTGTAGGAGCTCATTTTCATCTTGACTTGCTTCGAGTGTCCCGAGGCATCCCTCACCATGACAAACGGTGTAGGCGCGGGCAGGGTATCAAAGGTGAGACTGAGCTCCTTGGTCGCCGCCAAGAACAGCGGCGAGTCCTTACCATAGATCTGCGGCCCAGGGTCCTTGAAGGAGTTGCGCACCTGCTTGAAGTGCGCGTTGTACATCGACATCAGATAATGGAAGCCCCAGCCGGGGAAATAGTTACTTGAGAGCGCGAGCATGATCTGGCCCTCGAGATCCTCGCGGAGCGCTTCGTTGGCGCCATCTTCGATTACCATGTCGCGGAGGATGACGATGAGCGACTGCAGCTGGGTGCGCTTCAGTTCTACGTCGGCGGTCTTGGCCTTGGTGCGCTCGTGGGTCTTGGAGATGGGCGCGAGGGAGCTGATGAAGGCGCAGACCATGGCGCGGTTGCGGTGGAACTCGATGTCCAAGGGCGGCATGGTTGGGCTGTCGAGGACGTTGCAGGTTGCGAGGCAGGCGCCTGGGGTCGAGTTCAGGGGTCTGCACTGAAGCTCGGCTTTGAGAATAGGCGTCTCGCCTTTCTTCTCAGATGGTTCATACGTGAGGAAGATGTCGCGAGATTGCCCGTATTGTAGGCCGCCAAGGGGAATAAGTAATTTCTCCTTGGGTGACTGGTATTGGCCGTTAGAGTCGTCTTTTCTAATGTAGTCACCCATAGTCTCGGCTAGTTTAAGGCCATGAGAAGCCTCAATTGCCAAGGTTGCTGACATGGCAAACGTCGATTGGAGATTGGCAATCGCGTGGATAAACACGGTAGCCTACATTCTGTTAGAGATGTCGTAAAAATAGGTTTTCGAGACTTACAAGCATGCTTGGATCGGAAATATATGCAAAGTTGCCGCTCCCAACTTCGGCAATGGATTGGAGAAGGGAGGAGCCAATCTGGCTACCGAAACCAAACGTATGTATCGGTGCTGGGAGCTCGTACAGACGTAACTGTGGAACATAGCCCTGCGGCGGACAGCTGATTGAATTAGCTAGGTTCGATGCTTATATTGATCTAGAGACTTACCCGACGTTCGCTTCCCCATCCGTCAGCACCATGAGTGCAGGCACGCTCCCTGGTCGCTGTACGTCGTCAAAGAGACTTCTCCCCTTCAGTATACCCTGCCAGAGATTCGTCAATCCGTCAGCATGAACATTTTTAATGCTGTTCCAGGCTGCGGTTTTATTCGATTTGGTCATCGGCTTCAGGCGCTGGATAATCTTGACTTCGTCGGAGAACGTTACTATTCCGAGACGGTCATCGTCATCCAAGGTCTCGACAATAGCCCTCGCGGCGTGCTTGGTCAAATCTAGAACAGTAAGACCATTGACCTCGGTCTCCCCCTTGGCCGTTTCTGGCGATGGTGCCTTGGTGCACATGGAACCCGAGACGTCGATGACCAGGACAACGTCACAGGGCGTGCGGCTTCTCCCTCTCGGGGGCGTGATAGAAACTATCACTCCCTCCATCTCTGGGAGCGGGTGTAGCGTCAAGGAAACGGATTGGTCCGTTCCATCATCTTCAAGGGGATCCGGCTTTTGGCGCTCCCGGAATGGGAGTGTGGTTTGTTCTTCATCTCCGCACAAGGTCTTCTCATCGGCTTCGGCGTCAGCCTTCGCTTTGCGGAAAAGGCCCCTCTATGGAGTGAGTTAGTCATTTGTCTCTTTATTATCGTATCGGTTCACTAATTACCATAGTTGCGGGTATGAAATGTAAAAGGTTGGAAATGGGTAGTTGCAAGTATCAATTGTGATAAGTTGGAAGCGGGTATATTAAAAAGTACGCAGGCAATTCGTATTAATATTTAAATTTTAAGACAAAGACCGAAAGTTTGGTTTGAGATTAAAGCAAGATGAATGAGAGGTATATACACAAAAAAGAAGATGATACCTCAGAATGAGTAACAGCATACTTCTCGTTGTTGCCTTCAATAGGCAGCCCCCAAGGCAGCTCGTTTGAAGCGATGACTGCGCCTGCGCCACGGATGGGGAAGGGTTCGTGCACATCTTGGTCAGACTCACCAACGAGCTGAGTACGATTAAGCCACATTCTGTACTGCCCTCCTCCATTACCCGCTACAGCCCAATATTGGGGTCTAAGCCATCACAGCGCATAGCTCTGACTGCAGCTTGACAGCTCTCTGAAAAAATAGCCTCTTGTTGATAACAAGTAGCCTCGTGTTGAAGTAGTTGGCGAGAGCTTGGCACTAGCTTGATGAGGGGAGCTTACTCCGACAGACAGCTCAGCCTTCAAGCACGTGACAACCATTTGCTTGGGCCAACATTACACAATGCTAGCATTACTCAAAGAAGCTTAGAAAAGATCCGAACAGGGTGCACTGGGTGCACTGAACCTTGCATAAATCGCGGAGTCTAAAGTGGCCGTCCTAGTCACCTGACTTCGCTGCCTCGGCGTTATTTGCGGGTAGTTTAGAGGGGAAAGCGATGATGGAATTTTCGACCCTAATGATCACATCCCTATAGTACGCGACGCGGCGCGGTGTGAGCCTGAGCCTTGTTTAAGGGCGTTGGGGGCTACTAGGAGTCAGAGGCGAGAGGGGGAGCGGGACATCGCGGGGTTGGGATTGGAGTAATAGCTGAGTCATGGCCGCTGCAGCCGAGCCCTGAGTGAGAATTTCGGGGGGCGCAAGGGTGACATGATGCTTGAGTGGAGAAGGTGCTGCTTATAGATGTAAATCTTGTCATACCAGATACTTTTTCTATTTACTGTTACTGTTGTATTACTACGGACTGCGAGCTATTACTGTAGTATAAGCCGTACACTGCGGACTATGAGCAATTAGTAGAGGGACACTCACAAAAACTTATCTTATTGTCTGTGGTGCCACGGCATGTTTCTACGGCATATGCACTGTAGTATAGTCCTAATCTATGCTGCAGTACCTGCCCTGAAGAACTTCTCTCCTCTATCCTATCGCGGAACTCGGAGTTTATCGTGGTACGTATTTTGCCCCTCCGTCCATCGCTTCAGCGCTAGTTCAATCACCTCATCAGAACTTTAACTTATCACATGGAATCCTTGAAATTTACCTATACCTAACTCTAACAGTCCTATTACACTACAGAAGTAGGATTTACCTGGGCTAACCTGCTTATTTCTTTTGCCACCCTACCAATCTGAAGTGCTAACCCATCCATCTAAATATATATTACCACGGAGAACATAGATGCCGAGCCCCTGGTGACGGTGGAGGCGGTGGGAGTGTCGTACATGTGTGCCCCACGGAAGCGCAGATAGCCGATTGCAGTAACTACTAAT
The DNA here is from genome assembly GCA_030180035.1 of Pseudogymnoascus sp. SDFLT0511. Taxonomy (NCBI): domain Eukaryota; kingdom Fungi; phylum Ascomycota; class Leotiomycetes; order Thelebolales; family Thelebolaceae; genus Pseudogymnoascus; species Pseudogymnoascus sp. SDFLT0511. The sequence goes on along the minus strand of JASCQD010000008.1, from coordinate 820,987 downwards.
TGTCTGGAACGCCTGTAACGACCTTTTCCAACCTTCTTACTCTGGGTCGCAAATCCCGTTAGCTCTCCTCTAACCCCTCTTAAGTCCTCAAAGTACTCTAAAACTGGTTCCCCGCGCCCACTAGAATATGACTAGCTGGCCAACTTGAATGTACAGGAAGAAATGTACTTCTAGACCCTTGCTATGATTTCTCCGCCCCTCATACTTAATTAACGTGGCATGGCTCTTGACACCCTCAAAACTCCACCCGCGTCCTGTTGCCTCTTAACAGCCTCGTCATTCACCATCAATCTCTAAACCCTGTCTTGGATATCTACGCACTCTCCCATATACATATAGAACGATCCCTACTGCATTGGATAACCTCTCAGGATGAACTTCAGCTGGCCTGTTTCACCCGAATTTTTCTTGAGCTGAGACTCTCCGGGTTTCTTAATCCCGGCTTCGCTCCGCCTGCCCACGACGACTTGGAGAGCGTGAGTCCAATCGCGAGCGAGAGCCCTGAAACAAATAGTATATGACGCTGACCAATATGCCTCGATAGCCTCACTGATTGACATCTATTTGCCCCCGAAATTTCGTCGCGGATTCCTCTTGATATATCCGTTCCGAGTTCACCGAGGGTTTCCGAGAGACCCTTATACCCCACGAAATAGCCATAACGAAGATAGGCAGGAAGCCCGCTTCGATGTCGGAGTCAACATTCATAACCCCCTCAAACCACGTCCATAATGCTGTCGAAACGGGCGGGGAACGCCCACCGATCAGTAATAGCGAGGTCTATGTCCTCAGTGGTCGGACACGGCCCGCGCCTCCCTCACCACCCACGCCCTGCGAGACAAGGGCAATCTCTCCGGTACCAGATAGGCTCATGACTGTCGCCCCAGCAGAGGTAGCTGGCCGCTCTCCGGTACTCGAAGCCCGTCTCGGCACCGCAGTGCACGTCCTTAAGACCGAAGCAAAGGCCCTATCATATCTCGCGCGCCTATACCAAACCGACTCAATCGCCAGGCAGGGTTTCAATGAGACGGTAGAGCTGATCCGGAGAGCCATGGAGAAGAGAGGAAAGCTCGTAATCGTAGGCGTAGGCAAGAGCGGCCACATCGCCAACAAGCTCGTCGCAACCATGAACAGCCTCTCCATCCGCTCCACCTTCCTCCACCCCACCGAAGCCCTGCACGGCGACCTCGGCCAAATCGACACCAACGACGTAATCCTCTTCATCACCTTCTCCGGGCGCACCCCCGAGCTCCTCTCACTGGTCCCTCACCTCGCCCCACAAAACGCCCTCATCATCCTAACAGCGCACACCCACCCCTCAACTTGCCCGCTAATCGACCAGCGCCCCTCCGCCATCCTCCTCCCCGCCCCAATCCCCTCCTCCGAAAGCAGCACCTTCGGTGTCTCCGCCCCAACGACCTCAACAACCATCGCCCTCGCCCTCGGCGACGCCCTCACCCTCGCCATCTCCCACGAGCTGCACGGCTCCTCCGCCCCCTCCATCTTCGCCACAAACCACCCCGGCGGCGCCCTCGGCGCCTCTGCGTCCCCTCCAGCCGAGAAGACAAAACTCGCTGACCTCGCCGTCCCGCTAGCGGATATCCCCTTCGTCGGCGGCGGGTGGGGCACCGCGCTCGCTACGCACGTGCTTATCGCGGGCTACCAGTCTAAGTCGGGGTGGGTGCGGTACTGCGAGAACAGCGTTGCGCCGCCGCGGCGCATCCGCCGCCTCGAGCCGGATGATATGGATAAGCTGGCTACGAAGGTGAGGGGGCTGGTGGTGACGACGCCGGAGTGGATTGTGGTGAGGGAGGATATCTCGGTGAGAGAGGCGATTGCGTTTTTGGAGGCCGCGAAGATGGAGTCGGCGAGGGGAGAGGCGACGTATGATGATGATGCGGTTATTGCGACAGCGGTGGAGGGACGGGTTACGGGCGTGGTGGAGATTGCTACGTTGATGGCGCAGAAGGCGTAGGTGGGATCTTAGATCGCGGGTGGATTTGGGCCCGCCCTTTTGGTTTATTTCGTTTCGAGCGTGCTGTTATGCTAGGCTCGTTGGCCTATGGGTCCGGCTGATGCGCTATATGAGTGACCCTTTTTGGAGAAGCGGCATTAGTCCAGACAAAAATCTGTTTTGGAGCAGGCATTTTGAAAGATTTTACCCGACCCAAGCTAATAGGAGGGGGGTTTGGGGGGTGGTTAACGTCGCCTCAGCTTAGAGGCTGGCAAACGCTTGGATAGAGTGAGAGGTGGTGGGATATCTGATTTTTTGGGTTTATATACATACATAGCTACGATGTGACGAATTTGGGAGATGCGTCTCCCCCCTCTTTGTTCGGGGTTTTATGGGTTCTAAGTCTCCGGTCGTTGCTCGCTCTGCCGTGACTGAAACCCCGTGTTTGCCGTCGTGGCAACTGTGACGAGGTTCCACCGGTCTAGTTGATGTGTGTTACCCTCGATGACGCGCCGGTCAGCTCTCTCCTTCCCGGCAGCTTATCTCGAGGTGCCACTGCTTGGGGAAATAGAGTTAAACGTACCTCCACTCAAGCCGCCTAATGTTGCTGGAATCTGCATTTTCTTCTCTTTGTTTCCCACTCATTCATGTGCAGATATCCCAACTAGCGAAGACACTCCTACATAAAGGCCAACAAGGTAGTAAGATATAAAACAGGGCTATGGCTTAGCGGTCACAACTCTCACTTAAGCAAATAACCATCTTCTCAGATTCGCGGGTTCGAGGCACCATAGGGTGGATTTTTCACCAGACACGTCGTCTGGTTTTTTTGCCTTTTGAATTTTAGATTTTGGGTTTCTACGTAGTGACAGGTACTTACAACCTCTACAAGAATCTACACTAAACTGCTCATTCGCGCCACAGAAGCAATAAAAAGACTAGCCTTGCCAGAAATCAATAAAGCCTGCTTTGTGGTAGATCTAAGATGCACTACTACGGAGTTTGGGACAGGAGTAAGTGTGCAAATCTTGGCGTGCCGCAGATGACAGTCTTATAAATGCCTCACCTCAGTTTGGTGCCATCCGAAGTTTATAGACATTATGCTTGAACCAGTGTGGCATATTCGTACGTAGCAGTCCCTGCTTCTACGTCTATTGTCGATGGGAATACTTGATGGTGGGAAGGTTGGCAAATTTTCAAAATCAGGAGTCGTCTACACAAAGGAGGCGTGCCTCACCACAGTTGGAAATATGTTGATACTTCTGGGAGCATTATTATATTTGAGAAGGTATTATCATACACCACTCCACGCGTAATCTATCAGAAAAGTTTATCACTAATTCGTCCATCTAGATGTTACTTCTGACGGCACGGTGCCTCGCCACCGCATTCCACGCCGCCTGCTTCTCCGCCGCCAACGCATCCTCAGCCTCGTCCGAACTAATGTTACCGTAGACGGTGACTTCACCCCCGCGGCTAATATCTTTCTCAACCGCAAGAGGGTGACCTGACACGAGGTTCATGACTGGCTTGGGGCCAATTGCGCGCTTGTTGTTCCCGCTTGCTGGACCCATGCTGATAACCTTGCCGTAAGGATGGCGCCACGTGCATGTTCCGCCAAGTTGCATAGCTGCCTGTTGGCGAGCGGCAACGACAGCCAGCTGCTTGGAAAGGCAGCTGTAGTCGGCTCCAATATTGTCGAGTCCGCCGGGGACAACAGTGTTGTACATCAGGAGAACACCGACTTGCGTGTAGTCCTCAACTTTGCCTGGAGAATGTTAGTTATCTGATTATGCGGTTCTGATGGCACAAGTGTTTGTACGTACTGGAGTTGGCGTAATCATCAGGAACACAAGTGTCACCATCGATTGCATCCAAGAATTCCTTGGTGCTACTCGATGATCCGTCGGGGTTGTTGTATGCATCAACAGCGTGCCCGACCTCGTGCTGGAATACGGATACGGATGCCGTGCGGCCCTGGAAGACGACCATGCCACCAATTTCATAGGCGCTACCTTTGCCGGGAACTGCCATTACGTACGAAACCGACTGACGTTCATGGACTGGCAAACGACCAAAATAATCGATCAACTGGGTCTGACTGTAAGATGATAAGCATTAGTCTCGAGTCATCGACGGCAAAACGCGTTCTAAGGGATCAGGTGTACTGACGAGAGTTCTGCCTTTGTATGCCTGCAGAAAATCCATGCTTCCTCGCAGTCCTCATACTGGACATTGAACACTTCAAAGTCGTACCAGCTGAATGGAACGTCGGGGCGGTTTGCTTCGTCGGCGCAACGCTTTGGGATCCATCCCCACGACCACGCGCCGTTGGTGCTCGGGGTTGACGGCATGTACTGCATAAATTCTTTATTTACATGCGACGAGAGACCATCAGAGAAAAGTGTCGGCTTTCCGAGACGAGCTGCGAAGACCGGAGATCCGAACAGGGCCGTGGCAGCAACAGCCGCCTTCATGACGGAGGAAAACATTTCGTTGCCTAGATCTGTTTTCGGTGGAGACTGATTTTAGAGGACGATGCGTTGGGATAAGTAGGGTACGCTCCTCTCTTATAAAGATATGCCGTAGAGAGGATTTACGTCCGAAGGATCGAAGGACCCCACCCCCGACCTGAAGATGCCAAAGGAGGGACTAGGGTATTGAAGTGCAGACGTGGAGGGGACCAAGCATAGTTGCATCAACAATGAGGATTGCATCCATGTCAGAGTCATCCCCTGCAATATCCAGACTTGCAAATCCTCCAGCAAATTTAACGTGAAATCTCACCCGCACAAGGGTGCTGGACCCGGCTTAAAAGTTCCATTATTAGACATATTAAAGACCCTCTTAAAATGAGTTTGGCAGCACTCAGTAATCATTGGGAGATAGTTGCCTCGACTCTTGATTCAACATTAAATCTCTTGGTATGTATATATGGAGGCGTTTCTGAAGTGCAAGTGAAAGCCTTAATTTCGACCTTAATTTAGATCATAGTGTGGATGATCCCTGCCTTCGACCGATGAGCCCAGGGACGTTATGAAGTTTGCAGCGCCACACTTACTGACAGCCCCTGTACCTGTGGCCAATGACATCGGAACCTCGTGGACCTGCATTGCCAAGGATGTTTCGCCTTGCTGAGAATCACGTGGTTTTTTATTCCTCTTCACAAGCCGATGTACTCGCTTCTGCCAGTCTCGTGGTATTTGTTGGTCCTGGGAGCAAGTCTCCTGAACCATATCTGCCAATATCATTTCTTCGAACTCAATATGAGTTGCCCAATATCAATGCTACCTCACTGCCAATCTCTATGAATAATTGACAACCTAGCTCGCGCACTTCAAGAACAGTATTGTATTGAGTTAATGACGATTGCCAATAAAGTCCGAGACAGCTGGAGCATCTATTCGGCACGTTCCCGATCTTCAGGTCCTCAACATTAGCAACAGTAGATGCAGCATTCTTCGAAAAGCAACAAGCTTTGTGGCACTGATTCACGATCTGTGCAATCGAAAGTGTACTTATTTAGCTCGCATGGTTTCCACAGTTTGAGGATGTGGCTATGAAGAGTAGAACGTGTGAGATTCGCCCGCCCCAAATAACACAGTGATTAGTTTACCTAGTTTGATGTCTGACTTGTATTTGCGTTTGTGCTGTGTCTTGAAGCACAACCGCAGCAAATTGAAATTAAGGTTCGAGGCGCAACAAATCCAGGGGAGTTTCCGATGGTCTCGAAATAGAAACAACAAGGGTTATAGCCAGTTAGCATCGGTACTTTCCCGGCCGCGATGGCAATCCCTGCCCAACGTGGTTACGACCGCCTGAATATAAGACTCGAAGGATGAGCCAAGGATTACATTCACGTCTGCTTCACACCAGAAATTCGCTTCCTAACTTTGTATCCGAACCGCGTAATATATTCTTTGGGGAGAGTCATGCATGTCGCTATCAGTCGGACAGGCATATGATGGGACCCTTCTGTATCTTCACCTATCCCTTGAAGGTAACCTCTATGCAATGTATCATTTGCAGCACAGAAGCTGTACATGGCGAAATTGATGGGGGGTGCAAATCCGCTTCTGATTCGGTATTTGGCCATCTTTCGCCCGTCGCTGCCATAATAGGCCCCAAAATGACCTTCCTGGTATAGACTGTCTAGCCCAAGTGTGTCCAGTGGTAGGAGCTATGCAGGTGTTGTCGCACCGGGAGCTTCCTGCGTGGTCAACTCGTAGTCATATCACCAACATGAGACGGACCTAATTTCCATATCCATGACCTGAGAACTGGCCATCAAAGAGGCTTCTCGTCCAGCATCATCGCCATTTCCGTTTCTTCATACACCTCTACCCCAGAAAACTTCGCAATGTCCATTATCCTCGTCGTCCCTATAGCTTCCTTGCCCATCTCTGCGCAAAAGCCCTGCATGCTCAGAAAAGCAACAACAAGAAAGCCCAGCTCTTCGCGTTCGACGTCAAAGACCTCCCACCATTCCACGCTTGGCAGATTCACACCTTCCTCTCTTGCGGCCAGGTAGATGGCTGCAACCGCCAGCGCATTCGGTTGATGCGTGAGATACAGCATTTGAGGTGAGAGTAGTGCTGTATTTAAGTGAGCTATAGCGCGGCGCGCGAGCTTGGGGCCAGTAGACTTGGAGTATGCGGCGGAGAAGATGTCCATCGTCTGGAGGTAGGTGATCGCCAACGGGTGAGGTAAGGCCACGTGCACTCCAAAACCTAGAGCATTCAAAACGTGACCTTCCAGTAGTAGAATGCGATTTGTAAACTTCGTGTATGAGCTAGGACTTAGATAATAAGACGCTGGATCAGGAGGACTATTTGAATCCCGCGACTTGTCTCTGCCCAAGGCTGAGCAGGAGGAGTAGAGATAGGTGTAAACGTTTGCAATAGACCGAAGGGAGCGCGGGTGCGCTGAAACTTTGGCTGTTAGATAAATTACAGCTGCGGAGACGTCCTATCCTATTGTTAGCATCCATATGGTTTCTGATTCAGTGGGATGAAGATATGCTACCTGAAATTCGTCGCGTATCAATTCCTCGACCGCCCAATATCTATAGAGCAGCACAACCGCCTGGGCACTAACGCTTTGGGGGAGACGGAGAAGAATGCCAGCTGATTGTGTGACCTTGGCCGTGGAGAAGCGGATCCGGTCTTGAACAGATTGAGGATGCCCTCCATTGATACGCGCGCAAGACGCGAGCTGCTCAGGGCTCACGAGAGGATTCGTAAGATGCGCCATCCTCCAAATATGATATCAAAGTATCACGGAAAGAAACAAACAAGAACAATTGACTTTGAGCAACACTGAATTCCAGTTCGGCGCGATGTTGGAGAGAAGGGACATTGAATTCCCTATTCGGGACGTTTTTGATAGACATCACGTGATGATAAGAACCACTCTCCAAACTGTTCGTCCCGGCTATCGCCGCATAACGTGGGGAAAGAGAACCGAGCCAACCGAGCTTCGGCGGCCCAAGATTTACCAAGATCCCGACTCAAGGTATACCAGCCTCACAGCAATTGTAGGATCTCACCACATCAGAAACCCAAAATGTCGGCATTACGGATTCTCGTGCCCGTCAAGCGGGTGATTGACTTTGCTGTAAGCAATCCCAATGGCGGTCGGCGGCGGCGCATGTGCTCCGGGGGTCCTCCCAATGCGATCATAGCTAATGGATTTCACAGGTCAAGCCCCGCGTCAACAAGACGCAGACAGCTGTCGAAACTACCGGAGTCAAGCACTCGATGAACCCCTTCGATGAGCTCTCCATAGAAGAATCCGTCCGCATCCGCGAGAAGAAGTCGGCGCCCGGGGGCGTTGAGGACATCCTCGCCTTCTCCGCTGGCCCAACGAAGGCCTCTGACATCCTCCGCACCGCCATGGCCATGGGCGCCGACCGCTCGTTCCATGTTGAAGTTAAGGAGGGGGAAGATCTTGAGCCGCTCACGGTTGCGAAGCTCCTTGCCAAGGTTGTCAAGGACGAGAAGAGGAACCTGGTGTTCTTGGGGAAGCAGAGCATTGACGACGATTCCAACCAGACAGGACAGATGCTGGCTGGTCTACTTGGCTGGAGCCAGGCGACACAGGCGAGCAAGGTCGAGTTTGAGGCGGATGACTTTGTCAAGGTTACGAGGGAGGTGGATGGAGGTGCAGAGACAGTCAGGGCGAAGCTGCCTTTGGTTATTACGACCGATTTGAGACTTAATGAGCCGAGATACGCAAGCTTGCCGAATATCATGAAGGCGAAGAAAAAGCCTCTTGAGAAGAAGAAGCTAGAGGATTATGGACTTGATACCACCAGGAGGTTGAAAACCCTCAAGGTTATTGGTGAGCTTTCCTGGAATGCTACTATAGAGACATTTTACTAACGTTTTATAGAACCCCCGACGAGGCAAGGAGGTGGAAAGGTTGAGGACGTGGATGGCATGATCTCGAAGTTGAAGGAGCTTGGCGCGCTATAGAGTCGATAAAGAGGGTATAGACGCCCCTGCATGTATTTAGCATCCATACCATGTATTGAAAATAAAATATTTCTGTCAGTATTCGTTACATCAAAACGCGCTCCGAGAAAACAAAATCACCTACCGGATTGTATTATTGGGCGCCCAAATAGAAGAAGCTCAATCAATAGCTCACTAGAAAGTTGCCTTGGAAGTTGTTTACTTTTGGGGATACTATTTCTACATACGTTCATCTCATCCGTAGACTTCCATCTTTCTAACTTCCACAATCCATCCAAACACCCCAAAACTCCATGCCGATAACCATACCACCGGCAATGACAACGCCTGCGACTTAGCCCCCACATCGACGGCCGACTTAGAACGTCAACCCCACATCGTGTATCCCACTGGGCCCATTCTCGTTATACTGCACACGACTCATGAACCCGTTGCTTACGCCCTGATCCTGGACGAAGATGACTTTAGCAGCCACCTGCGCGCCGAGGAACACGCATTCTTCGAATCCCTCATTCTGTTTCTCAGTTAGTTCATTGCCCCTTCTCCATGGTGAAACGTGGGGGAACATACCTTGAATTCAGGGAAATACTCGGGCACCTTGGCAATCTTTATACTCGTCGGTGTCTGCCCATGGCTGCTGTGGCCGCCGCTGCTTCCTCCGCCAAACGAGCTAGCGATCGATACGTTCGGGTTGAGCGCTGGGTTGCTGGCTGTTGTTGCTGCTAGCAGTAGCGGGTTGACGCCGCTCCCTGTTGGCAATGCGTGCTGTCCGGCAGGGTATTCCCGCTGGGGCGTCTGCGCACCAGTTCCCATAGGCGTAGACAAATTCGACGGCAGCTCCGACGTGAAAATCGACGCCGAGCTCGGGGAAATAAGGTACTTCTTCGTAAGCGTAGCAAGCAGCGCATCCTTGAACCCCCTAACACGACTCCCATTACCCACAATAATCAACGAATCCCACAGATCCCCGCGCTTGCTAGACTCGGTGCCAGCCAACACAGTGCGATGCACAGCATCCGCAATCCGGTCTAGCAGCCCATTGCTCGCGGCCTGGAAGCGCTCAGTGCCCACCTCGATCTCGCGACGCCATTGCATGGGGTCGCCGGCGCCTTCGCGGGCTTTGCGCTTCTCTTCCCTCTTGGCGGCGCGCACTTGCTCGCGCTTCGCGGATGCGTCTTCGACTGTGACGGATGCATCGGGGGCTACAGGGGCGGCCTCGGCGGGTTTGGCCTCGCCGTTGGATTCAGGGGCGGGCGCAGCCTCAGCGGGTTTGTCCTCAGCGGGTTTGGCCTCGCCATCAGCTGTGGCAGCAGGCGAGGTTTCGGCAGGCTTAGCCTCACCGCTGGCTTCTGCGGCAGGCGCAGCTTCGGCGGGTTTGGTCTCACCACTGGCTTCTGCAGCAGGTGCAGGCGCAGGCGCAGCTTCGACAGGTTTGGCCTCGCCAGTGGTGGCTTCTTGGCCAGGAGCCTCTGCTTCTGGTTCCTTGGTGGCTGATTCAGCTGCAGCTGCAGGTGCAGCAACCTCGGGAGTCTTTTCTTTCACCGCCTCCGCCATCTCCACATCTGCAGCAGCTGCTTTATTGCTATTCTCCAGGGCTGCTTCATCAATCTCATCCTGTGCCTTGCGCTCTTGGTAGTGGAAAATAACCTTCTCACGCTTCGAGTTGGGGAGTCGGATGGGCTTGGCTCCCGCAACCTCCGCCGCCTCCCGCGCATCCTTTGCCGCTTTCCTAGATGCTGCTAGCTGCTTCTTGCGCTCTTGCTGTGCCAAGAACTCCTGCGTCTTGCCGCTAGCAACAATGCTCGCAACGTCCAGAACACCTTCTTCTTCAATGCCCTTCTCTGTCTCGTCCTCGTCCACATCTACGTCAGCGACCTTTGGAAGATCTGCTGGGATCGCCGCTGCCTCACCCATCGCGGCACCATTGCTCCCAGATCCTTCCTCCGCACCTTCCGAACCGGGTAACGGGACACCTGCAGGTAGGATCTCGCAAAACGGGCTCTTCTTCAGCTGCTCGCACATATCCCTCGTCCAGCCCTTCGGCCCCAACAACTCCAACAACCGTTCCGTCATGGCATCGCCTCCTGTCCCAGGAACGCTTATGGCGCGGCCAACATGCTGCACCGAGAAGTCGTGGATTGTTGTGATGTCCGTCTTCTGGAATCCGACATCGATGACCGTCCCGTTCTGGATGCCATATGCGTACGAAATTGCGAGCGCGGAATCCATGATGCAGAACGCGGGGGTCTTGAACTTCTCAAAGAAGAACTGAGTGAGCGCCTCGATATCTTGCGCTGTCCATGCTGGCTGGGCGATCAGGAGTATCGGGGTGTGGAGTGTAGGCGAAAGGACGCTGTGGATGTGGTTCATCAGGGCCAAAAATGCTGGCATGTTCGTGATTCTGCCCTCTGAAATATCGTAGTCAGCACCCATTACACTCACATATCACTGTATAACACATACCAGTCAACGGGTATACCGCCCCCTCGTCCGACTCCAAATCCTCCTCAAACTCGGGCTCGGGCTCGGGCTCGTTATCCTCCTTCTTCTCCTCCTCGCCAGTTCCACCCATCGTAACCTCTCCCCCATTCGCAACCAGCGGAGTCGCCTTCTTCACCTCATTGATCTTGTACGGTTCCCATTTCCCCTCCCCAGCGGGGAACATGCGCGTCCTGACTTTCGTACTCGCGGGCGTGAAGCTCTCCGGTAACCCCAACTGGGCCAGCGTCGTCAAGCTACCCGGGGCAATAATCTGTCATCTAATCAGTTCCAACATCCCTCATCAATCTCCCAATCCCTTGCTCAAAGCTTCGCGATCGATTTCGCGGGGGGCTCGATCGAACATACCAGGATATGCTCATCCTTGAACTACACATTGTCAGTATCGGCGATTGGTTCTAATATAGCGGGGGCCTTACGGGCGGCATCTTGTGGACTTTGTCGAGCCGTGCGCTCGCTCGATTCAGCGAGCTGGTAGATGGATTGGCTGGAATTAGGTGGTGCTACTGGCTGTTCGGCGCGTCTTCGATTATAAGCGCGTCTGTCGCAAACTGCTGCCGTGGATGGATGCGACGGTGGGTTCAATGCCTGGCGCCGCTTCACCGCCTTCCCCTTTTGGACGTATATACACTGTACACGCTGAAGGTCAACGAGGATTGAGGAATTTCGACGAAATAGAATTTGAATTTGGCATTTCTTATGGATTTTAAGTTATCTAGTGAGGCAGAGCTTGCGGAGCTAGATTACAGCAAGGATTTGTAAGCGCTTGTAGCTGGCAGTAAATACCACTATTCATCGCCCGCAACATATCGCCAAACAGGCACGGAAATTCCAACTGCATCGCCTTTAGATCTCGAAGGTGCGAATCTCACAAACGCATTCTAGAATGAATACCGTAAATATGCAGCAGCCTATATAACTCCATCGCTTGCTAAGCCACCCATGTTTCTAACCCCCCCCCCGTTCTTCGTAACTCATCAAGCATCGTAAAACTCCTCGTCCATCCTCATGGGCACGCCCTGCATCATCTCCATCATCCCCTGGCTATACACAGAGTCCGATCCTTGCATGTTAATCTGCCTATCTACCTTCTCTTGGAACTTGGTCCTGTTCCTTGCGGCATCCACCACTCCAAACTTCCGCCCAAGCTCGCGCGTGCTTTGGATGCTTTGCGTAAGAGTGTCTAGCAAGCTGACTAGGTTTACGTCGTTGCGTGAGGCGAGAAGGTCGTGGTCGAATTTCGAGGTGTCGGTCTCTGTCTCTTTTGATGATGACGGCACGACGAGTGGGAGGCGGGATATTAACGCTGCAATGCTGCGGAGGATCTCGGGGGATGGCTCAAGGTAGGAGGCTTCTGCGGTTGGGGGCGGCTGGCTTGGGTCTGCCGGAGGTTGTAGTTCCAGGTATTTCTGAATAATTTTGATCCTTGACTGTAGCATGCGGACTGCATTTGCTTTCGCAGTCAAAGCTGTAATCAGCTCCGCCTCCTCATTGGACAGGATGTCGTTGACATCTATCTCTTTCGCTGTATCGTCCGATGCTCGCTTCTTGCCCTTGTTGCTGTCCTCCGATGCGTTTGTTTGCTTCTGAGTCGCCGATGAGATGGCTGTGGCGTTGCCTCCGCCTCTGGCAACAAAGTCGATGGCTATTCTTTCTGCTTCCCCTGTCTCGATAACGTATGGTAGTTCGGCGAAAAGGCTCCTGGGTGAGGAGTCCTGTCCCATTTCAACATCCTGACCAGCAGCCCTGGCGTCGGCGGGTTTGGCTATAGACTCGTAGATCGTAATTGGGAGAGCTTCGTTGGAGGATTTGGATAGCGATTCGCTAGGGAGAAAGCCAAGAAGAATACATGGAGTTTCGGGGCCATTGAGGTTCGAAAGCGTCTCTTGGATCGCGAGGTGGTAGTCTGTCGGGCCAGTTGGGGAAATGAGGGTGTACCAACCGACAAAGTCGAGCGGGGGGTTCTTGTGGACATCCTTCACTACCAATCGTTAGAATATCACTTGACAGGGGTACACAGGCTGTGATCGAAACACGTACTCTGTTGCAACCGGTTCATGAACCAGTCAGAGTCTATAGAGCCGTCCACGACCTTGGATTCAAAGGCATGCTCGACCGTGACCTCTCTGCCATTCTGCTGACCTAGCAAAGCCCCGATGATGGGACCAGTTTGGTTACGGAGGGTGTGCCTGGTAATATAGTCGGAGATCGTCAGGAGGACAAGAGGGTGAAGGGCAACTTCGAGACCAGAATCCGACTTCTGGGTGGAGAGGAAGGCGTTTGGCTGTGACGCGGCCATTTTGATATCGGGAAGAGGAGCGTACGACGAAGTGCCGCGAGAAGAGACAGAAACTAACGAAAAAGGTGCGATGTAGCCCAGAACAGAACTATATCTACTGAGGTTGGCGTTGAGTTCTGTGGTTGTATTCCGGGGGGGTTGGAGCTTGAAGTTTGGAGTTGTAGCCTTGTGGATAAGCACACAGAGGGGTCGTGCGACTAGCATGATGGGCCGTTTACTTGTGGAGTACCGATCCAACCAGGCTTGCGCTAATTGGGACAAGGCTGACAACCCGTCAGACTTCACACTCTTCCCCTCTGACAAGGCTGTAGAGTATCAAGTGCATTCGACACACAAGCAAGAGAGTCTAAACTGGCTCCAGGTTGACAGCGTTCAAGTTGGCCCATTATGACTGCCCTCGCCGTCTACTTCTATAGTTCGTCTACTTCTATAGTTCCAAGCCCCTTAACTATTGATAATGGGCACTCCAGGCCTTTCAAACGCAGCGACCATGCCACCTGGTTCTTCGAATTCAAAACGCCGCTTATATTGCATATTTTGCCTTCTATCATTATCACTTTGGTGCTACAGCGCTTTTTTTATCCATGCGCGTGCTATTAAATATTTCCCAGTCCTCCCTATTAGCGTATCCACTCTGTGGCCACTTCAAACTCACATATCTGGCTGGGAGCCTTTCTACCATTCTTACCCCAGCAATGAAACTGCTTATCATTATTTACAGAGACAACGGAAGCAAAACCACAAGGTCTTCTTCTGGTTTAATGATTCACAATCTAGGCTGCCTTACTATCCCCCGCCCTTGAATGATTGTGACGACTCGCAAAAGTATTGCCAGGTCTTGGCAGGATCGCTCACCAACTTGGGTGTGGTGAAGCTGTAAAAACAGTGGATCGTGACAATCATTCAGGAGGGGACAGTAGTATATTCTACCGTTCTTCTTCGTCGAGCAATCGGCGTTAGAAACCATAAAAACACTACTCGTGGCTTGCGTTCACTCATTCCTTCCTCACATATTTGGTTCGTTTGGCACTCTATGTAAAAAACACCCCCTCGCTCCTTCCTCTTCCTACCTTTTTCCTCTTCCTTCCTTCCTCCTCTTATTACCTCCTTCGTTCCTTCCTTCGTTCCTCCTTCCTTCGTTCCTTCCTTCGTTCCTTCCTTCGTTCCTTCCTTCGTTCCTTCCTTCTTCCCTTCACACCAACTACACCACACCACCACATCACACATATATGACTTCGTTGGCAAAGTCAGGACTCTCTTTAATTTCACGTTATAACATCGTATTTCAGTAGGTCTATTCCTCGTCTTTCCCGTCCTTTCCAGTTTAGACTTGCCTTGGGGCATCAAGCCGTCCACCTCAAGTGCAAGTAGTATTGGGTATAGTTACCTGAAGTTCACACAGCTGACAGCCGCTTAGGCGACCCGGCCTACGTTCGCGCCCGCTTTTCGGTTTTTACGGAAGTTCACGTTTTGGTGAATGAGTTCACCCATAGTTTCAATCTCGATTTAAGTCTGCTAACAGTGTTCAAGGGCAACCAGTTCTTGTTGTGTCTTCTTTGTGACTCCGCTTCAGTCTTATTGTTTGTAAATTCACCAGTTCAAGTTTTGTTTTCACCCCTTGAGACTAATGGGTTTCCAGGTTGGCCAGCTCATATTCCTGCCTGATCTCCACCTCAGAGTCTCACCAATTCGAATACCAGAGACGCCTCTGAGACTGAAGCCCAGGTTCAATCTGGCCTGAACCTCTCTTCCCTGTGACAAACTATCCAGCCAAAAGCGAGACTCTTGAGACTGAATCTCGGGCTACATCTGGCCTCAGTCCCTGACCCCCACCCTCAACACCCTCAGCACCCCCCTCCCCCACCCCCCCCCCAAACAAGCTACCCGTCGAAAGAGATGCCTCGACGTAGCAGATCGGTGTCGCTGAGCACCCCGAAGTTCCTGCCATATGAAGCGCAGCATGTCTTGCTCAACACTGTGCAGCGACTACTAGAAGAAGCCTGTTTTGATTTTGCGAAAACCTGGTTTTCTTCCGACCACAGAGTTCGGGAGTGGACAAGTCCGGCTCAGGTCGAAATCTCGAAATGGAGAGACCTCCTTGGAACTGCACGAATTCCTTATGATGCCTTGGATGGCAATGTTCAGACCCCATTGAGAGTATTGCTTCAGGAGGCCACCCACATCCGCAACAATGCTGTTCATAGGAGCCAGGTCCCTGCTGATGACATCCTAAAGATGCTCACTTCGTCGATGCAACTGGCCAGGATGCTTCGGGACGAAACGCGGCTCGCAAAAATTGAGGATATCCGAGGTCGTTTAATTTACGAACTTCATGCTCGTGACAATAACAGAGTCCGAGCAGCCGTTGGGTACCGCAAAGCTCGTGATGATATTGATCGAAGGAAGGATCATTTGTATAAGAAACTAGACGAATTACATTCTGAGGAAGATCATGCCGTTTCAGTGTTTGAGAAAGACTCCGCGGTGTACGATAAAATGCTCCAAAGCTCTGTGATCAGGTTTGTTAATGAAGTGATCCACACTGGTGAAGAAGTTGCTCGGATGGTACCCGCCGCATATTCCACGCCAAAGCCTATGCCCATTGAGACGAACTCCACCGCGACTACGGATGGGAAGTCTGAGGGAGGCCAGGGATGCAACGACGAGGATGTTCAGTTTATTTCCAAATCCGATTTTGAAGTGGCCACATCAGGAAGCCGCAAACCGCGGAAGGAACTGGCACAGGATGCACGGCCAGGATCCAAAGGCAAAGAAATATTCTTTAAGCAAGATCAAGATCATCCAGAAGACATGCTGTCAAGTATTCGTCCGCCCTCCATTGCGGCCAAACTTGTGGAAGTTCAATCAACTCCTGGCAGCCGTAATAGGGGGGATAGCTCCTGTGTTGGTGTAGGGGGCACCATTAAATCGATCTCAAATGGTGCTACCCCACGAACCTTGAGCGTTGTGAAGTCTGGCACGGGGATTAATATGGATAGCCCAAGCAGGCAGCTTGTAAGTTATGGTCTGCGTCGATATGTATGGATGGCTTATATCTGATATGACTTAGGAATTGGAAGCAAAAATGGCGAACAGCATACGTGAATTATCCATTGACGAGTATGACATTTTGGGGAACCTCGATGCGGAGCTAGATAACCAGCTCGTGAATACCATGCTTGAGGCACGTGCGTCTGTGGATTCGGTGCTGGATCAAATGAATGGCGACGTAAAGCCCAGTGTTGAAGAGCCCGTATCCGACTTTACGGCATCTGGCAATTCCAACGGACAAGATGACCCACAGTCAAATCGCAGCGGCACAGAACCTTGTGCCCTTGGTCGAAGAGTCCAATCATCAGAGCTCAAGATGACTGACAGATCATCTGCTCCTTCCCCGGACGTAGTGATGTCAGGAGCTGACCTTTCGAGCGCTGTTACTACAAATACCACAGATAGTGCCACTACAGTTGGTTTGCCGGTTGTTGAGTTCGGGAAGCCATGGAAACCCACAAGTACTGGTCCAACGTCAACCACCAGGTCCGTGAGTTCTCAGGGTGGGGGTCTTCGAACTGGAGCTGGCTCGCAAGTTACCGATCCTGAAAAGCGATCAGTATCTGTCACCAGGGTTGAAAAATCACAAGAGAAGATTCTTCAAGCCATAGCTGAATTGCCGGCTAAGCAATCAGTACAAATCTTCGAGGATGGAAAATCTAAGCAGGTAAACTTGTCGACTATGCACCTCTGGAGAAAACGGAAGGCAGCTTCTCCTCTTACCGAAAGGACTTTCGCCTCGTGCAATTTCGCCTCGTGCAATTCGATGATGTCCACCCGAGCTCACACCCTACCTGCGTTCGGGAACCCCGGTTTTTCTACTGGCGTGGAGTTAAATGGTAGTGGGATTCTATCTACCACATCTATTGCGGGACTACCCATGATCACGTCGTTTGGAGATGTGGCTAGATTCGCCAAAGACGTAGGATTCAGCCCTAAGAATTCGGCTGTCTTCACGGGCGTAGATAAGACGAACGCCTTTCAAATGGGCAAGCCTCAGGAGACACCAGCTACGGATGTATATACAAGTCGGCAGGCTGCAACGTGGGAAAGACGTAGAATACTTGTTGGATGCCTTTCATTCACTCCCTCTAAGGAGGAAGTAGAGAAACTGTTTTGGGGCTATAGTGTGTAAGTGACTATCTGATAGGACCAATTTACAGCCTTTATTACGGCCATGGCATCTTATATTAACTGTTTGTACTAGGACGAGAATCGACTTTCCTGAGATGTGGATCATGGAGACCAAAACTAAGCCATCCGGATGCGTCTTTGTTGACCTGGCGACAGCTTCACAGGCAAAGCTTGCACTCCATAAGCTATGTGGAAATGATCCCAAAATTCGAAACTGCAAGGTTTCAATCATGCTAGCGACTGATCCGTGGAAAGGCGCGAATGCCCCTCGCAGGATTCTCTCGGAATTAGCCAAGAATAAGAAAAGGACTACTCATATATCTGGTGCTACCGAAACCAAGCGGAAATCGGAACCCATCGGGAAGCGGACGCGCTCATATTATGCAGCGGCGCGGGAGAAGGCCTTGGCGGATGACCAGAGCTCCAAGAGGCAGAAGATGATTACTGATGCATCGAAGGAAACTACTGGTCTTGGTGGGAACTGACGTCTCTGAGATGCTCTATTCTGACATAAGTATATTCTGGAGCAGGAGATTCGTCATGCACAACGTAAGCCTGGGTTTCAACTTGTGGCCTCACGCTGTGAGTTCTAGGGTGTCGAGAATGAAAATGGTCCGTGTCGCTATATAATGGATCGAGCTCGAGTGTGCTTTGGTACTAGAATGGCTGATGATGATGGGATCGTCTCTGATCTTGATTTTATTGGTCATGGTATTCCCGTCTACGCGTTTATTGGCGGGGTTCAATGGGGCTTCATGGAAAGAGGATTATAAACCCTACGAGAAGTTCTTACGTCCATACATTTGGGGCTGTTGCCACAATTCCGGCATTTATTTGTGCAATGGGGGGTTTGTTTCCGGATATTGTGGCGGGGGCCGCGTTTATAGTTCTATATCTCTGATAGCCAGGTTGGCTGTTGGAGAACCTTTGCTGGGCGTTTGTATTGTGTGGTTTTCTTAAAAACGGTGCGCGAATGAATACCATGGGCACTTTGCGGCACATCAACTGAACGAGGAGGACTGTTCTAGGTATATAGCTTCCCGCTGGCTGCACAATAAACATGGATGCGTGTTTTCTAAATCGGTGTCAGTACATCGTTTCTTATGTTCTGCTGCTGCTTTAGTTTCTATGCTATAATACTCGCTGATGTGAATGTTTTATATTTGTAAGGGATTTTAATTGTGGCTTCATAAAATTTATGTGCCGCAAAATTTTGCATCTCCAGCTGTCTGTCAGCGTTTAATTCACCGCAGGATCAGGATTTTGCTATTGCGAGGAGTCGGCTCATCATCGATCTGGGTTTCCTCGACTGAGTTTGCACTATCCACAGGCATCCCATAGTCTCACCCTACCCGTGCCGCCCAAAAGACTGGAGAGGGGTTATAGAGCTCAGAATTGCTATTAGAAATTCAATCTTATTCATGTCTCTCTTATCTTATTTGCCAGCAGCTGGGTTACTGATTGTGGCCATATATGATTAGATGTCTTTACTTTCATTATAATTGCCGTTGTCACTGTTATTATATACAGTCCCTCTGCAGACTTTTGGGCAGCACAAGTACGATGCTATCCTCCCCGCCAAAACGCCAACCCACAGCTCCCCCCATCACAGCACCACCACCTGCGGCTCGTTCCCAATCTCACTCGTACTCTGATACGTCAACGCCGCATTAACCAACAACCCCCCATTCCCCCCCTTCGGCCCCATCATCAACCACTGCCACAGCACACCCTTAACCCCATACCACACCACCTCCCACGCATCCACCCACTTCCTCCCGGGCACCAGATCCCCCAACACCCCACTCTGATGCGCCACGATCCGTTCGTATGCCGCCTGCCCGCCGTCCCAGAAGAGGGTCTCGCGCCCGTGGCCAGAGTGGATGTGTCCGAAGACGTGGAGGCGCGGCTTTACGCGCCAGATTTCGGAGAGGAGTCCGGGGCACCCGAGGGAGAGGTCGAGGTGGGTGTGTGGCGGGGTGTGGGTTATGAGGATGTCGGTGGAAATGGGGATGCGGGAGGTCCAGGGCGGGGTGGCGGGGTCATATTGGAAACTGGGAGTGGGGTTAGTGGGGGTGTTTTTGCGTGGGATTCTTGGGGAAGGAGGGGGACGTACGCGTGGGACTTGTCGCCGCATCTGGGGATGTCGGGAGAGCCGTAGATATTGAGGCTGCGCCCGCCTTTGAAGCGTAGGTGCGTAGAGCGGTTGTGCAGGTATATAATGCTCCCCCAGTTGAGACGCGTCTTGGAGTTGATGTCCTCGTCCTTGCGCGCGCTCGGGTCGAAGTAGCTGTCGTGGTTGCCGGCGATGACGACTTTGTATTTATAGGGAAGTGTGTTGAGCCAATTGAGGGATTCTTGGATGGATTTTATGGTCCCGTCGTTCGTGAGGTCGCCGGAGTGGACCAGCAGGTCGCCGGGGGGGATGTTGGAGGGCTGGTGGGAATGCGTGTCGCTGATACAAACGACGCGGATGGGGGGCCGGTTCTTGGGAGGGTGGAAGGAGGCGCCGCGCAGATAGAGAAAGATGGAGTGGATGAAGCCGACTATGACTGCTAATGGAGACTGGAGGAGGCTTTCGAGGAGGGAGGGGGGATCCCATTTCGACTTCCGGAATGACCAGGGGAGAGGCATTTTGAGAGCGCGACTAGGTCCAGCGCGTGCTGGAGTTGTATCGATGTATTGGCGGTGTCTGGACGTATAGCTGCGCCTTCTATACGGGCCCAACGGTCCGTGGGGATTCGAGAACAGGCCTCTAGGATATATCGCGCAGGAGATATGACTATATCAACAATGCCTCATCACTGCGTAGTGGTCAATTTCAGGCACGTCGCATCCAATATGGAACCAACGGAAATGAAATCAATTTGGCTAAAAGACAGTTATATAGGTGATATGGAAGGTATTGAGGGAAATAAATGAAATGAAGGTATTCGGTATTTCGGAGTTTCTAGGCCGCAAGGTTACAACTTCGGTGCCTTTTGGGTTTTGGAGGGGGCAGTTATCAGAAGCGGCCGCTAGCGTTGTTATCGATTGGTTTGGTGGGGAAACTCTCCGAGACACGACGTCACAAATACCCACAAGCAGCCAATTAATTGTGGGAAGCTTCAGCTCTGTAGGGTAGCTGGGAATGCCAGGGCTGCCAACTTGGAGGGACAGCAGCGGCACAGCGGCGGGGCCAACTCAACTTCTTGTGATTTCCTCTTCGTCGCTCTCCTTCTTTCAATCTTCATCCTTTATTACGCATCCTATACCCTGTTCCCCAACGTTTTCTCCACGGGCGGTCCCCTCTACGCGTATTTGAAGTAACATATGGCGTCGTCACCGCCGTCGCTGCACGAAGCGGCCAAGGCCGGGAAGGCAGCACTTCAGTCAAGTTTCAAGTATGCGCTCACGATAATTGTACCCCAGGAGTCTTGCTGACGCTGACCAGGGTCGACTATGTCATTGATTACCGTTTTGCGACCACAGGTGAGAGGAGTTAGGCCTTGCATTCATGGCAACAATGCACTGACAATCAGCCAGACCAGGCAGAGGCCGAAGCTGCATTTGCGAAGTTAGTAGAAGCGCTGGCTCATGTTGGACTCGAGACCGAAGTCCGCAATGGTGACAACTGCGCCGTCCTGGTATTCGTTCGAATTTCCTCACCCCGCCATCTCGACGCGGAAATATACAGGGCTAGGGTTCAAGACTGGCTGTATGGCGTACGAACCGCTGCCCCAGAGAAGGATATACAGAAAGCCATAGAAGGCGAGCCTATCACCGAGGCGGAACGTCTTCGCTTGGTATACCTTCTCATCACTAAGCCTCAGAGTGAAGGCGGTGCTGGGATTACACCCAAGAGGGGAGAGTGGGCAAACGTGGAATCCGTCTTCGCGCTCCACGACCACCAGTTTAACAAGAAATGGATTACAGAATGGGCAACCAAATACTTTCTCGACATCAAGGATTTGACCGTCATCCGGGATCGTTTCGGCGAGAAGATCGCGTTTTATTTTGCCTTCTTGCAATCGTATTTCATGTTTCTCATCTTCCCCGCCGCCTTTGGGTTCTCATCCTGGGTTCTTCTGGGTCACTATTCTCCCATTTATGCCATCGTCAACTGTTTATGGTGCGTTGCCTTTGTTGAATATTGGAGAAAGCAAGAAATCGACCTGGCATTCCAATGGAACGTCACAGGCATTGGGAAAATACAGTTGAAGCGACCAGAGTTCAGGCACGAGAGGGAATTTACAGACCCCGTTACCGGGGAAAGGATGAAGACCTACTCCCCGTTTAAACGGTTGGCGAGACAGGCTCTGCAGATTCCATTTGCAATTCTCGCGGCCGCTGTGCTGGGCTCTTTGATTTGCACATGTTTCAGCATCGAGATCTTCATCTCCGAAATCTACGCAGGACCATTCAAGTCGTATCTCGTCTTCCTGCCAACGGTAATTTTGACGACCGTCATGCCAGCACTGTCGGCTCTTCTCACTGGCTTTGCCACGAGGCTAACCGACATCGAGAACTACGAGACGACAGATGCCTATGAATCGGCAATGATTCAGAAGATCTTCGTCTTGAACTTCATCACGTCGTACCTGCCAATTATTCTGACGGCATTTGTCTATGTTCCATTCGCATCTGTTCTGGTGCCATATCTTGATGTCTTCCAGTTAACCGTCAAGCCTTTTGCTGAAAATGAGAAGCAAATGACGGCACCCACATCCGGCTTCGAGATCAACCCAGATAGGCTCAAGAAGCAGGTAATCTACTTTACCGTTACCGCACAGATAGTGAACCTCGCACTCGAAGTCGTCGTGCCTTACGTCAAGCGACGCGTATTCCGCAAGGTGAAAGAGGTCCAGGCCAACTCCACCAAGAGGAGAGACCGCGCGCAAGACCACACCGTCACCGACCTCCCCGAGGAACACGAATTTCTTACTCGTGTCCGCAACGAGGCTGAGCTCGGCGTGTACGATGTCGCAACCGATTTCCGCGAAATGATTGTGCAGTTCGGCTACCTCTCGCTCTTCTCCGTTGTCTGGCCACTCACCGCAGTCTCCTTCCTCATCAACAACTGGATCGAGCTGCGCTCCGATGCACTTAAGATCACACTCGAGACTCAGCGCCCGATCCCATGGCGCGCTGATTCCATCGGACCTTGGATCGACTCTCTTGGCTTCCTGGCCTGGTTCGGCAGTCTCACATCCGCAGCACTGGTGTATCTCTTCTCCGGTGATGGAGTCGGAACGGATGGAAGCCCCCGACAACTTGCTGGCTGGGCCCTGCTTCTCACCATGTTCTTCGCAGAGCACATCTTCCTCGCAGTGCAACTGGCGGTGCGCTACGGACTCTCAAAGATCGACTCTCCGGGCCAACAGAAGCTGCGCCGCGAGCGCTTTGCGATTAGGAGGAACTACCTCGAGGAGGCGCTCGGAAAAGCGGACGCCGAGCGGTTTGTGGGGGACAGCTTTACCGCTGGAGAGAAGATTGATAGGAAGTCTCTTGAAGGTACGGATATTCTCGTGCCGCCCGGCTACACCTTATGTCGTATTCGGAATGAGGGATGTGGAATTGAAGCTGACGTGACACAGATGAGGCGAGGCGTTCGACCTTGACGGGCCATGGTACCCCTGAGGACAGATTCTGGGCCAGACAGAGGGGCGCCGCAGAAACAATAGGGGTTGGGAGGCGGCTGATTGCGCAGGTGAGTTTATCCTCGGGTCATGTCTCGATACTGGCACTAGTAGCTAACTCCGCGAAGCAGGGCGCGGCAATGAAGGTGAACAAGAAGGACCAGTAGGTGGAAATGGCTCGGAGATAGATTGTTAAGAGGTGGGGTCCATCCGGCAGTTTGCACGCCATGTGGCGCGGTGAGAGATGCCTGGGAGAAGGGGTAGCCGGGAGCCGGAACCACCCAGGGACAACCCGGAGACGGAACCCCCCAGAGGCAGCCGCAGCCGGGACGCCTAGGGGTAGCCTGAAGTCGGAACCCCCCAGGGGAAAGGGTTACACGGCATTGGTAGGCCTATCAGGTATGCATGAATACAATACAAATCCATCTTTTACACCGCTATAGGGGACGGGCAACCCCGATATGCATTTTGCCTATGTGATGGCCCCGTCGGCAAGCCTCGGTAAATACAACACGTGCCAATCTGTTGGAGGAGCTGACGAGAGCCGGACAAGACGAAACATCCTCCAGTGAGAAACACGCAACGGGGGGGCTCAACGAGTCGGGCAACAAACGTGGAACTATTAATACCTCTAGCGCTAGTAAGGCGCGCCGAGCCTCTCCAATCCCTCTACAGCATTTACCCTCGCTCGGGCGTATACGCGGTTACACAGTCGTCTTCCTTCCTTCCTGCCTTCCTTTCCACGCCGTCCCCACCCCATGTTAAGCCCCACTTGGTATCCTCCCCAGGCCTTGAACGCGACAGCCTCCAGCACGCAAAGAAGCAATAGAAGCAGTGGAGCGCGGCCGTGCACCACGTGGAAGCCCGGGAGCGGAGAGATTCGAGTCCCGGAGTGCCGGTTCGTGGGCTTTGACCGGTGGATAAGGGGGAGAGGTGGGTGGGCGTGCGTCATGTGATTGGAGGGTGTGGGGGGGTGTCAAAGCGGAGGGGGGAACGGTAGGGGAGAGTGAGATTCTGCTATGATCTCGAAGTGCATGGAGCCGGGAATGGGGGATGTGGATCCAGATCTGGATATGTATTATCGACAGGGTATGTTTTGTTACTTGAAACGGGCGAGAGAGGGTGTAAATGAAAGACGTTGCGATTTTAGAAACGAGGGACTGGCGGATAATAAGGGCGGGTAAATCTCATGATTGTCGTTGAGATATTACGTATAGGTGAGACTCTGATCGTTGAAGATCGCTAGGACGATCCGCGTCGTTACCATGGATGGTGCCATATATGTGAGAGAGTGGGTTATTATAGTATAGTGCAGCACCTTGAACAAACCACCCCGGTGTGGAAAAAATACATCCGAGAGGTTGTCGCCCCACAAACGGGCGTCGAAGAATTATTATTCTACGAAACCCCAGCAGCGGCGTGCGTCCTGCATGCATGCAGGAGTCCATTTCTTTAAGTTTAACCTTGTTGGGCTGGCTATGTTCTGTTTAAAGTGCTGAAATCACGTGGCTCTGGAATGCCGATGTCGGATAACTTTTCCTTTATCATCAACGTCGAACGTTGCGAAGCCATTTCCAATAACACGTATCCCCCAACAATAAAAGGCTAGCAATAAGCTAGAAGTAGTGCTGACGATGATCTATGCTGGAACTTGCCGCGGAGAAAGTTCTTACAGTCGGTGCGGTGGCAACATTTTGAATCAGGCCAAAAAGCATGGTACTCGAGTAGCGTTACTGATTTCGACAGAAGCAGAAGGTATACTACAAGGGTGGATAATGACTTATCCATATGGAACGAGATCTGCCATTTAAGCCCCATACCACGAATGTCAGGAAACGGTGTGACATTTTGACGCAGGGCTAACGTGGATTTGGAAAGAGGCACGGGAGAGAGAGAGCGCCGCCGCAGTAGTCTCAAATCTAGCGCCAGTAAGCCATAATTGGGAGGTGATCTTCAGCTTGTTGCAAGTGGATTTCACAACTAACTACTTGTTGCACATGTAGCTGCGAAATCCACTTGTTGTTTGCCAACCATTTGGAATATCTCACTCGCGGTTCAATGCTCCTGTTATCACTAGTGTGTTTGTGCAGCGGTCCAGAGCAATCTGGCTTCAGACCAACAGCAAGCACATTAGATGGACAGAGTCGATCGCCTTGTACCAGTGTGCATGCCAGCTGCAGCTACTCATGGCCTACCATCGCAACCTGGAGCAGTAAGTCAGCTATTCATAACCCGCCGCACCAACGAAGAGGAGATGAGCAAAGCCAGGCCACCCCACCTCTGACATTCTCGGTCCTCCTCCCCCACCCCACCGCTAGCCAGCCCTAATATGCATCCTCGAAGACGCAACGGCGCTGTTGTGCTCCTCATTGCGCGTTTCAGCGCCTCGTCATGCGTGGCGTCGTCGGCAGTGGGGCGTCTGTGCGCGTCGGCGGGCCTACCGTGATTAAGAGCATCACTCTGCGCGGTGAGAGGACAGACCAGGGGAGGTGAGCAAGTTGTGGCGTGCTGGTGTTACGGCGAGTAGGAGCGCTATGCATGCGATCGAGATTGCGATGCTGGCCCAGCGAGGAGGAGCGGCTGGCTGCGAATTTCGTCCGTCTGTCTGTCACGTCTCACTCGCCCGCCCGCCTTTGGGGGTCTCGCTACGACTCGGATCTCGGAATACTACAGAGAGAGGGTCTTGGTGTGCTGGGGAACACTGAACCCTACATATACCTCTTCGGGATACGACGGTAACATCCCGTTAGTCGATGCTTGCAGGCCAGTGATAATGCGCGATTTCTCCACCAAGTCTGATCCGTCTCTTTGAGGGATGCGATAGGACGTTGCCCAGGGGAGCATTATGATACGGTCCATCCCATTCATGTCCCGTACTTTCCTTTTCTCTATCCCCTCTCTCTCATCCCCTCCTCCGCCCTTCTGCCTATATCGTCTAAGGTACATAGTCCCGGCGATCTCAAGTGAGACACACGACGACGACGACATAGTTGGATCATCGTATATACGAAGGGTACGTACAAAGCGCCTTTTCCGGTCGATCACAAAAAAAAAGCACAGATGTGCTTTTCTTTGCCCGTCGCTCTCGTCGCCGGCTTGTCTCCGGAGCGCCCATCTGGTAGTGAGCATCTTGTAGCCGAGAACGGGCCGGCGTTTCGGTGAGATTGCAAGTGTCGTCTGTCTACTTGTCTATCCAGAAGGGAGTTGCCGTGAAGGGTGTGCGCGAAAGATGGGGTGGACGGACGGACCGACAAAGAGGCGCTGAGCGATCTCAATCGCCGTTTCGACGTCTCGACGTCTCGGCGTCAACTGAAGCAAGCAATCAGCACATCACACCACATGCACATCATTATGCGAATATATCGTGATGGAAGAACGTTGCATTGATATAGATCTTGATCTAAGTCTCGTCTCGTCCCGCGTCCCCTCGGCTTCGGCGGGCTCGATGGACGAAAACGTGGTAGTGGGGGGTTGTGGTCTAACCCCTGTTCGGCATGCTAGATTGGGCGCGCTGCAGCACAGGGGGTGCTAGTGATAGCTGGGGTCAAGTTAGGCGGCTTGGCATGGACGAGACATTTTACTGTGCCAGATTTGGCATCAGGGAGTTGCGTAACTTTGGAATTGGGGGAGTTTGGGCGCGGTCAATGGCCTCCGTGCCTTGTGGGTGAGTCAAGGGAGAGCTTTGGCGGCGTCGCCTCGGTCCATCTCGCAACTCCCGACACCGGAGGAGTGGGCGACGGGGATTATTTCTCGGCCATCGCCATGCAGGACCTCAGGGATTAGGCCCCGGCCCCTGGATGCCGGGAATTTAAATCGGAGCTTGCGCGTGTGGTGGGTGTGGAGGATTGGGTATGAAGATGTGACGGAGAGGATGTACGTACGCAAGTGTGTCCGTATGCATAAGTGCCCGCATGTTAGCACAGACATGTGAACCGTTGAGCTTTCCGTGATGGTGGTGTGCATGGTGTGCATGGTGTGCATGTATGTGGCCAGGGAGAGAAATCGCTTGAGCTGGTGAATGTGAAGAAGGTCGTGACGGGCCGGCCCAACCCCAATCGGCGATGATAGCTAGCAATGCAGGCCTCGACAGAAGGGGAAACGCGGGCAGATAAGACAACAGCTGCTCCGGGTATGTGAGTGGAGAGCATGGAGCCATACACCAAGGCGGTAAGAAGCCAGGCGTTTCACCACGAGGCACCACGACCAGAGATCTCTGGTTGTGGATGTACTGCCCTGTACAGGGCAGTACTGTACATGGGAACCCGAGGCAACGCCAGGGTCGATGATGGTAATGAGCGGGGAGGAGTGGAGTTGAGGCCGTGGCACGGATACAACTCAACAATGGCTCCCAGCAAGACTTCTCTCCATCTTCATCGTCGCCGTTGCGAGTCCCATTCGCCACGTGTTGTAATTACACTTGCAGGCATCTAGTGCGGCACCTCGGTAGCCGGAGGACACGGACAATGAAAGTCTCCGGCGTACCAGCGAAGAATAATAATTGAGGCGAAGAGTCTGGCCGAAAAGGTGGGGTTGTGTAGGCGCGAATATGGTACTGTACGATGCCCGAGGGTAGAACGGCGGTCATAGCAGTGTACGGTGTGAGGAGAGAATTGAGCTCATCTCCCTCCGTGGCAGAGATTGCGGACCTAGCACCGCCGCTCCATTTCGAGGCCAGTTCGGCATTGGCTCTGTCTGCTGGTCCGTCGTCGTCATCAAACCGCATGAGTCGCGATATGCCAGAATAGAGTATGATGCGCGAAGATTGTTTATACGGAAACGCCGCCTAATGTTCCGCGCCCTTCAGCCTCATGTGGCTCATTCATCTCATATCTCATCTCATCTCTACTCGTCCTTTTCTTCTGCCGGCCATAAATCTCTGATACCTGTTCCCTGCAGCTGCATCGCACCCCGTTAGAAGTAAGAAGGATTGTGGAATCGCTGCCGGTAACGCGCACTGGCAGTGCACGGCGGGGCGGCGCAGATTATCACCTAGTTTCGCGATCATCCAACGTCCCGTATCCGTGAAAGGAGAATGATCTGGCGATGATGCATGCAGCATGTATTGTACTGTCAGAGTGTCTGTTAGTATGGTGGTCTAGTTGCAGGGGGGATATATTTATAAAAAAAAATCCAGGTGGTCGCGCCAGACAGCGCTGGTGCTGGCAACGGCTGGTGCTATTGGTATGTGTTACCTGTGTAAGGGTGTATGATATATGCAGGGTTAAATGAGGAATTGAAGATGGAATTAGGGGGAGATCATGTCACTGCATGCAGAGCACTGGGCACACGGTGTATAGCTATTCTGTCTGTACTCATCGATACCGTCGATGCCGTCGATACCGATGCTGATGATGATGCTGTGCAGAGTGCTGAGTGTGTACAGAATTGTACAGTACAGGGCCTGTGTGTCTGTATGTCTTTATGTCTGTACAATTACAGAGAAGGTAAGAGTTGCGGCCGGCCCATCCCCATCCTGCAAGGTCGCGCTTTCTCTCTATCTCGCTTGCCCATAATTCGATTCCACGATTACCACTAATCTAACCGCCGCCCGCCGCCCGCCGCCGCCGTATTTTCTTCTGTCCACTAACAAAATGCTTCCAGCATGACACATGTACACAAATATACAACCATAATATAAGGACTCTCCACACTTTTAACATGTACTTTTCACCTTGCTGGCCACACCACGTACATACCCCTACCTACCTACCCTTCCACACCGTTAGACCCGTTATACCTTCATACCTTCCTTCTCCATTCAACAAAACTACTGCTGCATACTACACACTACTTCATGCTACCCCACCTCCTACCCACCTCCTACCCACCACCTACCCTACTCTAAAGTACCCCCCTACCCCCTACCCAACTACAACCCTACGACTTCACCCGTCCTTTCCTTCCCTTCCTTCCCTTCCTTTTCTACCCTACGCTACCCTACCTAAACTACCTAAACTACCCAAACTACAAACTCCTAAGCTACTATCACCGTGTACTCACCCCACCATACCTCTGACTCGAATTTCATTCTCATACTGCTCGGTAAAGCCTTCCCTGTCTACTATCCTGTCCATCCTGTCCATCCTTCCTCTCTTTGCCCGTTCCTTTCTCCACTTCTACTCATTTTGCTTCTCTCATCTGCCGTCGCAACCCTTGGCTTCCTTGTCTTTTCTTGTCCATCTCTGGGACTAAATTACTTCACGGAAAAAAAGGCACGCTCCGAAATGCTTCTTTCACATCTGGTACACTAATATCTGCATGCTACTCCTGCCTTAGTACTGGCCACGGCCCTTCCTCGTCACTGCAATTACCCTGTTACTTGGATTGTTATGGCCATGATGCCATCTATCCTCTTCACGGCATCCACCGGCCTTCTCATCCGTGCTTCCCCCCTGCTGCTCTCCCTCGTCACCCTTTATCTCTCATACACACACTCCCACTCCCACTCACACACACCTCCGTCCGCATCTTCGAGTAGGGAATATATTTATTCTACTATTCCTCCCCGGATGCTACTATTACAATTCTCACACATTCTATTCCTCATTTTCCCTTGTCCTCCCGCAGCTTGCAGCCGGCACGTTTACCCACTTGAGCCACATGCAAATCCGCATCTCGGGCCGTGTACTGTGATACAAGAAAAGCGGCTTGATATTTCATTTCACATTCCACACAGGTCACCTTCATACCTCGGCCACACTGTTTTATTTTTGTTTTATTTTATGGCCTGCTACACCGTTTCATAAAGGGAAAAAAAAGTCATATCCTCGCCGTACCAAGCTTCCGAGGGAACATATCCGGACTTAAGGCCCCTCGTATCGCGCTGATACTTTATAACCGCCGCCTGGCCTCTCCATTGGGACTGAACCTGTGATTTATTGCTACAGTTTTGCTTTTACAACCACACCGTCATTCTCGTTACCCAGGAAAGAAAAGCGTCGGACGAGCCTTTTTTGATACAAGGTCTTCGTGCTCAATCATTGTTGTCATTATAATTATTGTGACGGCCGGCCCCAGTTGCTCATTGTCCGAGACCACAAGACCAAGCAAACGGTGGATCAACGTTGTTTGATTAGGCCTTTGTTTGACTGGAATCTTCACACCATACTCCAACTTTATTTAATTGCCAGCGTTTTTCTCTCACGTCGGCTTCGCCCGTCCATCTCCTCCATCTTAGCCGCCGTTTCGGATATTCTGTCTCTCACACCTCGACGCTGCTCTTTCTTCTTCAGTCTCCTCAGGACCCACGCTTGCTACCATCCATAAAAACATTTGGCTTCCAGCTTCTCCCGGACGCACCTTAAATAGCACCTTCGATCTCACCAGCCTCTCATCAGTCTCTCGTAAAGCTTTCAACACATCATTCACCTCGCTCTCATTCATCAAGGTATGTATTCCTCAATCCTACTTTAGAACCTTCCAGTTATCAACTCTCACTTCCACACGAAAACATCACCACTAACACCAACCATAGACAAAATTCGCTGCAATGGCTGTCCCCACGCGTTGCGTCCATTCCTTCAAGATCATCAAATCCGAGAGTTCGCTCATCCAATGGATGTGCAATATGTGCCACTCCGGACCTCACTGGTTCATTTTCGAGTGCAAATACTGCAAGTTCAAGACCTGCAGAGCCTGCACCAACCTCTGCTAGACGATCGGGCGTATGTCTCACCTCTCCCTACCATAGTATCATGCCACTGACTAGTATTTAGAACATTGCCCAGATCGTCTGTGCGCGAACAACGCGCACGTCTGTTTCAGCACCACGACGCCACGAATCTACTTGTTTCGCTCAATTGTCAGCACTAGACATTCATCTCCTTCAACGATCTCCTGGTATCCGCAAAAAGTTTGGACTTTCTTTCATGTTTCGGGATGGGGAAAAGGATGGGGTGGGGGCATTGTTTTCGGATTGTTCGGGTTTCCTTTGTTTCGGGTCTGGGGTCTGGGAGGCGTCAATTGCATAGACGGGGGGACGGTATGGGATTATGGGGGGTTTGGGTTTCTTTGTTGTGTTTCTCTCTCTTTGTGTGGGCGTAGGATGGGCCGCTCATGCCTCGGTATGATCATTGTTGTTACTTCGTCGTAGCGACGATGTTTCATCTCGACTTCCTGTCACCCCCGCACAGTTTTCCTCAAGAATTAGACGTCCCACGGCGCTTTTAGATTTCTATCAATCAGTCACCAAAAATTCACAGGATTCATATCCAGGGTCTCCATTGTCTTGCTGCAAAGCCTCCCCCCTCCGTGCTCTCCCGTCCACCTTCCTAACACGCGTCCAGTGCCGAGCTCCCCACCCCCCACCCACCGCCCGCAACGTTGCCTTGATTTTTCGCTCGTCGCAGAAGAAAAGCAAAAAATATCGAATTATCGAATGATCGAATTCCGCCCCTGCGTCAACAACCGCCAACCAGGCAGTACCCGTGACGTCGTCTGGCGGCGTCGCTTCCCGCAGGGCAATGTCGTGTAACACCGCATCTGCGACGCGAGGTCGCACGCACCAGCGTGCGTCGATGCAGGTGTGCCGCGGGTATTTATAATCGATCTGAGACCTCCGCCCTTTCGGCGGGGGTATGGATCGAGGCGCTGTTGTCTCAAAGCGCACAGATATTGGATGGGGGCCCGGGATCGCCGCTCTCTACAACTATATGGGATTGGGGGCAAGATTTGAGGGGCCGTTGACGTAAGATTTGCTTGGGGTCTTGCCATAGACTGTTCGACTTGCGATGGTGGGCCGCGTGCGTTTGCTGAAAGTGCGGTGTGGCGTTCTAGAACATCGCGAGAGGCATCGTGGCCGGCGGCGTTGGTTTGGGGTGCACGACGTGCCGAGACTAAGGCCCATCGTGGAAGCTCGCGCTGGGCTATGGTGTGTAATTGTGGGCGGTAGATCTGGATGTTGTGGACGGGGTGCGGACGGCTGCTGGGTTGGAGGGATGGCTGGGGATGCACGAGAGAGCGCGTGGTAGGTAGGGGTGTGGGCGTGCTACCTGAGGTGAAACTACCTCGTCCGACGGTGTAGATGGGACCAGGTTGCTCGAAGCTTCTTACGCATACAAGAGAGGCTGTTATTGACGGGAGCAGGCACAAGTTCCAATGTCCATGACAGATTTGTGGCTTGATATAGCAAGCCATGGATTCACTTGTCTCGTGACCCCTTATGCATCCTTCCGTCGTCATAGATCCAGCTGGGACAGGGTAGATAGGATGCCGTCCTCCTGTCATGACAGATTGGTAGACCCGCCATACCGGCAATGTCTCAAACATTTGAAGAGGCTCTCCGGATGCATCGTGCTGCAGGTTCCATCCACATAGCTGTGTGAAATTAATCCAAAGGAATTAAGCTCTCGCTCTTCTATAACCGGAGAGGAACACAACATTCTGCCAGGCACCGTGGCCATATATACGCATTCTCTTCGAGCACGACGTCATTCGGCCTCGATTTTCATGTGGCGTCGATCCTCCTGCAAAGAGCCGCGTTCGAGTAGTATTTGGAGACTCGGGAGTTATATATAGGAAGAGAGTCACAGGCCAGTTTCCAGACACGGAAGTTTATGATATGGTACATGGCATCGCCTAGGCCACATCGTCCTGCACCGGCCACCTCTTCCAACAGCTTCTGTTGTTTCAGGGACGGCTCAGGCTGCAAGGTCCCGTTGCTCGATAGACGTTAGATTCAAATGCCGTGCCATAGACTTGGGCGGTGGTATGATAAGGGATGTCGGCGAGGGGATTGGGATGGACATGCATGCCAGCTCAGGAGCGGTGAGGGCAACATCTGTGTATCTTTAGGTATTTGCAGATGAAATTTGTATTTTTAGTAGGAAATGGACTGATACATTAATGGATGATCGATAGATGAGCCAAGGACTCTAGTTGACTCTGTGGCCATGGATTATCATGCTTGGCAGTAGCACTGATTGCCAGATCTCCAAGTTTCCACGTTTGTGTGTAATTATGTAAGTTTCCCTACAAACACATTTCTGTATTCAGATACTTCTGTGTCTGGGAGTTTGGAAACCCCCAGGATATATCACAACACTGTTTGTGTGCCCTTAGAAACTATGCTATGCCCATCCAGGCCAGTCGAGTTTGGGGGGCGAATATTGAGCGTGCCATGCACCCGATCCATTTTGCATCTTTACTTGCATATTTTAACATTGGAATTGTATTTCATGCTCTTTATTTGCGACATATCAGTCTAATACATGGAGAATAATTTTGATATTGGAGTTAAAAGGATGTTCATCAAGCATTTTGCCAAGAGTCCCAGGGAGCGCGGCTTATCTTCTCGCCGACTGGATTGTCAGAAGTGTCACAATCAGTTGTTGGCACGTGATGTGTAAATGGGAAGGCGTGGCGCTTGTCCTGATCAGGGTCTTTTATCCCCGCCATTGGCTTATGTAATCGACGAGGCTGCATGATGGATGACTACCATTCTTAACTTCCAGCTCTGTCGATGCCTTTCCTTTCTTCCTTTTCACGTTTCTTTGAAAACTAAGATCCGTGGATCAAAGTTATCTCACGGAGGCATCTCAGTAACTCGACGGAATGACTATCTTCAGCCAGCGACGAAGTGCCTCGAAGCCCGAGTCAACGGAGCCGCCATCGTCGAAGCCTCGTGCTAATCACCGCATGGATGATTACCTATTTGATGACATAAATTGGCCCGAGGATGATGAACTAGAAGTATGTGAAAATGAGGGTCGCGGCCTTAGCGTTTCCTCAAACAGGGGCAGCGAGCTTGAGTTGTGCCGCAACGCATCGCGCTGGGCAGCCCAGGTGAGAATAGGCCTCGGGTATCATTGATATGTTGCGTCTGACATGATCTAGGAGTCATCCGAGCACTCATCTACCCCATCTGCCACTTCTGGTGAGAACTGTGGCGAAGAGGAGAACGTGGAGCAGTGCGCCAGTGGTCGTATTGGTTCCGGAGGCTGTCGGTTCTCGAAGGAGGCCCGTAGCATCTTGAGGACTTGGTATCATGAGCATCGAGAGAATCCATATCCTACAAGCGAGGAAAAGGACGAACTCGTTAACATGAGCGGGCTGAAACGCTCGCAAATATCGCTGTGGCTGGCCAATACTCGCAGGAAGAACCGAGCTCGTGCCAACCAGAAGCAGGCAGCTAACGCGTCTACCAAACAACGTTCATTCGGAGAAATGAACCCCCTTGATCGATGGAAGGTCACCCCTATTGAACTCGAAGCCGTTTCTCCACCAGTTATTTTGGCCGTTTGCGAGGACAATCAGCTGAAGCTGTTCGATCCCATTGACGAAGAATTCGACTACTATCCGTCGGCGCTCTTCAATGCCGAACAGACAAAGTCGAAGCCCAACAACTACGACGCTGCCCGTTCTATTACAACTTTTTCTCACAATGATTCTTACTTTGCCCAATCAATGGCTAGTTATGAAACAGGACTGACTAGCACCCTTGGGGGCTCGTCACTTTCGGACCAGACATCCTTCTCATACTCGTCGCTCAAGCTCCCATACAGTCACATAACCCCCGGAGACCGTCGTCGCCGTAGGGTTAACCCAAGCAAGCCGCCAAAGCCCACCGCCAAAGCAAAGGCTCGCCCATTCCAATGCA
The DNA here is from genome assembly GCA_030180035.1 of Pseudogymnoascus sp. SDFLT0511. Classification (NCBI taxonomy): domain Eukaryota; kingdom Fungi; phylum Ascomycota; class Leotiomycetes; order Thelebolales; family Thelebolaceae; genus Pseudogymnoascus; species Pseudogymnoascus sp. SDFLT0511. Next base: position 786,360 of record JASCQD010000008.1, on the reverse strand, counting down.
CGTTCTGCCCCGATTCTACATTTGCGACCAAACATGACTGGCAGCGCCATGAGAAATCCCAGCATTTGAGCCTGGAGACTTGGGTCTGTTGTCTCTCGGGTGGAATTATTGATTCCGCGATCAGTCCACTTTGTGCATTCTGCGATCTTCCAAATCCAACAAAGCAACACTTGGAGACGCACAACTTCTCGGCGTGCCAAATGAAAGAACCCTCAGAGCGCACGTTCTATCGTAAAGATCATTTCCAGCAGCATCTCCGGCTTACCCACGAGTGCAAGCTAAACACCCGAATGGAAGCCTGGAAATCGGAAGTAAGCAATGTCAGGTCTCGATGCGGCTTCTGCAGTGCTATTTTCACCACGTGGGCTGGGCGTGCAGAGCACCTTGCTTCACACTTCAAGTGTCGAGCCACGATGAAGGATTGGGTCGGAGACTGGGGGTTTGAACCGCACATCGCCGCACTTGTGGAGAACGCACCTTCAGCAGCGCTACTTCTTGAGCCCCTCGGCAGTTTCCACTCCACGCCGAAGATCTCAGCTTTTGATGCATCACACATGCCTCCGCCACCACTATTCTCAGATATGCCTGTCGTAGATATGACTTCGAACAACTACCAGTTCGGTGGCACGGGATCTTACGCCACACCATTGATAGACTTCAATGCCAACGTTCACTTAGCGGATAGTTCGATGAACTTCCCTGACACTGGAATGTTGGATTTCGATACCACAGATACAGTTGATTGGGCGCAATTTGCCCCGCAGAACACGGCCTGAGGCCGACTTCTTGTTTTCAATTACTTTTGTCATACCACGTCTGTTTTCAACGGGTTCACGGATTGTTGGGGCGTTTATTTCATACCATTACTATTCTGTGGTTTTTGCGGCGGCATTTGGTTCAACACGCACAAGACGGACGTGTTCAGGACTCGGTGTGCACGTAATTTTCAACCTATAAAACTGGGCACAATAATATTGGTTGCCGGATCCCGCTGGGTTCCTCATGGGGAGTATAGGATCTCTCCCTATTTGGGCAGCGGTCAAATATTGGTGACTGGACGTCACATATATACTCGGAGTTTCTACTAGGAGTAGAGTCTGGGGTTCACGATTTATGATAATTTTCTGTTCATAGAAAACAACTCCTCCCTATCAGAATTTTGTCTTACATCTTTGCGTGCTCTTTTTTTGTGACAAGTCCATCGTTAACAAATTTATCGGCCACGTTTCTCCATCCACAGCCATTCCTTCAGCCTCAGAAATGACTAAACAAGCCAAGAGCCCCGTTTCCGCTTTCGCTCCTCCTCGCCGCCCTCTGGATTTCTCCGCCCGGCCTTCTCTCTCTCGCCAGGTAATCCTCCGAACCAACTCGCCCGTTTCGCACGCTTGGGCTCTGATGGATCTGCAGATACTTGAGTTATATTCCCATGATTGTCTTCTGTTGTTTTCTTAGTTTGTTTCTCTTTCTGTGTAGGCAATCCTCCAAACCAGCTCACCCGCTTCGCTCGCACCTGCTCTGAATGATCCGCTGGCTCCGGACCTGTCACTATCTCGCTGAGTTCGAAGGTTTCGTGGGTTTGTTCGTCCCTCTTCGCAGGTACTCCTCCGAACCAACTCCTTCGGTTTGAGCGTTTTCGCTCTAATGGTTCAACAGGCTCCGGAGTTACTTTTCCATGGCTGTCTTCGAAGGAAAATTCGGTTCGCTCCTCTTTCTCTGGGTGTAATACTCCAAACCAGCTCTTCCGCTTGGAACCCTTCCGCTCCAATGGATGGATATGCCCTGGTATTGACTTTTCATGGCTATCTTCTGAAGTTCGTACACCCCTCTCGGTGGGGTGTCCTGGAAACCAGCTCCTCCGTTTTGAACCCTTCCGCTCCAGTGGATGAACAGACGCAAGAGTTACTTTTTCGTAGCTGTCTTCTAGATCTTCTTTGGATTGTGCGTCCCTCTCGGCAGGATGTCGTCCAAGCCAGCTCTCCCGCTTCGAACCCTTCCGCTGCAGTGGAAGAACGTTGCCCGGGGTTAACTTTCCAGGATTCTCTTCTGAAGTTCGTCCCACCCTCTCGGCGGAATGCCCTGGAAACCAACTCCTCCGTTTCGAACCTTTTCGTTCCAGTGGGTGAACATTCTCTTGAATTACATTCCCGGGGTTATCTTCTAGATTGACTTTGGTTTCTCCCATCATCTCGGCGGAATGCCCCGGAAACCAACTTCTCCGTTTCGAACCCGTCCGTCCCAGTGGATGAACATTCTCTTGAATTAACTTTCCGGGGTTACCTTCTGAATCGTATTTAGTTTGCTCCACCCTCTCCGCAGATTGTCCTAGAAACCAACTCCTCCGTTTTGAACCCTTCCGCTCTAGTGGATGAACAGTCTCTTGAATTGACTTTCCAAGGTTATCTTCTGAATCGTCTATAGTTTGTCCCGTCCTCTCGGTGGAATGTCCTGGAAACCAACTCCTGGGTTTTGAACCCTTTCGCTCTAGTGGATGAATATTTTCTTGAATTAGCTTTCCAGGGTTATCCTCTGGATTGTCCTTAGTTTGTCCCACTTTTTCGGCTGAATGCCCTGGAAACCAACTCCTCCGCTTCGACTCCTTCCGCTCTAGAGGATTAACAGGCGCTCGAGTCAATATTCCATGGTTGTCTTCTAAGTCTTCTTTACTTGGCTCGTACTTCTCTGCGGGACGCCCTCCAAGCCAGCTCGTCCGCTTTGAGCGCCTTCGCTCTAATGGATGAGAAGTCCCTGGAACTATCTTTTCCTGGCTGTCCCCAAACGCTTCCTCAGTTCGTTCCTGCCTCTTGGTAGGTAAACCTCCAAACCAGGTTGCCCTCTTTGAGTTCTTTCGTACTAATAGATCAGCGGGTTCTTGAGCTACATATCCGATACTTTCCATGGAGGATTCTTGTGTTTGATCTTCCCTCATGCTTCCTAGTCCTCCAAGCCAGCTCAATCGCTTACCGTTCATCCCCGACTCAGCGCCCTGACTTTTTCTCCTCTCTTGTATATTCTCCCTCTTAGCGGGCAATACTCCAAACCAGCTCTTTCTCTTAGAACGCTTTCTCTCTAATGTGACAGCTGGCTCTTGGGCTATATTTTCTTTAGTGTCTTCCAGTAAGATCTCGGCCTGCTCCTCTTTGGCTCCCTCTTCTTCGTCACCTTCCTCTTCGGTCCCCTGCTCGTCCGCACGCTCTGTATACACTTCTTGCCACGTTGTCAAGATTCGGGAGGCACCCTCCAGCTCAATCTCTGCGAATAGTTCTTGCATGCGCGTCTCATGGTCCTCAGGTCCGTATGTCTGAGTTGACACCAGCGGATCCACTGTTACTTCGGTCGTCTTCTCTACCGTCTCTTCGGTGGAAGTATTGTAATCTTCCAAGCCACTGCCGGTCATCAATTTACCAAATGGAGTTGTTGAGAAGTGCTTGTAGGACTTGGTAAAGTCAACTGGTGGAAGATGGGCAAAATCTGCACTATTGCGTTTATAGACTTTTTTGGTCTTCTTGCCATGGTTCGATGAGAGCTGGCCGGCTGGCGCAGACTCATCATCTAAAGGTTCGAAAAACCATCTGACGATTGGAATATCCTCATGCACGTGTGGTGAATATCGGACGCTTGCACTAGAAGGCATAGAATCTTGGTCTTCAATGAAATGTTCAATATCTTGGTCATAAAACATTGAGAGGGGGCCTATGTCAAGATATTCCATGCCATGGTCCGAAAATACTGAGGGTTGATTATTAGGGGGTAATTCTGTGTCGTCTCCGAAATACCTTGAGGCTACGTCTTGGAGGAGATATTCCATGCCTTGACCAAAATAATGTGAGTCTTGGTCTCCGATTTCCCAGTCTTCGTTTTCAATTTCTGTGCCCCAGTTTTCAATTGCTAGGTCCTGGTTTTCTTCTGGGTCTTTGTTTTCAATTCGGCTCTCTGTATCTTGGTCCACGGCCATTGTGACATGGTCTTCAATGGAAGATTCAACGTTTAAGCATTGCACACCTTGGCCCAAATATATCGAGCCTTGGTCGGGTTCGATATCTTTGCCAGAAAACATTTCGATGGAGCCTATGTCGGGAGATTCCATGCTTTGGTTCAAACATATTGAGGCTTGGTCGGGTTCGATATCTTGGCCAGAAAACATTGTGATGGAGCCTATGCCGGGAGATTCCATGCTTTGGTTCAAACATATTGAGGGTTGGTCTTCGATGAGAGATTCCATGTTATGGTCCGAAAGCGTTAAAGCTTCGTCAAAAGCGGGAAATGCCTCGAGTTGGTCGGAAGACGCTGGTTTGTTATTCTCTTCGTAGAAACTGTGACTGTGGTTTTCTGGCTTCCCCTGTTCGAAATTTTGAAGCTTGTCGATGGGACTTGTGCGGTTGTCAATGGTGGTCGGCGTACATGCCCTTAGCGACTCCGTTCCAGTATCGCTATTGCAGTCTCCTATAACTGGAGACCTCCATGCTTCCACTGGGGTTAAGAACCGACGTTCTTTTAAAAGTTCAAGTGCCCTTTCTGCCTCAAGAATGTCCTCTGGCGCGGTGGTACGGAAGGTTGGATGGATGCCAATTTGTCCTTTCTTTGGGATGACATTACCAAATGGGGAATTCTCCTTGAACAAAAGCTCTGAAGGGAGATACCTGAGTGGATCTTTTAACTTGCGAATCACGTAAACCGGGAGATTCGGCTGTGACAGGTTTACCATACCCGGCGGCAAACGAATGCCCAGATGAAACCTAGCCCTAAGCCAGAAAGGTAAATTCTCGACGTCGACCTTTGGCTCTGGTGGCTCGTCTCGACTCCTCTTCCTGATTCTATACCCATTGGGTGGCTGTTCAACAGACCGTTGTGGTGGCGCCTCTGTGCTTGGGTGGTTGTTAACAAGGTCCAATGCTAAATTTTCAAGTGAATCAAAGAGGTCTCCGATGTTAGCACCGATTTGATTTGGGTTCGTGGCACTGTTGGCCAATTCATGCGGCCCAGATTTACAAGAACGCTCAATTGATGCCGATCTGCCATGGGTCATACCACGTTCGGATTTGCGAGAATCTTGAAATGGATCAGATCCTTTGATGGATAGGGGTTCAGAACATCTGCTAACTGACGAGTCTCCGCCATGTTGAGACGGCTGGATGGGCAACATGCGATATTCATAGTCCATAGGGTGAATGGGGATTTCGTTGATCCATCCATTGGAGTACACAATGTCATATTCTGGTGGATCTGGTGGAGACAATTCTGGTGCGTCTGGAGGTTCAAGGAATTGCTCGTATCCCCAAACTGGCGGGCTTTGGCCATCTCGAAGTGATGATGTGTCGGGTAGCCTGAATAGTTCATAATCAACAAGACGACGAGTCGGTAGAAAAGGATCCTCCGATTCAAATGATGGCTGAGGCAATTCTGGTGCGTCTGGAGGTTCGAGAGGCTGTCCCCAAACCGGCGAGTCTCGGCCATGTTGATACGCTGTGTTTTGTTGCCTAAGTGGTTCGAAATCGATAAGGCGGCGAGTGGGAAGCTGATTCCTTCTACGACCAAATGCCAACCCAGATGATTGAGAAGAATCTGAGGAGTCTTGGGATCGCTTCTCTCCCTCGACTGGTGTTGGCGAAAGTGGTGAATCCATGTTGTTGTTATGGTTTCATCGGAGTTTAAGGTACAAGGTTCAGAACAAAGGATCCATGGTGCACTTTGAGTTATGCTTCTTGTCGTTTGCAAAGGTCTTTCATGTCTTAATTAAGACATATACTCGTGTGGTGTCTGCTCTGTGGTGTTGAGTAAAGAGCAATGAAAATGAACCAGCAGTTGTGGGTGATATTTTTAGTGTGTTTGTGGTGTTGAATGGAGTTGACGGCGGTGAATGTAGTTGCACTTCTAAAATAGGAGTGGGGTGAGGCAGACGCGTAAGAGAAGTTTATTGAACGAGCCTACAACTCAGATCAAATCCCAAGATCTCAGAGTCGGGGTTTACAGTTCTGAAGTTGAAAATTGCACCATAACAAGTATTATCAACTTATCAAGACCTTGTCATCTGAGAACTCTGCGGCATATAGTAAGTAGAGCCTCTAAAGAATAATACATATAGGGTCTATAAATCAATAATAATAATAGTAGAGGTATTTTATCCCAAACGGATTATTGTTTTAATGTTTTACTAGAGTGAACTTTTTAATCCATTCCAAGAAAATAAATTTATTAAGTCATCCGGCTCGAGAATATTGGCCTTGCTAGCTCACAACTAATTATACAGATATAACATACAATAAATGCTCACATCCCGAATCACCCAGTCAGCAAACCAGATAAATCTACACATCTCGCTCTCTCGGTCCCGAGACCCTCTCAAACTTTTCAAAAGCCATAATAAATGTCCCACGTCCACCGGTTAAACTCCTTAGGTGCTTCAAATACCCCACCATCTCCTTTAACGGCACCCTGGCCCTGATATGCCTCTGTTGCCCAACATTTGCCCCTGATAGATCGTCGTCTCCAAACTGCGTCGAGCCAGCGAATGGGTCTGGAGGTGCATAGATCCTAGAGACGTCAACCGCCTTCTCATATTCTCCAGTTGTTTCAGTAGCTTCTTCATCCCCGAGAGAGATAACGTGGCCGCCGCGAGCAGATGAGATGTCGTGGACGATATTGCCCATGTTACCCTCATCACATGAAATTACAACATCCATGACTGGTTCCATTAGGCTGATAGAATCGTTGTCAAAGGTCTCCTTCAATGCGGTTTGCACAGCTTGGTGAGCAGCCGAGCTTACAGCAGCTGGGTGCGTATCTTTGCCAAATAGGTCACGCGACACCAAGAAAGTCAAGTTGGCGTGAGTAGAGGTCATGGGGAAGCGTCTTCGAGGACCGCGTGCTAAAGCAGCAGAAGCGCCGTTTATGAGCGCAGTGCGGAGTTCAGAAAGAGGCAGTTCTTGAGGAAGAGAATAAGCAGTGTGTCTATCCTCAGGGTCGACCATCTCAACATTTACAGTAATAAAGTTGCCATCCCTCTCAGTAGCGTCTATCAGAGAAGTATTCGTCATATCGACAGGTTCAACAAAGGCAGCACAACCCGCCTTTCCTTTCTTGCCCGCGATCTCGCGATCTATGAGTGAGTGGTGCGTGGTTGACGAGGATTGGACGCATTCGCGATATCCGATTTCAATCGAGCCCATAGTCGCCTTGGCCTTGAAGTCATTAACGAGTCTATCTCGAGCAATTTCAAGATGTAGTTCGCCCATGCCGCTAAGAAGCATCTGTCCAGATTCGTCATCAACACTGACATGCAACGAGGGATCTTCCCTGAGTAGCAACGCAAGGATCTGCTCGACATTCTTTTCTTCGCTTATGCTATGTGGTTCAATAGCCGCGAAGAACACTGGAGGCGGTACTTCTATAGGGCGTAGATGTAGGTTATCCAGCGGTGCAGGTGGGCCGGTTTTGGGGTTCGATCCAGTGTAAGTGATTAGTGTATCGCCAGTACGCGCGTGTTTAAGTCCAACAATGACACCGATCTGGCCTGCTGGAATTGATTGGATTTCTTCTGCGTCCGAAGCGTACATTTGAAGCAGTCTGCCGGCACGCTCAGTGACGTGGAGAGATGTATTCCACAATGCCGAGTTCCTATTCAGTGTTCCGGAATATACACGTACATAGACCAGAACTCCACGCTTCGGATCGTTGACCACTTTAAACGCAAGTGCGCAAGACTCGATGTTTCCTCCTATATTGGCTGATCCTGGTCCATGCAGGCGCTTTGGCTGCTTGGACGATTTAGACTGCTGTATTTGGAGCCTGCCGTTTAACAAATCAGGCAGTGTGCCCTTCAAGGAACCGGCCGTGATCTCTGCAGGTGGCCGCTCATTTGGATCCGGAAGCAAATCATCAACTGCGTCCAGAAGTGGCTGGACGCCAATATTGCGGAAACTGGCACCAGCAAAAACTGGGATTAGTCGGCCAGATCCGTCAATGATACACCGGCGCAGACTATCCCTGATAGCTTGCGGTGCAATGGCCATTGGATCGTCGTCGCATTCGAGCCATGTAGTGAGTAGGTGTTCGTCAAACTCGCAAAGAACCTCAACTAGCGCCAGTCTTGCCTTTCTCAGCTCTGCTGCAAACTTTGGGTCTGTTTCCTTAAGGCTTTCTAGACTGCACTTCTGGATGGCCTTTCCATCACCTCCTTCGGTCCATTTTAAAGCGCAGAGCTCGACAGCGTCGCCAACTCCTTGAAATCGACCTTTCCCCCCTTCCCACCACGGTATTTGGCAAACAGCAGGCCATCCTCGCAGTCGTGAGCCAATCTCTTTCACGGTTCGCCCAAATGCAGCTCCATCACGATCAAGCTTGTTGACGAAAGCGATTCTTGGGATGCTGTAAAGATTTGCCTGAGCCCAAACTTTCTCGGTCTGGGCTTCTACACCAGCAACGCCATCAAGAACGCATATGGCCCCGTCAAGAATTCTTAGCGAGCGGAGGACTTCGAATGTGAAATCCGCGTGGCCTGGCGTGTCGATCAGGTTGATTGTATGTGAAACACGTGATTTTTGGACAGACTCGGTCAAATCTTCAGATGAGCCATGCTGAATTGGAGGCCAGTGAAATGTTACTGCAGCAGATTGAATAGTAATTCCGCGGGCCCTCTCAGCAGGTAAAAAATCTGTGACTGTCGATCCATCGTCGACATCTATGAGGCGTTAGTATATACTTTATTCCCCACCCATATTCTATAAATGTATATGTTTATTAGACTCTTCAGCATGATATGGCATAAATGGAAGGAGACTTTGGGAGCGAGCTGATCTTGAAATTTCCATCGACAATACTAACCTCCTATTCGACGTGTGACACCACTGTAATAGAGCATACGCTCAGTTGTGGTTGTTTTTCCCTATCTATATTAGAATATATAGACAAGCTTTGGTTTTTATAAAGCTTACGGCATCAATATGGGCGATAATGCCAATATTTCGAGTTCTTTTGATCTCGGCAGTGTGCCCCGAATTGCAATTACTCGAGCTGCTTGAAAAGACACGCAAACGGCAAACGCTTATGAGATTGGATCTCAGAAAAGAGGACCGCCATGATACATGGGCCGCTCTTGAAGAATAAAGATGCATTACTTAATCTACATCGATAAAACGTCCAAAGCCATGGGATATATGCGTCTAGAACGGAGGGTTGTCATTACATCGCTTAGCTCGGCTCCCCGCGCTTACGAGTTCCACTATCGCTACCTTGGTCGTTGAACCCAGGCGACCATTCCCTCGAACTCCAGCGACCATTGGAACCACCACTCTGCCCAGCAAATCTAGTCGGCGATCTGCCTTGAGGAATACTTTTGCGCACACGCTGACCGCGGTATGTTAATCCCCAATGCCAGTCGTTTTATTTTACAATCGCTGACGTCGTAAGCTCCAGGCCCCAGCCGCCCTTCCCGTATTTCGGGGTAAACGCAAACGAGTATGGACTATTCATCTTCCTTACACGATGGGGATAACCCAGCCGAAGCATCACCATGGGGCTCATCTCCAGCTCCGTCGCCACAGCACAATAGGTCTACTTTCAACCCTACGCCGGAAGCGCCTGGTTCGCCTGTGTACGGCCAAAATCGAGAACATGGCGACAACTACACTAGTGACTCGGGCATTGCCGGAGAACCTGGTCTGCCGGATGAAGCTGGAAATGCTCATGCGTATAGCCAAGGGCAGGGCAGTACTGAGTCAAATGCAGAACATGCACCCCAACAACCTGGCGAGCAGCAGCCGTCAGGTCACCCAGAACAGCAGCGACACGCACATCTGGGCCAAGATGCACAAAAACAGCAAGGAATTTCTCGACCTGCTGCTAGGCAGGGCCCTCATTATAAACTGCAGGCAAAGATAACTGGTTTGGAACGAGTTGGCCGGAAAGATCCTATATTGCGATTTGACGTTCATGTACGTGTGCTGTTTGCCTTGATTTCTATTCCAGGCGCCTTATGCTAACTAAAGTAGACCAATCTTCCTGCTTTCCGAACTACACAGTTCCGTGATGTGCGCCGCACTCATTCAGAATTTATCAAACTCGCAGACCATTTAATTTCGTCAAACCCCGAAGCAATCGTCCCAGCTGTGCCACCTGCACTAACTTCCGCTGGAGCCGGCACCGATGAGGATGAGGCGCGCGTGAAGGCATCACTACAACGCTGGCTTAATTATGTCTGCGGAAACGACGTATTAATGCGCGACGACGAGATGGTACTTTTCGTGGAGAGCGATTATGGATACAGTCCAATGGTAAAACGGAAACAACCCGCGACTGGTGTTCGGCGGAAGGTTATCAAGCAATTTGCTCCACCCCCCGACGACACCCCAGAACTTGAGGATGCCCGCCCTGCTATTAAACAGTTCTACTTGGGTACAATGGACGCTGGACACAAGGTAGATAGACTTGTCAAGGCTCGCAAAGGTAAGTTATTAGGTCTTATTTTACAACATTTGCTAACAGAGTGCAGGACTTGGATTGGCCGAATCTGACTTTGGTGTCAAGCTTGGCACTATGAGTATTCAGGAATTGCACGGTGGATTAGCAAACGCATACCGGAAGCTGGGGAAAACCATCCAAACAACAGGCGACTACCATGCTGCCCAGGGAACTGCCGAAGCTACCACAATCGGAGACCCTCTCGCGTACCATTCGGAAGACGCCTTTATTGTCAAGGAAACCCTTACGAACCGCCACATTCTGATGCGCGAGCTCTTACAAGCTGAGATTCTTTCCAAGGCCAAGGTTGACGCCGCCGACCGCCTCAAAGTCTCGTCGTCCGTGAAGCGTGAAAAGGTCGATGAGGCTATTGCAGCCATGGATAAGGCTCGTTCTAACGAGCTTCACTTACGCGCGAAGACGCAGCGTGTTACAACGAATTTAGTCCAGGAAACTCGTCGTTGGTTTACCCGCACCACCATCGATGTGCGTGCGTCTCTACGTGAGTATGTACTCCGGGAGATCGAGGCAGAGCGCAGAACTCTTGCTACGCTCGAAACTATTCGCCCCGATATACGCGCCATTGATGCATCTGGTGGGCTGAGTAGGTTGGGGAGAGAATCACACCCAGCAGCACGACGAGCCAGTTTAGCTGCCAGCCAGGGGCCAAAGGGCGACGCTTGGAGTGGAGTGCCAAGGAGACCTGACGCCAGTCGCAATGTCTCCAGTACCATAACACCCGGTGGTGATGAAGAAACAGCAGAGGCCAGCGCCGGAAGAGGCCGGGCGATGAGCGGTGGAAGTTCAGGGGGGCTATCTGGAGTGAAGGAAGAAGAGGACGATGACCGTGTTGATGCCAGGAATGCGGCAAGCCGCTTGGCTACGAGCACTTTTTAGTTGCAATAAATACCATCTCTGTTACTTGAAAGGCCTTAGCTTATTTATTTGCGTTGTACAAAGAGCAGTGCTGTACATAGTCTTGTCTTCTAAGTGATAAATACATAAATGCACAAATGCACCCCCACTGACTTCAAAAGCTCAAATCTACGTCATGCCACGTGACCAGTAGATCGGCATTGCGCTAGGCCAAGTGCGAAATCACAACCGCGTCAGAGGCAAGCTGCCCAGTCGCGTGGCGCGAAATAAATTCCACATACAACTGCAAGGCTAGGCTACCTTGCGAAACCACCAACACAGTTTCATCTTCATATTTCACAAGCTGATTCATCTGCAGAACCTTGTACCCAAACACACGCCACAACTTCGCCGGAAGTCAACTAATGCTTCCAGTTAGTCATTCACAATGACGGATTGGAGCAAATTGAAGGTGCCGGAGCTCAAGGCTGAACTCAAGTCAAGAGGGCTGTCGCAACATGGATTGAAAGCTGCCCTTGTTGCCAGGCTGGAAGAATCAGACCATGGAGCTGGCGCTCAAAGTGGTGAACCTGAGTTGACGAAGCAGGACGACGGCAATGAAAGCATTCAAACCAATACCGTCGACAACAGCCCACAAGCGGAGAAGGAGGCACCGCAACCCCCAGCTGAGATCGACAGCGCACCGAAACGATCGGATGAACCATCTACACCAGAGGACTTGAACAAAGATACACAAATTAAGGCGGATTCCAAACTGGGCGCTCCGGCGCAACAAGAACTCACCCCCACTTCTCAAGATGCGCCAACACAGGATCGTTCATTAGCCGAAACCCCTGTCATTGACGCTCAATCAACTCAAGATATTGAATCGCGCAAGAGGCGCTCATTATCTCCTGCCCCTGGCAGCTCAGAGACCTCACGGAAACGCCAGCGCCGAGACACAGAACTTCCCTTCACCGACGTTGAGGGACGACACGACGACAATGACGTGGCGATTTCAGAAGGAGATGCACAATGGGTTGAGAAGCATAACAACGTCGATACTGCGGTAATCAATGCTGAATCGGAAGAGGTTGCAACGACCGGGGGTGTGGAGAAGGGTTCTGCAATTGTGGATGTTGGAAAGGAGGAGGTCGTGGTGGAACATGCAGTTGCGCCGAGACAGGAATCCGTCGAGGAGAGCTCGGAAAAACCGACGGAAGACTCTCGTGGCAGGCACAGAGAGCGTAGCTATAGGTCGCCTTTGGGTCCTGCCCACCGACGCTCAGAAGACCGCCAAGCAGGCAAAGACCACGATATGGCCGATGCAGAGCAAGAGCGCAGTGTCGCGCCAGCCATTCACCCAGCTACCTCAGCTCTCTACATCAGGAATTTCCAGCGGCCACTAAACCGTACGCAACTTAAAGACTACATTGCTGAACTTGCGGCTGCGCCAGGCCAGTCTCCAGATCCCGATGTCATAGTAGACTTCTTCCTCGATTCGATTTGCACGCACGCGTTCGTCTCGTTTTCCAACATCTCGGAAGCTTCTCGTGTTCGCTCAGAACTTCACGACCGCATCTGGCCAGATGAGCGCACCCGCCAGCCGCTTTGGGCGGATTTCATCCCGTACGAGAAGGTAGGCGAGTGGATTGAGGCTGAAGTGTCTTCAACCGCTGCGCGATCCGGCAAGAAATGGGAGGTCATGTACGGCGTAGATGACGATAGGAATGTCACAGCCACCCTCCAGGAAACCGGTGCTGTCCCGGCTCAGATCCGCAGGCAATCATCATCCGGAGCCAACAATCAGCCCCCTGCTTTTGGTCGCCTTGGCCCAGGCCCAGTCCCAGGTGCACCTTCTGGCCCTAGAGCAGACATTGGAAGAAGAGACAATGGGATGCCTTTTGATGGCCCATCAGACCGGTACGACAGGGATGCTGGCCGCGATTACAACCCATACGATCGTCCCAACGCTGACGTTCCGCCCGTGGCTCCGTTTGATCCGGATGTGACCTACACCAAAGCCTCTCCACCTGTCGCATTTGTTCCCGTGACGAAGGCTCTTGCGGAGCGGAGATTGGATAATATTCACAGCCTGTACGCAAGAGACGCAGACGACGATTTCAGGGCGAAGAGCGAGCAGCACAGGTACTCGTTCGAAGGCGACTTGTTGGTCGACAGGGGACCTGAAATCTTCCCAGGCGTCAGGCCTCCGCCGGGTGTGAGAAGGAGGGGCCTTCCAAGAGGATTACTCGGCAGGGGCGGCGGCGGTGGCAGAGGTGGGCAACGAGGTGGCGGGCCAAGGGATTTTGGTGGTCCAAGAGACTTTGGTCGAAGCGATAATCGTGGCTACAGGGGGGGTTACAACAGAGACGAGGGGTATAGGGGAGGATTCCGGGATGATCGACCACCGCGTGGTGGAAGAGATTCATACGCCGGTGGATATGATCGCGGCGACAGATACGACAGGCCGCAGTATGATCGCCCAAAGGATGATTTTGGCCGTGGCCCCAGGGGAGGAGGATACGGCCGGGACGATCAGCATTGGCGTGGAGGTTCGGTGGGAATGGGCAGACGCTATTAGGGAGTCAGGTAAATACAGGGTCGGGGTGGCTATTGGGATTTCTCGGGCGTCCATAGTGGGTTGGGTTGGTTGGTAATCTGAGTACATACCGGTGGGCGGACATCTCAGAGATATGGCATTCTATGGATTCTCTCTGGGGACCCTAGTTACGTGGCATGGGGAAACAAATAATGCACATGGTACATACAGTGGGCAATGATGCAAATAAATAAAAAACGTTACACGTTAATCGCTGAGATTTTATATTCGGTAATACATGCACTAGGTTGCACCTATTCCATCCCAAGTCTTCAAACCCAAAGATTTGATTTTAAAATGTCCGAGAGGGCTGCGTATGCAGCATTCTTACATCAAGCCAGCAAGCAAGTAATATGCTGAGGCAAGCTGCCATCTACTCTCGGTCCAAAGGATCTCATCTGCCAACGCTCCGTTAAAAACCATCTCCTATAGAGAGAAGGTCCCTGCAAACACTGAAGTCTGCATCGCTGGGTATATCCATCTTTGCCATGTTTCAGGCGCCCACACAAGCCATGCCAACTGGCGGCATTAAAAGAAAGGTATGAAAGAGAAGACAAAATTGTCGAGAGAATTCACCAAATACTCAACGCAGCACGTTCAATGCCCATCAAATGGGTTCATAAAGATCGTTGGTCAATTCTAGCTGGAAACAGCAGCCTTTGCCAGTAAACGCCTGTGCCCTCCTGTCGCCCGACCATAAACCAGCGCTTCGCTCCGTTAGTGAAAGCAAAAAATCATATCCGCCACCGCCCCGTCATAACCGCCTACCCATAACCCAGCCCACAAACCTAATCGCTAATATGTTGAAACAGTGCCGAGATACTCTCGCCGTAATGGTTCCTCCGGATGGCCTCGCTGAGAAGCCCGGCCAGCTCGAGCACGACGAGCTTCTTGCTTGCGCGCACGCGCTCCTCGGGAATAGGGAAGGAGTTGGTCACGAGGATCACGTCGATGCAATCGCACTTCTCGAGCTCCTCTAAGGAGTCGCCACCGAACAGACCGTGCGTCGCGATGATGTACACCTTCTTCGCCCCGCCGCGCTTGACGACAGCTTCAGCTGCGGCGACCCAGCTGCCCCACTTATCGATCATGTCATCGACGATGAATACCGAGCGGCCCCTGACGTCTCCGACGAGGGTGATCATCTTCTCCAAGTCGTCGTTGACGGGGTCATCGCCCTCCTCGTCGCTGCTTTCCGCAGCGTCGTGCGAGCCGCCCAGTGCATAGGGTTCAGGGTTGAAAAAGCTGGAGACACGCGATATTTCGAGGGGGTCGTCTTCGGGACGCTCAAAAATCATGGAGTTCGACATGGCTGAGGTGGTGGGAGAAGGGTAGTCGTCCGGCACGATGTGGCCGTGCACAAGACGGCCGTGGATGACTTCCCGGGCGCGCTCGTCGGTGTATTCGTCTTCTTCGGTGTGTGAGAAAGGGATGGGAGTGGTTGCGGCGCGAGTAAGAGGGGAACGCGCAGCAGAGGTTGGTCCATTCAAGGGCACACGACTAGCCGATGCCGTATTTGAGGCGCGCTGTGATGATGAGCTTTCGTGACGCGAGTGAGAAGTGGCGGAGTGGGATGTTGGTTCGGAATGGAGTGTGGTGGCGCTGAGAGGGGTAGATAGATCCGGTTCGGCATCAGCTTCGTCATTCTGCGTATCATTGTCGTTGGGTGGTGGGTTATGATCTAGGGAGCTGAATATCATGCTCGAACTCATATTACCGCCTCGCCTTCGGTCTGTGGTGACCATCCCGAAGTTCAACTTCAACGCGTCCGCCAATGACGTGACCCTCTTTGTCCCGCCCGCATTCTTCGATACGCATACTGCCTCTTTCCATCCCGGGACATTGTGCCTTATCCACCTTGCTATTAACGGTTCCGCGTGAAGATTGTCAACAGGGCATTTGAAGAAGCCCTGCATCTGAGATGCATGTAGGTCGATTGTGATGATGTGGTTGACACCAGCAACGTTGAGAAGATTAGCAAGCATGCGAGCAGTAATCGCGCCTCGGTGTGACTTCTTCTTAGATTGTCGGCTATATGGGAAGTATGGTAGGACAGCTTCAAAGAGAATCAGTAAAACAATTGACATGGCGTGGTACAGGATGGGGAACTTGGAGCAACGCACCGGTGATTTTGTTAGCAGAGCCACCTTTGCACGCTGAGATAAGAATCAAGAGCTCCATGATGCTATCATTTATCTTTGAACTGCCAGACTGGACGACGAAGACATCCTTCTCTCGAATGCTGGTGAGGATCTTGACGCTCGTTTCGCCCTGGGGAAGAGTTAGCCCCACGTACAGATGCAGAGCTCGATAGCGGCATTGTTACGTACGTTCGCAAACTGCGATAGCTCGACGCCAGCCGGCGCCATTCCTAGATTTGTGCATATCTGGCTTGTGAGCTCAGGGACAGAGCTCCCTGCGAAAATCAGGGTTTTGCGCATCTTTGGTGGTTGTTGTAGGATAAACGAGGGATGGGGGAGCTCAAAATAATATTTTAGCTAGCGGGAAACAAAAGAAAAGAGTTCCGCTTCCCCACTCCTGTCAACGCCGAGACATTCCGCTCACATCAACCACAACAAAATGTCGGGCAGGCCATGAAATTATTAAATCACATTAATATCCGCCATGGTCTCTCAGTAGATATGAACTAAAGGTTATAATTATTTGCCATCGGCCTATTATTTATGAAAAATGGGGATTCCTCACTTGATCACCCATCTTCGTCCGTACTCAGAAAACACAAATTTCAACAGCCAAGATGTAATAATTGACGGTCCTGGGTTCGCATATCACATATTTCACGCCTGTTTGGCAGAAGAGCCGGATGCTCGCAATCCATTTGAATCATTTCCATCGTACAAGAAGGTTGGGGATGCAGCTATCCGCTGGCTAGAAGAGCTAGAAGGCTTTGGCGTTGAAGTGTACAGACCACTCTTGACTAAGAAAGATAACAAGAATGCTGATTTTCATGCAGAAAGAAAATATACTTCGATGGATTTTTGCCTACCTCCAAAAAGAAGACGAGGTCGTCACGGCTCATGAATTATACAAAGCAATTGGCTTTGTATCACGAGGCATGGCCACAGGTGATTCCAAGCGGGAATGCCCAGCAGAAGCCGAAAGGCAGAAGATCTAGCATGTTTGATCATAAGTCTTCTGCAGCTGTCTCTGGTCATGTTCCTGCTATTCCATTTCTTGTCCCAGCAATTCTTGAGAAGCTTCTGGCTTCGCAGCGTTTCCAGGGCATCACCTCTGTCTCTCCAGGCGAGGCAGATTTGTACTGCGCAAGGTATGTCAAAGAGCACGGGGGAACTGTGCTCACAGGCGACTCTGATCTCCTAGTCCATGATCTTGGTGCCATGGGTTCCGTATCATTCTTCAAAGACCTTGAAGTTTCCGAACAGTGCAACATCAAGACGATTAGGTGCTGCCAGTATACACCGGCTTTGATTGTGGAAAAGCTCAACCTAAACCCGTCATATGGGCTAAAATCATTCGCCTTCGAGATGATTATGGACCCACATGCAAGTTTACCAAAGCTGAAGCAGAAATCTAAGGATATTAAAGCGGTCACGGATTATCCTGACATGTACAAAGATTTCGTGAAGGAGTATGAGGCCTTGCCCAAGGAGGTCCATACCACGGAATACACAGAAGCCAATGCTCCAAAATCGCTTCGGGCTGTTCTCAGGACACTCGATCCCAGGATATCGGAATATGTCCTTCAATTTCCTCAAGCTGCTGAGGCGGCTGAGCGTCCTTTCCCTTCTTCAATTCAACCAGCTGAAGATGGAAACAGTGTCGATATGTTTCTCCCTTTTCTGCTAGATTGTCCTTCCAAAACAAGTGCCTGGGAGATGAGCACGGCAGTTCGACAATTGGCCTATGGTGTAATGAATTTAACGGAGCCAAAGGAGAAGCATGTTGTGGCCGTCGTGGAACATCGGCGTCAACAAAAAGGCTCTAGAGGTAGGGAGTGGCAGCTTCCCACTTATGGCGAGATAGAAGAGGCATCCACTGGACTAGTTGAGTTAGCGGAAAGTATTGGTAAGAAAATGCCTAGCCTCTCGGACTTTGATCTATGGAGAGCCATGGCCTTTCATCAAGATTTGCTCTTTTCTTCTTCGACTGAGAAACACTCACTTGGGAGCTTGATAATTGAGTCAGGAGTAGGGTCGAAAAGGCTATCGTGGGATACAATACACTTTTCTGCTCAGTTGCAAGGCTCATTCTATTCGTTTCGAATGCTCAAGCAGATACTGGGGGTTGCTTTGGTCTCGCAAACTGGAGAGAACCTATCCACAGCCACAAAGCGTCTGTCTAAATTGCTCGAGTCATTGCCAGATCTCCAAGCATCTCCAGACGTTCACGCAGACCTGGAATCCTTCAAATCCTCTGCAGATTGCAAAGCACTTTTAGCAGTTAAGACGCTGTTAAACCTTGGCGGCGAAGGTATAACGGACAATGACAATACCAAGTCTACTAAAAAGGACAAGAAGAATAAACGGAAGCGGGCGCAGGAGTCAGGCTCGTCAGTGGAGGTTACTAAGCGGCCAAATAATATGTTCGACTTGTTAGGCTCAACATGAATTATGAGCGCTGCATAGAGAGTATGGAGAGTACCTAATTCTGGAGTAACCATAACAGACAACAATGCCATCTAGAATCAGCCGCTAATACCTCTGGTGCCAGCCAATGTTAAGTTTGTATTCTAAGTGAACAGAGAAGCCACAGGCATTTTACTTTACTTCTTCAGAGGCAAAACACAAACCACACAAACACATCACCAACTGCTCTTTCACCGACCACTCTTCACCGACTGTGCTCCACCGCATCTTCTTCACAGTCACGATGCTGAAACTGCTTCATCTTACTCGCAGCTGCAACTAGTAAGCATCTTACATCCCTTGCAACCATTACGCAGTTGACTAACTGACCTCTAGAGCAATTAGCGCCCTCTCATTCTCTTACGCGCAACAGAGGTTCTATTTAGTGATGTTTTCACTTTTCCAAAACCTTCCTCTCGAGCTTCGCCACGAAATTTGGCGTTACCACACCCCAGAACCACGCGTTATCAAGACACGCTATGATGCGGCCACCGGCAGCATTCTCCCAGGCTCTAAACCTCCGGTTTTACTCCACGTATGCCAGGAGTCTCGCAAGTTTCTTCTATCGGCCGGCGTAGGATTCAGCATGCAATTTGGCTCGCCAGCAAACCCTTCCGCCGTCTGTATCAACGCCAAAGCCGATGCTGTTCAGATAAACTACGATGCTCTCAAAAATAATGACATCGAAGCGGCAGTGTTTGAAACCGTTGTCCACCTTGAACTCTATGGGAGCTTCTTTAAGCATAGCCCCGAAAAGATACTCAGCCAACTGGTAAAATTCAAAAATCTCGACACACTTTCACTTGTCACTCCCCCAGGGCCAGTCACGCAGTCTCTGGACCAAGATCAAGATTTCGCTGATTGGGCTTCGATTATTGCTCACGGGTTTCACGTGGGCGTAACAAAAAAGCGGGTGTTGGCTCTCACCGCTGACATGCAGAAGTCACAGTACGACACTTGGAGGAAGCCTCTCCTAAACCAAATCTGTCCGAGATATGACGGCTCCCGCTCTACTGCAAAAGGAGAGTTTAATCCAGTTTGGGGTATGGTTGTCACCAATATCCACGTTGGTGATGATTTCGAGAAGTCAACTATGCTGCGTCGTTTGGAGAATTCGAGGCGTACTACGGGCCCTTGAGCTACATCGGTCTCTAGCGGCCGGTGTGATCTTTACATTTGTTGCCTATTCATCTACTCTGAGGAGATGGGACAATCTAGGTATCTAAGCACTATATGTCTAGGCATAGTTTAAATTCTGCTACTCAGTTGAGAAACCAAGAATGAAGCCGCTTAACGTGTATAGAGATACAATGAGAATCGTTTAATAGTTCCTGCATAACCTGCCTAAATGCGAGTATCTTCTACAACTCCCGTCGCCGCCGTCTGACTCCCACGGTATGATGAGGCTAACCCTCAGCCTTGCCGACGTCAGTGTCAAGAGGCGGCGAGCAGCGGCAGTATAAAAATGTGCCCCTCCAAGACTCTGGAGGGGCAAGTTAATCAAATTTCATTTCCGAACGATATATATCATCTACACGCATCTCAATACTGCCAAAATGCCCTCTGAACTTGAAGATCTTGTAGGGTTTATAAATCATGGCAGCACGCCAGTACGACAACTCGGTATGCCCATCCCTCACACTTTCGTGCGACGGTGCTGATGACCCGCCTGGTAGCTGTCGAGAATTTGGTGCCGTATTCTTTGAGCCAGCCGTCCATATTCAAGACGGATGGTCTATTACCAGTCAAACATCTCAAGCTTTTGGTTAGAGATTATCCGGTATGCGACCTCAAAATGTCTTTGGATGGCAGTGTCTAACGAGACGCAGCAAATAGCCAAGAATGCCCTCGATATCCTCATTAACCTCTCTGATGACCATGAGATCCTTGAGGATCTTTCAAAAGATAACACTCTCCTCGACTCCCTCTTAAATCGTCTCACGGTATATTAGCCCTTCAAGTCCCACTTTTGTGATATTTCGCTGACTTTTGTCCTAAACAGAACCCTACCGAGCCAAATGCAAATTTAATAGCGATGCTCCTCGCCAATCTTGGCAAAGAAGATAATATAAAGATACTTCTACAACTAGGCTGCGTATCCCCGGAAGGCCTAAAGTCCAGCGACCGCATCATCGACCAGCTGTTCGATTTATTCGTCAAAGGCGCAGATGGGACATACAATAAGGAAGCCAACTTCGACTACCTCGCCTACCTCTTCGCCGACATCGCAAAACACAGCGAGGGCCGGAAATACTTCCTGACCAAGCAAGAATACGATGGTGTCATCCCATTGACCAAGCTCACCGTTTTTACCGAACACAAGAGTGATGTGAGGAGGAAAGGTGTAGCAAGCACGATTAAGAACGTGGCGTTTGAGACGGACAAACACGGCCTGTTCCTTGCTGAGGACGATATCAATATCTTGCCTTACTTGCTGCTACCGATCATCGGTGGCGAAGAGTACAGCGACGAGGACCAGGAGGGCATGCTGGATGATTTGCAGCTACTGCCACCTGACAAGGCGAGAGATAGTGATCCCGAGATCATTAAGGCGCACGTGGAAACACTAATGCTGTTGACTAACAGCAGGGAGGGGAGAGACACAATGAGGAGAATCAAGGTATATCCCGTGATCAGAGAGACACATCTTGCAGTTGAGGATGAGGGAGTGAGGGAGGCCTGTGAGAGGCTGGTACAAGTGCTGATGCGGGACGAGGAGGGACAGGAGGTGAGCGATGGGATGAAGCAATTAGAGCGCACCAGCAAAAGACCAGTGCCAGCGGCGAAGAACGGGGGGTGGGCAGATCAGGAGAGCGAAGACGATGATGATGATGAAATTAAAGAAGTCTAATAGACCCAGCGAAGCCAAATATATCGAAATATACCGATCCAATATCCGAGCCTGACTCCATTCATGGTTAACTTGTCTCAAGCATTGCTCCATTCGTGCCTTCTCAATGGCTGTGTTTCAGAAGTCTCAGAAAGGGGAGGACGATTGTAAGTCACGTGAAATTGTATGCATTGTACCCTGTCGTGTCATGCGCGCCTAACGCCTGCCTGCGAAACGGTAACATTTACTTTCGGCAAGAGCCAAGCCCAATTGAAAGCTCGAAGCTGCCAAATATGGACTGACTTAATGTATGTCACGTCGGGCAGCTTCGAGACTTCACAATTGTCCTCCACTTGGCGGCCAGCCGGTGGAGGTTGGTGACTGGGAAGACAACATAAACAACCAGACCGCCCGCATTCCAACTCGGCCATCAATGCGTCCGTGAACTCAATAACTCGGCTATGGACTATACAGTATGTTCCCCTCAAAAATCCCCAATTGAATGATCCTAACAACCCACAGAAACGATTTCTCCCCTGGCCCGCCACGCCCCTCCCGGGCATCGCCCTCTCGGCGTCCGGCCTCCTCGCCCTCGCCGACCTTAGCACAATTGCTAACCGCACCGCCATAACCGGTACCTCAACATGGCTCGACATGCTCGTCCTCGCCCCAGGCCTCCACAACCAGCAGCGCGCCGACACGCTCTCTGACCTCCCCAACCCGCTCACGCAACCCCTCCTCACCACTCCCGCCCACCGCCCGATGACTCTCACAAACGCAGCCACTATCCGCTACCTCGTGCGCCTAGGCTCAGGCGATCATCCCGTCACCCTTCGAGTCGGGTCACCGCGCACCCAATCCCTACGCACGACAGTCAGCACGGCGTCGCTGCGACGTGTTCGCGAGAGCAGCCTGGTGGCGCCGCTCCTGTACTTTATCGCGCTCAGCCTCACCGTTGGCGCAATGGCGATAATGGTCCTGACGCGTGACTGGTGGGGCGTAGGGATCCTGAGCGCACTCATGCTCGCGCGCGCGCTGAACATCTGGATCATCCGCGGGCGCACTTCCGCGAGCGGTCCGGTGCCTACGGCGGCAGCTGCGACGCCTGGGTCGCCGCCGCCTACGCCGGCGGATACAGAACCGGAGAGCTGGCAGGTCAAAATTGATGGGGACAAGGAGATTTGTCTTCAAGGGCTGGCGGATGACTTAGAGGCGTTGACTGGGGGCATCTGGATGCGGGGGAAGACGGCCGTGGAGGGCTACGCGGAGGCGGCGGCGAAGTTGATTGTGTATCTCGTTGCGGCGTTTAGTGGGAATATGCACCAGACGGGGGATATGGTGCTGCTTTTGCTGCTGTTGTTTTCGGCGGGCTTGCTGGCGCTGAGTAATTCACGGGAGGACCGGTTCTGGATGAATGGTCGGTCGGCTGTTATTATACCTGGGATTGGGGCGGTCATGGATGGTGGTCGCAACCCGACGGAATGGGGGAGGACGGCGGACGGTGCAGGAGACGAGATGAAGGGCACTAGTGGCGATGCCACTCCAGGCAGCATGATGACGGTATGAGGTCTGAACTTCGACGATGGGTTTATCACGAAGTGCGGGAGTATTTGTGAGCTTTTTGGGGCGTTTGACTGGGTCTCCTTGCATGGCACTCGGTCGGTTTTGGAGGGATGATCAAATTTTGCAGCGACTGCGCGACGGCGATTACGACGATTGATGATAGCGCCGGGGGCGCAAACGGTCCTATATACCCTCTACGAACGCATTCTTATCATTAGAATACACAAGAATTCATAGACTTAGATATAAAAAAACTGGGGGATATTGTCTAGTTGGGTGTGGAAAATACAAAAAATATCATTTCTATCAATATTATACGTCAAAGCTATCTAGTTTGGGCTTCAATTCACCTATTCGTATTATATATAGAATTTAAAATTTCTTATAAGTATGATTTTAAATATGACGCGCCCTCTCGACTACAACTTGCTTTCATGCAAGCATATTCATGGAAGCTGACGTAACTTTGTCGATCCTTTCTCAGGAACCACTTCGAGATATAAGATATAAACCCCACCCTAATTATTGGAACTGCCAAATATATAGTATTCTTTCTAGAGTTGATTAATACGGTATAGTTCAACGGCATGGATTTACCGTCCACATACAAGTTCCAAGGGTGGAACATTCGATATGACCTCAAGAGGTCGAGAAACACCACAGGATCAAACCAAACAAAGGCCAAATGTCTGGTCTTTGTTCACGGCACGCCTTGGTCCTCAATAGTTTTTAAGCCTATTGTTGAAGCACTTCTAGCGAAGGGCTCATACAAAATTCTCGTCTACGACCTGCCAGGTTACGGACAATCCCAGGATTACAACCCCAACAGCAACGAAACTACTTCCAAAGCAGATTTCCCTGGAGATACCTCCGTGAAGTTCCAAGCCAAGGCTCTCGCAGAACTGCTCAGACA
This sequence comes from Pseudogymnoascus sp. SDFLT0511, assembly GCA_030180035.1. Taxonomy (NCBI): domain Eukaryota; kingdom Fungi; phylum Ascomycota; class Leotiomycetes; order Thelebolales; family Thelebolaceae; genus Pseudogymnoascus; species Pseudogymnoascus sp. SDFLT0511. The sequence goes on along the minus strand of JASCQD010000008.1, from coordinate 762,538 downwards.
TGTAGCGCTCGATGGAAGGGGCAGCAACCCAACACCCGCGATTATAGCGCATGATATAGCTGGGACAATCGTCCTACGCGCGCATCTCTTCCATGATTGCAACTTCGACACGATTCTGATGGCGGAAAGCAATTGCGTGCTACCCTGGGGAGACGGGTTCTACAAACTCGCACGATCTGAACCGCAGACATTCCTGAAACTGCCGCCCAAGATTTCGGAAGCTGTCGTGCGGGCTGTTATTCAGAGCGCTTGCCACGATGTGAAGGTCCTGGAGACGGGCTGGGAGGATGCACTTGCTCAGCCATGGATCTCTTCGGATGGTGTAGAGACAGGAGACCGGCAGCGGAGTTTTGTGCGTCAGATCGCGCAGGCGGATGATGGGGATGTGGCTGAGATGCTAGAAGGAGAGATGTATGCACGTGTGCGGTGTGATGTGAAGATCGTGTGGGGAGAGCAGGATCAGTGGATCCCAAGGACGAGGATAGAGGAGACGATTGAGAAACTGGGAAGTAGGGTGAAGCAGACTGCATTTATTCCCAATGCAGGTCATCTAGTTATGCTAGACCAGCCTGAGAGATTCGCGATCGAGGTATTTGACTGGCTGATCCATTATGAGACGCCCCAGTGCTATATCGATGTCTGAGCAGATTGGACTCTGGTTTAAATCGGAGTACTGAGATAACATATATATTCAATCATAAATTTAAGATCTCGTACACAATTCAAGGGGCCTTAATCTCCGCCACGCTGCCGATGATTGAACTGGCGTCACTCCTGCTAAACTCAATATCAAAGAACTCTTTCAAAGCCGCCAGTCTATCGTCATCGGTTGAAAATTCCTTGAGTACCTCGCTCTGCCCATTGACCGACCTCTTGAGCTGTGTTTCTAAAGTTAGACGACCAACAATCTTCTTTCCACTTTCATCCAGGATCATCTTGGTGCAAAAGGCACGTTGAGTGAAGAACCTCTTTGGGCTTTGGCTAGTTGAAAGATTCATGACCTCAAAGTCTTCTGGCCAGAACTCGAGCTCAGTAAAGCAAAAACAATTGCGCCAGGTATTGTCGGGATTCAGTCTATGCTGATACACCCAGTATTTCTGATCTGGATTTTCACTGGCCTCAAGGCCTGTGTGGATGATCCGGATAGTTTCTTGGTGAATGCCATTAACAACCTCGCCCTCTTTTTGTAAGGACAACGGTACGACGATATTGTTTGTTCCATATCCAACGTCCGTGACGAATACTTCATCACCGATAGTGACTAGGATTACCTGATGACTCCTGCCGCAATTGTTAGTTCGGCATTCATAAGACCAAGTGAAATAATATACCATCCACCAAATTCCTTTCCATTGTACGTCCTTGCGCCGCATGAGCGAATTCTATACCCTAACGTCCGAAGCAAAGCCGCAAAAAGCGCATTATTCTCCATACAGTAACCTCCTCGCCCTGGACTTTGCAATATCTTCTTAAACAAGTCATCGGGATGAAGACTAATCTGCCGCCATCGTGAATAATGCAGTGCAAGATTTTCAAATGGTACCCAGGCCAGATGCTGCCGTTGGAGCGTAGCTAGGTACTCGAATGCGTCTGCTGGAGACAGATGGCCGACATCGGTGACGCGCTGTTCCTGAGGAATATGTAGCCGGTCATAGTATTGATTCACCTCCTCAGGGGTGAACTTTGGAAATCGAGATGCAGTAGGCATTTTATTTGGGGGTTGAGAGAACAATTTGGCGGAATCCAGTCTGTCGATGAATTTGAAATCACTGGACTGGAGTCGCATCAAGCTCCACCAGGCGCCTTTCCCGATTAGCCGGGCGCCAAACCCGGAGTCAAGTACTACGACTGTGGCTAGGGCTGTAATCGATGAACGAAGAAGTAAGAGATCAATCCGAGAAGAAAACTTGCTAAAATCGAAATCTACGGCATCTGCTCGCTTTATTTACATTCCCGTATAACTCTTGGGCAATGATTCTAAGATGGGCTGTTCTAAGTGAGAAGATCCAAGTCACATGACAACCGCATTGGGCGGCCAGGTTCACTTTTGGATAATCTTGGATGCAATGACCGCGATGAAATATCTCATCAGCCCTGCGAGAGACATTTTACCATACTACGCGGAATTGGATGCGCAGTAGACCTCTCAGTGATCAACGAAGTAGGTAACGGCCCTGCAAATCGATTAGCTAGAGTAGCGACGACCTCTGCACCTTGATTATCACCCTTTGAATTGGCCCATTTCGTGAGATATAAATCGACGAAGAAGCCCGAAGCACAACTGCCTCGAACCACAATAAATACAGCGACATGAAACAAGAAGAAGATGATATGATATACATATAAAAGTGTTTCATATTAGGCTAGGTAGGATCAGATCCGGGTATTAGACAAGACGCCACGTTACGCAAGATACAATGTTCGCAAAATCCCCTCTCGGACTGCGTCAATACTCCTCCTCTCCCTGTCCCGAGCCCCCAATTCCTGCTTCTCCCCTTTGTTTGTTCCCCTTTATATCAGGGTATCTTCACACTCTCCAGATGGACTGACGATTGACGCTAAAAAGGAAATAGTTGTGGCTGTGTTATTTTATGTTTGAATGAGCGACGTTGATGAGGTTGGACCGGATCTAGTATTGTTGTCCGCCGGGGACCTTCATCTCGTGGTTGGCGGTTGGCTGCTGAGTAACGCCACCCTGCTGGAGGAGGCGGTACTCGACTTCCTTCTCCTGTTGGATACTATTTCCGGAGTTAGTACTCGTTCTAATTTCAAAGAACATTAAAGGGGGAAACTTACAGATCGCAGCATCCACAGAAGCAACCCCTGAGGCAGTTGACGGGGAAGTCACCGGTGAGACCGAAGCGGTCCATGATAGTGCGACGCTGGAGAACGATACCGACAGCGGTAGCGGCGCAGCATCCACTGGCCCACCATCCAATGCAGGAGGCGTTGACTGGGCTGTAGTCCTTCAGGTTGGCATCGTGGTGCAGACGATGGTGGGTCTTTCCGAAGGTGACGCAAGGGCAGCAGCAGGTGACCAGGCCTGTGATTTTACGTTAGTCGCCATTGGTTGGAATGGGGAGTATTTGCAGGAGCGCAAAGGAAGACATACAGAGATCAATGGGCATGAAGAACTCGAGGAAGCGGTTGTGCCATGGCTGGTTGGAAGCGGGAACGGGGCCGGTGATGGACTGGGGATCGTTCAGGGCCGCGGTGAGGCGGTTTGTCCAGTGAGCCACATCGTCGTTGCCGGCTGCGGGACCAGCGACAGGAGCCGGCTGGGATGCATATGGCTGCTGGACAACCTGTTGTTGCGGGGCAGGTGCGTATTGCGGCTGGGCCTGTTGTTGCTGGGTGTTATCGTAGGTGGCCATTGCGACGGTTTTTGGTGAAGAGGGAGAAAGGACTGTGAGTTGTGTGGATGGTTAATTGGTGTGTGAGAAGTGAGTTGACCTGAAAACGAGAGGAGGGGAAGCATCTTATAATGATGGTCCGCCAACACAACCCACGCGGTGATGGCGCCCACAAAAAAAGTTGCCCGCCCCTATCTTCGACTCATCAGTTCCGTTTGTGTCTAGATCCGCGCCACGTCTCCAGTCGGCACACGGCGCAAACGGGTTCAACCATGACATGACAGGACGACGAAGCGAAGGTGGTTGTGAGAGAAAGCCTCACGTCGACTGGGCCCGCTTACCCAAGGCTGAGACGACGTCGATGCGCTGCGGCCATCACATCTCCACAAGCGTCTGTATAAGGACTAAGCTTGCTCGGCAGCTGAGGCAGCGTTCGGCTGGGGAGCGCAGAGATTGGTCGGGGGAGGACGAGATGTTGTCCAGGAATTGGGATGCGACGATATCATTTCCACGCTTTGAGGTGGCTTTTTTGCATATCAATTGCCAAGGGCCAATGGGACAGTGACATGTGAGACTATTGGGGCTATTTGTGGCCATAGGCGGCGCCACATGGAGCTATGAAGCTTTGGGTACAGGAATGTGTGGGACGTGTCTGCCTGCTTACTTGCAAGGGAGGTACTTGTGGTTTGCTTGCCATCGCATATCAAATACAGCAACGGCACAAGTACCGCCAACGAGATCAAACGAAAAATGCACCCCATATTGTATACATGGATCATGGTCAGGTCTGAAATGCGAAAAGGAGAGAGAAATCTGTTTGTTAGAAGCTGGGTTTCAGGGTTTACAATGATTCCGCTGTTTTCACTTTGTGCACTCCAGGGGAGAGAGTACTTCCAAGCTAGGAGTGGAGAACCATCCCGCGACTTTCGGCTGTCAGAGGTGACAACGAACGTCAGGGTCTCGAAGCTCACAATAACGCCCATGCTCCATCAAAGTGGGCTCTTTACGGCACACTTACCAAAAAATTCTCATCAACCTCTCCTTCACAGCCACATCGGCCGCCATGAGATACACGTGGAACACGTGATGCCGAAACGGGTGTGGTATGGAGTCCTCGAACGACAGTATCAAACTCATTTGTCCCCCTTTTTGTTTTCAGGTGGACGGCATAGAGCGGGAAGTTGATCGATAGCTCGCGCCTCAGGGTGCACAACGGGATGCAAATATAGAACATGCACACACACATACCCGCGGATTATCCTCGGTGTATGCATAAATCATCAAGTGCCGGTTTATGCGTGGATGTTGCTGACACATTTCTGTTGGAGATATCACTCTGTCCAAACAAACAGCACCTCTCCGTTCCCTGACACCACCATCACCACTTTCCACCTCAAAAGCCTTACCAGACCCTCTCACCGTGCACAAGGCAGTACATATTCCACCGCTCTAGCCACTCACCACCCCACCAGCCACTCGACTCATCCAATCTCGCAAGTCCGTATCATCTCCACCCCCCGCTCAGCCCTATGTCGATCGCCCCTAAGATTCATCCGTCTTACATCCCCCCTACCTCCCCCCTCGTACAGCAAGCAACCCACAACCCACCACAACTTGCAGCAAACAACTCCCGTCTGACAACCACAGAGACTCCCTTTTAGGGCATAAAGAGAGCCGAATAATCTGTCGCGGCACGACAAGTCAGCCGGAGCCGCAAAGCTTATTACCGCACGCCTCTATTTCCATCCGCCGCAATCTCGCTTTGCCAGACTCCCATAGTGGATGATCCTCGGCGCGCGAGCGCCACGAGGGTCTAGCCAGTCAAGACGACGACGGAGATTTGCTCCTTGCCTTTTTCGTCGGGTCCTGGCGTTCCAACTGTCGTCCGAGATTTCCGGATTGGCGCCCTCCTCTCCCACCACTTTCCACTGCTGTCTCAATCTCCACCATCCAGCGCCACGATACCAACCTGCACAGCAAACCTACACTTCCCACGCGCGCGCCCCGACCGCGTCCTCAACGCCCGGCGCCATCCGAGTTATCCAGCGCACGGTCCAGACCCAGAAACTTTTCTTCCCTGTAACTGTCCTCGTGCTGGGAGAGGGTCGGGTAGGGTAAGGTAAGGCTGATTTTCTTTGCGAGACAGGGGGAGGCGTCCTTGGCGCATGCAGAGCCTGAATCTAATTTCGGTGTCTGAATGGGGGATTGTGTTATTTGCGTGGTTGAGAACCTCGGAAGAAACGCGCTATCAGGTGACTGGCTTAGCAACTGACTGGCTGGGACAGGAAAGGGAAGTGTCGCGTCTGGGATGGTTTTTGTTCCGTGATGTGTTGTTTTATTACACCTCTTTTGTGCTACAGATATCAAACTGGGGATTCGAAACTCCGAGATTTCCACTGAGCTCAACCGTTGTGGTGTTAATGTCGTCCATAAATTCATTCCTAACAAAACGCCTACCATGCTATCTACGAGTACTCCTCATCTATGCTATGCCATAATCCAATGCAAGATCCTCACACACCTCTAAAAGACAACATTCGCCTTCTCCAACACTGAAGCATCATTCTCTCCCTCCTCCCCCTCCTTCTCCTTATCCTTCTTCTCCTTCTTCTCCTTCGTCTTCTCCTCTCCCTTCACCTCCTTAACCTTCTCCTCAGTCCTCCCACGCTCTACCTTCCCACCATCAACACACAGCGAGCTCTTCTCCGCCTCCCCTTCCTTCCCTCCCTCCTCCCCCTCACTCCTCTCCTCCTCCCTCCGATGAAAAGTATGACTCTCACTCAAATTGATAGCCAAAAAGCTCTTCGGCAAGCGCACCTGATGAAACTTCGCCCGCAGCGTCTCAATCACCTCCTTCCAATCCATATGCTGTGTCAGCGAGCGCCGCGGCGCGCACCCGATACAGTGCTTCGAGTCGAGCTGCACGTCGAGCGGGTCATACGTGTGGCAACCGGGCGAGATGGTGATGCGGATCGAGTATGCGAAGGTCTGCTCCGGTTGCGCTGGGGATAGGAGGGGTTCCTGCGCGGACGCTGGGTGACCGGCTAGGTCGGCGACGGCGGCGAGGTCGGAGGATGGGCCAAGCTCGGGCGCTGACTGGGCCTTGGGAACGGGCGAGGGCGTGGTCTCGGACTCGTAGAGCTCGAAGCAGATCTGAGAGAGGTAGTCGAGCTCCGGGATGGCGGAGCGGGCGATCTTGGTCTGGATTCCACCTTCGAGGATGCAGTTGAGGAGGGTGTAGATGTGGGATTCTTTGGTGAAGTAGATGAATGACTTGGCGTCGTCGGAGGCCTGCATCTCTTCGAGGTCGGCAACGATTTCTTTCAGCAACGGCAGGGAGGTAAGAAGTCCGATCTCGAGCTGGTGAATTGTTAGCGGATGATGTGATACACGGTGGGGTAAGTACGAACCTTTTCACTGTCGGTGATACCATACTCTTGGGGGCAGATGAAGTCGAACAGCACCTTGGCCAAGTTATACAGCTCTCTCAGCTTTTCAAACCTGGCATCTGTCTTCGCCTTCGTCTTGGTGCTTCCCGTAAAGAGGTGGAAGTACTATGTGATGTCAGTGGCAGCTCAGCAGGTAACTCAACCGGGGTGAACATACGCTTTCCGGAGTCTCCTCCACAACATTCTTCATGTTACCAGAGCGGCGCCTGAACAGTCGGCGCGATACTGACTTGCTCGACTCGGACTTCTCAGTCGTATTGGTTGAGTCGCTTCTCTCCGACTTGTCAGACTTGTCCTCCGAGACCTTAGTCGAAGACGCATCCTCAACAACAACGACTGAGTCCTCCTCCTCCAGCATCGACTTGCTCGGCGTGAACACCCACTCTAGGAACTGACGGTTGTGTAGCGCATCAAACTTCATCGTATCGTAGAGCTCCGAGATCTTACTTGGGTCGACCTTCTCGGCGTCGCAGAACTCAATGAACAGCTTCTCCCAGCGCTCACGGAAGAGTTCGGCATCTTCACCGCAGCACCATCGCGCCTGGATGTTGTTGATTGCTGTGGCCTGTCCCATCGCGCCTACCGGTGTGGTGTCACCAGCCGATTTGTCGCCAGGGTTGACAATGTTGTGCAGAGACGTTGCGGCACCGCCGTAGAGCTTCTGGTAATTGTGTCGCATGACCTTACGGTGAAATTTCATCAGCTGGATGACCTGGCGCTGGACAATGGATGGCTCGGGAAGATTGGCAGGCCATGCGAACTGCGGAGGCGGCCCTTGTCCCTCTCTGAGAAGGACCTTAAGCTGCTTCTTCACCTTGTCCATTTCATCCTTTGCAGCATTCGAGTCGTCAAGAAGATCTTTCCGGATAGTAATGAAATCGCTAGCAAGATCTTTCTTATCCAAGAAGGAAGCCGAAAAGATCTGCGCACTCGTGGTAACGCGTCTCTCGGAGCTGCTGAAGACATGGACTTCGTCGAGGACTTCCTTATTCATCAAGTAAAGATCGTTGCGCATATTCTCACCAAGCTCCTGTGCCTGATATCGCGCAGAATGTGTCGGCTCACCGCCCCACTTCACGATCAGTTGAAGCTTGTCGAGGACCAACCTTTCTTCTGCGGCTGTGATGCGTGATAACGTGACGCCTGTGAGAGAGTCTGCTCGTTTCAATGGTCTATTCTCCGGATCCTGGGACTCCTCAGTTGCCCCGTCAGTGCTAGGAACCGAGGGGATCACCTTCGAGATGTCAACAGGAATATCCGCTATCGTGGCAAAATTTGGCGTCGGCGAATCTTCCACCTTGCGTTTCCTGAACATAGGCTTGATCTGGACCTTCGTCCCGACCCATCCTCCCTTCCTCACAAGCACGTTTCGTAAGGCTTTCAGCTTGGTCTTGTCTTCAATATCCTCGCGGAGAGCCACATCGACGGCGTCGAGTACGCTATCAAGAGCGGCCTCACCGGTTAAGAGGACTTCCTCCTGATGACCCTTCAAGAGCTCTATGAAAGGTTTTGTGTGGAAAGTATACTTGTATTTCTGCTTTGGCGTGCGATCGGCATGGCGAATGACAGAAACCATCCCCTTAAGTTTCCAGGCATGCTTTGGTGCCGGCGGAGGAAGCTCCTTATCTTCTTCCTCTGGGTTTGGTTCCAGAATTTGCGAGGTCCGTACTGACGGAGAAGCTGATACAGGCCCTGAAATCGACGATCGAGATGGAACATGTGGTAAGGAAGACACCATTTGGGATGCAGGCTTCTCTATCGATGATGCTGTGCTCAGTGGAATCGTCGGAACGGACCTCTCAGGTGAGGTCGACCTCTTCTCCGATGGCTTTCCGTGATTATGATGTAAGTGTGTGAGTTTCGAAATACTTGGGGACCTGCCGAGGATAGATTGTAGTGTAGATCGGTGATTGTCTTTCAACGAGCTCTCCTTGCGAGTCGGCGGGGCCATTTCTGTTTCCGACGCTTCGGCTGATGGAGCGACGCTTTCTGGAACCTTTGCTTGTTCGGCTGCGCGGAGCTGATCTGCTGCCTTAGCTTGTCGTCTTTCCCTCTCCTGAATAAACATATTTCGCAAAATGCTAGAACATTGGTCGTAGTATGCGTCGTTGTCTTTCACAAAACTCCAGCCATTCACATCGATGACATAGCTCTTACCATCGGCACGTAAAAGATCGAACCCACAGACTCTCTGTCCGAAGCTGGTAGAAATACGAGCTGCCATTGCAGATTCATCCTTTGTCAAGCTCGTGACATATCGAATTTCCTTGCCATGAGTATTGCGCCTCACAAGTCCATCGACGACAGGAGATTTCCTCGTCTCGGCGTGGCAGAAGTTTGTTCCAACAGTGTATGCCTTCACATCCTCCGCATTGTCAACCCTCATAAATTTTTCATAGACGTAACTTGAGCCTTCTTCGAGGATGGCGCGTGGGATCGTAAGACCTTCTACGTGCTCAGAACTTTTGTTGCCAATCTTGCGGAAGAGCTTGCGGGCACCACCACCCTGACTTTTCGGATAGTAGATGCAGATATTGTGATCTTCGCCGCTGACTGGTTTTTCGACGAAAGGCTTCCTCAGGAGTACCCCATCTACGCTCAGTGTATCGCCATCATCCAAGAGCTCCACCTTTCGCGGCGGCGGTGCTAATAGCTTATCACCATCGTCCGGCCCCTGAACAATAACTCCGGAAGTCTCCTTGAGGTGCCGAGCTAGGTCTTGGCTCATGACCCTTGGTCCTCCATCTCGGTTGACTTCTACGCGGCTCGGGCTCGGAACATTGATCTTGTCTAGAATACGTAGACATATACGGCGATCCCACAGGATCTGCTGCATCGGGACATCATTGACGCAGAAAGGCTTCCTGGCCTTGACATAAGCAATCGCTTTGTCAAGCGGGAAGCCTTCGGAATAGAAGGATATCAAATAGTCGCAGACTGGCCAGTTCTCAATGTCTTCGTCCAAGATGACCTTGTCTCCAAAAACGACAACTGAAAACTCCCCCTTTGCGATTAGCTTGTTAAGGATATTCCTGCTTGGCTTACTCCGTGCCTTGATGTCCAAGGCACACACCCCGATGATACCATATGGCGCCGGCTTCGGCTCTTCCTTTTCTTTAGGCTGATGTATTCCTCGCTCGCTGCTCGGACTGTGGCTGCTTGCGCCAGTGCTTACACTGAAGCGGCGCTTGACACGGCTTCTGGACCTTGGGATGCTCGCCCTGGAAGTGCCTTCTTGTCTGGAGCGCTTTGGGGCATCGCCAGGAACACCGTCCTTAGTGGCGGACTGTTGGGGGTTTATTGTGCCTTGTGGAGTAGGCGGCGAGACAGACGGACTTATCACCGAGACAACTGGGGTTGCGGCGTCTGGCGGTGAGACACCGACGCTTCTGCTCCCCGATATATTCCCAGGGTTTAACCTTGGGATGGCATCTCCCCCACCCGAAGACGAATTGGAGCTGGGCCCGACACCCCCAGCTCTTGCAGATTGTAATGAGTACAGCGACGAGCTCGACATCCGCTTCGATTCCGATGTAGTCGACATGGCTTTTGGCATCGCCGGTTCGGGTAGCGGTTCATGCTTAGTCAAGTCGGACATGCTCCCGCTGAGCATTCTAGGGGTCTCTGACTCCTCCACGGCCCCATCGTTGGTGGACGTGTTCGTTCCTTCCGTCCAAGCATCGGACATGTCCGAGACTGAGCCTCTGTGGCTAATTGTCGAAGATGCTCGCGATGACTCTGTGCCGTATGTTGGGCCACGGGGTAATGAGAAGCTTGCAGGCTCAACGTATGCTTCACGCTCAACAGGCTCAGAGATGTTGCTTTTTAAATTGAGGGCGGAGGGGTTCTCACTCGAGGCAGTCGATAGTCGGTGAGAGGACATCTTTGCTGCTTCCTCGGGTCCCAGTTGGTGCGATGGCTCCCGTGGTGAGCCAAACTTTGCTTCCGCCGCCACTGTGCTAGAGTGCGGATTAGTTGGCCCCTCTTCTTCCATCCTCCGGTGTCGATTGGGTCTTTCGCCACTTAATAAATCATAAATGGCCGGGTCTCTGTTCGTAAATCCTGGGATAAATGCTGGGATCAATTGAGATTTTAGTTAATTTGTATAAAGCAAACAGCCGAAGATACAGAAATCCACTCAATTGCGGCCAACAGGAGAGTTAAATAGAAGGGGAAAAAAAAGAGCATGTGCCCAGAGAAGATCCAAGTATCTTATCAATATGACGTCCTTGCAGAGTCACTCGGCTCCCCCGCCAGAATATCAAGACAACGCCAAGAGGTGCGGAAATGGGCCAAACGACGAGCAAATGCGGCGGAATATAGTCGTGAAGAGTAGTAGATGAAGAAGTAAGGATGAAGCTATTCCCAGATATCCAAAAGGCATCAAAAGCTGGTGACAACCTCGGTGAAAGGGCGAAAGAGCACAGTGACAGGTACCACGTTCACCGATAACGCAAGCCCTTGGCATTCCTCAGATCCAGCGGACCAATAGGAAGCCGCACAGCCAGGGCCTGGACAATTGACAGAGGATCCTTGGGGTACGTACTTTTGTATATGGGGAAAAGTTTCGCCTAGCTTTTACGATTGGGAAAAAGAAATATACCTGCAGGTCGCTGCTTAACTCGACGACGACTGTAAAAAAAAGGCAAAACGAGGTAGAGGAGGCAGTTTTGGATATATATCGAATATATATCTCAGAATCTGGCAGCCATGCCTTCAACTGTCGCCTCAAATAACGCCGAGGGGCCCATTGTGAAGCGCCAGAAGCTTCAGAGCAATGTTGCGGCCGGGGGAGAGCAGGCTCGACAGTCGCGCATCTTCACACCGTTTAGAGTATGTCGATCTGCCATTGGGAGGAAATTTTTGAGGTTCTAATATTTCTTATAGACTGTCGGCCTAGTATCGTCCACAGCGGTGCCCTTTACTTCGATCCCACTCGGAAAGACGTCCTTTCAAATCACCACATCCGTCGGACGCTGTCTTCAAACCTACGACTTGAAGCGCGGACTGAACCTTGTTTTCCTCACGAGACCGCAAACCCCCGAGAACATCACCGCGACGCTGGCATGGAAGGACAAGGTCTTCGCGGCTTGGGGAGGCGCAAACGACTCCAAGCCTGGACTGTGGAGCTTCAAGAGAGGCAAGAAGGTTGACGAGTTCGAGATCCCACAAGACCTCACCCAGCCTATTAAGCAGGTCCTCATCTTCGGGACCTGGATTGTGGCCTGCTGCGCGACGAGGATTGAGGTGTGGAAGTCGGCAACCCTCGAACATTATACCTCGATTCACACGACCCCCGGGGCTGGAAAGGGCGGGAACGAGCTCACCAGCATCTCCAACATGCCCACTTACCTGAACAAAATCTTCGCGGCGCGGAAAGACGGCAGCATTGATATTTTCAACGTCAGCAGCGGCAAACACATCTACACAATCCTTCCTCCGATGCCGAACTGCGGCTCGATTACCGCGATGCAACCTACTCCAGCACTGTCCCTGATGGCAGTTGCGTACTCGAATGGCCCACTCGTCATCCACGACATTCGAATGGACAAGACTATAATTCTACTGGAATCGAAAAGCGCGGTTACTTCTATCTCGTTTCGAACGGACGGACTTGGCGCCGGTGAAGAGGGACGAGAGGCTGGTGTCATGGCCACTGCTGGCCCAGACACCGGCGACGTCACTTTCTGGGACTTAAACAACGGCGGCAAGGTGATGGGAGTCCTCCGTGGAGCCCACAACCCGCCTGTTGCAGATGCTGCGTCTTTGGTTGGAGGAGGGATCAACAAGGTTGAATTCCTCGCCGGCCAGAGCGTCGTCATCACCAGCGGTCTCGACAACTCCCTGAAATCTTGGATCTTCGACGAAACACCATACTCCGCTATCCCCCGCATCCTGCACTCTCGCAGCGGACACGCCGCGCCAGTCACTCGCCTCCAATTCCTCCCATCCGAAGCCGACGGAGCAGACGCCAAAGGAAAATGGCTGCTCAGTGCTGGCAAAGATCGCAGCTTGTGGGGCTGGAGTTTGCGCCGCGATGGGCAGAGCACGGAACTCAGCCAGGGGAACATCAGGAAGAAGGCCAAGAAGCTTGGGATCCTTGCCAGTAGCACACTGGCCAATGAGCCGAGCACTACGCTTGGGGATCTGAAGGCGCCGGAAATCACATGTATCGCATCGTCGCTTAACCGTGACGGCGGGATGGGCGCACATGCTGGTGCCGGTGGTATATGGCAGAAGAGCCACCAACGCGCGAAGTTCCCTGGTGATGCGACGCAGAGTGGGACAACGGGCTGGGAGAGTGTAGTCACTGGTCACCACGATGACAAATATGCGCGCACCTGGTTCTGGGGCAGGAAGAAGGCCGGAAGATGGGCCTTTGAGACTGGCGATGGTGCAAATGTTAGCAGTGTTGCTATCAGTCCTTGCGGCACCTTTGCCATGGTCGGCTCCGAGGCGGGAGGAATTGACAAGTTTAATCTCCAATCAGGACAGCACCGCCAACGCTTCCCAGCGAAGCTGACGCAGGCGCAAGCCAAGAAGTGGAAGCTGCAGCAGATGGCGGAGAAAGATGGCACAGTAGCTATCCCTACCGGAAAGCGATTCCCCATGGGTCTGGGACGACACACCGCGGCAGTGACCGGGATAATCGTCGACTCGCTGAACAATAACGTCATCACCAGCAGTCTGGACGGCAAGCTCAAGTTCTGGGACTTCAACACGGGTCACCAAGTCGACCAAATTGACTGGGCACCCATGACGCGCATCACCGCGCTCCACTACCACGCGGCCTCCGACCTAGTCGCCGCCACCTGCGACGACGGCTGCATCCGCATCGTCGACACCGAAACCAAGAAAACCATCCGTGAGCTCTGGGGCTCCCAAGCCGCCATCACAGACGTCACCTTCTCCCCCGACGGGCGCTGGGTCCTCGCCGCCTCGCGCGACGCCGTCCTCCGCGTCTGGGACCTCCCCACAGGCCACCTCATCGACGCCATCCGTCTTCGCAGCGCCTGCACCGCACTCGCATTCTCCGGCACGGGCGAGTTCCTCGCTACGGCGTGTGAGGGCGAGCTGGGCGTGAATATCTGGAACAACAAGACGCTCTTCACCCACGCGCCTACACGCCACATCTCCGAGAACGAAATCATTGACGTCGCCGCCCCCACTGCCTCCGGCGAAGGAGGCGCAGGTCTGATCGACGCCGCGCTCGCTGAGGAATCCGAGAATGAGGACGACGCACCCGCGATCGCATCGCTAGACCAGCTCTCAGCCGACATGCTGACTCTGAGCATGGTGCCCAAATCGCGCTGGCAGACACTCCTCCACCTCGACCTAATCCGCGCCCGCAACAAGCCCACCGAAGCGCCCAAAGCGCCCGAAAAGGCGCCCTTCTTCCTCCCCAGTCTCGAGGGCGGACGCCCCTCATCTTCCCTTGTTGCTGGTGCAGTGGACACCCCGACGGAGCCGGAGAGCAGGATTACGCGCCTAGAGCAGATGGGTGGGGCGGACCAGGATGTGTTCGCCGTGACGCTGCGGAGGGGTGCGGATAGCGGCGATTTCACGCCGTTTGTAGAGCACCTCTCGACACTGTCGCCGTCGTCGGCGGATCTGGCGATCAGAGCGCTTGCGCCGGCGCCGGGGGCGAGGCCGGAGGAGCTGGTTGCGTTTGTGAGGGCGCTGACGGCGCGGTTGGGGCAGAAGAGGGATTATGAGCTTGTGCAGGCGTGGATGGGGGTGTTTCTGAAGGTGCATGCTGAGGCGTTGGGGGATGAGGAGGTGAGGAGTGTGTTGAGGGAGTGGAAGGCGGAGCAGGAGAGGGAGGGGAGGAGGGTGGCGGAGTTGGTGGGGTACTGTGGGGGAGTGGTGGGATTTTTGAGGAGTGCGAGGTAGAGGGGTGTAGAGAGGAGACTGGGGAATCTTATTCTGGATTGAACACTTTTAATTGATGTATGTGGATTGTGATGTGCGTATGTGCAATGTGTTTGGGGATGACCGGACACCTTTGGTATCACCCCGCGGCACTGAGTAAGATGCTAGAAGATAGACATCATTGAAGCCATAGCCAAAGCCAGAAGTCCATTCCCAGCGCCTTAACACCGCTATTTCACCACCACCAGAAAGACCATCGCTCAATATCAATACGAACAAAACCATCGCCTTTCCCATCCAGCCATACCCCATTTTGCCCATAGTTCCACACCCAAACCAACGCCAAGCAATGAAGCCCTCCATTCCATCCCTCCAAATCCTACATAACCTCCTTAAACGAACTCCTCTTCCCCGACGGACTATCTGGGTCCCCCCCAAAGCCCTCATGCTCCCCATCTCTTCCAGCACTCATATCCGGCCTCGGACTAACCCCCCTCAAACTCGTCCCCACAGCCGCACTATCATCAAACGGATTTCTGCTCTGGCTTCCCCCACTCTTCGTCACAACAGCACCTTGCCCCTGCCCCGCCATCTCCTCCTCATACCTCCTATCCAACTCCCTCTGACTATCCACCCCATACGGCCCCTCCTCCCCCCTCCTCCCCCTCGTCCTCCCCCTCTCCTCCGCCCCCGCACCACTATACCCCGTATCAGCATTCAACCCCACCTCCTGCTCCTCGCGATAATAGTCCGCCTCATTCCCCACCCTTGCATCCCACGCCTCATCCGGATCCAGCGCGCCAAACCCGCTCCTCGCGCCGCCGCCCCCCGCACCATACGCACCGAGCGGCTCCTCGTACGCGCCTCCCGCGGTGCGCGACCGGCGCGACCGGAAACTCCGGTATTTGTCCGAGATCCACCCGATGAGCCCGCCGGTGCGCGGCTGCGGCGTGTACGAGGTGCGGGAGGCGAAGGGGTTGTAGGAGGAGAGTGTGGGGGTGGGCAGGCCGAGGCGGCGCGCGCGCAGGTGGACGAAGATTATCCAGGCGATGGAGGCGAGGATGATTATTGCGAGGAGGGCGAGGAGGAAGGCGCCGAAGGTTGGGAGGGACATGGTGAGGGTGCGTGGGTGGTGGGTGAGCTCGGTGGGTTCAAGAGTGATCAAGGGTGATCGAGAGTGATCTCGAGGGTGTTTCTGGACCCTCGGCGGGTCGGTGGGTCGTTCTAGAGTTCACTTTGGGATTGCTGATGGACGCTGGTGTTTTATGCCATGTCTATGGTCTGCATTGGTGACAGAGAGATGTGACTTTTTGTCTTGATGTGCAAATACAGGAGACAGGTAAGTTCTTCCTTGTGAGGTGAGGCTGTCGTGAGATTTGGGTCCAGACTTGAGATTGGCAGCGCAGGCTAATGTCGTCAATATCCGTTTACAGTAACGCGGGGATTGGTGAGCTGGTCTGGCCAGTGTCAGAGTTGACGCTAAGCCACGTGATGTTACCGTAAAGGACGCTAACAGCACGTGCGCAGTTGTCTCACACGTGACTATTCTCAAAATGCTTCATGGTCAAGATTCAGTACTGAACTTAATCTACCTAACAACCGCATATACTTTACTATCTAGGGGGTTTATTTTGCCACGAATGACACTATTTTCAAAGCCCATCCTCCATTCCAGAAAACATCATATACATAAAAATCAACGTGAGAAAAATCCCCACAAGCCTCCCCGCCCCTTACTTCCCATTCCTAGATCCCTTCCTAGATCCCTTACGAAGGCATCCCAGCCACCATATTCGCATATTTACTCTTTGGATAACTCAACAAATTCTGGCTCTTATCCAGCGTCGCAAAGCTCCCCGCAAACGTGCCAATCAGACTCTTGTCCCCCGCGCGATCCGCGCTCGTCTCCCAGTACATCGCGCCTCCCAGCCCCTTAGTCTTCACATACTCAGCCTTGGCCTTCGCATCCTCGACAGTGTCGAAGCTGATCAACTCCTTGGTTGCGGGGTCATACGAGTACCGCGCCTTGGCCTCGTCGTCAGTCTTCACCGTGGCGCCGGCCTTGGGAAGGACCTTGTAATCCCACACCCCGTTCTCCCAGCTCCCCTCTCCAATGCCGCTGAACTTCTTACCCATCCCCTCCGTCGCCTGGAAAGAGCGGCCGTACAGCGGGACGCCAATTACAATCTTCGCGGCCGGCACGCCCGCCTTGATGTAGTCCACGACTGCCTTATCAGTCGAGTACGGCGTGCTCTCCGGGACCGCCTTGCTGGGATAGAGATTGGCATCATGTCCTGCAACCGTGCTCCACGAGCCCGCATAGTCGTAGGCCATAAGATGCCACGCATCGAGGTAGGCATCCATCTCCTTCATCTTGAGGATGTTGTACTTGTCCGGCCCCGCGGGCGCGGCGATGGTGAGCTGGAACTTGTACCCCTTTGCGTTTGCATTTGCGTACGCGTCGAGGGCCTCCCGGCATGCCTTGAGGAGGAGAACGTAGTTCTTGGCCTCGGTCTCGTTGGTGGGGTACTCCCAGTCGATGTCCAGGCCGTCGAAGCCGAGGTCCTTGACGATCTCGACGGCGGTGGAGACGAAGAGGGCGCGGGTTGTGGGGGTGGAGGCTGCGGCGGCGAAGTTGGAGGAGTAGGTCCACCCGCCGATGCTGAGGAGGACTTTCATGGAGCGGTGCTTCTTCTTGAGGAGGTAGATCTGCTTGGCGCAGCCGAAGAGGTTGGTGCCAGGCTCGTTCCAGGAGTCCTCGGGGTAGTGCTTCTCGAGGTCCGCGTAGGTGTCGGAGAGGAAGCTGGGAGGGTGTTAGTTGGGTGGTGATGAAAGGGGTAGAGAAGGGCTAGGTAGGGATGGGAGAGTGCAGGTAAGGGGGGACAAACACTGAGCCATCGGGCCTAAGGTTGGCGAAGGCATAGAGGACGTGGGTTAGCTGCGCAGCCTGGAGCTGTGCAGGCTGGAAGTTGCGTCCATAGATTGCCCTGTGATGTGTTAGTTGAGAGGCATAGGGATGTTCCAGCTTGGACCAAAGACTCACCAGTTGACAAAGTATCCAGCATTCTTATACGCCACAGCAGCAGGAGCCGCAGCCGCAGCATCAGCCTTCCCCTCCGCCGCGCCCTCCGCCTTCTTCCCCCTCCACCCCGTCACTGCAGCCCAAGCCGCCTTGAAAGAACCACCAATCGTCATCGTCACCGATGGTGAATCAAGATCAAAGAAATGTGAAAATAAGAGAGAAGACAAATAGATGATTAATAAACCTGTGAAATTCCCAATTCAAAGTTTCGTGTCTATATTCACAGAACCAGCAAACCCATCGAAGAGCACAAACACCTTTATACCCCCCCCAGCTCCCCTTCACACCACCTCCCTCCCCCTCAGCTCCCCCCCCAACGCCCCACGTCCCATGATTCCCTCCATGACGTCCCCCCCCACCCCGCACACCCGCATCGCACCTGCATCGCCAACCATTCACTCCCCCCCCCCCATCCCCCACCATCCTCCTCCTCTCCTCCCCCGCCCCTCCACAACGACCACCCTGAAACGCCACCGCTCACGCAACCTCCCGCCCAGCCTCGTCTCCTTCCGCAACAGCGTCGAGCTGATCACCCCGCGCGGCGCCCCATCGCCTGACGTCCCGCGGGAGGGGAAGGTGGGAGCCGGCGCAGGGGGTGCGTGTGGCGTGCGCGCGCGTGCGGGGGCGGGCGGGGTGGGAATACTACTGCTGGCGCTGCCTGGGCGCGGTAGTTTGTGATTTAGGGCCGGCATGGCAAGGAGGTGGTGGGGGAGGGAGGAGGGGGTGGTTGGGCCAACTCTGGTCTATCCCAGGAGGTCTCGGTTGGGGCGAAACCTTATTAGCACGCCAGGTGGTGGTTTCCACATGTTTGTGTTAATTGGGGGATATGCAGTGCGTGCAGAACGAGGGTATGCGGGTTCTGTACGACTCGCAGCAGGCTGGGGGAGGATCTCCGAGACCTGAGGTGGTGATGAGGGTTGGCTGGAGCGGAGAGGGCGAGGAGTGGTGTGCGGTGTGTAGGTGTCACGATTCGGATGGGGGGGAGTCAGATGGACAGTGGTGGTGCAGCGTGCTGGGCCGATGTCTCACAATGCACCAACCTCGCAGATTTTCTGACGTCACGGACTGAGCGCGGTGGGTGTCGAGATTGATTTTTTGATGGAAGACATCGTGGGCTATGCTTTTTGGAGGGAGGGCTAGGAAAGTGCGCGAGGGAAGGAAGGTTTGTTCGAACTTCCAGAAGCGGTGGGGTTTGAGGTTGGTGGGAAGGGTCGGAGACAGAGTGTAGATGATGACTTTCTTCTCAGACCTTGGAGACCACTGTTTGTGAGACACCACCTGCCCCATTGTCTATAGTGCACAGATATTTGCAGACCAATGAATATATCATTGTGCTCAAACCTCCTTCTCTTGGGAAGGGAGACGGCACACATGCTGTCTCGGTGGCATTTTTCCTCGCGGTCGCATATCTAAATCTCGCCGCTACGGCCTTACTAGATGTTACATATGCCCATACCAAGACGACGATCGCTGGCTCCGCCTTCCATAATAACACAAGTAGGAATCTTCTAGCTAACACCCCAGATCCCCAGCGGGTCGCTCACACCCGGATTCTGAGTCCTCTCGCTCTGGAGCCTTCGCACTCTCTTTACCAGCGTTCCCACACTCAGCGGGCCGATAATAGTACATAAAACTATGGCCCAGGTAACTACCAGATATATCTCCGAGCTACCGTCGCTTGGTCTGGAGGAGGAGGCGAAGAGGCCGGTCGTCTCAGCTATGGAGGCAATGAGGAAGCCGATTTCGCCTCGAGCCGTCATGGCTGTGCCGAGCATTGCTGCTGGGTAGAGGGAGCGTGGGTTCTTGGGCTTGGAAGGCGCGCCGGAGGCTACTGAGGTCTGTGCAGAGCTCTGGTCTGTTTCCGTGGTGTTTTCCCCCGTAGGATGCCGCGCTGCGGCGTCGCTGCGCTCTCGAGGTTGCAATTCGTGAGTATCCGCCGGACTGGCAGTACCATCCTCGTTCTTCTTGCCCTTTCCACTCCTCCGTTGGGAGCATGAACTAAGCCCAAATATGAAAGAGCGCACGCTCTTGGGGATAACCATCGTCAAAGAAATATCCAGGCGAACGAGCCATAAGCCCGTGACGAGCTTCGCGAAGAGCATGAGGATCGTATAGACGATGCCTCGCCAGACGACTGAGCCGCTGAACATGTCTGTAATTGGAATGGCGAACCCAATCGAGGCCGTTGGTTCTGTTTAGCTTTGGAGAATGGGGGAAGTATGGGAAAGTGACCTACGAAGAAGAACGGTTGTAGAATCCGCTGGACTGGTGTCGCGTAGTATCTGTGGTATACAGCAATGCCACTGCTTGCGATGGGATCACTGTGATCTTTGAAAATGGCCTCGCTCTCGCTTGCCTCACCTTCCATACTAGGACCTACCTCGTTTCTCGAAGATGGTCTTGGTGACCCTGAGCCATTTTCGGACGTTCCATGCTCAACTGGCGAGCTTGGTAGCTCGGTCGAAGAGCTCTTCGTAGTCGAATCTAGATGCGGGACTTCGCTATCCCACCAACTGACCGACGCCCCAGCCAGATAAGCAGCAAACAGGTTTGAAGTACCAGCATAAGTAGCACCAGTAACGAGCGCCGCCAACACCAATGTATGGATGATGAACCCAGTATAAGTTGCGCCACACAACTTATTCAAAGCACCATCCGGGCTTGACTTCCTCGCCCCATTAAGCCACACAGTCAGAGGCTGGGCAACCACCCGACAAGCCAGCGGCACCGCAATCGCCAACCCAAAAGACACCGCAAGGGGCCTCACAACAGTAACAGCGCTGAACGACCCCGCCGTCTCCCCAATATTGGAGATCACCTGCACCATAACCAGGCCCACGACATCATCCATCATCGCCGCACTGCTCAGCACCGTCCCAAGCCGCGTAGTCGACAGTCCACTCGCATTGAGGATCGTGAACGTGGTTCCCAGGCTCGTCGAGCAGAGCGCCGCTCCAGCTGCGAAGGCCTGGATGGGCGTCGCGCTGGCGAGGGACTGCAGCACGAAGGAGAGGGCCATGGGGAAGCCGATCCCGGTTATCGCTACTGCGACGGAGAGGGAGAGATTTGCCTTCAGGGAGCGGAAATTCGTGTCCAGGCCACCTTTATAAAAATTAATAAATTAATAAGAGGGTCTCGTTGCGCATAACAGCTGGAGAGAGAGTTTTTTCACCTTGGTAAACCAAAAGCACCAGCCCCAAATATCCCAGCTGCACAACCACCTCCTCAACGCCCTGACCGAGCCATTTCCCCCCTGGAGTCCCCCACGCTACGCCGATGAATACCTGGCCCAGAAGACCGCAGAAGATCAGCTTGTCGAAGAGCGTGTTGACGACATTGAGGATGAGGAGAAACGACGACTGGATGAGGATGGTCACGATACCCGGCTCGTGATAGGGGAGGAAGGATTTGGTTTCTGCCGCCATTATTTTTCACCACGGATCACGACGATGATCGAGACGGGTAGAATATGCAGAAGTCACGATTACATCGATTATATCTTGGCGGCATACACATGACCGCGAAAGCATTTTTGAGAATCCTGCACGTGGACTGGACGCTACGCACTCGTGACTCTGATGTCTGTCGGTGAGCCACGTGATAAATATTTACAATTCACGTGATGTCTTCATATAATCTTGCTTCCCTTCTCATCCCTAATCTAATTACACAATCTCGCCTTGCAGCACGGCATAGCACCAGCCTCACAGCAGCAGCTGTAGATGCAATGCAGACGCAGGTCTTGTCAGACGTGGCCGTGGCCGCCCTCCATCTCGGCACTCAATCCGGCGATGTGGTGGCACGACCTCCTGTTTCCGGTGTGAAGTGCAGCCCACCTGACTGTGGTGTTACGCAGCGGGGATTTGTTAAACTGGTTCTTTGGGTGGGAGAGGGTGTGGTGGTCGGGGAATTGTTTTGGTGGTGAGGTATGTATTAATGAGTTTTTGGGTTGTATGAGTGATATTTGCACTGTGCTGTATATAATTTCTGGTATATGTTATATGGATATATCAGGTGATACTCGTATATTGTAAGGACAGATCAATGTCACGATCAATCCCGAGATCAGATCAATAATCTAATCAATTGTTGGGATGGAAGATGTGACGGTGAAGTAATTGGAGATGCCAAGACACGGATTGTATGCACGACAGCGGAGACGGCGGAGTCATCGTCGGGTGCGGCGGAACTGGCGGAAGAGAGAGCGGAGATTTTAATAGGTCAACAGCTCTTGTAGGATCCTAAGGCACCCACTATTTCATGCTATTTCATCCTATTCCCTGCTATTCCCTGCTATTCCCTGCTATTCCCTGCTATTTCCCACAACAAACCCTGGAGATCCCGTGATCCCTGACGCTAATGTTTTATGAAGGGTAAAGTAGGGTTGCTATACGGATTTTTGTAAGGGTTCTTGGTTTCTTGGTTCTTTCTGGTGTGTCCAGTCAGTGCTATCACCGTCACTGAAAAGATCAAAGATCAAATCTGATCATCTGATAACAGATTGATCAACCATCAACCATAAACCCATCATCATCACTCCCGCATCTAGCATATTACCCCTCTGCATAACCTCACCAACAACATCCTGTAACACATACACTTTGGACATACGCATTTACAGCTATATACAAATCCTATCCCACCCCACAGCTGCACAATCTGCAGCTACTACTTATACACAGAGCTGCATAGAGAGGGAGAACGGACTTTATACAGTCAATACAACTTCTCCCCCCCAGTGACAACCGGAGCACAAGAGCCCCAAAAGCCACCGGCCATCACTACCCCCTTCGGCATAACCACAACCCCCGACCTGCACTACTCCCCTAGAAAAAGCAAATAAAGAAAAGCAGACCCCCGCGTCACACATCAGCTCCTTCGCCTTGGGGACTATTCCCCACTCTCTTAACCGCCAGCGGGCCCCATCAGGCTGGTCATGTTGCACCACCAGCCTAGCTGCATATGACATCTCGCACCACCTACCCCATCCCTCACCGGACCACGAATAATGGTGCTGCTGCCCGGCTCAACGTCCATGGTCCCGACGACGGATTATCCTACTCTCTCGACACCATCTCCCCCAGCACCGCTGACACCGACGACGACGACGACGACGCAGCACACGAGCGCACACGACTCACATCCCCGCCAGACGATGTGGAACGGCCCACAAGCGATCTAGAGAACACTTCGCGCGAGAGCACGCGGATGTCGAAGGCGCCGCTGCTTATGCGGACCAGTCCGGGGATGGGGACTGGGTCGTATGGCGCTACACCGGTGGGACACTCGACGGACGAGGAGGAGGAGGAGGAGGAGACGCTAAGGCGGAGGAATAAGAAGGCCGCGAGCCGACATACACAGAGCACGTCCAGGCGGCGGCGGAGGAGAGCTAGCGGTAGTGACGCTGGCGGGTATGCAGAGGGGAGCGGAGCTGCGCCGAGTCCGACGTCGACGAGGAGACAGAGTATTTCGCTTGGGGCGAGTACGGCGGCTATGGAGGGCATGGATGGGTTTGGGATGGAGAGTCGGTTTGGGGTTGGGAAGCTGCCTGTGTCTCCCGACTCGGATCATTCGTCGAAAGACGGGCTCGACGAGGACACTGACCCGGACGACCTGTTCACTGACGAGGATCCCCCGGATAACTCGAGGTACTCGCAGGTGAGGGCTTCGGTGTCGGCGCTGGACGACCTGTCGCTGTCGATCAACACGCCGCGCATGTGGACGCTGTCAATGTTGTTCGCGACAATGGGATCAGCTACGAATCTCTTTTTCTCTCTTAGATACCCCAGCGTGTCCATCACGCCCGTCATTGCGCTCCTGCTCGTCCACCCGCTCGGTCTGATATGGGACAGGGCGCTCAAGCGAGCAGGTGACCCGGAAGTCATATATATCGCGGGCTACCGCTCATTGTCGCCCTCGTCCGAGGAGTCCGAGGATACCACCCTTGACGCCGACAGCGCGGACGAGTCGCAGCGCTCGACGTCGTCGTCGACCCTAGAAGGCAAAGAATCCCGCCGTCACCGCCTACGGCTCTGGCTGGCTCAAGGCCGCTGGAACGAAAAGGAGCACAGCTGCGTCTACATCGCCAGCAACGTGGCCTTCGGGTTTGCCTTCGCCACCGACGTGATCGTCGAGCAGACGCACTTCTACAACCAGCCCGTCACAATCACCTACCAAGTCCTCCTCATCCTCTCGACTCAGATCCTCGGGTATGCCTTCGCCGGCCTCAGCCGACGCTTCCTCGTGCGCCCCGGTGGCATGATCTGGCCCGGCACCCTCATGCCAGCCGCCATGTTCACCACCCTGCACAAAGAAGAAAACAGCATCGCGAACGGCTGGACCATCACGCGCTGGAAGTTCTTCTTCGTGGTCTGGATCTCCGCATTCGCCTTCTACTTCCTCCCCGGCCTCCTCATGCCAGCCCTCAGCTACTTCAACGTCATCACGTGGTTCTGGCCCGAGAACGTCGTCGTCGCGAACCTCTTCGGCGTCTCCTCCGGCCTCGGCCTCTTCCCCGTAACCTTCGACTGGGCACAAATCGCGTACATCGGGTCTCCCCTCACCACGCCCTTCTGGGCCGCCATGAACGTCGTCGGCGGGCTCGTGGTGGTCATGTGGATCATCGCGCCCATCTGCTACTACAACAACGTCTTCTACTCGGCCTACATGCCCATCCTCTCCTCGGTCGTCTTCGACAACACGGGCAAGATGTACGACGTCGCCCGCATCCTCACCCCGGACTTCCTCTTCGACCGCGAGGCGTACGAGTCCTACTCCCGCGTCTTCATGCCCATCACGTATATCCTGAGCTACGGCCTGCAGTTCGCGGCGCTCGCGTCGCTGCTCACGCACACGGCGTGCTGGCATGGTCGCGATATCGTTAGGCAGTGGCGCAATTCGCTCGAGGAGGTCAGGGGGCAGGCCAAGATTGGGTATGAGGTCCTGCCTGGGGCGCCGCCGAGGGGGAGGGGGAGGAGGGGGAGGAGAGCGAGTTTGGAGCCCGGGGTGGAAGATACGTTGAATCAGGAGGATGTGCATAATCGGCTTATGAGGAGGTATAATGATGCCCCGATGTGGTGGTATCTTGCTACATTTGTGAGCATGACCGCGATTGGGATTTTCGTGGTGGAATAGTACGTCCCCTCTTTCCTTTTTACCCCCTCCCCACCCCCCCCAATATCTACTTCCCTCACATATACCCGAGCCCGCTCTAACAACCCCCGCAGCTACCCAGTCCACCTCCCCTGGTACGGCCTGCTCCTCGCCCTCGGCCTCTGCGCCCTCCTCTTCATCCCCACCGGCATCGTCGCCGCAATCACCAACCAGCACTCCTCCACCTACCTCATCAACCAAATCGCCTGCGGCGTCCTCTTCCCCGGCCGCCCCGTCGCAAACATGGTCTTCGTGACCTACGGCTACATCTGCTCAGCCCAGGGCATCAAGTTCTCATCCGACCTCAAGCTAGGGCACTACATGAAGATCCCCCCCCGCCTGCTGTTCAGCGTGCAGATGGCTGCTACCCTCGTGTCCAGCTTGACGCAGATCAGCGTGCTCAACTGGATGTTCGCCAACGTGCGCGGAATCTGCACCACAGACGCCGTAAACGGCTTCTCCTGCCCCCTAGCGCGCGTCCACTTCAACGGCTCCATCCTCTGGGGCGTCGTTGGGCCCGGCGAGTTCTTCGGGCCAAACGCCACATACCGCCCCTTGGTCTGGTGTTTCCTGATCGGCGCCATCGCACCCATCCCGCTGTGGTGGTACAGCCGGCACAGCAAGTCGAGCATCGTGCGGCACATCAACCTGCCCGTGCTGTTCGGGTCGCTGTCGTGGATCCCGCCCGCTACGGGCTTGAATTTCAGTGTCTGGGCGGTGGTGTGTTATATCTTCAACTACCGGATTCGACGCAGCGCGGGGGAGTGGTGGGCCAAGTACACGATGACGCTTAGTGCGGCGCTCGATAGCGGGCTGGCGTTTGGGGTTGTGGTTATCTTCTTTGGGGTGCTGTATCCGGGGTGGGCGGAGGGGTTTAGCTGGTGGGGGACCGAGGTGCATAAGAGGGGGTGTGATTGGAGGGCTTGTAGTTATTTGGGGGTTAAGGAGGGGGAGAGGTTCGGACCGGATAAGTGGTGAATGCGTGTGTAGGTGGGGTTGGATTTTTGGGAAGTTGGATTTGAAGGGGGGGTGAGCGTGGGACGTTTATGAGAGCGTCCCAAACGCATTTTTTTCGGCCACGGGCATGGTCATGTATGCATGCATTGGATGGATGGATGGATGCTTGTCATATATATATATATGAATGCTGAAAAACTAGCGTTTCAGCAACGACACCACAGCAGGTTGGACATCAGATGGTGTGGGGTGTTTGTTGGGTTTGCGCTGGGTTCGCGTTGGATTGGGGTTAGAATACATAGCATAGTACTATACAAGCGTGCATGATTGATTTGGATGATATTTTATCTAGAACTAGGTGAGAGAAGGGGGGGGGTCTAGTGTGGTATGGCCCTCCTACGCCGTGGAGGAGCTTAGAGGAGCTTTGTCCTATGAGTAGCCGCGACTGAACCCACACCACGTTACTCTCTCACCCCTCACAGTAACTCTCCCGCCCTCTCCTTCTCCACTCCACGCCGTCCTTACCCACGCCGAGCTTAGAATCCCCCCCCCCACGCGAGGTCTAAACCCACCACACAGGCAACCTCCTCCTTGCCGGCTCTCTCTTTTCCGGGTCTCTCCTAGCCAGCCTCTCGCGATCTATGCAGTGGCGCTCGCGCTCATCAGAGTGGCAGAAGAGGTATGCGGGGATGATGAAGAGGACGCGGGATATGCTAGGGGGGTGTTAGCAGTGTTAGCAGTGTTAGAAGTGATAGGAGTGTTAGAAGTGTTAGAAGAGTATAGACGTAGGATTCTGAGGGAATTGGGGGGGAGGACATTATGGTGATGAATAAGCGTACGCAGCCGCGCCGGGAGGAGGGCGGGGTGTCAGAGAGGTAGATGAGGATGCTTGTTATGAGGGGTCGAGGGGGGGAGGGGTGGCGAAGTTGCGGCGGAAGGCGAGGATGGTGGAGATGGTGAGGAGGAGGGAGGGGATGCGGAGGAGGGTGGAGAGTTTGAGGGTTATGATGAGGGTGGGGAGTGAGAGAGTGAGCATGGTGGGGTGGGGTGGTGGTATGTGTGTGAGATGCTTGAAGTGGTGGAGGAGGAGGAGAATTGTGATATA
This sequence comes from Pseudogymnoascus sp. SDFLT0511, assembly GCA_030180035.1. Classification (NCBI taxonomy): domain Eukaryota; kingdom Fungi; phylum Ascomycota; class Leotiomycetes; order Thelebolales; family Thelebolaceae; genus Pseudogymnoascus; species Pseudogymnoascus sp. SDFLT0511. The sequence goes on along the minus strand of JASCQD010000008.1, from coordinate 735,568 downwards.
TATGGGTAGATATATGTATGGTCTGCTCAGAACGATATTCTCGCATAGCCTTGCAGCTGTGGTTGGTCCCCTAGCCAATAGATTCTCACATATGTTATGCATGCAACTTAGTGTGGACAAGCTCAGCCTTGTTGGTATGGGATTTATTGGTAGTTCAAGCATTTATGGGAATTATGAATGGGATAGTGGGACGTTTGGTGTGATTACTTGGGATTGGTAGTATGGGGTCTTATTGTTGGTTTAGGGGGTCAGAGTGACAGTGGATGAAATGGGTTCTATGGGATCTTATTGTTAGTTCAAGTGCTTATAATAACTATGAATGAAATTGCCTTTGTGAGATTGTATGTATCGTTCTAGTATTTATAGCAACTGTGAATGGAATCGCTTTGGAAAGCCTTGACAACCCGTCGGCGACTGCAAGCTGTTTCGCTGGTACATAAACATTTTCTCGGCAATGCTGAGAAAATCTCATTTGCCAACGGGCAATTCTAGCTGGTATAGTCTCTCCTTTGAACATGGAAATCAATGGCTGCTGATCCGTGTATAACATTATTGGATATGGAGACCTGCGAGTCAACCACTCTGGCTCTTCGAGCGCGCATAATGCTGCAAAAGCCTGTCTTTCCGTCGTTGGCCATCAGGTTTGAGGTCCTGTTAGTTTGGTTGACATCAACATAACTACAAAGAAATTAGTATAGGATCTTACTGCTTATTTAACCGTTTATAGTAACTGTGAATAAAATCGCATTATAGGATTCTACCATTAGTTGAATCGTTTATGGCAACTGTAAAATAAAAAATACTCTTGTAAGACTTTATTGTCCGTAAAAATATTTATAGGAACTGCGAATAAAATAATACGAGCACTCTGGATGGCTACTATAGGATTTTATTGTTCATTCAAGTAATTATAGCAAGTATGATTAAAATAATGGCGAGTAAATGTGATCACGCCGAGTCGCTACCATAGGATCAGCCGTTCATTTAATCGATTTTTGCAGCTGTGAATAAAGAAGTCTCGACTAATATAACCACCCGCAGCTACAATTATCATGTTGAAACCTTTTAATAGGCCAGCAGCTTTAATTACAGTATCGAATTCCTCCCCCCCATAGTGCCCCACTAGGGAGTAAGGGAGCAGCACAAAATTTAGCCGCGCCTCTCAAATATGTCGAAGAATACAAAAAAAGAAAAAGAGAAGAATCTATCTGAGATATCCATCTCAGCAAATAAAAAATAAAAACTAAAAAATATGAAGCATCGTGTGCAGGATTTGAACCTACGCGGCCGAAACCATATGATTTCTAGTCATACCCATTAACCACTCTGGCAACACGATTTAGCTTTTGTTGAAAGCGGGGGTGTAAATTAGAGGACAAGAATCGTTTTAGCAGAAATCTTAAAACTCAAAAAAATTAAAAATAAATAAAACAAAAAACAAAAAATATGAAGCATCGTGTGCAGGATTTGAACCTACGCGGCCGAAACCATATGATTTCTAGTCATACCCATTAACCACTCTGGCAACACGATTTAGCTTTTGTTGAAAGTGGAGGTGTAACGGGGACTAGAAACCACCTGGATTCAAAGTGTGGATGTTCAAATCTTGCACATGCGGCTCGATTTTGAAATTTTGATTTTTTTTTGTGGGGGAGGGAGGGGCAGCTCGAGGACGCGGTTGGTAGCGTGGTCGTCGTGGGGACTTTGGGCGAGGGACGGACCGAAATAGCACCCACCAGCGGTGGCGGGAAGTACGAGATGTGGTGATAAGGATGGATGGGAGCGGGAAAACGGCCAACGTGGCCATAGGAGTAAATAGCCAAAACCCGGGTCACCGCCCCGGCGGCTTTCGATGTCCCATCCTCCATCCTTCGCCATAAATTATCACATTCCGCCGTTCCATCGCCGCCCACGTATCTTGACGGACACGTTTCAGGGTCGAGGATGGAGATTCGCTGCACGTGCCGCCGTCAGTGTGATACTGAACTACAAGATATGCTTGGTGTTGATAGTGCGCGGCGGGTGAGTAGGGCTAGTTATAACTAGTTACGTTAGGGCAGTAGAGATGCAGAAGTGCGTAGCCCTGCAGGACCGACCCCACCAGGAATATCAGCAAGTCCCACATTCTGAGGGCGACTCCGGAACCAGATGGGTAAGATAGCATCGTGAGTCCACAGAGCGTATCTTTCGACCCCAAGGCATCTTCCGATTGCGGCCCCCGCCCCGCTCAAGATACGCGGTTAGACTCTGGTAACTAGGCCTTTGCAAATATGAGAGCGGTGAGCAAGGCTGGGGCTTCTGCGTTTTCCACGATCTATTGTGCCATTACCGTACCGTATCCGTTACGTATCATAACTCCAACTATCACGTTGCAGGATCGGAGACGGACGGATTCATTTCCCAGCGCCGGAGTCCCCGTAGCGTAAGCTATGCGCAGTTGAACTTTGCAGACTAGACAGGTACAAGGATGAGGCGATCAATGGGTAGCATCTCGTCGTTGCTATGACGAGTGGTAATGCTCGCCTTAGTGTTTTGATGCCATTCCCATCGCGCAAAACATGCCACGCCGCGTAATGGCTCAGCGTCGCATCGCATATCGTAGCATTGAAGCGCATTGCGGCGGCGTTTGTACATGCATTATCGTCCTTTCCCTCCATATTCCTACAGATCTGAGCGTGCGTGTGGAAAGGGTCTCGTATGGGTTGATGATGATGAGTAAGGCGGAGGAAAGCCGCAGCCAACAGTGTTCCGAATGTTGGGGCTTGGAGACTGGGGGAATGGTTGGTCGATAGACCGAGGTAGTGTTGGGTGAGGGGATCCACCAAGTGGCGGTCTGGGGAAGCTGGTGAGGAAACGGTAGGAACTGTGCCGAACAAGAAAGAGAGGGATTTTGGCGGATGGGATGGATAGAAAGAGCAAGTGTTCAGTATGGCCTGGTGTGTTGGTGTGCTGGCAGGAAGGGTATCAAAGGGTAGGAAAGGATATGAAAGGGAAACGTTGGGAAGTGCAATCCTGTTCTGATGCTACACAGATGGGATTGAGAGGTTCATATCGATGTCAAAATCAATATATCTCGCAAGGTGCCAGTAAGTGAAATGAGAGTGTGTGAGAAGGAGGGGGGGAGAGGGCTGGGCTCAGAGACAAGATGGAGCACACGACACAACAGCCGTCGGTCCCACACCCGCCCTCATTTCCCCATCTTTTCATCCACCTTATCACTCCCAGCCCTCTCGACCACTCATGACTGCACGAGCTCGCCATCGATAGCTGATATGGTATCAGCTATCAGACAGGTGCTATCAGATCTCGCGGCTATTTTACGTGATCGTAGCCGTGCGAGGTGCCCTGGATTCAATGCAGTGCAGTAGGCATAGTAGCACTGCAGCACACTGCAGCAGTAGAGTAAAATAGGGCATGTACCAGCTACTGCAGTGCTCCTGTGCCACTCCTTCCCTATTACAGCGCGCCGCACGCCTTTGGTGCAACCCCACTATCTCCATCTATCTCCATTCCCGACTGGTATCAGATTAGATTAGCAGAAAGTCGTTTGTTGTGGATGGGGGATATCTCGTGGCACATCTCATGGGATTGGGAACATCGAATTCTTCGGTTGACCGCATGTTTGACAGTGACAAGACGACCCGCGCGCGCCGATCCGTATCAGATAGGGTAGATAGGCGGACAGATACAGTGAACAGGACACGCCTCCCCCCGACGATCCCCCGATCCGTCTGGTGATAACTGGTGGTGGCAACAACTGGTAAACGGGCGGCGGCGGCTTATCATCCGTAACCGTTCGTGGTTGGGTGCGTAGTTTGAGTACGGGTGTGAGTGATCTCCCGGTGTTACTCCTCCTGTAAGCAAGTCTCCCGGCCATCTCTGGACGACAATGCTCCTTTCGGGACGATGAAATGAGATGAAACGTAAAGCTCAGTGAACGAACGACGAGATGAACGGAACGTGAGCACATAATGACGTCATATTGGATCTTATCAAGATGCAGCTCTTGCAAGTCGTACAGGACAGTCGCATCGTCGCACGGCGGCATGCTGGCCGTTGTGTAAGGGTACATACCCTGAGGGATACCTACGACGGCAAAGTATGTACCGTGCCTCCCCTGTAGCTTCTTCCATGGAAGGATCTGTAACAGGTGTCTGAGCGCCTCAATGAGATGCGGCGGTACTGTGGCCGGAGAGAGCGTCTTGGTCGAGTCAGTGGCTTGTCAATACTCGTATCAGGAGATTGATGGCCGGTATCATCTCTTGTTGTCTCTTGTTAATCAACCGGACACGTAGCGCGTGGTACCGAGCAGATGGGATGGAGGGGACAGAGAGATATTGCAGATACCGCGGGGAGAGAGATGCGTCCCCGAATGGACTTTCTTTCTTTCATACAGTGCGTGCAGCGCAGCGCAGTGCAGTAAAGGGCGTACGTGCGTGCGTGCAGCATAACCAGCATACCTTGTGGGCGAGTATCCTACTCTGCCCATCATACTTCCCTGTTCAGTACAGCCGAGATGAAAGGTTGCCCGGCAGCGCGGAACGAGGCGGTTCGTAAGATTGGACCGACAATCTGGGGATAATTTAGTATTTTCACCGTCGTGGGGATGATCGCTGGGGTGGTTGCCAAGCGTGGTAGGGTACTCGTATACCATCGAAAACAAACCACGGCGGAGGAATAGGGAGCCATGAGAAGCCCTGCGGATATTCCGTACCGTACTCTTCTGTTATATATATCCACCAACGACTTCCACGGTTGAATAACGTAGAGTAGCTGTAAATTGGTGTATCCAGCGAACCGTCACTTGTCCCGAAACACAAGCGTGAGGGCACTCCCATACCAAAATACCACATGGGCGGTCACCGTCTTCCAACTGGCGGGTGGGATTTAAGAATGTTCTTCGTGTCCTTGTCCCCTTGTCAGTACAGTTGTGGAGTCGCCGTACAGCAGTAGTTTCTTGGGAGAATGCCTGTACTGTACCTTTCCCAACCAACCCACCCCATAGATCCCTGCCGCGAACATTGTAGGGTATTGCACCGCACAACCAGTCTCTTCATTTCATGCATCGGAGGAAGAAGCAGGAGATTGATTGTTCCCGATCACACCATCGATGTACGTGCGTGCATGCATTGCCCACGTATCATACAGCAACATACAGAACAACAACAACAGCTCCGAAGCTCAAAGATCCGCATATGCTCGAGGTCTGGTATGCCCGAGCCTTCTCAACGAGGGAACACACAAACGACGACGGTGTGGAATTCTGCGGCGGATTAATAGGACAGTTCTGATGTTGATGCACCATGCGGGGCTAATGTGGAGAGGACTGAGACCCCTGGGAAGGCGCCATGATAGACAGAAAGAGGAGCCACTCTACGTCGTTTTTTTCTTGAGATCGTCCGTCCTGACCCTGCCGGATAGCCAGATATCTTTTTGGCAACCCGTGGCACCGTATCGAGACCTTGGACAGACACCTGGCGGGATTGGGTCAGCACGAGCCGCATATGGAGGTGAAAGACAGGAAGTATACAGGCCCCACTATCTACCGGCATCCGCTTCGATGCATTGCTTGCACTCACATTTTATCTCCGATCCCCACCATCCTATCCCGACCACTCCTTCGTGCCATTCATTCCCAGTCCCGGCCTCTGATGCCGCCACTTCCTTCCCATCTCCAGGCCACATTCCCCATCGTGTTCCTCAATGGCTAGCTCAACGCCTCTGCTCTGTCCTCCTCTCCAGCTCCCTCCCAATTTACCCGCTCCGCCGCTCCAATTCTGATTCTGATTCCAATTCCAACACATCCTCCCCCCGTTTCATCTCCCCTCCCTCCCTCCCACCCTCCTTCACCCCCCTGCCTGCCCGGAAGATAAAAAGCAAAAAAAAAGTACAAAGCCGGCCACCCTCCCCACGTCCCCCCATCCCAATCCAAACATCCATCCCACTCTCCCACTCACTTCGCCCACATCCCACACATCCCACACATACCCACGCACGCACACCCCACGCCTACCCCACGAGGTCGCCGCAAAACAAGGCCAGGAAAAAGAAATTATACCCGCCCGCTCCCGTTCCCAGATCTCAGATCAGAAATCGCCCCTTTGGGCTGCCTGCTTAAGTTTTTATTCGCTTACCCCAGACGCCACACAAGCTGAACGCCATGGCTCCATGCGCCACTTCTGAGGAGCCACAGGGCTTGATGTCGTCAGTGTCGATGGTGGAGGAGAGGGTGATATCGAAGGCTGTGACGATGCCGATTCAGGCTTCTGTGTTGCATGGGCCGAGGGATATTAGACTTGTAAGGCGTTCTTTTTCTTCCTGTTCTGTTCTGTTTCGCTCTGTTTTGATTTTTATTGAGGAGGAAAGGTGCTTTGAGGCGTGAGGATGTGTTGGTGTTCTCTCTTCGTGGATGGGTTTGGTGTTGGTTGTTGAGAATTTTGTGTGTGGTTGATGTTGCATGAGTGTGTTGTGTGGATGTAATATTTTATTATTTTACTTTGTCACATTTGTTTATTCGTCCGTCTCTCTTCACTTCCAAGACTATCCTACCCCTACCCCTCTTCTTTACTTCATGCAACACATATAATTTATGCTTCTCTTAATTTATTTCTCAATTCATACCTATCACAAGCCCCCCATACTAACACTCTCAGGAAACCCGCCACATCGCACCTCCTCAGGACGATGAACTTCAGATCGCCATCAAAGCCACCGGCATCTGCGGCTCCGATGTAAGCTACTACAAGAAATTCGCCAACGGTGACCTCTGCGCCTGCTCCCCTCTCTCCCTTGGTCATGAATCATCAGGTGTCGTCGTCGCCATGGGCTCTCACGTGAAGAATTTCTCACTCGGCGACCGCGTCGCGCTTGAAGTTGGTATTCCGTGTGGTAACTGCGGAGTTTGTAGAGGAGGCAGGTATAACCTGTGCAAGAAGATGAGGTTTAGAAGCTCGGCAAAGAGTGTGCCACATTTCCAAGGGACACTGCAAGAGAGGATTAATCACCCGGCGAAGTGGTGCTATAAGTGAGTTCCCTGCTTTACTCTCACCACCAGAACCCTCACTAATACTACCCAGACTCCCCTCTACTTTTTCCTTTGCCGCCGCCGCTCTCCTCGAGCCGCTCTCAGTCGCAATACACGCCGTAACCCGCGCCGCCGTCACCTCCGGCACATCAGCCCTCGTAATTGGCGCCGGCACTGTCGGCCTCCTCACCGCCGCCATGGCCCGTCAGTCTGGTTGCCACACCGTGACAATCGCCGATCTCTCCGCTCCCCGCGTCGCCTACGCCCTTGAACATGGCTTCGCAACCCACGGCTACGTTGTACCACCCTCCTCGCTCTCCCCCTCTGCCACATCCTCTGGCGCTTCCACGCCCGCCACTTCCTCCACAGCGCCGCTCAGCACGCCCATCTCGCGGTATGCCGAGACGGCACTGCAGCTTGCTGCCGCTAAGGCGCTGGCGGCGGATTTAATTGGCGTCACGCAAAAGGCACCAGAAGATGACGACGTGGATGATGTCGGTGTGGACTACACCTTCGAGTGCACTGGCGTGGAGGCATGCATGCAGACTTCTCTGTACGCAACCCGCCCGGGCGGAAAGGCCGTCATTGTCGGGATGGGGACACCAATCCAAACGCTTCCACTCTCTGCGGCGCAGATGCGGGAAGTTGACCTGGTGGGTGTCTTTAGGTACGCGAATACGTATGAGCGGGCCATCCGTGTGGCTGAGAGCGGCATGCGGATGAGGGCCCAAGGTCTGGGCGGGTTCCCGGATCTGGATGGCATGGTGACGCATCGGATTAAGGGGTTGGGAGAGGCACAGAAGGGGATGGAGTTGGCGTGCCGGACAACAGATGGGGAGGGGGGGTTGGTGGTTAAGGTTGTGATTGAGACGTAAGTGAGCGTTAAGTGTGGAGAGAATAATAGGTATACGGGCGTCTTGGGGTTGTTCCGGGTCTGGCTTGACTTCGATATTTTGGGTTTGGATATTTTACTTGGGTGTTTGCTTTGTGGGATTTTGGGATTTGGACTCCGATCCTTTATATTCCGCATTTTGATTTTTCGAGCCTGAGGGTTGACGTCTTGGACGATCAGAGTTGAGATGTTGGAGCACCTCATTACTTGCTGTCTTCACTTTGGATTACGCCTATTTTTATTTAGATAGTCACGGAGGGGAAAGGGGCCAAAAGAAGCCAACGGGGGAAAGTTCAAAAATCTGCATAACGATCTACCTCGATTTTGCGAGGATATGGGAGGGGAATAGGGGTTTGGGGCACCACGGGATGGAATCTATAGGGATTTATGGGATTTATGGTGTGGGTTTACGAAAGATAGAAATGAATGAACGATATGGAACTCTGACGTGTATCTATGTAAAAGTTGCAAATGTAGCTATAAGAATTTAATGGCCACGTCTAGCTAATAACGTAAATGCAAGTCTCCTCATTTACCCAATAGGCAGACTATCTAAACTGTTTAAAGAGAGGTTTTATGAATTTCGATATTCAAAACGGCAGGCAATTTCCAGCCCCATCAGCTCTCCCATCATGCCCCTAATCGCGAAGACGATTTGATCAACTCAATAGTCGCATCGTTTACCCTATCAGGCTTCGCCAATAGCAAAAACCACGCCAAATTCTCCTCGTCCCAATTCGCAGTCGCCCCAAACTCTAGTAGCAACCTCACCGAGTCCTCATGCCCCTCGCTTGCCGCCGCCCACAGCGCACTATACTGAGACCCGCCATCGGCATTCACTTCCGCCCCTTCCTCCAGCAGCAGCCGAATCACCACCGAGTTCCCATACTCTGCAGCGGTCTGCAGGGCGGTGACGTACTGGCACCCAGGCGCATTCCGTGCGTTGACTTTCGCCCCATTTTTGAGCAGCAGCCTCACGACCGCCTCGTTGCCGCTGAAACAGGCGGCTTGCAGTGCATTGCCGCACTCCGACTTCCTGCATCCCTGGGTGTTGACGTCGGCGCCTTTCTCGAGCAGAAGCGTGGCAATCGCCTCGTGGCCTCCCTCGGCAGCCGCTTGAAGAGCATTGTTGTTCTCCCCGCCCTGAGCATGAACATCGGCCCCCTTTTGTAATAGTAGCTTGACGATTCCCATGTGTCCCTTGTTTGACGCCGCCTGGAGCGCGTGGTTGGCGTTGACATCTGCCCCGTTCTCAATCAGTAGCCTAGCAATAGCTTCATGTCCTTCTGCTGAAGCTGAATAAAGAGAGTCATAAGAATAATACATATGCATAGCCCCTAGATTGACATTGACCTTTGGGTCCTTATTCTGGAGTAGCAACTCTACAACCCTGATATGCCCAAAAGCCGAAGCTAAGCTAAGCGCGCTGCTGTGGTCGGTGCATAGAGCATTTATGTCAGCCCCATTATTGAGCAACATTTTGACGACCGCCGTATGCCCTGCACTCGAAGCTGCGTGCAGTGCGCTATGGTGGTAATTGTAGGATGGGGATGGTCTCTTAACGTTAACATTCGCTCCCTGATCAAGCAACATTCTGATGATGCCAAGGTGTCCTCCAGCTGAAGCTGCCTGAAGCGCATTATGGTGGAAGCCACCTTCGGCGTTGATATCCACACCATTTTCAAGCAACAGCTTGACAACTGGCTCATGTCCTTTCAAGGATGCTTCATACAGCGCTGTCTCGCCGTCGTCCCCCCTTCTTTCAATATCCGCGCCATCTTCTAGAAGTCTATTAACTAGCAGCCCCAATCCAAACATCGCCGCAACTACTATACCTGGAACTTCTCTTTGAAGCGCGTAGGTTGCTTCAAGGGCACCTTCTAATGACAGAACCACCTGCACAGAGCTAGACAGCACCTTTTCATTTTTTAGAAAATCCAGTGCTAGATCTTGTAAAGTAGCGTTTTTCTCTGGCTTTCCCCTTAAATGATCTCCCCAGAATGTAGAAGCGTACACAACAAAAGGGAACTCGGACAGCCGGTAGAGGAATGGCTCTTGTAATGTGCAAAAGCCGTCGGCAAATACATCAAGAAACAAATAAGTGAGGCATCTTTCTGAAATCTCTTCCCCCGCAGTCGAGAGTAGTGTCGCCTCCAACGTTTTAAGGTACTCCTGCACAGTTGGATGTGCCACCGATACGATCTGGCTTTCTTCCCGTATGGTAAGGAGACCAGCGGATCTATCGATGAAGGTCTCCAGCCCCAATTCCTTGTTGGATTCTACATTTCTCTGGAGCCTTGTCGCTGAATTGTTGCCGGGTTTAATGGCTAAGATGTGATACATCTCGTCGACTTTGAGTGGCCTTTTCGCATAATATACCCATTTGAGAATCATCTTGATTATATTTTGATCTCTGTTGCTGCTCATGCTTTCGATCCTTTCGATAGATTTTTGGTAGTAATCGTTTACGTTGCTCGATAGGGAATCTAAAGCGTCCATGAAATCTTCAACTGTTTCCTCTGTTACAAGATGATCTATCTGCATCTTCGCCAGTTGGAATCTAGTAGTATATTAGAAATTGTTTTTTTAGCGAGGTAGCTCATCTAATTACTCACATCTTGCGTGCTTTATTAGGTATAGTTTCCAGCATCTTCGTACGCAATTCTGGGCGTTTTCCAACCCATGATTTTAGGACGAAATTTGTTTTGATCACCCTTTCAGTATACGCATGAATGTCCGTCTCGCTTGCCGCGATGTCCACTTTCTCACCTCCGAATTCTTTAGCAGTGTCGTGGTCTGGCCTAGATGTGATAAAAATCCGAAGTGCCGTTCTTGCACAGGTGAGCGATAGCAGCTCCTGCACAAAAAGTTTCTTTTCATATTCAGATTTCGAAAACTCGTCTAGTGCGTCGACCATGAGATACACGGCGGAGAATGAATCTAACAATTCTGACAAGAACGAAGTGTATTGGTCTAGGGTGACTAAAGGTTTAGAATGCTTCTCGTTGAACTTTTTAACATGGCTTATTGTTGACGAATCTTGCGCAGCTAGTTGTCGAATTATAGCTGGGATAAATTGAAGGGCTGACTGTTCGGCTTCGTTTTGAAATCTACAATAGAGATAGACAAGGCCGACACGTTTTTCTGGTTGGGTTTCTCGTTGGCTCGTAAGATATGAGTCAACATGGTCCACTACAATTGATCTAGGTAATTGTAAGCTTTATGTTAACCAGATGAAACTCGGCGATAAGGACCAACTCACGTTAAGACTGTCTTCCCGGCACCACCTGGAACGAACATGTTAGACCTCCATTCAAGACATAAAAATTCGATGGTTGCTTACCTTCGCCAGGACACCACAGAGTTAAGATGTCCCCACGGAGCCATTTTTCAAATTTCGGATGCTCAAGTAACCACTTTCCCGAGTTGTCCAGCCTGTTTCTCACAACATCATCGTGTGTTTTCTTAAACGTTAAAGGTGACATATCGAAAAGTGCCTTTCGGGTTACTTCCCCGTTTTCTCTTCTTAGGATAGTTGCTGACGCTGCCCCATGTACGGCCTGATCAAATTTTTGGCGAGAATCCTGGAGTGACTTCATGGCTGTATTCACATGGTCTGTCGTGACTTGATCCCAAATTCTTCGAACGGAATGCTTTTGTAGGAGTTGGATACTTATCCGCAAATAATCGGTGATAGCCACGAGTAAATTGATGGCCTTGACTAAGATGGAATCTGTCCCGTTGTCCAATTCGAAATTCAAGGCACTCACGCTATTCAGAAACTGTTGATGATCCGATAGTTCCTCGAGCCCTTGGATAATAGCTACTGAACTGCTATGCTCATCAGAGGCCAACTGCGTCTCGTTTAGCGATTAACCTCAAGCGAAATTCTTAAGTTAGGACCTACGGTTACGACTTGACTGAGAGCATTAGCTGTAATTTTTAGCGGCAAGAAGCTAGCTGCCTGGCTGTGATGTTAGATTGTTCTTAATCGTGGAACGGCTTCGACATACATCTGCAGAGAACGAGACCACGCCGAGTACAACACTGAGAACGGGGAACACCTTCGACATGCAAACCCTTGTCCTGCCAGATAAAGTGTCTTGCTGCGCATCATCCTTTAGCAAAGCTTTTGCGATGACCTTGCTGTATGAATCTGCTGATTTCAAGGGGTCAATGCTAGCTACGGCCACGGCCTGCTTAACGGCGTCATCCCCCACAGAGGCACCCTCATAATATCCCGCGCTCTCTTTCCAGGTAGAGTGTAGGCTCTTGAACGACTCCTCAAGCGCCTGTTGTGCTTTTACAAGTGCTTGGCCGGGGTTATGCACTTGGGAAAATGGACCCCCTGTAAAAAATTAGACTCTGGATCTCTAATAGCTCTTTGCGCAATACCATTATGGCGGGGTACTTCCCCCTCAAAGATTTTGTGAGCTCATCCCGAGCTTTGTCTACCCTTATAGGGTGTGCTTGTGCCGATACTATAGTCTGTTTCTGACCAGCCCCCACCGCCGTTGGCAGCGGCGGCATTGTTGACTGGGAAGTCGAGCCATTGGGAGTATTGCGATTTTCTGCCTTGTCTTTATCTTTTCCACCTACTTTATCCTTCCTGGAACGAAATTTAGAGAGTGAAAGCGAACCAAATGCCATCATGAAAATGTGAGCAGCTGTGGATAGCTGCAAGAAGCACTGGAACCTGTAGCCTCGATGAACGGCATCCTTCGATATTTATTACCGAAGAGCTGACGTTGGGCAAGGCTGCATATGCGGCGGGGTAACCCATGCCAAGCATAAATTGGACCCCGCGACTTGCAGGAAGGGCTAGATAGTTAAATATTTTCCTCTATTTTCCCTAATTAGGTTCAAGCTGAAAGAAGAGGGCTCTTGTTGGCCACGGCGCCAACATACCACCGGCGACACAGCTTGTCTCCGGCTTTAATGAGGGTTCAAGTGGATAGAAATCATCGCTATGCGAGTCACGCACTCGACATTGATATTTATGAACTGTGCACAAGTGATAAACATCTTAATGATACAATAAACTTTCTTATTCGGCTGTATTCTATAATACAATAGTATTGCTGTGACAATGCTGATATTATCAAAAGAATGTAAGACGTCGTTGGCGAAAGTATAGCTCCACGTGACTAGCACACTAGCACGGCTCAATTCTCAATTAACCGCTCTCAGCCAATCAAATAATTCGATTTTATCGGCCGTCACCGCTAATCCCCCAACCGATAACAGCCAATAACAGCCAATAGAATTACTCCGATATCCATAATTACTGTACTTGTGCATACAAAGACTGAGGGACCAGCATTTTTTTACGCGAGCCCAAGTTCCGATCTCGTCCTCCCGCCTCCATCTTCCTCTCCAATCCTCAATCCAACACAATCCTCCCCACCAAACAACAACCTTCACCGCTGCCAATTCAAAAGCTCAATTACATTTATATAACGGATATTTAATGATATCCCCTATTTATTAGCTGTTAAGCTGTTTTTCTTCACGTTGCGTCTATGAGAGGGCGCCCGTCAGTCTTCACTTCGCAGGTATGTGACTCTTTTTCTTCACCGAGGGGCGTTGTCGTGGCAGATGGCGGTGGCGGTCACCGCTTCCCTGCCAAGTCAATGAAGGTGGGGGATGTGGGATATCTTTCATCTATACCGTACTCTTTAGCTGGCTCTCTCTTCTTTCTGCTCTCGTCGGAAAAGGCTTTGTGGGACCTCTGGCTAATAAATCGGTTGTAGGATTACATTTCAGGTGCGCACACGAGCAAACCCGCCCCTACCACCACATCCCCCAACAACGTAATGCTAACCCACGTGCTAGATCACATCTGGAAAGCATCAGTAAATTGACGAACCGTCGATCAACCATATACCACTACTTTACACACCAAACTTTCACTACGACATGCTTGCTCGCTTCTCCAAGCCGGCCCTGAGGGGCGCGGGAATCGCGCTCAATGGCCGCTTGGTGACGCAGCAGGCTAGGTTCATGGCCACCGTCGAGTCCGGCGTTGGAAGGACCGCGCCTGTGACCAGGCCAAGGGCTACACCGATTGCTCATGACCGGGCTACGTTCACCATCAGGGTATGTTGAAAAGTGGCGGTGTGGGGAGACGGCAAAGGAATATTTTCTAACTGAGACACAGGACGGCCCAGTCTTCCACGGCAAATCATTCGGAGCCAAGTCCAACATCTCCGGCGAGGCCGTCTTCACGACGTCGCTCGTCGGCTACCCCGAGTCCATGACGGACCCGTCCTACCGCGGCCAGATCCTCGTCTTCACCCAGCCACTCATTGGGAACTACGGCGTGCCATCCAACCAGCGTGACGAGTACGGACTCCTCAAGTACTTTGAGTCCCCCAACATCCAGTGCGTCGGAGTCGTCGTCGCCGACTACGCCCTCCAATACAGCCATTGGACCGCCGTCGAGTCCCTCGCGTCCTGGTGCGGCCGCGAGGGCGTCCCCGCCATCTCCGGCGTCGACACCCGCGCCATCGTCACCTACCTCCGCGAGCGCGGCTCCTCCCTCGCCCGCATCACCATCGGCGAGGAATACGACGCCGACCAGGACGAAGCCTTCGTTGACCCCGAGCAAATCAACCTCGTCAAGCGCGTCTCCACCAAGGCGCCCTTCCACGTCCCCTCCCCGCACGGCGACACACACGTAGCCGTCATCGACTGTGGCGTCAAGGAGAACATCCTGCGCTCCCTCGTCTCCCGCGGCGCCTCCGTCACCGTCTTCCCCTACGACTTCCCCATCCACAAGGTCGCGCACCACTTCGACGGCGTCTTCATCTCCAACGGCCCCGGCGACCCCACCCACTGCGCCGACACCGTCTACCACCTCGCGCGCCTGATGGAGACGTCCCAGGTCCCCGTCTTCGGCATCTGCCTGGGCCACCAGCTCCTCGCCCTCGCCTCGGGCGGCCGCACCATCAAGCTCAAGTACGGCAACCGCGCGCACAACATCCCCGCGCTCGACCGCACGACGGGGCAGTGCCACATCACATCCCAGAACCACGGGTACGCCGTCGACACGTCCACGCTGCCAGACTACTTCAAGGAGTACTTTGTCAACCTCAACGACGGCTCCAACGAGGGCATGATCCACACCTCCCGCCCCATCTTCAGCACGCAGTTCCACCCGGAGGCAAAGGGCGGACCCATGGATAGCAGCTACCTCTTCGACATGTACCTCGAGAACGTGCGCCGCTACAAGGACGGGAAGAAGATCGTTGGTGCGGTTGTGGAGGACAAGATTAGCCCCCTCTTGGTCGATATCCTCGCCAAGGAGCGCGTGGGCGTCGCGCCGGCGCAGGAGGCTGCTGCGGCTGCCGCGGCGGCTTAGGGCGCCTCTGAGGTGCCCTAGAGTGGCTGAGGGATAGGGATGGGATTGAAATGGTTACTGTGAGGGGGGGATAGGAGTACCACGTGATTTTATTTTTTTACTTGCTTGTTTGATTTTTTTGGGGCGCGTTTGGGGGATTGAGATAGATCAGTACCGCAATTTACGCATTTTTTTTTGAATATATAATTTTTGACCTTGCGTGAAAATTCGTCTGTCCCCCCATTTCCCCCAGATGACCATCCCCATCCCAATCCCCCATCTCATCTATCTTCAACCACTACCCCGCCCCGCCAATTGTCGTGTGTGCGTATGTATGTGCGTATCTGTGTTCCCCATGGGTGGCACACTGTCAAACCCGAGTACTCCCTACCTGCCTAATATAGACCACTGTGCAACTATATCCGCGCAGCATCCTACGTAATTCCAGAAAGTCAAGTACAAAAAATCTACACTGTCGTCTTGTCCTTCTCTTCTTGGAAACATACATCGATAGCAGGCAGGTGGCAGGTTTTGGTGGTGAGTATGGAAGGAGGTGGAGGGGGGATGGGTGCGCGTTTTGTGTTTGTTACTCGCTGCGAATTTTGCGTGTATTTTTATTAAATTCTCACGTACTTTAGCAACTTTCACGTATATTTATCGGTTTCACGTTTGCTCACGTACTTTGGCAACTTTTACGTATATTTTCGCCTTCTCGTACATTATTTAACCTACGTATATTGTTACTTTCACGGAATATTATCATTATTTTCAACGTACATTTTATCACCTTTCACGTATATTTCTTTCTCCTCCCTCTTCCCTCTTCGTATATATATATATTTGCAACTTCACGTACACACACCATCACCGCCCCTTTCTCATCCATGATTTTACTCAACTCAACTCTCAACTCCCTACAGTCACAAGCTCCTTCCCCCCCTCCGCAATGCCACCTCCCCTCTCCCCCTCCCCCCTCTCCCTCACCCTCACACATCAACGCCACAACCACCCACACACCACCCACACACCCCCATACCACCTCCCCCCCCCCCCCACACATCAACCCCCCACCACCACCACTCATCCACCCATCCACCCATCCACCCATCCACCCATCCACCCATCCACCCATCCACCTCCATCACCCGTAGCACCACAGCATTCATTCCTTAGACACAGTACAACAACAACACTAAGGGAAGTCAGAGGATCCAAAGTTAACAAAGTAAAACAAGCCCATCCATATTTCTATCCCTACACTACTATACTAATAACCCTCCCTGAAATCTTTATTACACCGAACCTCATCGATCGGCCTTCTATCCTATCCCATCCTATCCTCCTATCTTATCCACACACCAAAACCCCCCGCCCTGCCCTGCCCTGCCCACTCCCATCCACAGAAGCCAACTCAGGGCAGGCAGGCAGGTAGGTAGTCTAGATCTCTATATATACACCCCCCCCCCAGCTTGCAGTCCAAGACTTTAAAAAGTCGACACAGCAATAGCAACAGCCTGACTCTCCGAATGCGAAATCGAAACGCTCACCTCCCTCACCCCCGCCTCCTTAGCCGCCGCCGCCGCATCGCCGTGTAACTATTATCCATCATTAGCCTTTGCCCCCACTCAAAACAACCCCACGGGCCAAAACCCCCAAGATCAGGAAGGAATACTCACTCTAACAACCAACCCCCCCCCCTCCCCCTTCAACACCTCAATACTCCTCAACTCCCCCCCCCCCCCCTTCCCTTTAACCCCCAGCGACTTAAACACCGCCTCCTTCGCTGACCACCTCCCCGCGAAACTCGCCTGCGGATCCGCCGCCGCGCGACAGTACCGCACTTCCTCGTCTGTAAAGTTGCGCGCCACGAAAGTGGGGTTGTCAATGTTGATCGCGGAGACGTCTTCGACGTCGACGCCGACTTTGGTGCCGGGTGATGCGGTGGTGAGGGCCAGTTTCTCGACGACTTTTTGGGTTGCGGTGACGCTGGGGGATTTGGTGGGGGAGGATGCGGCGGCAGAGGCAGCGCGACCAGCAGCCACGGCTTCCGCGGCGAAATTGGACGAGTACGTCAACCCCGCCGTCTTCTTATCGACCGAGACGCGCGCATTCGGGTTGAGGAAGACCTCAGGCATCTGCTCATCCGAGTACGGGGCATCCGTCTTGGCGACGAATATGGAGTTGTTAATGAGGCCGTTATGGAAGTAGCGATACGCCTTCTTCTGCCTGCTCTCGAGCTTGGCGCGGTACGCAGCGAAGGACTCCTCGTCGAGCGTCGCGAAGAGGTACTTGGGGTGGATCCCAATGGCCTGCGCGCCCTTCTGCCCGAACCCAAAGGACGTGATGGAGAAGGCCTTGATGCCGTCCGTCTGGATGCTCTTGCTGGGGTACACGATGAAGTCGAACTGCTCCATGACCTGGTCGATGTTATCTGCGTTGCGGTTTCCGGGGACGAGCCCCGTGTTGAGGACCTGCAGCGCACCGTTCATCATCCAGCCTCCCGCGGCGCCCTTGGGGTGGCCCGTCAGGAACTTCTGGAAGATACCCAGCAAGGCATTGCCCTTCTTGCGGCCCAGGTGCTCCAGCTGCTGGCAGATGGTCTTGGACTCGTTCTTGTCGTTGGCCACCGTCGACGTGCCGTGGAACGAGGCCACGTCGAGATCGTCAATCGTCAGGCCCCACGTCGCGAGCGCGCCGCGGATAGGCGCGATCGTAGGGTCCTTCTTCCAGAAGCTGTTGCCGAGCTGGTCGAGCACGTCGCGGGTCTGGCGCGCGGCCTCGCGCGCGATGTGGTCGGTGCGCTCGCGCGTGTAGACGGCCTCGTCGAAGTCGCCCGTGCTCTGCGCCTTGATGGCCGCGACCTCCTCGTGGAGGTACTCGAGCTCGGACTCCTGCCACTGGTTGATCTGCTTCTTGCGCAGCTCGACCTGGCGGCGGCGGTACTTGATGTCCAGCAGAGGGGATGGGAAGCTGCCGGCCGACTCGCGGGCGGTGGTCAGGACACCTTGGCCGGGCGCGGGGATGGAACGCCCGATCTTGTCCGTG
Organism: Pseudogymnoascus sp. SDFLT0511; assembly: GCA_030180035.1. NCBI lineage: Eukaryota > Fungi > Ascomycota > Leotiomycetes > Thelebolales > Thelebolaceae > Pseudogymnoascus > Pseudogymnoascus sp. SDFLT0511. The sequence goes on along the minus strand of JASCQD010000008.1, from coordinate 717,265 downwards.
GCCGTGGCGGTCATGCCGAGGATTCCGTAGATGGGGACGCCCATCTCGAGAGCGAGCTTGGCGGTCATGATGAGCTGCATGCCGGCACCCTGGGACTCCATGAAGCCGTTACGGGTGGTGGTGGCAGGGCGGGACATCTCGGCGGGGGTGCGGCCGTGGGCAAGCTCGTCCACGCCGTTGCTGGTGGCCTTCATGTTGGCGAACTCGTACGAGCCCTCCTCGGTGAAGTCATCGAATCCACCGACGAAGCAGACGCGGGCCTTGCCCTCGATGATAGTCTCGTAACCGATATCCAGGGACTCGACGGCGGTAGCGCAGGCTCCGGACGGCGACTTGATTGGTCCAGTCGACGACAGGATCAACATGTTGACCCAGGCACTCATAGTGTTGATGAAAGACTCCTGGAGAATATCCTTCTGGATCGGCAGGTCCAGGTAACGGTCCTTGTACATGCCTCTGAGCGCCGTTGCGCCACCAATACCGGAGCCGACACAGTTGCCGACCTCGGAGATGTGGACGTACTTGTAGAACTCGTACGGGTCGGTGATACCGGCCGCGAGGAGCGACTCAACCGTGCAGACAAGAACCCAGAGGGTGACGGGGTTGACCTGTGCGATGATGTCGTCGGGGATACCGTACTTGGCGGCGTCCCAGCCGAGTGGGATCTGGCCGGCAACGATGCGGTCGAAGCGGAGAGCCTTGGGGACCAGCAGGCTGGCGCCCTTCTTTAGGCGGACAGTGTATTCGCCAGACTCCTTGATCTCGAAGATCTCAACCTTCTCGTCATGCTTGAGCTTGAACTCCATCGCGTTCTCCTTGGAAGTCTCAAAGGGCTCGAGATCCTCGTCAATGACAACCTCCTGGAGGAGCTCCTTCTTGTTGGGGTCGTACCCGCCGAACATCTCTGGCTCGATGAGACGGATACCAGCATGCTCAAGGATGTGCGACTCGTACTTTGGCTTGACGTCCTTATCATCGACTGGCTCGCCAGTCTTGGCATCCACCCATCCAGCGTACTGCTTGCCCTTGATCAGACCGTTGTGGTTCTTGATCAGACCCATGATCCAGGCCATCTCAATGCACCCCTCGAGGGAGAACTGGCCATAGGCCTCCATCTCCCAGCGAGTCCTCGAGTTACCCCAAGGACCGACCTCGGCGAAACCAGTGACGACGACAACCTTCTCGAGGTCGACCATGCCCTTGAGGTCCTCGTTGAGCGGCTTGATCTCCTTCTCCCAGTCTGGTAAGTTGGGGAAGTCGAACTTGATGTTGGCGCGCGGCTCGATGGTGACCTTCTGGTACAGAGCCTCGCTCTGCTCGCCGTTGACGATCTTGTTCTCGAGAGCAGTCTCCTTGGTGACGGCACGGCGGACCTCGCTGGTATCCATGATGTCCTTGCGGAGGTTGGTCATGACGTCCTTGAGACGGGGGATGAACTGGAGTCCACCGTTGAGATCGGCAAAGACGGGCTCAGACTGGCAAAGGTCGACCATAGGAGGAGTCAAGAGACCAAGCAAGTTGAAGGCCATCTCGGTCTGGGAGAAAGTGCGGACACCGTAAGCCTCAACGCCCTCAGCAGTGATGTTGTTAGCACCCATAAGGCCAGTGCCACGGGTCCATCCAATAACAGCACCGCAGATGGTGAGGAAGTTACCCCAGTTCTCCGAGTGCCAGCGGTTGAAGAGGGTCTCGAGACCGAGCTTGGACTCGGAGTACAGACCATCGTTACCAAAGGTACCGTGGTTGGGGGACAACGGCAGGACAACCTGTGCCGGGCGAGTCTCGTATCCGCGGTCAGCCTTCTCCTTCTTGACGGCACCGATGAGGCGGATGACATTGGTAAGCATGATGCGGTGGGCAAGCTCGGACTTCGAGTCGATGCTATCGATCTCGCGTCCGTTCTCGGGGATGGCAGCGAAGGGAATGACAAAGTCCAGATCCCATCCGAGACCGTCCTTGGGGTCGTAGATGTAGTCAACCAGCGCATCAACATCTTGCTTGCTTCCCTGGTTGAAGGGAACAACGATGAGCTGAGAGCCTCTGGATCCGAAGCGTGCGTACATGGCCTGGTAGTACTCTGTGACCTCGCGGGAGAAGCGGCTGGTCGTCACAACGACCTTACCACCACCGCTGATGAAGCCCTGGAGGACCTCAGCTCCAATGGAGCCAGCACCTGCACCAGTCATGAGCGCGTTCTTGCCCTGGAAGGAAACACCGTTCTTGGCGGCATCCTCGAGGCCATTGATGTAAAGACCGGTAAGCTTCTTGCTGTACTCCCAGCCGTGCTCATCCTTTCTCTTCAAGTGCAAGAACGGAATAGTCTCGACCTTTCCTTGCTTGACGCCAGGCTTCTTGATCCCGTTAACCTTGCCCTTGGTCTCCTTGGGCATGATCTGACCCTCGCTCATAGCCAGCGAACGGATGACATCGCTGTACAGAGTCTTGATCTGAAGTTGAGACTCCTTGGAAAGCTTGTGCTGCTGCTTGATGAGCTTGTAGATCTTGCCGAGGTCGTTCTGGACCTTGGTGCGGTTTCCGTACTCGGAGATCTTTCCTCCATCAGCCATGTCCTTGACGTAGTGCTCGAGCTTGCGCACGCTCGATCTCGGGATCTCGCTGTACTCAAGATTGCCACGGGCATCGACCGTCGTGTGAGGACCAGTAGGGATGGAAACGTCCTTGTACATAGGCGGCGTCCCGAGAACATCCTTACAGTTCTCGATAAGCTGCTGGCCGAGCTCCTTGGCGAGCTCGTAGGTCTCTCCACGCTCAGCCGGGCAGTGGTCGATGTGGTACTGCATGAACTCGATGAGCGTTGGGTTCGCACGGTTCATGATTCGGATACACTGGCTGACAATCTCACGATCGACAGCCTTGAGGCGGCCGAAAATGATATCGTAGAACATGAGGAGCGCATCCTGACGAGCCCAATTCCACGATGAATCGTAAACCCTAGCCTTCAGCGGTGTGAAGACGGGCTCAATGCCAGCAGCGTACGCCTCTCCGTGCTCGATATTCCACAGGTCGAGCTGCGACTGCAGAGCAGCCTCCGACTTCTGCGCGCCGACAAACGACTTGTCGCCGGCCCGTAAGTCGATCTTCAGGTACCTCGCAAACAGCTCAAGTTGTTGCTTGAACAGCGCGCGCTGGTCCTTGGTCAGTGCGTCAAGAGCAGCTGGGTCCATCATCATTCCGCCGCCACCACCACCGCCCGCAGCAGCGACAGGTGCGGAAAGGCTGATCCCAGCGATTGTCGCATATTTATTAGATACCTCGTCGAGGAACGCTTTCGCGTCGGCCTCCGCGCCGAGACGCGCCGGGGGCTCCATGGTAAGCCCCAGCAGGAGAACACCGTCCTGGCGCCCAGGACCGAGACCCCACCTCGTCTCGAGGTATTTCCTCGCGGATGTGTTGTTGAAGCCACCAGGCATCTTTGACGAGATTAACCTGGCGATGAGAGATGACGACTGCTTTCCAAGCTGGCCGTTGAATGTAGCCTGCATGGATTGTGCGAGCTCGTCTAAGGGGATATCTTCCGGCTTCTCGGGCGTCGAGCCAAACTCCTTGCCCAAGTCACCTAATATTTCGTTTTGGAGAGTCGATTTGCCTATTGATGAATTGTTAGCCGCCGCAACACTGCCTTGGAAACGAATTAAACTGTGCATACCTCCAACAAGATCCTTGATAGCCTTGCTCAACGGAATCTCCATAAACGGCTTCTTCAGCTTCTGCGCGATAAGAGACCTGACAATCTCAAGAGCACCAACTGGGGCATCTGGGACCTGTGCCGCTGGTCCCGCACTCGCAGCAGGTGCAGCAGCAACAGGGGCCGCGCCAGCAGCCGGGGCAGCCGCTGCCGGTGCATCACCCGCAGCAGCAGGCTCTGGCTCCTCCTCCACGGGGTCAACATCGTAGTAGATCTCCTTGGCGTCCTTGTTATAGCAGAGAATCTGTCTCTGGACGGACTTTGCGGCATCGTGAGCCTGGTACTTTGAAGCGATCGTCCTCTTCGCCATCACACCAAGGGTATCTGCGGGACCGATCTCGACGATCCGCTCGGTCAGCTTGTCGGCCAGGATGACATCCTGCGTCTCGATCCAGCGCACGGGCGAGGCGAATTGGTAGGCTAGTAGCTCGACGAGGAGGGTGTGGGCGAGCTCCTGCTCGACTTCGGGACGCATGGCGAGGGTGGGTATTTAACGTCCGAAGACTATTATGGTGAAGTAGGTGGGTGGTGGTCGGGGGTTCGAGGGGTATGTGGTTGGAGCGTGTCGTGGATTAAGATCCACGGGGAGAGACGGTTTGTATTGTAGTGGTTGGTGTTCTTTTTTCGTAAATTGCAGGATCTGGACGAATAGCTGTCTGTTTGGTGAAGAATGGGGGTATGATTTTGATTACAACCAACGTAAAACGGGGGGGGAATATTCGAAGCTCGACGAGGGCAAGAAGGGTACGGCAAGAAAATAGAGAAGTATGAGTATGATGATGATGTTGATTATAGATTGATAGTTTGTGAATTGGGGACCCGACGAAGAAAGAATAAGGAGCTTCGGGGGAGCGGAAGAGGAGGAGGAGAAGTGGTTGATTTCCAATGGAAGTTGAGGGGAGAAAGGGACTCGACACTCGACGTTGGGGAATTGGGAACGGATGGAGAGCACTACACGGAGTACAGAATGGCAAGCTTCTCTACAAAAAAGTTGGGTCTGCGGTCTCAACACAGAATGGACGCTAACCCTGATTTGGGAGAAATGGGGAGGGATTAGTGGTAAGGGCCGTGCGGGTGGTGTGCAGCGAAGAGTGTGGCCTGTAGCCTGGTAGGTGAAGTCGTGCACAAGTCACTGTTAGAGGGACGGGTTGCCGGGTTGTGGTGCATAACTCCACTAACAATACATTCATGGTACCCGCTTCTCCTATATACCATAGTAACCTACATAACATAGTAGGAGATAGGATCAATCAAGGTCATGCAGAGGTCACTGTTAGAGGGATGTGCTACTGCATGCAGGCGTATCAACACGCTAACAATACATATTCGGTACCGACCACATACCATACCATACCATAGCGATCACTCCTTTTTTTTCTCCCGTCCCTAACGCTAACGTGCTTCTTTAGTGGCCGCCGTAGTTGGTGGGGGGAGGCAATTGGGGCAATTGGGGCAGTTGGGGCAATTGGGGATAGTTGGGGATAGTTGGGAGGGGGATTGTTAGGATTGTTAGTGGTTGCCTCGACTACCATTGGCTGTCTCACTTATGTATCCGCATCCGCCCTGTACCGCGGTGTACTCGGTATCGTATCACTTTATGAACATAATCGGAGCATGGTACAGAGCAAACAGGGACATGAAATGGTTGAGTTGAGATTCGAGGTGCAAGGTTTCCAGGACGAGAATGTACCGGATTAGTGAACAGGGACGAGGATAGTGATGATTTATAGAGTAGTTGTTAGGATTGATTACTAACACAGCTACGACGCGTACACTGTATAGTATTGTAGTAGTATAGTAGTATAGCAGTATAGTAGCATATGGCCACTCCCAACATAAATAAATCCGGAATGTAGTAGGGGGAAACATAAGTCGAGACAACGCGGATTACTTATCACCACGTGACCCCTCCCTTGATAACGTCAAAACTGTTGTGACGCTAACGTCGATCCAGCTAGCCCCCTCAAATCCCACTGCCCCCATTGGCCCGCACCGACGGCTGCACACCCCTGCACCCTAGTACGTACCGACTTCACAACGGCGGGCGGCATACCGCCTGCATTTGCGTTGGATCCCCATCTCCCCATCGGAACGCTAGTGCGCCGCCGTAGTCGCTTTTTGGCGAGGCCTTGTTGAGCTCCTACGCTCCCCTACCCGCAAATTCAATTGTATGTACTCTCCGCTCAGAATTTCTGCGGATACCACCCAAGGGCCAACCCATTTGTTAGGAATCATTATTCTTCCCCCCTCCCAGTGATTCTGATTCTACCTCCTCTACCTACCTACTCCTACACAAAACTCTACTCTCTACGATCATCCCTCACTCAGAGCTCATATACCTTCTTCTACTCCGCGCATTTCACGTCTTGCTGCTGTTTGAAGCCAGTTACCATTTACCCTATTTTCTTTTAATACAGATCCCCCCCAATTCACCCTTAATTATCGTCGCCGAGCTCAACAACCCCCCAACCTCTCTTCCGCGATACGAAGACATTCCTGCTCTTAACTGAGTATCTGGAATACCGAGAACCAGGTGCGTTTGCCCAGCTACTCTGCAAAGAAAGAGGCAGAGTGGAGCGGATTGGACTTGAAAGCTATCTTCAGCCTCTCTGTTATGCTCACAAGACCTGTTGAATTGATCTAACCTCTCTCCCACTACAGACTTCATACCGCAACCTCCCTTATACCAACATGCTGGGAACGTCCACGGGACCCCAGACTGGCGTTTCGACTCCACGATCGTCATCCTCTCTCCGACCCCTCCACCTCACACATGGATCCCTCGAGCACTCCTTCCTAATTCCCACGAACCTCCACTTCCACGCCTCCCAGATCAAGGACGAGTTCCTCGCCTCTCTCCCAGAGCCCACAGACGAGCTCGCACAGGATGACGAGCCCTCCTCGACAGCAGAGCTCGTGGCGCGATACCTAAGCTTCATCGCCGCCGAGGTCGAGTCCGGCGAGGACGACGCGCAGGGGTCATACGAAGAGGTCCTCAAGCTCGTCCTCAACGAGTTCGAGCGCGCCTTCCTAAGGGGCAACGATGTCCACGCCTTGAGCGGCGGCATTCCGGGTATCGACCAGAAGAAGCTCGAGACCGTCAGGGGATACTATGCCGCGCGCGCCGCGAGCAACAGGCCCATCAGACCCCACGAGTCTGCGCTCCTCAGAGCAGCCGGCGAGGGCACAGCAAAGGTCTACTCTGTCTACGGTGGCCAGGGAAACATCGAGGAGTACTTTGACGAACTCCGGGAGCTGTATACTACCTACCACTCGTTCATTGGCGAGCTCATTACCTCGTCGGCTGAGCTGCTCCTGACCCTGTCTCGCGACCCCAAGGCTGAGAAGCTGTACATCAAGGGATTGGATATCATGTCCTGGCTGCGCGACCCAGAGTCGACCCCAGATGTCGACTACCTCGTCTCTGCGCCAGTCAGCTTCCCATTGATTGGTCTCGTCCAGCTTGCGCACTACAGTGTGGCATGCAAGACCCTCGGCCTAACCCCAGGCGCGTTCCGCGAGAAGCTCAGCGGTACCACCGGACACTCCCAGGGAGTTGTCCTTGCTGCCGCTACTTCGGCAGCAGACAGCTGGGAGTCGTTTGACAAGATTGCCATCAAGTCCCTCACCATCCTTTTCTGGATCGGCTCTCGCAGCCAGCAGACCTACCCGACCACTTCCCTGGCACCTAACGTGCTCCAGGACTCGGAAGAGAATGGCGAGGGTATGCCCACGCCCATGTTGAGCATCCGTGATCTTTCGAGAGACCAGATCCAGGAGCACATCGATGCGACCAACCAGTACCTTCCCGAGGACCGTCACATCTCGATCTCGCTCGTCAACAGCGCCCGCAACCTCGTTGTCACGGGACCTCCCCTCTCGCTCTACGGTCTGAACCTCCAGCTCCGTAAAGTCAAGGCACCCACCGGGTTAGATCAGACCAGAATCCCCTTCACCGAGCGCAAGGTCAGATTCGTGAACCGCTTCCTGCCAATTACTGCCCCGTTCCACAGCAAGTATCTTGCCAGCGCAACGAGCAATATCGACGAGGACCTGAAGAACGTCGTCATCTCCAGCAAGGATTTGGGTATCCCCGTTTTCGACACCAACACTGGAAAGGACATCAGGGAAGAGATCAATGGTAACATCGTGCCAACTCTTGTCCGTCTGATCACCCAGGAGCCAGTCAACTGGGAGAAGGCAACTGTCTTCCCTCAGGCCACCCACGTCCTCGACTTTGGCCCAGGCGGTATCTCCGGCCTCGGTGTCTTGACCAGCCGCAACAAGGATGGAACCGGCGTCCGAGTCATTCTCGCTGGCACAATTGCCGGCACCGTTCCGGAAGTTGGTTACAAGCCAGAGCTCTTCGACCGTGATGAGGAGCACGCTGTGACTTACGCCGTCGACTGGCTCAAAGAGCACGGTCCCCGTCTTATCAAGACCACCAGCGGCCAGACCTATGTCGACACGAAGATGAGCAGACTTTTAGGAGTCCCCCCCGTCATGGTTGCTGGTATGACCCCCTCTACCGTGCCTTGGGATTTCGTTGCCGCGACCATGAATGCCGGTTACCAGGTTGAGCTTGCTGGTGGTGGATACTACAACGCCACGACTATGACCGAAGCCCTCACGAAGATCGAGAATGCCATCCCCGCAGGACGTGGAATCACAGTCAACCTCATCTACGTCAACCCCCGCGCTATGCAGTGGCAGATCCCTCTCCTTGGCCAACTCCGCGCACAGGGAGTTCCGATCGAGGGTCTTACCATCGGCGCTGGTGTGCCATCCATTGAGGTCGCACAGGAGTACATTGAGACTCTCGGCCTGAAGCACATCTCGTTCAAGCCAGGATCCATGGATGCCATCCAGTCCGTCATCAACATCGCCAAGGCCAACCCGACCTTCCCTGTCATGATGCAGTGGACCGGTGGACGCGGTGGCGGCCATCACTCCTTCGAGGACTTCCATCAGCCGATCCTGCAAATGTACGGCAGGATCCGCAGATGCGAGAACCTCATTCTCGTCGCTGGCAGCGGCTTCGGTGGCGCCGAGGACACCTACCCTTACATCACCGGTACCTGGTCCGCCAACTTTGGCTACCCGCCCATGCCCTTCGATGGATGCATGTTCGGCAGCCGCATGATGACAGCCAAGGAGGCGCACACCAGCTTGAACGCCAAGAAGGCCATCACCGAGGCCGAGGGCGTGGAAGACAGCCAGTGGGAGAAGACCTACAAGGGCCCCGCCGGCGGCGTCATCACGGTGCGCTCCGAGATGGGCGAGCCGATCCACAAGCTCGCGACCCGCGGTGTCAAGTTCTGGGCCGAGATGGACCAGAAGATCTTCAGCCTGCCCAAGGAGAAGCGCGTGCCGGAGCTCAAGAAGAACCGCGCGTACATCATCAAGAAGCTCAACGACGACTTCCAGAAGGTCTGGTTCGGCCGCAACAAGGCGGGCGAGACGGTCGATCTCGAGGATATGACTTATGGCGAGGTTGTGCGCCGTTTGGTCGATCTGCTTTATGTCAAGCATGAGGCGAGATGGATTGATAAGTCTTACACTAAGTTGACGGGTGATTTCATCTACCGTGTTGAGGAGCGCTTTACTAAGGGCAAGGGGAACCCTTCGCTGTTGCAGAGCTACTCTGAGCTCAATGACCCGTACGCGACTGTGGAGAAGATTCTCGAGGCGTACCCTGAGGCTGAGACGCAGCTTATCAACGCCCAGGATGTCCAGTTCTTCCTCCTCCTATGCCAGCGCCGCGGCCAGAAGCCAACTACCTTCGTCCCCGTCCTCGACGAGAACTTTGAGTTCTTCTTCAAGAAGGATTCGCTGTGGCAGTCTGAGGATCTTGAGGCTGTTATTGGCCAGGATGTTGGTAGGACTTGTATCTTGCAGGGCCCAACTGCCGTGAAGTACTCCAAGATTGTCGATGAGCCCATCAAGGATATTCTTGATGGCGTCCACAATGCCCACATCGAGGGCTTGACTAGGGATATCTACAATGGTGACGAGTCTGCCATCCCGGTCACTGAGTACTTTGGCGGCAAGCTCGTCGAGTCTCACGCCGAGGCCGAGTTTGAGGGCCTGATTGTCAACCAAGACGCAGAGAAGACCACATACCGCCTGTCCTCGTCCCCATCGGCTACCCTGCCGTCGTTGGATGCCTGGCTCACGCTTCTCGCCGGCTCCAAGCGTTCGTGGAGACATGCTCTCTTCACCTCTGAGATCTTCGTCCAGGGACAGAAGTTCCAGACCAACCCGATGAAGCGCATCTTGACACCAGTCCGCGGACTGTTCGTCGAGGTTCTCTTCCCGAATGACCCATCCAAGACCGTCATCACCGTCAAGGAGCAGCCGAGACCAAACCACTACGTCCAGGTCATCGAGGTCAAGCTCGAGGGCAGCAACGAGATCGCCGTCAACATCACCAAGGACACCACCGCCGTTGGAAAGCCGGTTGACCTCGAGCTGAAGTTCAGGTACCACCCTGAGGCTGGCTATGCCCCAATCCACGAGGTTATGGAGGACCGCAACGACCGCATCAAGGAGTTCTACTGGCGCGCGTGGTTCGGTACTGAGACCCTTGACTTGGACGCCTCTGTTACTGGCCAGTTCGACGGTGGAAGCGCTACTGTCACTGGTGAGGCCATCAATGACTTTGTCCACGCCGTTGGCAACAAGGGCGAGGCGTTCGTTTCGAGACCAGGCAAGGAGGTTTACGCACCTATGGATTTCGCCATCGTCGTCGGCTGGAAGGCTATTACCAAGCCCATCTTCCCACGCACGATCGATGGTGACCTGCTCAAGCTCGTCCATCTCTCCAACGGCTTCCGCATGCTTCCCGGTGCCGATCCGCTGAAGGAGGGCGATGAGGTCGCGACGACGGCGCAGATCAACGCTGTTCTCAACCAGGATTCCGGCAAGATGGTTGAGGTGATGGGCACGATTACCCGCGAGGGCAAGGCCGTTATGGAGGTCACTTCGCAGTTCCTGTACCGCGGCGCCTACACCGATTTCGAGAACACGTTCCAGCGCAAGACCGAGGTGCCCATGCAGGTGCACCTGGAGTCGAGCAAGGACGTCGCCGTGCTGCGCTCCAAGGAGTGGTTCAACGTCGAGGAGACGGACATTGATCTCCTCGGCCAGACCCTGACGTTCCGCCTGCAGAGCTACTACCGCTTCAAGAACAAGACCGTCTTCAGCAGCGTCGAGACGAGAGGCCAAGTCCTCCTCGAGCTCCCCACCAAGGAGATCATCCAGATCGCGACCGTGGACTACGAGGCCGGCGCCTCCCACGGCAACCCCGTCATCGACTACCTCCAGCGCCACGGCGCCTCCATCGAGCAGCCCATCAACTTCGAGAACGCCATCCCGCTCAACGGCAAAGCGCCCCTCCAGCTGCGCGCCCCAGCCTCCAACGAGACCTACGCGCGCGTCTCCGGCGACTTCAACCCCATCCACGTCTCGCGCGTGTTCGCGAGCTACGCCAACCTGCCCGGCACAATCACGCACGGCATGTACTCGAGCGCCGCGGTGCGCAGCCTCGTCGAGACGTGGGCGGCGGAGAACCACATCGGGCGCGTGCGCAGCTTCCACGCGTCGCTGGTGGGCATGGTGCTGCCGAATGACGATATCGAGGTTAGGCTGCAGCATGTGGGTATGGTAGCTGGCCGCAAGATTATCAAGGTTGAGGCGAGCAATAAGGCCACGGAGGAGAAGGTGTTGCTGGGTGAGGCGGAGGTGGAGCAGCCGGTCTCGTCGTATGTGTTTACGGGACAGGGGTCGCAGGAGCAGGGTATGGGGATGGAGCTTTATGCTAGTAGCCCTGTTGCGAAGGAGGTTTGGGATCGGGCTGATAAGCATTTCATGGATACCTATGGTGAGTCCTTTCTTTTTGTTTGCTTGCTACGGGTGGTTGTGCAGTTTTACTAACGGATGACAGGCTTTGCTATCACCAACATTGTCAAGAACAACCCCAAGGAGCTGACCATCCACTTTGGTGGACCCCGCGGAAAGGCCATCCGCCAGAACTACATGGCCATGACCTTTGAAACCGTCGCCGCAGACGGCACCACCAAGTCGGAGAAGATCTTCAAGGAAGTCGACGAGAACACAACGTCATACACCTACCGCTCGCCCACCGGCCTCCTCTCTGCCACCCAATTCACCCAGCCCGCCCTAACCCTGATGGAGAAAGCCAGCTTCGAAGACATGCTCTCCAAAGGCCTCGTGCAGCGCGACTCGAGCTTCGCAGGCCACTCCCTCGGCGAGTACTCGGCCCTAGCCGCCCTCGCCGACGTCATGCCCATCGAGTCCCTCGTCTCCGTCGTCTTCTACCGCGGCCTCACAATGCAAGTCGCCGTCGAGCGCGACGCCTCGGGCCGCTCAAACTACTCCATGTGCGCCGTCAACCCGTCGCGCATCAGCAAGACCTTCAACGAGCAGGCGCTGCAGTACGTCGTCGAGAACATCGCCGAGGAGACCAAGTGGCTGCTTGAGATTGTGAATTATAACATCGCGAATATGCAGTATGTGTGTGCGGGCGACCTGCGCGCGCTCGATACCCTGACGGGCGTCACGAATTACTTGAAGGCGCAGAAAATCGATATTCAGGCTCTGATGGAGACGCTGAGTATTGAGGACGTCAAGGCGCACTTGGTGGAGATCATACGCGAGTGCGCGCGCCAGACCATCGGCAAGCCCACGCCGCTCGACCTGCAACGGGGTTTCGCGACCATCCCATTGAAGGGCATCGACGTGCCCTTCCACTCGACCTTTTTACGGTCGGGGGTCAAGCCCTTCCGCTCGTTCCTGCTCAAGAAGATCAACAAGACGACGATTGACCCGGGGAAGCTGGTTGGGAAGTACATTCCCAATGTTACGGCGAGGCCGTTTGAGATTACGAAGGAGTACTTTGAGGATGTGTACCGGTTGACGAATAGTCCGAGGATTAAGGATGTGCTTGCGAATTGGGAGAGTTATCAGGATGGGAATGGGAGGGCGGAGAGTGAGAGTTCTTTTGAGCATGTTAATGCGGAGGGGACGGAGACGGATGCTTCGTAGATGCTTCGTGGATGGGAATCTGGGGGGAGGGGGGTTAGATAGATGGATAGAGTGCGGGACCTTTTTTGTTTTTGGTTCGGGTTTTTTTGGGGAAAGAGGAATGGAAAGGAAGGAAGGAAGGGAAGGAAAGTAATTTTTCTTACATATCTGTAGAGAAGAAAGCGCGTCGCTTTTTTGTGTTTATGTTTTGTTAATGTAGTAGAGAGAATGGAATGAATTGAATGGCTAGAGGAATCATTTACACTATATTTTACTCTGAACTTTTGTGAAAAGAAACGATGTATCTGGCAAAATCAGATGTGAAGTGGCTAGGGGCTGATAGTGGGGGAGTTTCGCTATGTGGGAGGGGTTTCTTTGTTAGATTTTGGTTTTGAGGATGTAGTTCAGGGGGATCGTGAGGATGATGGATCTGACTGGAGTTTGAGAACGGAAATGGGGGTTGGGGATAGCTGGTTGATAGAAGGGTTAATAGATGGGAAGTAGGGTAGATAGATAGAGTATAGGCCTTTTTGATTCTAGTCGGGTATTTTGGGGAGAGAGGAATGGAAAGAAAGGAAGGGAAGGGAAATGTATTTTTTTCTTCTTACATATCTATAGAGAAGAAAGCGCGCTACATTTTGTGTTTTTTTTTGTTAATGTAGAGAATAGAATGAGATGAATTAAATAGCAAAGAAGGGAATCATTTACAAACTTAACGTATGCAGCTAGCTGACCTTTAGTGAAAAGAAAGGGATAGGTCAGTGGAATTAGATGGGAAGTTGCTAGGTAGGGGGAGTGGGTGAGTTTCGCTATAGGGGAGGGGTTTCTTTTGTTAGATTTTGGTTTTGAGCATATTGTTCACAGGGGTTGGGAGGATGATGGATCTAATAGGGGGTTTGAGAACGGAAAGGGGGGGGTTGGGGAGAGCTTGTCGGTCGATGGGGGAGGGGGTTTCTTTTTGTTACGAGTTATGGTTTTGAGCATATAGTTCAGGGGGATCGTGGGGATGATTCGGTCTGATTTGGGGTTGGAGAACGGAAAGGGGTGGGTTAGGGAGAGCTGGTCGGTTGATGGGAGGTGGTACAGGTGAAGCTATTGCCGAAGTGGGCCGGTAACCCGCTACCCCGCCATCAGTCTGCAGTGCCGCTAGAGTTTGGTTCGACAGATAACTGTATGTTGCCAGAGATGACAAATGGGAATAGGTATTCCTATCACTTGAAATCTAGGTAGATGTAAGTTAAAAGACTATCCGGAGACAAGGAAAAGACTACCGGAGACAAGGATGGAATACTGGATGGAGAGACCACCAGGGTTGCCTGTATGCTGTGTTGAAAATGTATAACGAGGCTCTATCATGTAAGCGTCTATCTGTCTGACTGTGCCAAGCAACATGATGGAGTTTATATACCCCTCATGGGTTGCATCGAGTAGGCCTTATCCCCATCTCATCGCGCAGCCCATAATCAACCCAGAAGCCAAAGATACCCCCTCATCAACCCACCATCCACGCAAACTTCCCGCACCTACACACCCACCATGCAATCCGCAGCCCTCGAGTGTCTACGCAGCGCCGTAGACACAGCATGCGCAGACCAGAAGACGGGAATTCCTGGCGCGACCGTAGTCGTGATCGGAAAGGACGGGAAAGAACTCTTCGCCCACTCCGCAGGCAAGCAGGGCCTAACATCCAGCTCGCCCATGACGCTCGACACCATCTTCTGGATCGCATCATGCACCAAGATGCTCACGGGCGTAGCCTGCATGCAGCTCGTCGAGCAGGGGCTCCTGCACCTAGACGACAGCGAGGAGACGGAGCGGCTCTGCCCGGAGCTGAAGGCGCTCAAGGTGCTCATGCCAGATGGCTCGCTCGAGGAGAAGAAGAAGGGGATTACGCTGCGCATGCTGCTTACCCACACCGCGGGCTTTGGGTACTCATTTTTCAATGAGAGGCTCAGGGACTGGGCGTTTCCGGCTGGGCTGGATGAGTTCTCGGGGAGGTTCGACGACATGAAGACGCCCCTTCTCTTCCAGCCCGGCACGGACTGGGAATACGGGGTAAGAAAAAACCCCCTTGAGTGGTGTCGATGCATCATCGTCCCGTTTTCTAATGGAACTGAGTAGACGAGTATCGACTGGGCTGGCGTGGCGCTAGAGCGGGTGACCGGCCTCACGTTGAACGCGTATCTACAGAAGAATGTCTTCGAGCCGCTGGGAATCAGGAATATGTCCATGATTCCGAGTCGGGAGATGAGGGACAGGCTGGCACATATGCATCACAGGGACAAGGATGGCGTGCTCTCGCCCCGCGACCACCTCCAGCGCCTCCCCCTAGTCATCGATCCAGACGACGCGGCCGAGGTCGCGAGGGTCTTCAACAGCGGCGGTGGGGGGATGTTTGCCAAACCCCAAGAATACGCCCGTGAGCAGCCCACACCATATCTACAAATCCAAGTGACGACTGTGATTAACTGACCACCATACCCAGAGGTCCTAGCCGTGCTCCTAAACAACGGCACTTGCCCCCTCACCAACGCCCAGCTGCTGCGCTCAGAAACAGTCGACGAAATGTTCCGCAACCAGATCGGCTCCCTCCCCAACTACAGCCGAAAAGGCATCCCGGCAGCGAAGCCGCACCTGACGAACGAGATTCCGGAGCTGTACCCAGTCGAGGGGAATCCGCCGCAGGGGTGGGGGCTCACGTTTATGCTTGCTAATAGCGAGGGCACGGGACGGTCGCGGGGGACGGGGCATTGGGCGGGGTTGGCGAATTGCTGGTGGTGGTGTGATCGGGAGAAGGGGGTTGCGGGGTTGGTTTGTACGCAGGTTCTGCCGTTTGCTGATGAGAAGGTGTTGGGGTTGTGGGTTGATGTTGAGGCGAAGGTGTATGAGGCGCTGGCTGCTTCTAAGGGAGGCAACGCCTAGCCGTATTAGAATTGATGGAGTAATGACACACATTGGTTGGGGCTAACGTTTGTAATTTGTCTTTTTACTATGTCTTCTTTCTATTGTTCTTTATAGAGATAAACGGGGGTCAGATGATTCTTTTGGTGGAAAGTTAATCCAAGCACCTAAGGTATAGGAGAGAGTATAGGTGAGGTTTCTCATGCGAGACACTGCCCTGCGCTAACAACTCCAACCAAACTTTGTAGGGTCTTGGCTCTATTAGTTCACCCGCCATTCTGGTCGCCCCTTAGACTATCGATCCCCTTGCTTTGCCTTCTCTTAGCTTCCCCTACTCCATGCTCTCTACCTACCGTGCTTCCTCTTCGCTTCCCCTTATCTCTGCAATTTAGCTACCCCGCACTACTCAACTCGACGTTGTCGAAAGATCTCCAAGGTTTAGCCTCGTTATGGGCTGAGGGGATAACGCCGGTTTGTGCTCTCCGTTCTGGGCCGCTATTTGGTCGGCATTGGGAAGAATATGATATTTCGCTTACAAGATCCAAACTTCGGCACGCTTGGACCATTTGATTCGCCTTCCCGCTGCTACTCCTCCCCCTTGCTTCCTCCCCTTCCCCCTTACTTCGCCCCCGCTTGCTTCACCACCAACAAACCCCCAAATTATCAAAGCTGGCTGCGGTAACCACCCAGAATCACAGTACCATAGACCTCCGGACTCGGTATATGACACCCGAGGGCTTCGAAAGAGGGGGAACACAACCTCGAAAATCGTCCGCCATGGCCTCTACTGTACCTGACCCCGCCACGCGCTTTACTTTCGCCAATGATCGCGGCAGTATTTATGATCTGTATTAAAGAGAACTATGGCCGTGACCTCTAGCTGGCTCGATGCTCCCGCTAAAGCTATTTTTGTAAAATACAGGTCTCGTGTGCCGCATCGGTTCTAATATCTAACAGGAGCTTCACCGTAACTCCATAATGTGGAAAACCACTTTGCGTAGAGACTATGACTACTTAAACTACCTGTTTCCTTGATCTGCCTGCCCAAACCACTTCCTACAGTAGCTCATCCTCGAGTAGTATTACATTTTCTCGTGAACTACATTAGACGTCTCCATCAAGATGCGTTTAGACCTCTTCTTCCTCGTAGCTAGTGCTATTAGCTTTGCTCGCGCCCTCCCACATAGCGACGATGCCATTGATTGCAAAGACAGCCCGTTCGTACTCCCCTAAAGACCAATTATTATCATATATGCTGACAACTTTCTTCAAAGGGCGCTGGAATCACGAAACGACAAGGCCAAGGGCAACACGGATGCATTATTCAAAATCCCTCCTGGCGAGAGCAATGCAAGAGTTAGAATTATCGACAGCACGTCACGCATTACTGGCATACCCACGTCACTGTTCTTTACTCCCAACAGTGATATCGAGGGCTTTACCTACCTCCCTACTCTCCCATGCTGGGTTTTCTTGATTGAGCATTCCTCGGGGAAGAAGGTATTGTTCGACCTGGGAATTCGGAAGGACTGGAGAAACCTCTCGAGCCAGGTGGTGGCACAGTTGGATGGACTTGGCCTTGATATCGAAATCGAAAAGGATGTTCTTGAGATCCTTGCCGACGAGGGTATTGCTGGAGAGGAGATTGATAGCATTATTTGGAGGTATGTGGATGATATACCTTATGCTGTCGTCTTGCCGCGGCTCCTGTGGGCGTAACTTAACGTTAGTCGAGAGCTAAACAGAGTCTTCTAGTCATATGCATTGGGATCACGTCGGGGACCCCTCTAGATTCCCACCATCGACAGAACTGGTTGTCGGACCGGGCTTTAAAAAGGCTTTTGTGCCCGGTGCCCCTGCCAACATGGCGTCCCCAATTCTCGAAAGCGATTACAAGTAAGTAAAGATAATCCCGTGACAAATTGCCGAGGAAATATACTCATACGCATGCCGCCATCCAGAGGTCGTGAACTTCGGGAAATCAATTTCGACCAGGAAATAAGCTTGAAAACCGGCCAAATAAAGGCTTTCGACTTTTTCGGAGACGGCTCCTTTTACCTTCTGGACACACCAGGCCATACTGTCGCCCACATGGCTGGTCTCCTTCGCACCACCACAAACCCAGACACTTTCATAATGATGGGCGGTGACCTGTGCCATCACGGCGGGGAGCTTCGACCATCCCCATACCGCCCTCTACCATCCGAATTGAACCCTCATCCGCGGGCAAATATGCGAGCCAGAAGATGCCCAGGTGCGGTTTTGGAGGATATACAGCTGAATAAACGCTGGAACAAGAACCAGGCCTTCTTTGACGTCGATTTTGGGGATGATATCGCAGAAGCTCAGCGAACTATGCATAAAACACAGAAAGCTGACGCCAGTGATGATATATTTTTCATCTTTGCGCACGACGACAATGTGATGGGTGTTATTGATACCTTTCCCAAGGAGGCCAATAACTGGAAGGAAAAGGGCTGGGGGGAACAGACGCGATGGGGATTTCTCAAGGATTTTGGCCCTGCTGTATAAAGCGACCCACGTCTCAGGTGAGAGTATGACAAGATGATGGTGTACAGAGATGAACATAAAATAGCCAATTTATATTTACAGAAGTTAGTTGGGGCTCTAAACTTTGGGCTTCACTCGTTTACTTATATTCACGATAATATATTTGTCTCCATGTTGCTATATCTTAACATTGTTAACACAACATCAAGATTAAATAAGACGTAAAGTTATAGGAGAGATCGTATTGCAAATGGAGTAGCACAAGTAACTCCTGTCATAGTAAAACCACTCCTGTGAGGTTTGCACTATTATTGTGGCCCAACCAACTAGTTGGAGTACAATGCTAATGGTTGCTAGAATCGTTATGCCAGATTGAAATGGCCTCCGATTGAGATATTTGTCTACTACAATCGAGCTTCTAATAGCGCAAATAGCTGCGCAGAGATATGGCGGAGTGACGGGTATTTTACTCGATGCTGTGTCGTAACTAAAACCGGTCAGGAATGATGGAGTGAAAAACGACGTGGCATATGATCCAGAAGTGATAAAAAATGTAGGAACGATAAAGCCCAGGAAATGTACCAGATTGCCAATTTTCTACAGGGATATGCACATAGAAAATTGGCAATCTGGTACATTTATGAATTTCCACCAGGGTGTTAAACTGCATAAGTTGGCAATCTTAGCCTTGGTGTAGTTATGCCCACAACCGCTGTGCGCGGTGAGTCGGACCGAGCTGCCAGAGCCAAGTCTCAACATGGATCTTGTCAACTCTTCACCTCAACTTGCTGGATCTGGAGTAATCCAGATTAACTCGGCTCGGACCTGACCTGCGCCCCACCCTGTCAGAACTGTTAGTTGCCCAGTTACAAAGGCCTGTCTCCCGCCACCAACATTTCAACCCACTCAGTGCGTCCAGTCGTCTCTCTCGCCCAGCCTTGTCAACCTTGCTACGGCTCATATTATGTAGCAAGTAACAATAAACCCTTCGTGCCAAGCAAATTAATCCTGCCGCCTGATCCAGAAGCTATTTTGATTTCCCCTTTTTGGATAAAGTTGGGCCGCACGCCCACTTTGCGGATCGTGATGACCGTGATCGTCGTTCTGTCGTCCGGAGAGAATGATGATGATGCGCCCACTGTTTGCGACGACGGCGAGTCTGCGCTTACTTCTCTTTGGGCTCTATGTTTCGGGTACGCCATAGCCTATCTCTTTACATGGTATATATCTGTTCCTCTTGCTAATTAACCAATTCAATAGGAACCTCGGCTGTCTCCTGCGAGGTCTCCTATTATGCCGCCGCTATCTCGAGTCAAGCAGAGCTAGAAACGGCGTTCGCAGGCTGCACAGAGATAGAAGGCAACATCAACATCGCAGCCAATTATACAGGACGCTTCTACCTTACCAACGTCACGACCATTTCCGGCTCGATCAGAACTCCCACGGAAGGATATGTGCGGATTCCCGTGCCGTTGCTCACCTCGATCCAGGCCCCTAGCCTCAATGACACGCAATCAATAGATATCAATGGTGTTCCTGCACTTACGTATATCTCGTTTCCGAGATTGACTGTAGTAACCTACAATATTAGACTTGTTGGGATTGAGGAGGGTTGCATTGTGGACTTCCCAGCTCTGACGACCACTGGGGGTCTGGTGGTCAGTGGAAACACCACGGAGTACGTTATGCTCCATACGCGACAACCGCAATGTACAGCTTCTAATCCGATATTTTTTAGTCTGAGCTTCCCTCTTCTCGCCTCCGCGGGTGACATGGAAATAACTGCGATCCCCCTCACCAGTAGTGACGACTACTTGCTTGTTGATCGTGTCGACCATCCCCCCTTCGATATAAACTTTCCAGAGCTGCAGAATGCCTTGTCAATTTACCTTCAAGGAAACATCCAAAGGTAAGAATGCGACTAGGAACCTCTAAAAAACTGTGCTGATTGGCGTGATAGCTTGAACATGCCACAGCTATCTGCAATAAAAGAAGAGCTCGGGGAGTATTATCGACATCTAAGAATACGCACATACGGACATCCACTGAATGTCGGCCTGCCTAACCTGTCAAAAGTTCATTCTATTTCAGCCGCTGGAACGATTGGATCGTAGGTAGCGGTCTAACCCACCATAATTTTATTCAACTAATCTTTATCAGCATTTCATTCCGCTCCCTCAACAGCCTCGATAGTTTCGAAGTTAACACATCTACCCCACTAAATGTCACCCTGGAGCCGATTCGTACCATATCCGGCAAATTAACACTCATAGGCAATATCACCGAGTAAGCACTCCCGTACTCCCCCACTGTAGCCCCTCGCTCACCCGATCATAGGATCTCCATGTCGTCAATCGCTGATCTCGGTCAAATCCATATCAAGAGTGACAACGCCGGCTTCTACTGCAGCTCCATCGAGTCTGACTTTGAGCATATTAAAGGCAAAAAATTCTTTCAAAACGAATGCAGAGGCAGTGTTAAAAGTAAACGGCCCCTGAAGATGGGGCTATCGATCGGACTCGGGGTCTCTGTCTTTTTGGCGTTGGTGGGCTATATAATTTGGAGGTGTTGCAGGAAGAGGAAGTTGACGGAGGAGAAGCACGATACGCCGCCGGAGTATGAGTTGGGGCTTCCGCCGACCTACACTGCTGATGGTCTACCTTCATACATTGCTTCCGAAGGGGAGCGGGGGAGTGAGCACGGCGCCGCGGATGTCGGGGGTGCCCGTACGGGGGATGCGAGTAGTGTACGTGGAGAGGGCGCGAGCGAGCATAGCGCGGGAGATGCGGCAAGCGCCCGCCCTGGGGATGGGAGCAGTGCACACCAGGAGGGGGCGTCTGGAAGGCGAGCTGTATAAACTGTACATTGCGTTGCGTGTTGTTGAATATTGATACCCCTATAATATCTAATCCACTGTAATTACTATAGAAGAATAACAGCCATGGACTGAGCACTGATTTGATGTGTATCCAACGTAATGTAACCCCTTTTGTCTACGGTGTACACGGGATTTGTGGGCCACGGGAACCATAAAGCTCAGAAAACCGAGCATCCTGTGCTAATTGCACCGTATAAATATTTGGCAGCGGAGATCAATAGAACCGCGCTTGACCCCCATTGACACTGCGCTTAGACACCCCGCACCCCGCACTCCCCCGCACTCAAATTCAACCGGTACAATTATCCGGCCGTACACTAGCCAGCCTCAGTTAAACTTTCGGACATCACCATTGTCGATCTGGATTTCTCATTGATGGAAATTGTTTCAACTTCCACTGACGTCTCTTGGCATTGATCCAAGCTATGATAAAAATCCATAGCCGGGGAACCGACACTACCGAGATCCAAGACTCGGACAAGATTACCTCAGCTTTTCCCACGCTCCTCAGCCATCAGATTATCGGGCTGCGGAGAAGCTCTCTTGCGAGTGGCGTTTTTTTGTAGGCGCCATTTACAATTAGCACCTCTCCAAGACTCACTTTCATGGAATAACTATGCCATCATGGCCGGTGATTGCAAGAAATTATTCCGCAAGAATCCTTCTCTAAACGGACGTGAAGATCCCTATAAAACATGATGATAGCTCGTTAAAAAAATAGAAAGTTTCCATTGGCACCTCAATATACTAGACCTCCTTCCAATTGTCAATATGTTCTTCACCAAACTCGGTGCTGCGGCACTTCTCCTTGCCCCCGTCGCTCTCGCTGCCCCAACGACTGTCTCATGCGCGCGCTGCGATGAGGTAGCGCACGGTTTTGCGTCGCTCAATGGCGGCACCACCGGAGGCAAAGGCGGACGCATCGTCACGGCCACCACTCACGCGGATTTGGTGAAGTATGCAGCCATGGAGGAGCCGCTGATTATTCGCGTTGATGGGGCATTGACGTCTGAGCCCAAGGGCTTTGAGATCCCGATCAAGAGCCATAAGACTATCATTGGCGTGGGTAGAAATGGCGCTGTTGTGGGTGGTGGGTTTGGGATTAAGAACCAGAAGAACATTATTCTGAGGAATTTGGAGGTTAGGGATACTTATATCCCAGAGGACTATAACGGGAAGTCTAAGGATTGGGATGGGATTCAAGTTGATACTGGTGTGAACATTTGGATTGATCACTGCAAGGTAACTATCTTCAACCCCCAAAATATTAATTTGACATACTGACACTTCTGTAGTTTGCGAGAATGGCAGACGGATTGATCGATCTGCGAAAGGACACGGACTACGTCACAGTGTCAAATAACCTTCTCTCTGAGCACAACAAGGCTTTTGGAATCGGCTGGACGGATAATGTGATCTCCAAGGTTACTGTAAGTTCCCATCTTTCCCGCTACAGAACCAATTGCAATATAAAGCCCCATACTAAGACCCTCCCAGATCAACGATAACTTCTTCAACTCAACCAACCAACGCGGTCCCAGCGCCGACAACCTCAAGTACTGCCACATGTACAACAACTACCACTTGAACATCACCTCGTACGGAAACTACGCCCGCGGACACACCCAGCTCCTCGTCGAGAACTCCTACTACGAGAACGTCAATGATCCCGTCGTCGCCGGCCCCAATGCAACGATCAAGAGTAACTGGCTCAAGTTCAAGGACTGCACTGGTGAGAGGCACTTGGATGTGAACAGCAAGAAGGTATTCAATGCCAGGAAGTTCTACGAATACGCACTTAAGGATCCTTATGATCTCCCAACCACGATTCCTCCATTCGTTGGCCCGGTTCTGGAGATTGGCATATAATAAGAAGGGTGGAAAGTGGTTGGGTGATTAGACTAAACGAAGCTGCGAAGTTGCGTATATTTAGCTAGTAAATAATGTCATTGGATTTATAATCATAGTTCGCTGGACGGAGAGTTGAGTTGGTGGTTACTACGGGGTGTGGCACCTAAAAATACACACTGTGGTTCAACAGGGGTATATAAGCGTCAGTTGTTTTAACATTACTATTATTTACACTTATAAACACCCAGCATCCCCATAGGTGATCGACCTACCTGCATGCCAAAGTCATAAAACTCATGCAGGTACCGCGATCACCTTCCAGGAAGCTTCCGTAACGTCTTATTTCCATAAAACGACTCACCGTGCAAGACATCATCATTATGCTTAAGTTCGTCCGCCATCTCCATCCCGAGCGTGAACATGCTGTATCCATCCAACCTATCCGACGGCCTCTTACGGAACCCGTATACCAGCCCCAGCGTCACCGAAAGCGCCGACCAGAGACAGAACAGCCCCAGAACAATATACCCCGGCACCTGTCCCGGTATCAGCGTCGCGATGGTCAAGATCTTCCCCTTCTCCGACGACGTCAGATAGGGGCTCTCCCACTCCCCTGATAAACCGGCCGGGGTGCCGTATATACGGTCAAGAGCATCCAGGCCGTATGAGAGCAGCACGGACTGTAGCAGTCCGGTGGAAGGGACGTAACCTTCGTATCTCCCTGTGTCGTTAAACGACAGCAGGCCCGGCAAGTTGCTGGGTTTGTAGAAGTCGGCAAATCGCGTCCCGTAAAGGGTTTTTTGGGCCACTTGGCCAAAAATGCCGCCAGCTTGGCCCCGGACATAAGCGTCGGGATCGACTCGGGAGTAGTTGCTGAAGGTTGAGGTTACGCCGTCCAGAGTTGCTGTTCCAGCGCCTGAAGATACAACGCAGCGGACACCAACGGGAGGCGCTACGTCTACGACAGTTTCTGCAAAGCCTTTTACCTCGTACTCGGCTAGATATATTGGGTTGAAATAATCGGTAAGGTCAGTGTAATTGGCGTCCAGCGTGACCTGCTGTCCATTATCGATGAGCGTAAAGTTTTCGCCTTGTGCGACCTTGGAAAAAGTGTTGTTGCTGACAAACTTCTTGTCGTCCGACAGGAAGTAAGGACCGCCCATTCCTTCAATAGTAGGACCAAGAGTAGTATTAAAGGGGTAGGTCTCGTTGGGGTTATCATCAAGGCCGTGGAGCTGGATTTGCCACAGGGCGTATTCGAATACCATCGGCTCGGATATGTCGTAGGTAACGCCGTCGATAGACGGCCCCTCCTCGTACGTATTTTCCGAATCGAATGGAATACTCCACCCTATTTCGGAATATGACCACAGGTTATAGCCGGCAAAGTCGCCGCTGCTGTTGAAGATCCTGATTGAAGACCCCGAAGGAGTTCGGAGAGTGAATATTCCGCTTCTCGTGGCCTCCGTTGCAAGGATGGACACGGGTTTCTGGTTCAAAATTGTGAGTTCAGAGGTGTCGCGGACGATCGAGCAGTTATACTTAACCCGAAGCCCCCATGCTTCGCCAGACACCGGTACATCAGCCTGCGGCGCGAGGAACATGTCGGGAATTGATTCTGTCAGGGGCATAATATTGGGAACCGTCTGAAGGCCAGAATGAACGGATCTGTCAACGCCCGGAGGAGTATATACTACTCCGTAGCCCGGGATGGCTGGTGTTAATCCCATTTTCCAAGCCTCTGGCGCGATGGAAGCGCCTATCGGCTTGTTATTGTAGGTGGTTGTATTCCGTCCTGTCACAATAGGGGGCGCCGATGTCTTGATATACCCATCGCCGAGCTCAAAGACGAGACCAGAGAGAGGAAACGCGATAAACGGAAGGATGCTTAGAAGGGCCAGCAAACACCACAGCCTGTAAAACTCGCGATAATAGATGGCTTTTCCCCACCCTGAAGGCCCGCTCCAGGTGGTATCGGAGTGCATCATAGTCGCGACAAGATTGGATGCCTTCCAGAACGGCGTCTGGAGCATGGCAAGCTCCACGCCAAGAAGTCCATATTGTGCCCACGGTAAGCCGAAAACACCGATGATGAACCAGGAATAGTAGATCAGAGACCCAGAGAAGGTGCGGTACTTGGCGGCAGCGTCGTTATTGACGCCCAAGACGAGCCGCGTCCAGATCACGGCGTACCAAGCTGTGATGATGGGTGGGACTAGGATCAAGGTAAGGGTCCGCACCCAATACCGCTGTAGTTGCTGTGGTTTGACTGTTTCCGTACGGTCACTTTTTGGTGTCTCGTGGCCATAGATTCCGAGCTGAGGCTTCTCAAAGGAGCTCCAAGTGCCTTGGAGAAGGCGATCTGTCGACAGGTTCGTGGTGACGGCGGACACCATCGCGAAAACCAAGAGGAGGCGCTTCGTGCGCGCACTGGTGGTGGAGGCATGGCCGTTTCTTTATAATAACGACAATCTGAAGTGACAGGCAAGTGGCAAGCAGGTCTACGCGCTGTAAGGCACTGCGGGGTGGGTGCTGAAGATCTCCTTGGGTGCTTAGCCAATAGTACCATACCAACAATGCAAAGCAAGCAAATGATGCATAGCCGCACAAATAAGGAAGCTGGCCCCAGTAATATGAAACCTACACTACAAAGGACGCAAAAGATGCATAAACTTTTATTCGCCATTATCGCTCCTCTGTCGTACCCGTGACAAGGCTGGAGCGAGTGAGTAGCAGGGCAAGCCAGGCGTTAATGTGTTCTTGATTCTAGGGTAGGGAGCGGCAAGGAATAATTTGTGATACAAGGCGCTTCCCAAGGCATTCCCATTGGCCATAGCTGGCGCAGTGACAGTTTAACCTTTTTACGCGCTGGCGCTGGCGGACTGTGGGTCTTGGGAAGCGCCCAGGAATCACTGGATCACCAATACGGCTGCGTAGACCATTGAGATAGATATTTCATTCGGTAAAGTGAAATATATCCCATACAAAATATCGCACGATATTATACACCATTATGTATATAAATAGTTGCAAAATTACTTTGTTCGGAATGTGCCAAGAGACAGTAGGTGGATCGAACATTGAACGCGGCGGACCGGCCCATGAGTTAGTCGAGGCTCCAATCGGCGGCTACTTTCCACTTGACAAGATGCAACATCGTGAAGGCGCCAATATTCCCAACGACGTCGACGCCCACCAGACTGGATGGCACCGTTCCAGGTAAAAAAGCAAGTGGAAGTTGAGATCGGCAGATTAATAGCTATGGGGTATACTGTTCAATCCGCGTGGTAAAGTGTGTTTTATTTAGATTTATATGAAAGACATGTGTATAAAACTGTAAGAATCTCTCCTCCTTCTCATCGTCACCTCATTCTCCCCTCAGCCCAGTCAACCACTGTCGTCTATTCCACTTATCCGTATCATCATCCTATTCCTCGGTATAAACGGCAGGAATCTCCTCCACCTCCTCTTCGAAATCGACATCACGCTCTTCAATCCCCTCCTCCTCCTCGGCCTCAACCTCACTCTCTTCAATTGCTTCCTCCTCCTCCTCCTCCTCCTCATCCTCGACATCACGCTTTGTAATCTCTTCCGCCTCCTCGGCCTCGAAATCACGCTCCTCAATCTCCTCCACCTCTTCATCCTCAGCATCACGCTCTTCAATCTCTTCAACCTCTTCAGCATAAATACCACGGTCTTCGATCTCCTCCACCTCCTCTTCCTCGACATCACGCTTTGCAATTCCCTCAACCTCTTCTTCCTCAACATCGCGCTCTTCAGCCTCTTCTTCCTCAACCTCTTCTTCCTCAACATCGCGCTCTTCAATCTCTTCCACTTCTTCGGCATAGATACCACGGTCCGCGATCTCTTCGGCCTCGGCATCACTCTCTTCAATCTCCTCTACTTCCTCTTCCTCAACATCACGCTTGGCAATCTGCTCCTCCTCTTCCTCAACATCACGCTCTTCGACCTCGTCTACTTCGTCGGCATAGATGCCACGGTCTTCAATCTCCTCCACCTCCTCTGCCTCGACATCACGCTCTGCAAACTTTGCCACCTCAGCCTCTGCATCAGGCTCCGCAGTCCACTCCACATCCTCTTCAACATCGCGCTCCTCAACATCGGCGCCAATATCAGCCATGCGACGCACAACGCGCTCACCCTCATCCTCACCCAGCTCAGGGGCCTTAACCACCTCCGTATCCGAGATCTTCTCATACCATTCATCATCATCGCCCCTAACATACACCTTTTCGTTCCCCTCGGCATCCTCGTCGCGTCTCAGCAGCTTCGTGCACTGGACATACGCGCTCTTCATCGTCCTCCCCTTGGCCGTGAGGCTGCTCTTCGTCCAGTGAGACTCGCTCCTGCCCACCGTGTCGCCGCCGCAGTTATCCTTCGTCTTGAAGAAGATGGTGCATCCCGCGTCGACGCCGACGTAGCCGCCGCCCACCGTGAAGATGAAGGAGCGCACGTTGTTGGGGAAGTTGACGCAGTGCGTGCCCCACCCGGACTTGGTCACGTCGTAGGCTTTGTTGATGCAGTTGTTGGATTTGTAGGTTGAGAGGCGCCATTTTTGCTTGAAGACGCCGACGTCTTGGAATTTGCACGCTGCGTCGGCGACGCCGGCGCTGACGACCAGGACGGGGAGGAGGACGTTGAGCTTCATTTTTGGGAGGGTTTTGGCTTAGGTGGGGGAAGATATGGAGATGTAGAAAACTGTACTCTGCAAAAGGAAATGATAAAAGAGGAGAGAAAGTGTTCAAACTTATACCTCCGCCAAGCTCTCAAATCTTACTTCAAGGAGGCATCTTACATCGAAACTTTCCACCGAGCTTCCTCTTCGAGCTCTGGCTCCACGAGTTAGCCCAACTGAAGCCAGCATCTGGACAGCTCTCGCCCTCTTCCTCGCTCACTTTACTACAACTCCCCCCTTCAATTTCCCCAAGTCGGGTAAACAATCCAGCCCTCGGTGGCTAAGCAGCCACACTTCCCACGCGCTAAATACCTGTCTGCCTCGGGGCAGAGGGGAGCTTATATGTTTTAAGAAACGGCGCCGTGGCGCTAGTCGACGTTATGCACTGCTTACCCAGCTACTCGTGCCTGCGGTAGGGCGCACAGGTGTCATCTTCGTAGATCTCTCATCGGGCTTCACGTGGTAATGTTGAGCCATAGACGTCAAACTCAGCCCGCCCCGCACCGATCTCTCCTCCCCCTGCACTCGCGAGGCAATCCGAACCAATGCGCGCAGGACAGAGTGCTGATTTTACTTCCACGCTAACCGGTCGCTTTCTTGAGCTGCAAGAGACTGTCAGACGGGGTGGCAAATACTCCACTCCCCCGAGCTATAACTGTGTTAGGGTTAAGTTGGGACAGCGATGCGAGGCGCGATGCGATGCCAGGCACAGCCGCTCCCCGTGCGGGGTTATTTTTAGAAGCGACCGTGGCGCTGTGGGGTGCGCCTGGTGTTATGGGGATAGCGTGCATACAACAATGCTTGAGGATGGAAAGTTCCGTGGTGCAGGGGGGTTAGAATCTCGGGATGTTCGCCCGTCTTACATAAAAAGCCAAGCAGGCAAGGCTGAAAGACTGAGGCTTTAACGACGGCACATGTTATTTACTTTCGTTCACCATTGTTATACTACGATATATAGTATATAGATTGAAATAAGATAAATTTGATAGATAGACGTACCATAGACGTTGGAATGATGCAATCAATGTTTTTACAGACTGCGTAAAAGCTAGAGGATAGTGTTCCGGTGGGGTAAAGGCGGGGTACGTAAGGTTATATTGCTCGGCAAGTTGCATTATACTATAACGGCAGTATCAATATACAGTCTCAGTAATTGATCATCTCAAATGGCCCTTCTGGATGGCTATATAGAGTGGCAAGCCTACTGGATGTGGGGTAGCAAACCCTATTAAATGGCCATCCGAAGGTAAATCGGTAAAAGACGCTGGCCGGTTAATAAAGCTTTATTTAAACTTTTTTTTCCACCACTTGTGTTGATAGCTTCGTAGGATGAGTTAACAAGTTTTAAAGACAATTACGATGCTATTACCGAATAGAATGATACGATGGTTAATGAAATATAGGCTAATTGGACTGTCTGTTCAGAAGAAAAGTATATAGGACGTCTATTAATCACTTTTCACCTGAAGAGAGTTTCCCAACTTCATAATCCCAATCTAAATCCGGTATCTCCACACCAATTCAGGATGAAGCTTCAAGCATTATTTTCTGTTGCTGCCGCCATTATGCCAGTTTTAGGGGAAACATTTACCAACCCCGTTTTATGGGAAGATTTGGCAGACCTCGACATATTCCGTGTTGATGATACCTTCTACTACTCAGCATCCAACATGCACTACTCACCAGCTGCACCGATTCTCAGCTCGAAAGATCTCGTCAACTGGGAGTACATTGGCCACTCCGTCCCGACTCTTGACTTTGGCTCCAAGTACGACATGGCTAATGGAGCGACTGCATACGTCAAGGGGATCTACGCATCGACCATGCGATACCGGAAGAGCAACAAGACATGGTATTGGTATGGATGCATCGAATATACCGGAACATATGTCTACTCTGCGCCCTCTGCCGCGGGGCCCTGGACACAGAAAGCCAAGATAAGCACTTGTTACTACGATGCTGGCCTTCTCATCGACGACGACGACACAATGTACATCGCCTATGGCAACACCAAGCTATCCGTCGCCAAGCTCTCCGCCGACGGACTCTCACAAGCCCAAACCCAGGTCGTCTACAACACCCCCTCCTCCATCGGCGTTCTCGAAGGCGCGCGCATGTACAAAAAAGACGGAGCGTACTACATCTTCGTCACGCGGCCCGCAAACGGGCAGTACGTGCTCAAATCAACCAGCGGTCCCTTCGGACCATACAACATCAAACAGCTCCTCTTGAACCTCGGCAGCCCCATTCCCAACGGCGGCGTCCCGCATCAGGGCGGCCTCGTCGACACCCCCAACGGCGACTGGTACTACATGGCCTTCATCGACAGCTACCCCGGCGGCCGCGTCCCCGCCCTCGCCCCCATCACCTGGGGCAGCGACGGCTTCCCCACCCTCTCGCTCGTCAACAACGCCTGGGGCGCCACCTACGAGGCTCCCCTCCCCCTCCATCCCATCTCGCACACGGGCACCGACTCCTTCACGGGAACCTCCCTCAGTCCGCAGTGGGAATGGAACCACAACCCCGACACCTCTAAATTCTCCGTCTCCAACGGCCTCACCCTCTCCGCCGCGACAGTAACAGACGACCTCTACCACGCCCGCAACACCCTCTCCCACCGCATCCTCGGCCCCACCTCCTCCGCAACAATCATCCTCAATTTCGCCAACCTCCGCGACGGCGACCGCGCAGGCCTCGCCATGCTGCGCGACAGCAGCGCCTGGATCGGGGTCCGCAGGGACGGCTCCAACACCAAGATCTCGATGTGGTCCGGCCTGGCCATGACGACGGACTGGAAGACCTCGAGCAAGGGCGCTGAGGTGGCGAGCGAGGCGATCGCGGGGTCGAGGGTGTGGCTGCGCGTGTTTGCGGATATCAATGTTGGGGCGGGGAAGGAGGCGGGGTTTTATTATAGTACGGATGGGAAGAGCTTTAAGAAGCTGGGGAGCAGCTTGGTGCTGGGGAATAAGTGGGAGTTTTTTATGGGGTATAGGTATGCTATCTTCAACTTCGCGACGAAGGCGTTGGGTGGCTCGGTGAAGATTGAGTCGTTCACTGTCGATGCCCCTGGTTTGACGACGTCTGGTTGAGATGCTGCAGCTTAGACGTTATTCGTCATTTGTTCCTATTTTAGACGTCCATATTTAGTTGCTCTATATTTTCATGCCGAGTATTGCCATCCTTGAACGCCCCGTAGTGAATTTCTTTCGAATAGCTAAACGCTGCCTTTTTCTTGTTTATTGGCGGTTTATTGGCGGCATTTGTTCTCGTATCGCTTTACAAGTTGCAGGGTTGTGTTATGAACCCGCGATCTCGTTATCGAGAAATCACTGCCAGGAGGGGTTGGTGGGGTCGGCAAATCACGTGTGTAAAATATTTTAGCGCGGGGTAAGTGATCAGAAAGATGGCCTGACTCACGGTTGGATATATGCAGCAACGTCACAACTCGACTTTCTCTTCCCGAGCTTATTGCGAATCCGTTGAACTATACTCGATTAAACATGGCCGACGCAGCTCCATCAGCACAGCCGCCATCGAAGAATGCCCTAAAGAAGGCTGCGAAAGAGGCCGAGAAGGCTAAGAAGAAGGCTGAACAGGCCGCACAGCGCCAGGAGGAGCTTCAACTCCGACAGAAACAGGAAGCAGCAGATGATTTTGCTGCAAGCAATTACGGCGAACAACCGTCGACTAGTGCTTCTGGCGGCGCTGTTGAGGAATGGATACAACTTGCCAATGTTGGGGAATGGGAAGATAAACTGTGTATATTTCGGGGTGCGCTTGAGAACGCGCGCATCCAGTCGACGAAGCTGGCATTTCTTGCAATGGGACAAGGTTTACATTCTGTTCAACTAGTTGTAGCAGAGGATGGCGAGAACGTCTCAAGGCAAATGGTTAAATTCGCCGCCGACATCCCATCTGAGTCCCTCTGTGTTGTGCATGGAATCGTGAAAAGAACGGCAGAGAAGATTAAGAGCGCAACCATCCAGGACTACGAAATCAGTGTTAAGAAAATCTACGTCGTCTCCAAAGCTCATACACCGCTACCACTTCAGCCAGCAGACTCGGAACGGGCACTGCCTTCGGAAGAAACCGACAAAGAGGACGTTACTAGCCCTCTCGTGTCACTCAACACTAGGTTGAACAACAGGGTGCTCGATCTACGTGCCAAGATCAATCATTCCATCTTCATCCTCAAAGACGGCGTGGACTCGCTGTTCCAGGAATTCCTGCGCGGTCGCGGGTTTATGCGGATCCACACGCCCAAGATTATCGGCGCTCCCAGCGAAGGCGGCGGCAATGTATTCCGCCTCGATTACTTCCAAGGCTCTGCGTTTTTGGCGCAGAGCCCCCAGCTCTACAAGCAAATGGCCATCCAAGGACGGTTCCCGAGGGTTATGGAGATCGGCCCCGTGTTTCGGGCTGAGAAGTCGTTCACGGCGCGGCATTTGACCGAGTTTACGGGCCTGGATCTGGAGATGGAGATCGAGCATAACTATCACGAGGTTGTCGATATGCTAGAGGCGCTGATGCTCTTCATCTTCAAAGGTCTCGGTGAACGGTACAAGAAGGAGACAGAGCTGATAGGCAAGGTTTATCCGGCGCACCCATTCAAGCTGCCAGAGAATGTGCCGCGACTTCGCTTTGAGGAGGGGATTGCAATTCTCCGTGAAGCGGGAGAGGAAATCGGGGACTACGATGATCTCACGACCCCTCAAGAAAAGAAACTTGGAAGACTCGTCCTTGAAAAGGTAATAGTTCTGCATTGATCCCTTTCCTCTCTATATCACTTTACCTGTCATATTATCTGCAGTAGTCGCTGACATCCCACAGTACGGATCGGACTTCTACACCCTCGACCAATTCCCCCAAGCCCTCCGCCCCTTCTACACCATGCCCTCATCCACGGACAAGGACAACCAGTACTCAAACTCCTTCGACATGTTCATGCGCGGCCAGGAAATCTGCTCCGGCGCCCAGCGCGTCCACACCTACGAGCTCCTCGTCGAGCGCATCCAGGCGCTCGGCATGAACCCGCAACAGGACGGGCTGAAGGATTACGTCAACGGCTTCAAGTATGGATGTGCGCCTCACGGCGGTGGCGGGTTTGGGCTGGAGCGCATCGTGGCGTTCTACTTGGGGCTGCCGAATATTCGGCTTGCTAGTCTGTTTCCGAGGGACCCTACTAGAGTCTTGCCTTGATAGAAGCCAGACGCTATATAGAGTGACTACTCCTCCGTTTTGCTCAATAGATCTTGCTCTTCTTCTTCGTCTCCTCCCTCCAGTAGGGATAGCCCCGCATTAATCATATGCTCCACGTCGTGCTCATCAAAGTCATCGTCATCTTCATAGTCCCCGTTCCTCTAATCATCGTCATCGTCCTCGTCTCCATCCCCTGTATTCACCTCGCCTTCCTTATCGATATCCATATCCTCGTCGTCCTCATTCTCGTCGTCCTCATCCTCCTCGGATCTATCCTCCATATCTGTATCATCCTTGGCGACACCCTTGGCGACACCAACCTGGAAAGTGGCAAGCAATTCACATAATACGAGTACACATCACACCCAAACCAAAAAACCGCACAGCACAATCAATCACCAACCACAGCACAAAACAACAATTTACACGGGTGGGTGGGTGACAAGTGGTATTCCCCTCCCTTCCCCCTTCCCCCTTCTCCTCCCTGCACTACAACAGCGCGCAGAGTAGAGAGAAGAAAGAGAGAGAGGAGCGAAGAGTAAACTACATATACCCCATCCTTCCGCCTCAAAAACAACCTCTCATCCTCCGCCTTGATCTCCAGCTCTCCTCCCCAAAGCACCACAAAAACAGAAACAAAAAACGCCCAAGCCATCCTCCCCATCCATCCATAGATGAGTTAAGCTCGAAGCCCTCTCCCCCTTCCCGAAAACCCCCCCCCCCCAAACCAACCAAAAAAAAAAACGCCACAAGCCATCCTTCTCGTCCCCTCCCTGCGCCGCGAGGCGGGGGCACGAGTAAGCTCGAAAGGCCATATCTAAAGTCATGTATCTAATGCGTAATGTGAGAAGCCATCCTTCTCATGTCCGATCCGCGGGTATGAGTAGGCTTTGAAGAACGCCTGGTGAGGAGATGTGGAATGGTGAAATGGTGGATAGTGGAAAGGTGAAAGGTGAACAGTGGAAAGGTGAAAGGTGAGAAGGCGCTGTTGAGAAGGTGGAGAGAGGTGGAGAAAGGTTGGTGAAGTGATGTGGTGTAGGTAAGGGACAGTTGAGAAGTGAAAATGTGTTGAAGGTTGGTGAAGATTGGTAGAGGTGTGGTGGTGTAGGTAAGAGACAGTTGAGAAGTGAAAGTGTGTTGAAGGTGTTGAGGGTGTGTTGAAGGTGTGTCGAAGGCGTGGATGAATGAAACATCAGCCAAAGAAGAGGAAGCCAACCGCAACAAGCAAAAGCATCATACTCGTCGCAACCACCCCCACCCCTAAATCGCCTCCCAAGCCCCCCCCACCT
Source organism: Pseudogymnoascus sp. SDFLT0511 (assembly GCA_030180035.1). NCBI lineage: Eukaryota > Fungi > Ascomycota > Leotiomycetes > Thelebolales > Thelebolaceae > Pseudogymnoascus > Pseudogymnoascus sp. SDFLT0511. The sequence continues at coordinate 683,189 of JASCQD010000008.1, read as the reverse complement.
CCCCTTCAACCTCCTCCCCCCCCTCCCCCTCCACAACCCCCCTCCCCTTCCCCCTCCGTCTCACCCTCTCCCCCTCCCCATCAAGCATCTCATACTCACTCCTAACAATCCTCTCCGTCTCCCTCTCCACAAAACACCTCTCCGCCCTATCAACCAACCCATCCAACCCCAACGAACTCGCCGGACTCTCATGGTCAAAACTATAAAACACCGCTTCGTCCCCCACCGGCTCCCCGGGACGGACATGCGCCCGATCATCCCAGGCGCACGACTGGTCCGCGCACTCCATCTTTGCGTGTGCCATCGCTGTGCCGCGCGATGCGACGGGGCCGCGGGTTATGCGGGGCTGCTTTGATGGACGAGGGATTGGGGTGGCGATGGGGGCTGAGGAGGTCCAGTGCAGGCCGGGGGTGGGGGTGGTGGTTGTGTGGCGCCATTTTGCGGCGCGGGCGTGGGCGCGGAGGGGGGGGATGGAGGGGGAGCGGAGGTCGAAGTGGAGGGTTTGGTCGGACATTGTTTGTGGGTTTAGGGTTTGTGTTGGTGTGATTGTTTTTTTGGTGGTTTGGTGGGTGGTTGTGGTTGTGGTGGTGGGTATTATATATCGATGTTGTGAGGAACGAAGAATATTAAAGGTAAGCCGACAGGCAGGCGAGCAGTCGATGAAAAGAGAAATAAGTCGTCAGTTGTGTACCCCTCTCGAAAGGAATCGAATCTTCGAGACGCAAGACTATCTTATAAAGCTCTCCTTTGGTATCGTATCGGTGGTTGGTAGGTTGACAGTCACAGAAGGATGATGGTCGGTGCAGCTCTCGTTTGAGTCACACGGCGTCAACTCGAGTAATATGCCGGTTCTGGGGCCTGACAAAGAAGGCGTTAGAAGTCTTGCACGACATGCCTGCGGCTCGATGGGGGATGAAATGGAACTTACTGGCTGATTTGCGGCGTGAGTCAGGGTCAAAGGAGGGAGGGTTCTTTGTTTATGAGGAGTGCTGGTGGTGATGAAAGGGCGCGGGCTGGGGTGTGGCGCGAGGCCGTGTGTGGGGATGTGGAAATGAGGGTGCGTATGAGTAATAAAGAGGAACAACGGGATAAAAGCAACGATAATGAGGTCCGCTAGGGGATAACGGGTAATGTAAATATATATATAAATGGTAGTTTGCAAAAAGGGTATAACGAGGTTTGATGAGAGTTGAAGTGTGTTTGTGTTTGGCTAGGTCGTGGATATAAGATAAGGTACGGATAGGAAGGGATAGCAGGATCGCCCCTCCTGGTCTCCCCGAGGTATAAGTAGGCACAGTCTATCTAGCTAGCTACCCGGGTATTCCACGCATAGTACTGTACACACATGTGTATATCCATCCTATCCACACGGGTCACGTCTCAGCCTATCGTGGGGAACGTGGTTTGGCCGCCCCATGACCATGGCCATGACCGTGGTTTCTGGTTATTGTATATATGTATGTACAGTACCAACTGCTCCCATGATACAGCAAACAGCGGCCGTGGCAAAGGACCGTGGCTATGGCTATGGCTGCTATGTACGTATGCACTCCACCCTCTCTGTCTCAGCCTGCCTCAGCCTGCCTGCCTGCCTGCCTGCCTTCTCTGCTCTGACTGTACAATACTCGCACCTTCTATCCAAGTAAGTATATCTCTCCACCAACACCAACACCAACACGCCCATCGATATAGTGCGCGATCATACCACTCCACACAAACCCCCCAGAATCAACACACTCACTCCAAATCCCCCACCTGCCTACCCTCCACGACGCTCCTCCGCGCCCCTTTGTTGACAACCGCCCTCCCGACTCAGCCGAGGAAGGCGGGCAGTGCAGGCAGTAACAGTTCACCGTACCCACCAAGGTACCCACGGCGATATCGAGGATGGCTTATCGGGCTGCAGGAGCGTGGCGAGATAAGGGCGTTCGTGGGTGGGTGGGTGGATGTGAGGGGGATAGGATAGGATTGGCAGGGGATGCGATCCCAGCTGCACCAGGTAGCGCGTCATATGTTTTAGTACGGCGGGGTACATGGGGGGTGTGGGATTTGGGGGGATCGCGTATCTCCGTCCCTGCTTGTGTGCTCGCTGCGATTGCGATTCTTGTGATGGGTAGCACGGTGCTGTCTGTACCTTGTTGTTGGACGAGTCTGACGTTACTGGAGGGGGGGTTCGATGACGGGATTGTCTGGTGGCTGAGGGATATGGGGTTGGTTGGAGTTGGTTGGAGTGTACTTACGCATATGGCATACAGATACACAGCGTACTCTACTCTACATCTCTACACATCTACCCCACCATCCCATCACATCTTCATCCAGAACAGTCGACCTACATCCCCCATCCAACCTCCCCCCCATCCCCTCACCACTCCCCACCCCCCTCCTCCCCCCGTGCCCCTATCTCCAAGCCGACTCGTCCAAACCCACCCGCCGCCCTGACCTGACCCTGATTGCCATCCCATCACTTCCCATCACATCACATCCGCACCCTTTCCCTGCTCCCTTCCCGTTTCCCTAGACTGGAAGATATATACTAGGAATAGACAGACGCATCCAGGTCAGCTTGAGATGCTTGGCTGGAGGATCATGGCGGGGATGGTTTGTTGTCATGGGCAGTGGTTTGTGGTAGTGCTGGTGGTGGGACAAAGGATGAGGGGTGAGCGATGAGGGATGAGCGATGAGGGATGTTGGGAGTATCGGAGAGCTGGTGGCTGTTGTGAACAAACTGCCTGACTTCCACGTTGTGGCGCTGGTCGACGGTCAGCACTGTAGGAAGGAAGTGTGATGCTCACTCGGTCACCCCAACACGCTCTTGTATTACCCTCATCTCATCAAAGAGTGGGAAAGGCACCAAACAGGGAAGGAATCAAATAGTAAACAGACATTCCCTGGCCTGCGTAGACAGTAAACAGTAGATTACCCGGATCCTGTGTTGATCTTGAAAGAGATCAGCACGTGATCAGTGTCATGATTACGTAATCACTCATCCGCCCAACGTCCGTGCATCCATCCATCCCATCCCCTTTGTCTCCAGTCCCAGTCCCAATCCCAATTCCGATCCCCGATCACTATCTCCTTTCACCCCCCGTGAGGAACAACGGAGATGAAAGCATTTCGGTCAGAGATAAGTTGACTTTTCATTTATTTTAATTCAATTCAGACATTTCGTCTTTGCACTCACAAGATTCACTTTCACATTTGCATTCACACTCACACTCACATTCACACCCACACTCACGCTCACATTCACATATCACATTCACAAGAATTTCCCAAACCACAAGAACTTCATTCTCATCCCCTTCCAATCCCTATCTACAACCCCAGACCCACGATTCCCTGTGGTATTGGAGATGGACTCTGTTCCCCCCGATCCCCTGTGGAGGGATCGTGGGATCCATCCCCCCCGACCCCCTGTGGAGGGATCGTAGGATCCATCCACCCCCAACCCCTTGTGGAGGGATCGTGGGATCCATCACCCACCCCCACCCCCTGTGATGCACCTCGGGGAACCACACCCCCCCCCACAATTTCCCTCTCTCATATCAATCTTCGCACCCCCCCCTCAACTCCGGGTCGAAGATCTTGGAATACCCCGACGACGTCCAGCATCCCCCACCACCCAGGACCATCGCTTCTTCCCTCGCCTTATATTCCCCCACCCTCCCCCATATCCCCCTTTACCCACCCCCCGCCTCCAGCCCTCCATCACACAGCGGACCCATCTCTCCCAGCCAGGGGCATGCAGTCTTCGTATCCGCTGGCTGTCCAGCGGTGGTTCTCAACCGTGTAGGCGAACCCCCCCCATGCTCTTTGGAGCACGCTTCTTGCCGAGCGTGTTTAGCTCAGCAGAACACACGGCTCCGGACCGTTTGCCTGGGGAGCTCGCGATCCCCTCGCCCCCGGAGATGGGCTTGTGGAATACCCCGACGACGTCCAGGAGGCGGAGCCGGACGGGGAGAATCGCTTCTTCGCGCGCTTTGTTTCCTCCCTCCCTTCCCCATTTCATATCCCATCCCCCCCACGCTGGCCCTCTCGAGAGAGCGATTTGTCGAGAGGAGTTTAAATCAGCTGAACACAGGGCGCAGGACCATAGTCCACAAGACTACGGCGCTGCATGCCGTAAAGGAGGCTCTGCCCCCCCCCCCCCCCAAATTTGGGCGTGGGCGTGGAATACCCGGACGACTCCTAGGCGTGGAAAGCCTGTCCAGAGAGTTAATCCACTCTCTTCATCACCCCCCCATCCGATCCCCGCCCATCCGCACCACCACCCTCGCCATTCTCTCTCCATCCCCCCCTGATCACCAAGACTTCCGTAGTCCGGGCCACAACACCCCGTTTGTACCGTCTGCACATAATATGCAGACTCCGGATGGCTCAGCACCCCCTTTCGGTCTGGGTGAAGGCGGGAGAGACGGCGCCGGTGGGGGTGGGTGGTGAGCCAGCCCACCCACGTGTCGTGGGAGACTCTGGTCTCTCCCGCCTTCCGCTGGGCTGGTTGGAGTGTGGACCCCGAAAGGGGGACCGAAGAAGGAGACCGAAAAACCGATCCGAAAAAACGATCCAAAGAAGAGGACCGAAAAGGCGATCCGGAAAGACGATCCGAAAAAGAGGACCGACAAAGAGATCCGCAAAGACGTTCCAAAGAAGAGGACCGAAAAGACTATTCGAAAAAGCGATTCGAAAAACGTTGTCGTCCACCCCAAGTCCTAGAGCCTGAGAAGTCAGGACCGCTCCCCCACTCCCCATCGAGAGCCCACGCGTTGCCCCCCCCCAACCCCCATCGCTGGGTCGATTAGGGCTGGGAACCCCTAAGAACGGGGTTAAAAGTTGTCATTTGTCCGGAGACCTCAAGTTAGAGATCTCTGTCGATCCCGAATGTCGCTCCCTTCGTAACGGGGAAAGTGAAACTCCCCACCATGGCTGTCCCGAGGATGGGGGAAGAGACACACCCGCCATAAGCTGGGAGGAGGGGCTGCCTCTCCCACCCAGTTCAGGCCCGGTGAAGGAAGGCCCATGAGCGTGGGCTCGACAGAGGGAGCTGTTTCTGTGTAGCTCTTCCTCATACAGCTGTCGTCGATCCGTGGAAAGTCGAGACTGATCCCACCGTGGAATCCGCTGCAGCCCCGGAACCTGGGTTGGACGTGTCACAATCACGCGCCCGCCCCATAATCCTGGAGAGGGAGGCGTGTGACCCCCCCTGGGGCCGGAAAGCGATGCCTCCAGAGGAAGTCGTGACCCCGTACCTGGGAACGATGTCGACTCCCGCGTCGTTTCGAATGAGGTCCATCCCCGCCCCCGCTCCCCTGGATCAGGGGAGTTGAACACCTCCCGACGGAAGGCCGCGAGAGGGAGCGGAGACGGCGACGGGCGGTAAGGTATCGGCCAGGAAGTCGACCCCAGATGCATCCGCAGTGCATCTGCAAATGGATCGGAAGGCGATCCGAAATAGTCCGTGGATCCAGACTTGGCCTCTGACATGGTCGACCCAGCGACCCGGGTTTCCTTTTGAGGGCCAGGGTTGAGGACGGCCTCCGCACTTGGTTCTGGCGCCCGCACGACGGACCCGCCGTCATGATGGCCTCCTCGTGTGTCTCGCGAGATCCCCGTGGGCGGGGGGGAGTCCGTGGATCCAGAATTGGCCTCTGACATGGCCGGCACAGCGAGTTGGGTTTCCTCTGGGGGGTCGAGGATGGGGATGGGGAGGGCGGCTTCCATTTTAGGTCTTGGGGCTATTATTACCTTCGGGAGAATTGCCCGGTATGGGCGTGCGGGCCCCGCAGCAGGAACTGTGTCTGCTCATCGTTAGATGGGCGTTCCTGTTTCATGATGGGAGGCTCTGCCAGGGCCCGCACGACCCACCCCCCAAGTATCCAGGGCTGGATCCTCATGCAAATGCCCAGGTTCCCTGTGCTACCCCCGTGAGCGTGGGATAGTCCGTGGATCCAGAATTGGGCGGAGGAGGAGAGGGAGAGGGTGAGGGCCATCGGCGAGATGGCCTCCCCTAAATTCCCGGAGAGAAGAGAGACTCCCACCGTGGCTCTGGGGCCGCACGACGACCCCACCCCCGTGGGTAGCGCCACATTCCGGAGCACACCCCCGTGAGCCTTGGGATGTGCTCACCCCCATTACTTGGGGCATATGCACCTCAGTAGTCCGTATATCCAGAATTGGACCTGGGCGTGGCTCATCCAGCGGGCGGTGGATTTTCCCTGGATGCTCAGGGAGGGCATACTCAGGGAGGACATGCTCAGGGAAGGCATGTTCGGGGGGAACATACTCAGGGGAGACATGTTGCTCCCACCCCGTTGCTTCCGTTGAAATTGTCCATCCCCATAAGCACAGGGAAAGCGATTCCCCCAGCCCAGCGTGCGAACCGCAAGTCGTGCGATGTCGATTTCGCACCTCCCGTGCATGTTCTCACTTCCCTCCCCCGTAGGCGCCCCATCCCCAGCCGCCCCGCAGGCCGCCTAAGCCGCCACAGCCGCTCCCACCCCCCTTTCCCCAGCCACGCACAGCCTTCACTTCCCACGCCGGGATTTCCAGGCACCCCCGCGCAGGTAGGCGGCGTAACCCCTTTGCCCACCCACACGGAAGCGGCAACACACAAAACTTTCCAGACGCGACCCAGGACAATCTTTCTTTCCACAACAACACCGACGACGACACAGCACCAGAACCAGCGCCAGCACCAGCACCAGACAAGCACCAGCACCAGCACCACAAGATCCTGTCTTGAAGGTACGTATTGTACGATTTCTTTTCCTTCTTTGTCGTTTGTTCGTGTCCAAGATCGAAGGTCCCATTGTTCGGACCTCCTTTCTTCGTCGGGCAGCAGAATCTGTCATTCTTCGGGCTCCGACGGCAAGGTCCTCAAGCTCCTTCTCCCAGGTTGATCAGCTCCTTTGACCCATCGCTGTGGTCACCGTCGCCGAGGACTTGTTCTTGTCCTGGCGGTTGCTTTCTTGACCTTTCGAGGTCGTCGTCGCTGGGTTCTTCTTCCGCTCCAAGCGGTTCTCTTCGATCTTCGCCGAGATCAGAGGCCTCTTGCCCTTCATCCTTTCCGTCCTTTCCTCTGCTTCATCTATTTTTTGTCAGAATCGTTGAATTCATCTCCATTGGAGGTGATCCGTCACATACCTTTCGATCTCAAGCTCCCCACCCTCGAAGCTTCCTTTTCCATTCCTCTGCTTCATCTATTTACTGTCAGCTTTCATCAATTCATCACCATCGGAGGTGCTCCATCACATACCTCTCGATCCCCAGCTCCCCACCCTCGAAGCTTCCTATTCCATCACCCAACTTCATCTCCAGACTTCCGCTGACCCATCAACAGCAATACATCACCACCACCACCACCACCTCAACAACAACAACAACCACCACCACCACCACCACCACCGCAACCATGCCTCTGGCCGGACTCGGCCTCATCCTCACCGTCTGCGGTGCTGCCTGCCTGTTCGGCTTCCTGGGCGGGCTCGCCCAGCACTGTTACATGGCCGCCCGCTCCCGCCAGGCCGCCCGCATCGAGGAGCGCCGCGAGTACCCGGAGAACCCTCCGGACATCGAACTCGGCGCCATGAGTGGCAACGACCGCCACATCGTCATCGATGGCGAGGTGTGCGCTTACCGGGGGGGACCCCAGATGTAGGGGGCCGTGGGGGGGTCCGGCTGGGTGAGCAGCTGGGGCCCGGGGGGGTGTGGGGGGGAGGAGGTTGGCGGAGTGGAGCGGCGGCGGGGAGGGTGGCCGGGGCGGTGGGAGGCGAAGGAGGAGACCAGTGGTGTCTGGGGAGGAGGACGGCAGCGCCGTGTCGACGACGAGCCCTCGATCTTTCCTCGGGGTTGGTGCCGGAGTGGTGACCCGCGCCCAGCTGCCGCAGGATTGAGACGGCGTACGGAGCGGCTTTTCTTGTCGCGGTGCGTTTGCGTGGCTTTGTTGTTCGGCCACCAAGGCCAAGCCGGATCGTGGGGGCCCAGGAGTAGGGAAGGGATGAAGCCCGCTCCTGCCAGCCGGCCAGCTCGGGGCTGTTGGAGGCCAGCTGGACCGGTGGCTCTTGGAGGTCGCCACGTGATGGTGCGGTCTTGGTGAGGCGGTGGAGGGGTTTGTGGGCGGCGGCGATGGGGGGAGGGTGGAGGGCGACGGTGAACTTAGATTCACCTCGCCGGCGCTGGAGGGCGCGCGGGTCTGACGCCTGCTGGCGAATCAAGCCAGGCGGATTCACTGATGACGACGCTGGCGGAAGCGGCCACGGAATCGCTTCGAATCAGGGGGCCACCGGGAATGAGTTTGGCCCTCTGATTCGCCTCCATTTCACCTTACTCTACGGCATATCAACAACCAGGGGGATTCTACGCTTTTATGCTGCACCACAATTCTCACCATCGGCACAAGAGCTCTTGAAGGTCACCAGGAACGAGTTTGACCTTCTCTTTGCTTTCCTCCTTGGCTTTCATCCCATCTCACTTCTCCTCACCTCTCCTCGCCTCTCCTCACTTCTTCGGCACGTCAACAAAGTGGGAGTTCACCAGGAACGAGTTTGTTCTTCCACTTTCCTTCACTTAACATCGCAGAGCAGTTGCAGGGTCACCGGGAATGAGATTGACCTTGCACTTCTGTCGACACATCATCACAAAGACTGTGAGATCACCAGGAACGAGATTGGTCTCTCAGTAATCTTAGAAGTCCACCAGGAACGAGTTTGGGCTTATATCCTTTTTCAATCATCACAACAAAGGGGCGAAACGGTCACCGGGAATGAGTTTGGCCGTCACCCTTCCTTCAACATTCACAGAATAGCTGTAAGAGATCACCAGGAACGAGTTTGATTCTCTACTTGTCTTCACCAATCTGTGCAAATTATCACCTGTGGCACAAAGCACACATAAGCTCTTCAAAGTGTTTTTATATTAAACTTGTTCAACATCGACACAAAGGGCTAAGAGACCACCAAGAACCAGTTTGATCTTCCAAACCTCAAGACAAAGGGGCATGTACAGCGGCAATGTCTCAATCATCGGGCTCAGACTCAATGTCCATATCATCTGAAGATTCACCATTCCCACCAAACTCAGGGGCATATACAGACACCGACTTAATGTCACAATCATCGGGATCAGCCTCAATGTCCATATCATCTGGAGATTCACCATCCCCACCAAACAGAAGGGCACATGCAGACACCGACTTAATGTCTCAATCATCCGAGTCTGCTTCAATGTCCATGTCATCTGAAGATTCACCATTCCCACTACATGAAGAGGCACATGCAGATGCAGGCACATTGTCTGAATCACCTGAATCCGAGTCTCCTTCAATGCCATCGTCTCCCCCCCTATACCAACAGGAACGTGCGGACGCAATGTATGAATCATCTGAATCCGAGTATGGTTCAATTCTATCGTCTCCTCCACCATACCGAGTGGAACCTGTACATACGATGCATCGATTAGTTAGATCTGCTTCAATGTCTGGCCCATCACCAGCGCCACCACACATGGAGGCACATGCAGACACAATGACTCGGTCGTCGAGAGCTGCTTCAATGCCAATCATGTCCGAAGCACCACCATCACCAGATCGATCAGCTAGGGCTGCTTCAATGCCAATACTGTCTACAGCACCACAATCTCAACCACACGTGGAGGCAAACGAAGACACAATTCCTCGATCATCTAGGGCTGCTTCAGTGCCGATCATGACCGGACCATCCGCAGTGCCATTACCACCCGATAGACCAGAATCCACGTCTTCACAACATACGCAGGTTCCATCATCCCCGAGATCTGTGTGGTCAGAATCCACGTTGCAAGCCTGGTCCCCAAGATCTTCGTCTTCAGAGTCCACATTGCCAGACTGGAATCCAGAAACCTGGTACTTAGGGGCTATTGGCCCTTTGCAGGTCCAGTCACCACCAGATTCGCCGCCCTGGTCCCCAGGATCGGTGTCCTCAGGATCCACCTTGGTAGAGCCACCGTTCCCACAATTTTTGCTCGGTGAGCCTGCGCTCCGTGGGCCTGAGCTCGGTGAACCTGCGCTCGATGATCCTGCGCTTGATGAACCGGGGATCTCAGAACCTGGGATTCCAGAACCAGGGACCACAGAACCAGGGACCACAGAACCAGGGACCCCTGATCCTACTCACTCAAGATCCGAGTCGCCGGAACGCTGGTTCCCCGTATATCCGTTCGATCCAATTCCGGACGATGAATATTCGTTTAATGATTTTTTGTACCCAGATATCCAATCGCGACAACTTAAGACCGCAGTATTTCACTCATCACGATCTAGGAGGCCTGAACCTGTGCGTACATGGTCCCCACTATATGGGCGCGCAGTATCTCCATCAGCACTGATTAGGTGGCCTGAAGCTGAGCCTCGGACATTTCCCCGTGAACTCCCAGTATCTCGGGCATCACGACGTGGGTGGCATGCACCTGCGCCTCCGACATGGCCCCCAGCGCCTGAGCGCCCAGTACCTGAATCCGCACCACCTACGACGCAAGCGCGCGAGTGCCCAGAAGTCCCCCCACCCCCACCTGATCGCCTTGTCATAGCCATCGCGGGCCCAACCTCAAGTGGCAAGACAACTCTCTCAAAGCTTCTTCTCTATGTCTTTGGCAACGGTAAGGCTGAGCCAGGATCCGGGTTCACCGCGGTAGCAATCCATCAGGACGACTTCTTTGTTCCCAACAACATGCCAACTGGACCTCAAATTTGTTGGGCAGAGTGCTTCCTTGAAGAATGGATGGGTGAGCGTCTCGTTACACGCACGTGCATGAAGAAGGGCTTTACTGTTGAGGAAGCTGACAGGATCACACCGGTGCTTGAGGACACTCTCATCACCGAGTACCGGGATGTCCATCCTCGTAGGGCGAATGCCCCTGATTTTGATAGAGAAGTCCTCGATCTCCAGCTTCGCTATGGCAAGAACCGCGATACGCGTCTTATCATTGACAATTACACCCTCGACATCGCTATCGCTCGCGCCAGGACCTCTAATCTCAGCTCCGACCTGCCTGAGGGTGAGAAGGATGAGGTCAAGGACTTTAGATTCCTCCTGAAGAGATCGAGACTTGATGGCCACGACATCCGCGCCGAGGAAGAAGGACCGCGCGATCCTAGCACTCCTATCGATGGGGCGGCGTCCATCAAGGAAGAAGAGGATGAAAAAGAGGGCATCGATTGGGAAAAGTTAGTTCCACCTGTCAAGGAGGGAGAGCTTACCATGGAAGAGAGACTTGAGCGTGGAATATTCAGCCCCTACGTCGCAGACCCCACCATGCCAGTCCACGAGCGCAACAGAGATAAACCCGGATACATCAAAGGCCCAATTGAGCCCAACTCCCTCCCACCACACTACTGCTTTGACTACAACCCGCACTCACTCCAATGCCCTGAGCTGCCACAGCACTGCAGACAGCTGCTCCTTCCCATCACCCTAGTTCGCACCCAGGTGCACCACTGGATTACCGACGTGGTGAAGCTGAATGACAATGTCGGGTTCCCTGGGCTGAACTTCATCCAGGGCAAATTCCGCGGCCTCGTCTTTGTCGAGGGCTTCACCATCCTCGAGCCAGCCAAGATGGCCCCCTCCGCTGAACCACGTGACTACGACCTCTCGCTCTTCCTGTCTGCGACGCGTGAGGACACTCGCAAGCGAAGATTCGAGCGCCCCGAGTACAATAAGCCGATCATGAGGGGATATATGACTTGGCGTGAACGCTCCTACTTTGATGGTGTGGCCTGGCCTGCATTCATCGAGGAGCACCAGTGGATATTTGATAATGTGACACCCGAGCAAGCCAAGAAGGGACTCATGCCTGACGAGAACTTTGAGAATGTTTCTAAGCTGGCAAAGGATCGAAATGTTGTGGTGCGACCGGGAGAGATGGGGATTAAAGAGACGCTACAGTGGGCGGCAGATGCAATGATGCATGACTTTGGAATGAAGGAGATGCATGCGAGAAACGAATGGGTGAAGCTTAAGCGGGAGGAGAACGCAGCGGTGATGGCTGCCAAAGCTGCCGAGAAGAGGGCTGAGGAGGAGAGATATCAAAGGTTTTTGGCGGAAGTCTTTGATATGGACGCCTATTTGGCTGACGGTGAGAATGCTGAACCATTGGGGAATCAGATTGATGAGGATGCTGTCGTACGCGAACGAAACATTTCTGCGTATGACTTGACGGATATGTCTAGGTTGGAGAGGGAGAAATGGGCATACCTGGATCGCGATGATCTACACAGCCGCACTGAGGATGAGACTGTTGACCCTTTCGGTGGTAGACTTGAGCCTGCTAGGAATCAGAATGAGCATCCTGTGGAAGAGAACGCACATGTACAGAATGAGAATGGGAATGTTGAGGAAGAGATTGAGGAAGAGATTAAGGATGCTGGTCCTTGGTGGGATTTGGATGGAGATGATTTTGTGGACGGGATTCAATATGAGGACTTTGTCAATAATATGTTCGGGGATGGAAATACTGATGACGTAGAACTGGACGGCGCGACCTGGGCGATTGTTTAGGTCGGTCATTAAGTTTACTGACAGACCTATGTTCCTGGTCTGGGGGCTTCATTGATTGAGAGCAGGTGCATGTAAGATAGGAGGACTCTATGAATTTGAGGGCTGAAATGGGGAGTTCTTTATGAATGTACGATAGATACGAGAAGACAGTAATCAATCAGTGGATGTAACGAGAGCATACTCTTTCATTGATGTTTGCATGTGGCAATTGATTGTGCTTTCACGCCCGTATTCCACCTAATTCTTTGATAAGCATCCAGCAACCTTCCATCACGTAGCAATGTAGCTCTCAAGTAATACAGCTTTTACACCTATTATTTTTGGCAAGCTTCCACCACTGTAGCAATTTACTTGTAGCCCATAAGCTCTGTTCCTCCATAAAGCTGCGTCAAATGTCTGAAGTGCACAAGGGAAACTACTGAAGCCCGTCTCCCACCTGAAGCACTTCCTTCTCCTGGGACTTTGCCTCGTCCAAAAGAACCTCCTGTACTTGCGCCTGTTCCTGGACAATTCCACCGACCTGGGTACCTTCGTTGACTTGCTCATCCTCCATCATATGGTCAACGAAGAGTCCAGCTACAGCCTTCATCCAATACCAGCTCCAGTCTGCGCTTTCTTTGATGTCCGGGGTAATAGAGCCCATTGAATCAAGTACTTCAAATGCTTCCTCAATAAGCTTGTCGTTTGCGTTCATCGAGATGAGGGTTTCCCTGATCTTCACTCTGAAGTCTTTCGTGTGACCCGCAGTTTCCTCCGTACTTTCGGTGTTCCCGCGCGTCTGTATCTCGTTGCGTAGGCTCTCTAGATCATCAAAAAGCTTTTCCTGGGCGTCAACGAGCTTTTGGAACTCCTTTGGTGTCGTCGTTCGCAATTCTTCTTCCTCGATCCTCAATTTTTTAGCTCTTGCCTTCAAAGCCTCCTTCTCGGCCTCCAGATTTTCTCTATCCTCCTGCAACTTTGCTTTCTCAAAAGCTATATTCTCCCTCTCCGCTTCCAGATGCTCTTGTAACGTCTTGATGCGGAGCCTGTCCTTCTCCTCTTGCCCTTTTTTCTTTGTTTCCTCGAAATCAACTTGCTTGGATGCCAAAGCCGACAATTTCGACGCCAGACCTGCCAACTCTCCCACGAAAGCCTGCTGCTGCACTGTCTCCAGTGGTAAAGATTGTTTGTTTTCTTTCGTTGCCATACAATCAGACAGAGGCGCCACCAAATCTGACACCTTCATAACCCATTTCGCAAGGTCCGACACCACAGCATTTTGCTCCACGACAATAGCATTCTGCTCTGTAGCTATAGCATCCTGCTCCATAGCTATAGCATGCTGCTCCTCAACCAAACTTTGGTTTCGCGCCACCAAAGCTTCAGTCTTCGACGCCGAAGGGTCAATCTCAGTCTTTGCAAACAGTAGGTCAGCCAAAAATTGCACTGGGTCGATGATACTCCTTCCTTCGAGTATCAGTGTCTCTGTCGTATGCCTTGCACTCTGCATCCGCGCGACCAAATCCCATAGCCCAGTGGCGCTGGAAATGGCTCTTGCGAGCAAAGAGATGCAGGTGACCCATTTTGTGAGCGGACTCTGGGCCACGTAGTTGTAGTGACAGACACTGAGCCTTGAGGATGGGTCGCCATAACCGGTGAGGCAATAAAAGTATATGCTGAGACTGGCAAAGGTGTAGATCTCGGCAATAGAGCACACAAGTAGACCATATTTCAAGAAACTATGGAAGCTGAACCAGCGCGCACAAGTCGAAGTAATGTTTCCCCAACGAGTCATGGTGAGAAGCTTGTTTGGAGTTTCTGAGTTTGGGATCCCAGTGAAGCCGCTCGTAATGTTATGTTCAGAAAGTAATGTGTTCTTGGTGTAAATGGGATGTTCTCGGAGATGCAAAACGGTGTTATTGGCACTATTGCTCCTGAAGTTGTCAGTAACTCATAAGTGATAACGAGAAGACAACCTCGAATGAGAGTAAGACCGACCTTCTAGATTGAACGTGAACGTGATGACTTATTGGACTGTCTGATGTAGAGTAGACAAGAGAAAGGCAGGTGGGTTGTGACTGACTGGAAGGAACGTGGGCTATTTGAGTTGGGAAGGAGTGACCCCTACTCAGACCATACCGCTCAGACGACGATATTGTAAGTCGAGTTGGGGAAGGTACGTCTAATGTTTTTAGTCGTTACCACGTACTGTGCTGCCATCAAACTCACAGACTCTGAGTATGTAGCTTGCTCATTGGTAGTAATATCATTTAAGAAGTAATTTGTATAATTCAGATCATTGTTTGTCTGTTTCCAAGTTCCTACAAATATGAACCAATGTGGTGATATCATCAATTCCAAGTTTCCGTGCGCACAGGGATATAATACAGTCTCTTTCCAACAACCAAACCACAACCGCATGAAACCGCGCAGCAGCCTCTTCAAGTATCCTCCTGCCATGCAAAATCCAGCTCTTTATTCCTCTTCGTCCGGTTGAGCGCCCTGAATCTCTCACCCTCCCACCCATTCCCGCGATCCACCCCATCCCACCTATGCCCCGGACGAATCCCATAACGATTCGGCGCCGCAGCCCCCTTGTACGTTTTTTTCCCTGTCCCCACCGCAGCCGTACCTCCACCCCCACCCCCTCCTCCAACCTCCTCCTTCTGTGTCAAAAATGCCATCGCCGGATCATCCCACCTCAGCTTCCCCTTCAACTCCCGATTCAGCTCCTCATCCTCAATCCCCCTCGCCACGGGCATAAACCTCGCTTCCTCCAACTCCTCCTTCCTCTTCTCCTTAACCTCCTTCTGCCTATCCCCTCCCATCTCCTCCCTCTCCCTCCTCTCCTTCCTCGCCCTCTCCTCCTCCTCCCTCCTCGCCTCCGCCCTCCTCATACTAATATCAATCCTCCTTCCCGTCGCATCACGATAAACCGTCTCCTCCTCCTTCCCCCTCCCTCCCCCCTCCCGCTCCTCCTTCTCCCACTTCGCCCTCTCCCTCCTCGCCGCCCTCTCCATCTGCTCCGCAACCGCCGCCCCGCTCTGCAGCCCCGCATGCGTCCCATCCCCCATCTTCACAATACTCGGATCCTCGTCCCCCCTGCCCGCTTCCTCATTCTCCCGCGCCGCTTGCGCTACGATCGCGTCGGCCTGTGCATCGTCCCCTTGTGTCGCGCCAACGGGCTCCCGCACGGATTTCCACGCGCTCTGCTTGGCTTTGCGGAATTCGGCAGTGGACCCAGATGTCACGGCTGTGATATTGTCCTCGTCGTCGTCTTTGCGGACGGGCGCCCAGTCTGCATCGTCGTCTGCGATGATGAGGCCGGTGCTGACAGATGTGTCTTTGGTCTTGCGCTTGCGTTTTTTGGTGGAGGAGCTGGAAGGGCCAGGGTCGGCGGTTAGGTATTTGGAGGCGAGGTAGGAGGAGAGTGACATGTTTGCAGGTGTGTGTTCGACAATATGCCAATGGGTATGCCTCTGGTTGAGGTGAGGCTGGTGGTTTTGCGAGGTTTGGGCAAGGCTGCGTCGTGAGCATTAATATCTTGGCATTTAAGTAGAGGTCACGTGTTTCTATATCCTTCCAGCACGAAGTTGGCCATGAACTCACCCAAGTCGTTTCAGTCTATTAGATGGCTCGTATTGTGTACTTTGATTTACCCAGGACGATGTGTCGTCTCGTGTCACTGCATCTATGAGCGTGTGGCGGGGATATACGAGACAAGCACATCATAACGTGTGTTCTACCACCGAGTGTCCAGTTAAGCATTTGAGTAGCTAAACTAGATTATCCGCGCTGCAATACTCATACATTTCATTTGATCATCTCTGTCTACCTTAAACCGCAATCCACCCATCTTACGCCTCAGCCGTCCCACCCCCAAACTCCTCCCCAAGCCCATGAATAGCCTTCATCGCCTCCACTACACCCTCCTTCCCTCCCTCCTCCGTCTTAACCTCATCCAACAACCCCTCCGCCTCCTTCCCACCCCTTCCCACGCCCCTCACCACCCTCAGTGCCCGTCGAAACTCGTCCCGAATCGCCACAATCCCATTATGCGTCACCGTGCGCGCTACATTATGTTCCAACTCAAATGGATCCTCAAGCGCAAACAGGTACCGGTGGCGGATCTCCTTCACCTCCTCCTTGCGCACCACCTTGCGCGCTGCACCAGGTGAGCCAGGCGCACCTGTTCCATTACCTGACGCCGCTGTTGTAGCCGCCGGCGCAGCCTCGGTTGTAGTCTGCGTCACGGTTCTTGCGCCCACCCACCCCTTCTCCTGCTTTGTGAGCAAGCCGCCTCGGGTCCGCAAACTAAGAACTTCACGCCCCCAATCGAATCCGCGCCCGCCACCGCCACTCATCGGACCGTTCTGCGCGTAGTACTCGAAGAACCCCCTTAGCAGCGAGCCGACGCTTTCGCCGTTATGGTTCAGCAGACCCCGACGAGCGAGGTCGGTGAGCTCGCGCTCGTCGCGCCAGAATGTGACGTTGGCACCTTGGCAGGTTTGTGGGGCGACGGCGGGAGCGTGCGGGGGAGGGTTGTGGTGTTGGAGGTTTGGCGCGACGGGGGGCTGGGCGATGTTGACGAGGTAGTGGAGTACCATCAGGACGTAGCCGTAGCTAGAGAGGGTGCCGCGGTAGGGAGTGTTGATGGCGCGGCGCTTGGCCCAGTGTTTGACGAAGAGAATCATCGGCTTGATGCGCGGGTCGGTGAGGGAGTAGCAGCGCAGGAGGGCAGTGTTGTGGAGGGCGAGCGAGGCGGCGAAGTTGATGTCGCATTGGATCCCGATTTTTGTTTTGGGGAATTCGAGGTGATCGTGGTAGCGGTCGCGGGGCTTGCAGGCGTGCGTTGGGTCAGGGAGGGTGGCGATTTTCTCGATGATGGGGAGTGTGTCCGGCGTAGATGGTAGGAGGGGTGCCGAAACCTCTGTGCTTGCGCTTGCTGATAGTAGAAGTGAGATGTACTTCTCAACATATGGGCGGTCTGCTTCTTGGTATATATTTTTAGCTAATGCTTTCTCAAAGTCGCGCGCTAGCTCGAGGATTCGGTGATGGAGGCCAATTGTGCTGAGAGATAGAGGCGGGTTCCGAGAAACGATGGATTGTAGGGTTTCGCGAATTTTGATGCCTCTCGCGCCGTTAATGTAATGAGTAATCACAATTGCCAGAGCAGTATTCTCAGCACCAGGCTCGTCCTTGCCACCAAGCTCAAGCAAAAGCTTACAAACTCTAGCATAGTACTGTGCTGCGCTCTCGTTTTCCTGATGCTCAAGGAAGACGAGCTGCAACGAAGCGATCTTCTTCAACTTCTCTAGGGACTGATGAAGTCGTCTGTTGTATACTGCAGACTCTGCCGTGTTGCAGTCCAATAGTGTCCTCCACTGCTTAACCAGATCATCCGAAAAACCTTCCGACCGCTCAGTCATCTCTGGCAATGGTCTAGAAGTCCAAGCCATGGCTAGGCGCTCTCCTTCAATCTGTTGGTATACCCCACCAAGAGATTTCGCCGTCGCAGGGTTTCCGATTCTGTCGAAAACTAGTGACTTGTATTGGACAAGCTGATCTCTGAGTTCCTGGTTCTCAAGACCGTTGACAAAGGCTTCGCAAACATCTGCAAGGATTCTAACCTCATCTTCAGTTGGGTTAGTTCCATACGCTGCCCCAACATCCCTTCCCCCTAACTGTCGCAAAAGTCGTTTCGCTGAGCCGTAGTAATCGCCGAGGGAAAGATTCTTCTTTTGACGGAATGAGGCCAGTGTCTCGGCATATATCTCTTCAGCGGTTTTCACCTTTTCAATTATAGCAACCGTGGGCTTCTCGGTGTCCTCGGATGCATCCGCTTTCTCGACAGTCTCCAAGTCCTCTTCAACAACATCTTCATCAGGCTCATCCACATCAAACCCATTCTCCCACTTCAGTCGTTCTTGAAGCAAGTCGGTTCTTAATTTCTCGGTCGGCTTCTCACATAACTTAATAATCGGAACTCGTGTTCTCGTTAGCAGCCTAGCGCCGCAGCTCCAGTCCAGCAATGCTTTCTCAAGGATTCTCGGGATCGGGGATTCAGACGACTCAGGGGGTATCTTGGACAGCGGACTCAGCAGCGCCAAATCCATATCGGATCCCTTCGTCGCATACCCAGACGCCATACTCCCAAAGCACATCAACTGAACCGATTCTGGTACAAAATCCAGGTTGCCCAGCTCCTCCTGCTCATACTTGACTACTGCATCCCGGCATACTTGCTCGGCCTTTGCTCTGAAGGCCTCTTTTTCAGCAATCTCCTCAGTATTAACTCCAACATGAGGAACGATTGCCTGGACCAAGCTCTCAAGAAAATCGCTCTGAGCGGATATCTGCTCTGGTGAAACTCCGTAGGGAGCAGCAGTGCGGAGAGGTGCTCCGTACGCTCCTGGGTTGAAGAGCTGGCGGTTCTGTGGGGGTGGGCGTTGTTGGAAGTGCTGTGGTCCTTGCTGGAAGTTTTGGCGCTCTTGCTGGAAATTCTGGCGGTCTTGCTGCCATTGCTGCTGAGGATGGCCTTGATGGTACCCAGGGGCTTGCGCCCTAAAGTCACCACCAAGTCCAGGAGGAGGGCCCCTCACATGCATATCTTGGAACCCTTGGCCACGGTGCACGACAGGCTGGGGCATTGGGCCACGTTGGAAGTCCTGCTGATATGTAATTTGTTCTGACTGCTGCTGGAACATGACGTTGTTCTGTGGAATGTCAGGAGGGCGATGAGGAAGACGCTGGTTGTTATGGAACCCCGGGCTACCTTGCGGGGCGGCGGACACTGAAGCTTTATCATTTACAGGAACAGCCATTTGGGAAGCCAGCTGGCGGCGCTGATATTGATTAAGGCGCTTGTGGGTAGTTTGAGGAGCCTTCTGAGGAGGGGCTTGCTGTATTGGCTGCGCAGGTGGTCCTTGGGTGCGCATCATGCTCCTCTGCAAATAGTCTTGCTGCTGGGCCAGCGAAGCGCCTCTCATATGAGGAGGGAGCGTAGGAACGAATGCTGGGGCGACTGGCTGCCTCTGGTCTTGGGTCACGGGACTTGGTGAATTATTCATGATTAAACCGCGGAGCCTGTCTTCTAGATTGGCGCCACCAGGAAGCTCCTGATTTTGGTGATTGTGAGACATCTCTTTGATACTTGGGCGTACAGAGCCTTCCGCGTCTTGAATGATTTTAGTGCCGGGAGCTCAGGCGCCAAAAAGCGAAATAGAATAAAACGATCGTCAGGATACCAGGAGTAGTTCCTCTTTCCTTAAGCCTATAGCGAAGGTGAAGTATTTCCGAGAGAATATAGCACTGGGCTGTAGTGCCGAGGGCGTAGCCTCTCAAGGTACGGCTTCACGCGAGCCTCTGACGAATGATCTGATTGATAGGCCTCGTTTTGCGGCTGCCATTCCCCAAAGAATGATATCTAGTGGGCTCGGTCCCCTCTCTTGGATATACCAAGATATAACGGGCTGGTGGTTACTAGCCTTGACAGGGTCTAGATAGAGAGCGTGGTAGAATCGAATAAGTCGTCACTTTAAGTGTGGAGTGGAAGTTGGGTAGAGGAAGAAGGCAAGCGGCCGCTTGTGGTTGTGATAAGCAAAGGATACATGAAAGAGTTGGCGGCGTAGGATTTGGAATCAGCGACCAAGCAGCGTCTGAATCATGTATGTCATAAATGATTCATTTTTAGCTGATATGTAACCATCTAAAGCTTTAAGAATTATCAGAGCAGCATATAAGACGAAATGTACGTCTGTATAGACGAGAGAGAAGATGTTGTAAAGTCACGTGAAAAGTCACGGGAAGTCTATGATCTGGCTGGAGCTCTCGGCCTTACGCTAAAACAGCCATAACGTGAGCTAGCGGCCACCCTAGTACACGCGAAGTTCATGGGTCCTCTCAAGTCCAAAGAAGATGAGTGAGGCAAGGCACCAAAGACATATTCATACTTTCTCTCCATTGTCCACCCAGTTATTCCCCGATCCGCCTCTCACTCTCACCTCCAAACCAGACACAACAAAGAAAGAGATTTACCAACAATCACCTTTGAGGGCGCAGAAAACTGAGCCTCGTGCATCCCCTCTGTAGCTTTCGAATCGTCGCTCTGACGTCGGGCGCGTGGGGCGATATACTCTGATCACTTCTCTGCGCTCCAACACAACGCTGCACCATTACAGGATTGCTTTGAATACTGGTCTGCTGTACCCTAAACTTCTCAGTTGCGCATCAGTGCCTCTTGTGCATCCTCGCCACCCTTGGATAGCTGCCTCAGGGCCACACGAACGTCACTGGTGATCATGAGCGCTTCTCCAGCTGGCATCACTCCCAATGGAACACCCACACCAAACTCAGGCGGGCAACCGCCAAAGATCATCCGAAGAGCAAAGGCCGATCCATTCGCCACATACAAGAGGCCTGTTGCGCGACCACAGGCTGCGCCGAGGTCTCGCCAGCAGAACCAGAATGGACTTACTGCCTTGAACAAACCACCACCACAACCTCGCCCCCTCCCACGTTATCCAGGTAATAATCGAGGAGCTGCTGCGGCGGGACCAAGCAACACCAATGCGCCACCACAACCCCAGCTCGACTTCACACGCAAGTCCAACCCCGGGGAATACCAAGACTTTGCGCTCACGACGACGAAGAGAGCAATGCGCGAAGGCCTACGATACCATATTGCACGATTTGCTTCCAAGAAGGATGTCGACCCAACGAACTCTGAAGACTTCATTAGACCGGTCTCTCTCCATCGCCGCGACCCGAGACAGCCACCTGCTGGGAAAGTCGCCAAGGACGAGGATACCGTGATGGGAGGAGAGCCTATTGATGACAAGGAGAGAGAGAAGCAGGAAATCGCTCGGGCCGCTAAAGAGGCACAACGAGCTGCCGATCTGGCCCAGATTGCACCTTCGGGAAACAACGCGTCGGCCCTAGCAGCCAAGAAAGTCCAGTCGTTCAAGAATGAGAAGACGACGCAGGTTCATCGAACGGCGCAATCCGAGGCGGAGATGAAGGAGTCGGACCTGCGCTACGAGGAGGCCTTGCCATGGCATCTCGAGGACGCTGAGAACAAGCATACATGGGTTGGCAACTACGAGGCTGCTTTGTCGGACACGAATGTCATTTTCGTCATCGACGGAGGTAATTTCAGGATGGTTCCGATCGAGAAGTGGTACAAGTTCACGCCCAAGAACCAGTTTAAGACCATGACGATCGAGGAGGCAGAGGCAGAGATGAACAAGAAGTCAAAAGCAAATAGATGGGCTATGCATGCTGACCAACAGAACCAAGAAGCCGCAGAGAGGCAGAGAGGGATTCAAGCCATGGCGGGCCTGTACAGTAAAGTCAAGGGCGAGAGGCCCATGCCCAAGAGCGAGGCTAGAGATCACGACGATCTTGATATTACGGATGATCTGTTTCAAGATGATGACGAGCAGGCCACTGTTGAGCCAGAGAACGACGAAGACACGAAGTTCGCTGCTGAAAAGATCAAACGGGAGCAGTTGGGGGCGAATTTGTTCGGAGACGCAGACGAGGAAGAAGTTGAGGAAGAATTCAAAGAGGAAGCGAAAGAAAAGGAGATGAAGAAGCGCCTTGGCAAGAGCCTGAGGAAGTCGCTCAGAAAGCGCGAAAAGAACTACACTTATGAGAGCGATTCCTCAAACCCGTATTCTTCTTCAGTATGTTGCCATGTCTATTGTATATATCACCTACTAACAAACTACAGAGCGGCGATGAGACAACAGATGACGAGAAGCAGGCTGAGGAAGACCGCAAGAAGGACGAAGAGGCCAAGCTGAAGGAGAAGGAAAAGCTTGGTGTGCCAAAGATTGCCTCTGGCGCTTCAACAAAGGGAACCACCACCCCAATCGGACGCCCAAGGAGCACTGATCCCCACAAGAAACACAACCACCTCAAGCGCGCTGGATCTCCCAACCTCTCAGCCTCTGAAACTAGCGGCAACGAATCCACCCGCAAGAAGCACAAGAAGAAGCACATGCTCTCATCCTCCCAGCCAACGGGAACATCCACCCCTCGCTCAGGCTCGCCCCCATCCTCCTCAGCCCCAGCCGGCGGCGTCAGCCCACGCAAATCCTCCATCGTCAAGCTCCACGTCAACTCGTCGCGCCTCTCCGACATCCAATCCAACTCCCCCCACCCCGCCATGAGCGACAGCGAGATGTCCGACGGCGCAGGCGGCAAGCGTAAGTCCGGCATCAAGCTCCGCCTCGGCAGCAGCGCGTCGCCCTCCCGCGCCGGCAGTCCAGCGAACGGAAGCCGCGCCGGGAGCCCGGCCCAGACACAGGGTATGGCCCCTCTTTCCTTGAGTCCCACGTCATCGGAAATACCCTTCCGACCCACGTCGCCTCCCAAGCCTCGTGGTGGCGGCTCCCCGGCGGCTTCAGCACTCGTGACTAACAGCTCTGCAGGTGCGGCGTCCCCGATCCGACCGATTATGGCGGACGAGATTGCGGCGGCGATCCCGGCGGAGGGGATTGCGATTGGGATGCTGCTTAAGATTTTCTCGGGCCGGATCAAGGGGAATGGGAAGGATAAGGAGGATCGTGAGAAGTTTATCAAGCTGGTTAAGGAGAACTCTGTATTCAGCCAGGAGGATAAGCTGTTGAGACCAAGAGCTACCTAGAGTGTTTAGATAGAGAGGGCTTTTATAGGGGTCTGTGGGGGCGGCGGGAGTGTGATGGATGGAGCTACTTGCACGTATCGTCAGGCATCTTCGGAGATGTGGAGGCTATTGGCGAAGACTGATTGTCTGCCTGGCTTATCTTTCTGACATAATAAATAGAATGCAAACCTCAACGAACCTTTGGTTTCATTTTTCCAGTGACTTCTATGATCTCCTAGTAGATTATTGGTGCATATTTCAGCGTGCACCAAGATTCCAAAGTGGTTGTTGCCAGCTCGATGCGGGCACCCGTCTACCCCAGGTTGTCAGACTCATCTCACATTGCTGAATGGGTCTAGGTACATAACGCTTCTCCAGCAGCAATCGGAGCTCACTATTCCCGGCTCCTGCTCAGCAGCTTGCAAGTGGTTGGTCAGGAATAATAATAGCCGGTGTATATATAGTAGGGCCAAGTGCGTCGGGAATGGGATTTTCCCGATAGGGAATCGAGGGCGACTTTAAGCATAGTGGTAGCTCACAAGTCCAGGGGATAAATATGGGGTAAGAGAAAGAGAAGACGAATCGGAGATTTTTGGGGATGTTGGAGTTAGGTGGCGCTAGGATATGCGGGGGAGGAGGGATATTGGAGTGGTTTATATTTATATGAGATTTTATTTGGCGAATATGATAATTCGTGTTCTATTACTTTATAAAGGAGGCTGTACAATGGCGAGAAACAATACCAATATTATACTGTATAGGATAAATAAATATATGAAACATACGATATACGAAGATAGAGTGTCCGAAATATATGCGATATCCGATTTGGGATATGACGGTGTTGCTATAAATACGTAAATGGCGGTTTCTTGATTTTCCCCAACAACGTCGTATGCATCAACGCCTTCTCTTTCGTCCCACTACGAATCCCAGTATCACCAACGACTTACAAACGCCTCATTACCCAGCTACCAACGTCTAACACAGCATACGATATGCACTCTCCACTCAAACCTCATAACAAGGCAGAGTACAAAACAGATATTGATTGATGTAAGCACTACTGTCCTGTACCATATCCGCCAAATGCACAGTGGCTAAATTATTCAGCCCCCCAATATCTCGCCGATCATCACTGCTCTCACTCGTCTCCTGACCTTCTTCTCCTCCCATATTGGCAGAGCCATATAAACCCATCTGACGCACCCCACTCGCCGACATCCAAAATGTTGACTGCATGTCCAGCAAAACACCCAGAGCACCGCGGCCCCTCTGAACTACCCCTCTACCCCTCGCGGCTATACTCAGCCCCATCAACGCCAACCCACGCCCCGTCGCTAAGCGCGCCGTCATGCTTCATCTAGAGAGCTCAATATAACAGCCTTACGGCACTGTGGCACTTCGTATAGGTCATCGTGACACAGTACTACTGTTGCTACTCGCATACATTACTAACATAGCAGTTGCTACTATGGTCAGCTCGCTACCGCGCTCACCACCACGCCGAAGCCCAACCAACCATGACGCTGCCGTGCGAGGTCGGCATGCAAATACCCATATTGCAGTCCCCAGTGTCTGGGCGCTGTTTGGAATTCTTCGGTGAAGTTGGGGGGAAGGGCCACATCGCATCCCTTTCTCCTCTCATTATTTCTAGCTGAGTCTTTCATTTTGCGTCTTTGATCTACGCAATCTTTCTTCTCTGTGGTGAGAGTTCTGGTTTATATTCATTGGTCTGTGTTAAGTTAGTGGATTGAGGCACACGAGCTGCTGCTGTTGCTGGAAGATGCGCGGCGTAGTGGTTATTGAGGTGGTGGCTGCTGCGACTCTTCTTGGAGTCGCGGCGGCGCAGGAGACGACATCCCTTTTCCTGCCTTACTTCTCGCCTGGACATCCGCTGCTCGCATCTGTTGTCGATGCAGTGAGTGTTATTCCTACTATTCCATGGTCTCCTCTCCTGGAACCCCCTCACCTCTTCCAGGATCAGATCTCAGACTAACGTCCAGGAAAGGACCACACAGCAACAACCTACTCCGTCGCCTGCTCCATCTACGAGCCCACCATACCAAATGGTTGCCGCGTCCCCATCCCGTTCTACCTCACCTCAGGCCCAACATTCATGCACGCAACAATGTCATTACCATCTATGTACCCGCCCCTGTCCCTCCCCACCTCCCCTCCCTTCCACCCACACTAACCCCACCTCCCCCTTATAGCTCCGAAATCCGCACCCACACAACAACCGACCGCTCCATCCCCCTTCTCCACGAATACCTCTACCACTTCCCCGCCTACACCGAAGACGCGTACTGCCACCTCCACCCCGCCTCCGCCTCCTGCCTCGTCACCGCCACCGGCGGCGCGCTCACCGTACCCGTGTTCACGAACCGGCGGACGCTGGCGGGGGAGGGGTTTTGGGGAGGGTGGAGGGAGGCGGTTGTTACGGATGTTATGCCGAGGAGTTATGCGGCTGTGGGCGGTGAGGGGGGAGGGGGAGAAGAGGGAAATGGGAAGGGGAAGGAGGATGAGAGGGTTTGGAGGAAGTCGGTGGTTAGTGAGATTCCGCAGACGAGGGATGTGGTGGTGGATGAACGGGTGGTGGTGAAGATACCTGCGAAGACGTTGGGTGCGGGTATGCCTAAGGAAACGGGGAGTGGAGGGGGTGGCGGTGGAGGGGGGACGATGACGACGACTGCTATGCCTGGTTCTGAAACTGCCGACTCTGTAGATGGGGCGCTGGATGGTGCTGAAGTTGGACCCGGAACTGATGATGATTCTCTCACGACAACAAAAATAGAAGTGCAAGAGGTGACCGAAACGACACTCATAACGGAAACGGCGGTCGTAACGGAAACCCTCATCGTCACTGAGCTCGCCGTCATCGCTGACACAGATGCGCCGGTTGGTGGGCGGAGGGAGGTCGTAAGGGAGGATTTATGATGCGTATCTGGATATTATAATAAACAAAATAAAAAACAGACACCTCTCACTCACAAAATAGGGTGAAAAAAGTTGAGTGCTTCTTCTTAATTCCTACTCCAACATTCCTCAGCTCTGTACCCCATTCCCAACCATTTCCTCCCCACTCTATCCATAATCACCCACCATCATCTATCCTACCTTCCAGATAAATAAGTGTTGTTGTAATACCCAACCTACCAAGTCTCCTGCAAATACCTCCCCTCCCTCTCCAACCACTTGACCCCCTCCTCCGCCTTCTCCCTATCCCCCCCAAACCCCTCCGCAAACGCGTCCACAATCGCCGCCCGCACCGCCAGCGGCATCTTCCCCGAGCTCCCACACACAATCACCGTCCCATCCCCCGTCCAATTCGGATCCCCCACCTCCTCACCAGCATGCGGATCCCCACCCTCCCCCTCACGGCGCGGCCTACAAAGCTCCCACGGCCTCAGCATCGCCCACACGAGCTTCGCCTCGCGCCGGATAACATCCTGCACGTACACCTTCTCGCGCTGATCCCTGCTCCACGCGACCAGAACATCGACGCCGAGCTTGAAATCCCGCCACTCGTGCTCGTACAGGAAATCGCCATTTCTGTTGCGCCCGCCGAAGAGCAGCACCGTCTTGGCGCGCGGAACATCCGAGACGCTGTTCTCGCTGCCCACTTCGATGGCGCGCAGCTCGTCCTCCTGGTTGAGGACCTGGTCGCGCTCCCAGAGCAGGCTGCGCATCGGCGCGACGCCGGTGCCGGGGGCGATGAGGAGGAGGGGGCGGTGGAAGACGAGCGAGTCCTCGGCTGTGACGTTGAGGGAGCCGTCGGAGAGGGTGGCGGCGAGCTTGGTGCCGGGCTGGAGGGAGGCGATGTAGCGCGAGCAGACGCCCTGGCGGATCTTGCGGAGGACGGTGCGGTAGCGGACGAGCGCGATGGTGAGGTGGAAGATGGTGGTGTCTTTGCCGTTGGGCTGGCGCAGCGCGCCGCCGGAGGAGATGGAGAATTGGCGGCCGCGGAGGCGGGGGAAGAGGGCTAGGGCGTGTCTGAAGTCGAGTCGGACGGTGGGGAAGTCGTGGAGGATCTCGAGGATGGAGCGGCGCGGGCGGGTGGTGTAGTCAAAGTACTCGTCTGTGAAGGCTGGGTTGGAGAATTCCTGGAGCTTGGTCTTGTGGGTTTCGTCGGTGGTGAAGTGGGCGCAGGCGCCGAGGAAGGAGCGCCGCGGGATGGCGGTTATGTCGAGGTTGTGGGTGAGGATGTCGCGGAGGGTGGGGGGGCGACCTATGACAAAGTGGAGGTCGAGGAGGGCTGCTGTGAAAGGGGGGGAGGTGGGGTGGGCAGCGCTGTCAATGACGGAGAGGGGCTTGTCAGCAACGGAGGTCCAATCCTGGAGGGCAATGAGGGAGTTGACGTCGGCGGAGAAATTCTTGGGGTAGAGGGTTAGGACGTCTCCAGGTTGGTAGCGGATGTTGCCTTCAATCTCAAGCGTGAGGTGGCGCACATCTTGGAAGTGGTCTTCGGCTGTGATGCGGATGTTTTTCGTGAGCGTCAAGACTCTGTGGCCAGGGATGTCGAGGATATCATCTGGCGGTGGGGTCTCATCTGTAATGAGGTCGGCTGCGTCGAAGGTCTCCTTGAGGCAGGGGTCATTGGTGCCTTCGTTCATGTTTGAAGACACGTTGTTTTGTGGTTGAGTATTAGAATCGGTCTCGGGATTCACGATCTGGAGAATATACTTTGGCGGTAGAAACTCTTCGTCTGGAATAGGCTCTACCCCCTCAGGAAGCGGATAGTTCTCCAGAAGATGCTTCTTAAACCCCAAAGACCAAGGCACAAAGGCTCCGTCAGTTCTGTATCGTGTCAGAAGCGTGTTCTCCCCAAACTGGAAGCAATTATGCAAGTTGAAAGAATCAGGGTTATTATTGATGGATTCAGCAAGTTGGGTTCAGGATTCCCAAAAATCGATAGAACGGATCGTCTTTGTCACTCACCCTTCGTCGTGCTGCTCGTCTCCCTCTCCCCTCGCATAAAACTCGTTAGCTCCCAGCTGTTGGAGCCGCCTATGCACCTTCCTCGCCGCCCAGTTGAACCTTCTCAGGGTCAGCAATCGTTCCACAATAAAGACCACATTCGGACCCTGCACCACAAACAAAATATCACAACCACCACCACAACAAAAACAAAGAAAGACAATCACCACAACCCAGGTATCCGGAGAAAGAAGTGACAGCGGGACTCACTTCGCATACGACCGATCCCCAAACCCAAACGTCGTGAAGTCCACGTGACGCAGGTACCCAGCCGGGATACTCCTCCTCAACAGCGTCTTCCACAACTTCCTCCCATTCGCAGGTAGATCGCCCTGCCCCGTCGTCGATATAGCCAGAACAACTATCGTATACTTTCGGAGTTCATTCTAGGCGCCACAAAATTAATATATCGAACTCGATGTTACAGGGGCCGCGGGATAGATAGATATCGCGTAAGGCTGGAGGCGGCAAGAGCGGCCGATGCCTTAGGTGACAGGGCGGCACGATGTGCCATATAACAACTAACAGAGCGGGAGCACATACAATATTAACCCCTCCCCCATCCATAGCCGCGACCCTCGTGGCGAAGCGCAGACGCTGCGCTATCGCGCCCAGGAGATGCGCGGCGTCCTCGCTCGTGCCGGTCTCGGAGGCGTAGAGGATGAGGGCGCTGCGGGCGTGGCGCGTTGGGGGGAAGGGGATGGGGATTGGGGCGGGGGCCGTGGTGGCCATGGTGGTTGGTGGTGTGGTGATGGTGGTGGTGGTGTTGTGTGAGGGAAGTGGGAGGAGGGGAGGAGGGGAGGGAAGGTGCATGGCGGGGTTGCGCGGGGAGGGAAGGAGCGGCGGCGGCGGTACCTGCATTAGGGCCGGTAGGGATGGTGGGCGTCACGGGATTTGGGGTTTGGTTGGGGATGGTGGGGGGATTGTGTTTGAATAAGTGTTTGTATGTGATATATATATTCTATATATGCATAAGGAGTTATTTTTTTCCATGTTCTGTTGGTTGTGGCGAAATGATGATATATTTGCGTTCGCGGGGTCGCGGTGATGCGCATTTGTGCATTCAGCAAGTTATGGTATGGCATATATATACGATATATATTATTTAAAGTATGCAGAATAAACAGATACGCAGATTAAAAAGACTGTACGATAAATACCACTGTAAGAAACCTACATATTCTACGTCCCAGAGTCGATATAAAAGAAGCACACGACTCATCTCTTCCCTGTCGTCAGCCTCGCCTCTCTATGTACGATCACCCCCTCAGCCTCGCCCCTTCATGCATGACATCCCAACCCACGCCTCATCAAACCAAGTGGGGAGGAAGGGAGAGAGACACGAGATGCGCATTGATCGGTTTGATAGCATAGCACCCACTGTACTTCCACGAGCATGTGATCCTGTAGCCAAACAAGCAATTCACGGCATCTACTTACTCTCTTTACTCTACGGAACGGAAGCGTGTGTTTGCGCGACGCATGCAGTGTGGCAAATCTCCGTGCTTGCTTTGTTTTGTTTCTTTGCCTCTTTCTTTGTTGTTCGCCGTCTGAGTCAGGCGCTGGGGTGGGTGCTTCTTTGTCGGCGGGCTGCTTTGGGAAGGGGGGACATGGGTTGTAGGGGGGAGGCTGGAATGGGGGATTCTACGGGGAGAGTGCGTCTGATAGGGGTATATGTTATGGAGTAATTAGTGGCGGGCTGGGGTCCTGTATGTAGATATTCCACCACTCAGCCAATCCTGGGATTCTCTGGGAGGAAGGAGGAATGTGGCTAGTTGGCCGCACCTGCCTCCCGCTGACCGGTCTCTGGGTATGGAGGTATGGTATGTGTTCAGCCTTGGGAGGCAGGAGTGATTCGGAGACAGACAGCTTGGTCGTGGTATTTGCAGTCCTCTATCCCCGTGTGTCTGTGTATCCTGGCACTGAGTGTGCGAGGCTGGTGAAGGCTCATCGTTCAAGAGATGGGCACATCAGCGCATGAAGGGCGACGGGTATATATTCGGAGATTGCATGAGGCGTTCGTGGTATAGGTCGGGATGCAAGGCTCGGTCTTCGTCTGGGCGGTGAGGATAAGAGATTGGCTGAGGAAGAGTTTGATGAGGCTCTGGTTGAGTGGCAATGGTGTGTGTAATGCAAAGCAGAAATCTCTCCTGGCTCATAGCAAACCCATAACCCCAGTGCCATGTAAAGCGTATAGTATAGTCGGCTCTGTTCTGTATGTTGTTGCCTTCGTCCTGGCTCCTTCTGTAAGATCGACGTTGGCGTGACAGATGCACACTCCCTTGTTCATACATAAACATACTATAGTACACGCAAATACAGGCGCAATCGACCAACATTACCAACGCCCGTTTTGCCGCTCTATACCGCCTTCTCAAACCAGTCACATTATGTTCCCATCCAGCAAGTGCAATCACCGGATTCTCCCAATATCGCTTAGTTTTGTTTAATTATGTCCCATTACGGTAATTACTCTTACCACCATTTACCCATTTTATCTCCCGCACACCCACTGTAAACAGAAGGCGGCGGAAGCTAGGACCCTCTGGGCGCAATAATAATATAATCCATCCCCCTACTTCTTCGCCTTCCTCTCCCTCTCCCTCTCTCCACCAACAACTTCATTCCATCGAAGACAATCCAACTTCAAAAACTCCTCCCAACTCCCCTTCCACATCCTCCTTCTAGGGCTCCAAGCTACCCTTCAAGCCATCCTCCCTCGCATAAATCTTGTTCAAGAAGTCACTCTCTCGAACAACAGACAACGTCGACAATCCAACCTCAATTTTCAAATCACTACTCAGTTATCCTCCCAACAAACACCTTCATCAACAAGATCATTCATCATGTCTGCCATCGCTGAGAAGATTACTGACGCCGTCAACGACGTTACTGCCAAGCTTGGCAACGCCACCATCGCCACCGACGCTGACAAGGCCACTGCTGCTCACAATGATGCAGTCCTCGCCAGCGCCGCTGAGGGAAGGAGACTTTACATCGGCAACCTCGCCTACGCGACCACCGAGCAGGAGTTGACCGACTTCTTCAAGGGATACCTTGTGTAAGTTTCAATCCGTGTTTTTCTGCGCCCTTATTGTCATGGTGGCGCATCGAGCAGTTGTGGAAGGTGCCACCTACAGTGTCTCGTGACAGCGTCATATCGCCCCTCAGCAGCCACCAACGAAGCTTGATGCGCTTCTGTTCACCCTTGTCAATATCGCCAGGGCGATCTGATTACACCTACCATGATGGCTATGGTCGATGACTACATTTGGATTACAGCTGCTGACGTTAATTCCGACAGTGAGTCGACCTCCATCCCCAAGAACCCACGCACCGACCGCCCAGTCGGCTACGCTTTTGTCGACCTCTCTACACCTAGCGAGGCCGAGCGTGCCATCACTGAGCTCTCCGGCAAGGAGATCCTTGAGCGCAAGGTCTCCGTTCAGCTTGCCCGCAAGCCTGAGCCAGCCGGCGAGAAGACTGAGGGTGCCGTGAGTGGAGGTGACGGTGCCGAGGGTACCGAGGGTGGCCGCCGCAGACAATCTGGACGCGGTCGTGGACGCGGCCGTGGCCGTGGTGGACGCACTGCCCGTGCTGGTGACCGCGTAAGTTTCCCGCTTCCAAATACCAAATACACAACACTAACAATACCATAGGCCGAGGGCGAGGTTGCATCCGAGGAGGTTCTCCCTCTTCAGGACATCACCAACCAGGCCACTGATGAGGCTGCCAAGGATGACAAGAAGGCCGCTCGTGCTCCCCGTGAGCGTCGTGAGCGTGGCCCACCCGCCGATGGCATCCCATCCAAGAACAAGGTCATGGTTGCCAACCTCCCTTACGATCTTAGCGAGGAGAAGGTTAGTTCTTAATTTCCCCAAATCCACTGTGCATAGTTCACGCGTATATCTGAATAATTTGCTGATACATTTCCGTATAGCTCAAGGAGCTCTTCGCTGCCTACGAGCCATCCTCCGCCAAGATCGCTCTCCGCCCCATCCCCCGCTTCATGGTCAAGAAGCTCCAGGCCCGCAACGAGCCCCGCAAGGGCCGTGGCTTCGGATTTGTTACTCTCTCTTCTGAGGAGCAGCAGCTCAAGGCTGTGTCTGAGATGAACGGCAAGGAGATTGAGGGTCGCGAGATCGCTGTCAAGGTCGCCATCGACAGCCCCGACAAGACCGACGACGACGTCAACGCTCCCGCTGCTGAGGAGACCAACGGTGCCGTCGACGCCGCTGCCGCCGCCACCACTACCACCACCACTGAGGAGACCACCACTGCTTAAGCGGTGACTGGTGTATTATACGAGACGTAATGATGGGGAGTGCTGCATCCGTTGTTCGCGTGAGCATTGCTTTTATACATTGTTACTTCTCGAGGCGTATGGCGGAAGCACTGGGAAATGAAATGCTGGTAATGGCTCGTTAAACCTTTTTTTGATGACCAGCTACTGGCTATTTCATGATTTTAATGGGAGAGGAAAAATGATTTTATGGGGGGTTTTGGGAAACAGTCGATGGGCACTGTTAGATCTGGCGGCTTCTCTTGTGAGGCTTCGTTCTTCTAGAAGCGACGGCTATATCCTACAATTCCCATGGCTTGTACTTTTTGAGACGACAAACTACACAATATCTTTTTTCCTCCAACAAATGTCTTATTACGACCGATTTTCTTTTAGCTGGGCCTGTACACTAGGGATTTCCTTCTTGTGCTGGTCTGGGAGAAGAGGGGGATGTTGTGAAATGAAAAGCTGATTTTGGGGATTCTGACTTGAGAAATTTGCGTGACTGCTTTGACGTGACCTGGTGATGATTGTGATATGATGAGCTTTAAAGATATAAATATACCCCAGATGGCCTGTAAAAAGCAATTAAGCCTCTGACGTCGTAGAACAAAATGGCCACGATCCAGACTACAATCTAGGCTCTAAATATCCATGGTGGACGAGGCTGAGACATTCTTCCCCCCCAGGTATCACGTTCCTGGCCCGCAGCACGGCACGAATTGGGTTTCTGGCGCGGCACGGCAATCGCGCGCTAAAATATGCGAGCGAGCGAACCCCACACCCTAACCAACCAAGGTCTTTTGACAGGGACGAAAAGCGACCCGCGGTCGCCCCTCTCTTGTCTCCTATCTTTCCAACTACAAACTGCAACTACCTAGCAAAGATTTATACTATACTCTGTGTTGAGAAGGGGTGTTTGGTACAAATACGGCTTACAGCGACGAACGACGTCTCCAGAGGGGCGATTTGACAGCACGACGCTTTTCTGTTGTGGGGTTTTATTTGAAAGGGGGGCGATACTTGCGGTGACGGGGGTTCGTTTACTGTGAAACGATCGGCAAGGGACGAGAGCGAGGCGACGACGGGAGAGCAAAGGGGGTGTATACTGGTATCTCGAGAGGCAAGAACAGGCCCCGATTATAAACTACAATGGCGTCTAAGGCGATGTGGGAGGTTGATCCGGAGACTCGATCAAAGGTACGCCCCCCTCCTCCCCGCCCTCCTTCCCCCCTCCCCAGAACCACCCGCTGACCACAACCCACCCCCTCCCACAGCTCCACGAAATCGCCAAAACCAACAACAACGCCGTGTGCGCCGACTGCTCGGCGCCCTCCCCCCAATGGGCCTCCCCGAAATTCGGCATCTTCATCTGCCTCTCGTGCGCAGGCGTGCACCGCGGGCTCGGCGTGCACGTCTCCTTCGTGCGGTCGACGACCATGGACGCCTTCAAGGCCGCGGAGATTGAGCGCATGCGGCTCGGCGGCAACAAGCCGTGGCGCGACTTCTTTGAGGGACACGAGGAGAATAAACTCGCGGGCGTGGGCTTCGAGGATGCGACGATTAAGGAGAGATACGAGAGTGCTGTTGGGGAGGAGTGGAAGGAACGTCTGACGGCCAAGGTGGAGGGGAGGGAGTACGTGCCTGGGGCGCCGAAACCGGTGGTCCCGAAACAACAGAGCGAGAAGCCGGTGCCGCGCGCGACGACGCAGATTCAGGGTCGTGCGTCGCCTGCCCCGTCGCTTGGGGATGGGGGGAGTGGGCGGAGCTCCAAGGCCAAGGTCGATGATAGGTACTTCTCGAAGCTAGGGGAGGCGAATGCCGCGCGCCCGGCGGACTTGCATCCTAGCCAGGGAGGGAAATATGGGGGGTTCGGGTCAGAGATGCCGGCGCCTGCGAGGGGAGATGGACCGCCGGGCTTGGATGAGCTGCAGCGGGATCCGGTGGCGGCGTTGACGAAGGGGTTTGGGTGGTTTGGAGGGATGGTGGGGAAGACGGCTAGACAGGTCAATGAGGGGTATATCACGCCTGCTGCCCAACGGGTTAGTTTCCGCATTTTTATTTCCCCCCTAGTATTGTTCTGGGATTTTGTTATTGCTGTGGTTTTGTCACTGACGCCCGTACAGCTCGCAGAAGCCGATCTCGCAGCCCAAGCCCGCATCACGGCCGCCCAAATCGCCAAGTCGGCGCAGACGGGCGCGCAAGGCGCCAGCAGGACGTTCAACGACTCCTTTAACCGATTTGTGGAGGGCGAGGGCGGGGGTGCGCGTGGTGCTGGCGGCAGGGGGCCGCTGGATGAGTCGAAGAGGGATTTCTGGGATGGGTTTGGGAGGCCGAATGAGAGGGAGGGAGGGGGGACGATTGGGACGAATGCGTTGAGGGGGGGTGGGGATTTGGGGGTTAGGAGGGGGGTTACGGGGGAGGAGGGGGAGGGGCTGATGGGGAAGGAGGAGGGAAAGAAGGAGGTGAAGAAAGAGGAGAAGAAGGACGATGGGGATTGGGATAAATGGTGATGATTTGAGCGGTTTGGGGAGTGGGGGTTGGGGGGGGGGGTAGCTTGGATAGATGAGAATGCGAATTTTTACGTTAGTCGATATATTCACTGGACGACTCGAAATACAAAGTGACTAGGAAATTAATAACAAGCATTTACTTCAGATAAGGTTAACCAGTGCCCATAACACCCAAAACATACTCCAGTTACTAAATCCCATCCTACCCTACCGAGTATAGCCCATAAATGAAATAAGAAATAACTGACCAGCTTATTGTGCCCTTCCCACCCTCAAACCCTTTAAAGAGACGCAGACCTCAAATTATCCAGAACCAGTCACATCATCCGCCCATCCCACAGTCTTTCCAGTGGGTGGGTTTGACAACGTGGGCACAGTCACAGCTATTTTTGCTTCCATGGTTGTTGTCACCGTAGTCGCAGCAACTGTGCCCCCGCGTGCCGTTTGGCCATCGTCCCCCCTTGGAATAAGTCCTGCCCTCCTTCTTCTCACCCTCTCAAACATCCGCATATCACTACGCACCAACTGTCTCCGCACATGCGGTACATAGGTCACCCTCCT
Source organism: Pseudogymnoascus sp. SDFLT0511 (assembly GCA_030180035.1). Lineage (NCBI taxonomy): Eukaryota > Fungi > Ascomycota > Leotiomycetes > Thelebolales > Thelebolaceae > Pseudogymnoascus > Pseudogymnoascus sp. SDFLT0511. The sequence continues at coordinate 647,714 of JASCQD010000008.1, read as the reverse complement.
GGCGAGGACCTCCCTCTCCATCTCCCCGATCGAGAACTTCTCATAGAACTCCTCCCTCGACAACTGGAACTCATCTGCCTCCCACCACGACGTCTGGAGGGTCATCAGGACGTCAACCTGCATTTCTGTCGGATTGCGGATGAACATCTGCGGATCGGGGTTCGTATCCAGTACCTTCCCAGGGTGTAAGGTATAGACGGGAGCCGGAGCAGCTGGAAGGAGGCCCGTCTTCCTGTCGTCCTCGAGAAGGATATCGATACAGTCTAATTTCGTGTCACAGTCCTGTTCGATGCTGCGGGTGTAGCCGCGAGCCTTCACGATGGCCTGGAGGTGGCTGAGGGACATCTCATTGTATTTCGCCGCGGCTTCGGCCATGCGTGGCGTGCGGGAGAGGGGCTCGTACCACATCTCCATTGGCATCTGGGTGGCGTTCTGATACCGCTCATACATGGGGTGTGGCTGCCCCGTGGTAATAGGTAGGCCGGTGCCTGCCACTAGGCCGTGCGTTGGCTCGGGGTATAAGACTGTGATATCTGCATGGTTCGCATGCGGGTGAGGTGCTGGCCAGGGGCTGGCATTTTGTCCGCCTGTTCCGGCAGCTGGGTTGATTCCATTTGTCGTCAAGAATTGGCAGTAATCTGGCAGCGGGGGCGCATCTGGGCCTTTGGGGACATAGACGTGCTTGATTTTGGATGCCCCGGAGCTTTTGCCTTCCATTTCTATGATGTTGCGGGTGAGTTGTGACGTGAGCCTCCTCTTAGACCTGGCAATACGGAACGCCCTGCAACGACGCTTGACAAAGTTTCTGCTTTTCTCATTATAATACTTCGTTTGTCTGGCCATAGGCTGATCCTTTGGAATGGTTGTCGGCGGAGCTGTAGACTTTATTGTAATTCTGCCTGGAGTAGGGCCTGCTTTGTCTTCCGCGTTCAATATTGCTTCTATGAGGTCTGCTCTGCTTGATTTCCAGCCCATATTAAGGTTTAGCACTTTGCATCGTGTAATGAGGTCGTTCTTCATGATTAAACCATACCGCTCGGCTCGCTCAGCCGGGGGTTTGGCCGTTGGCAGCGGTTCCAGGCTTTCATACCCCGAAACGAACTGTGTCACAGTTACAGCTCCAGCTTTGTTCATCGTGGGGTCGCATTTCGCGAGTCTAGCTTGCACGTCTATGGCGGTGTGAATGATATCGTCTTTCCACGCCTTCCATATGACGTCGATATTCAACTTTTCACATACTCCCAAGAGTTCATTCTTCTCCATTTGCTTATATTCTACCCATTGCTGCGTTAAAGTCGCCATTGTCCGTGACGTTAGGGAAGACGGAGCTGGAGATAACGTTGCAACCTACGTATCTAGTCGTAAGTCACGATACGAGAGGTTTAAAAGAATGTGACAAGATATTCGAAGCCAGATTCGCGCAATGCAAGTCGTATCTTGAACCTGTTTTGGGATTTTTGCACCTTGTAGCTGAGTGAACTGAGTGTATAACCTTAAATTTTGAAGGCAAAGTAAGAAATATATGAGTGAGGCCGTCGGGGGTTAGAAATGAGAAATAGCCCATACTGGGTTTCTTTACCTAGATAGAAACTGGACAAAGGACAAAGAGTGGTCTGTCGGGCTCAAGTTGAAAGCAACCCCGCAACAATATCAACACAAAGAAATACCGAAAGCGGCCATAACTATACTTGAACCGATGCCAAAGTCGTCCCATACTTATAACCATGTAATTTGAACTCAAAGCCGAAGTCGTGATAGCTGAAAACGATAGAACGATAGAACTCCTTGGCTGGCTCGAGGCCGGCGAAGGGATCTAAAAACGGCAGTAGCAAGTCAATACACAACATGTCATAATATCTTGGAACTGTGAAGCCTCAGATTAAAGATTGGTGGATTTGTTGAATTAGGGCGTCTCATCCTGTTGGTGTATTTATGAAGCACTTGTTACGACACAACCGTGAGATATTGTGCTGATTGTAATAAAAAAATAAATTGATCTGATCACTAATAATAAACAAACTCAAGGTTTCGTTATTTCATCCTCAAAATCATAACCGGAGATGTGTTGGTGTTGTGTTGTATGAAGATTGGAAATGGTTTGGTGAAGTCAATATGTTAACATCACGTGATCACACGCTAGCTTATCGGATATGAGAGACGGCGCACTTATCGCAACTTTTTTTTGCGGAACTGGAAACTACGATCACATACGCTATAATTCAGTCGGCCTCCTCGAGTCCAACCTGCATTTCGCCATGTCTCGGACTGCTCAAACCGGCAGGCGGCATAATGCCCTCGAAAATGACCTCCTAGCGACTGGTCCGCTCAAGAACAAGGCGCCGAAGAGAAAATCGAGGCACGAAGAAGATGGTGGGGATAAATTCGTGGATGCGAAAGCGTCGCGCAAAATTTTGAGGATTGGACAGGAATTGGCGGCCGAAGATGAGCAGGAGCAAGGGAGTGGCGTAGCCAAGAATACAGCCTTTGATTTTGAGTCAAGGCTCGAGGACGACGATTTGTCGGACGATGCGGGGCAAGATGTTGCGGAGGATTGGGGCGATGAGGATGAGATAGTTGAAGAGATAGAACTCGACCCAGAGGATCTGGAGACCTACAGCAAATTCTTCCCTACGCAGGAGGATCCGTTATTGCGACAAGGCTGGGGCGGCGAGGCGGACGAGGACGAAGGTGGAGAGTCGACAAATCTCGCCGATTTGATACTGGAGAAGATTGCCGCGCATGAGGCGTCACAGGGTGGACGTGGGGACGCACAGTTCATGAACGGTGCCGTCCCAGACGAGGACTTTGAACTGCCTCCTAAGGTTGTCGAAGTGTACACCAAGTAAGCCTATCCAAGAACTTATTCTTAGGCACGACTTTGCTAACAGTTTCAGGATCGGCTTCCTCCTTTCCCGCTACAAATCCGGGAAACTCCCCAAGCCCTTTAAGATTCTCCCTACCGTCCCCCACTGGGAAGAAATTATCCAGCTCACTCGCCCCGACAAGTGGACACCCAACGCCTGCTACGAGGCCACCAAGATCTTCGTCTCCTCCACACCTCAAGTTGCTCAGATCTTCATGGAGCACATCATCCTCGAGCGCGTGCGTGAAGATATCCAGGAAACCAAAAAGCTCAATGTGCATCTATTCAAGGCGCTCAAGAAGGGCCTGTACAAGCCAGCGGCGTGGTTCAAGGGGTTCCTCTTCCCTTTGGTGGGAGGTGGAATGTGCACTTTAAGAGAGGCGCATATCATCTCAGCTGTTCTCGCTCGAGTTTCGATTCCCGTGCTTCACTCTGCTGCGGCATTGAAGGGGCTATGCGATATTGCGGCACAGGAGACCTCACAAGGGACGGAGGGCGGTGGCGCAACAAATATCTTCATCAAGACGTTGCTTGAGAAGAAGTATGCACTGCCGTTCCAGGTCATTGATGCATTGGTTTTCCACTTCCTGCGGTTCCGTGGGGATCCCATGCAAGGGTCAGGCGGGGACAAGGGTGCGAAGCTGCCGGTTATCTGGCATCAGTGCTTGTTGTCGTTTGCGCAGAGGTATAGGAATGATATTACGGAGGATCAGCGCGAGGCTCTGCTAGATCTTTTAATAACAAAGGGTCATTCGGCGATTGGGCCGGAGGTGAGGAGGGAATTGCTGGAAGGTAGAGGGAGGGGCGTCGCGATTGAACCTGAGGGACCAACCGGCAATGGGGGTGATGATACCATGATGATGGATTAGGTGGTTATGAATGCATATTGAAGATTGCTGAGAGATATGAAGGATAATGAGTTTTATGTCTTCAAGTTTATAAGAACCCTCTGTTTGCTACTTCGCATAAGTGAAAATGCTCCAAATGAGTCCATCTCGGAGGCATCTATAAATAGAATCCAGGATACTTGGCAGTGAAAATGTGGTTCTAGACCTCGATACGGTAATTTTGCCAGCCACGCGCCAAGGCGGTGTACCCATCCTTGATAGGAGAGGAACAATTTGCCCAGATCGTCAAGACATTTGCAATCTGCAAATTCCTCATCCCCCTTTGCATCTCAGGAATTGGAAATCCGATGGTATATTTGTTATATACACGTCGCTCATGATATTGTTATAAGAAATAACACCCACTGTCGCTACGGACCATCAAGCACCCTTGATCACCTCACAACGCGAACGACCAACGTATCCGAAACCCTTGCTTCGCCTGGATAAGAACCTCAGCCATCACAAAAAGGATGGTACTACCAAGTTTCAACGATGCGCGCGGGCAGTATAGCGTGCTGAGAGAGAAGGTGGACAATCTGCCTTTTCTCCAGCGAGCACGCATACGTGCTATCCAATTCCGCGAGCGGGTCGATAGGTCGGGACTTATGGGCAATGCACGCTTTCGCCTCCTTGCCGCGTTTGTTACTCTCGCCTTCGTCTGGCTCCTGTCCGCAGGCATAAACAGGGCCCCTCCTGCTCCTCCAGCGCCAGCAGCACCGGCAGCAGCACCACCACCACCACCGCCGCCGAAGCCCGTCTTACCCCCGATGCCCATGATCCAGATTGCGGACCTATTACGCGAGACCAAGTCCCTGGCCGCCGACGCTCCTGGACCATACGCGAATGGCACCTACTTCGAGTCCGACAGAGTCGCCGTTATCATTGAAGATCGCCCGCTCGAGAACCTGATACCCTTGATACTCCATTACTCCGCCGTCCTTGGCCCTGCCTGGCCCGTCGTTCTCTACACCTCCATGCCGTCCATCCAAAACTCCTCCTCCCTTCGACGCTCTCTTGAAGAGAAGCGCATCTTGATCCGCTCCCTCCCAGTGGGCCTCAAGTTCGAGACTCACTTCGACGTTACGAAATTCCTGACGCAGCCCTGGTTTTGGGAGCAGCTCGCCCCTGCGAAGAACGTGCTCCTTTTCCAAGCCGACGCTATGATCTGCGGCAACGCGCATCTACGCGTAGACGACTTTATGGATTACGACCTGGTTGGCGCGCCGATCCAAGAAGAGAAGTGGCACGGACAGGGATACAATGGAGGTCTATCTCTGCGCAATCGCCAGCTGATTCTTGACATTATTGCTACGGATGTAGCGCTGCACCCCTTGGACCCGGAGGCGCCGTTGGATACGGACAGATATGAGGATCAATGGTACTTTATGCGAATGAGAGAGCGAGGAGCCAACCTACCTATTGAGGATGTGGCCAAGACCTTTGCAGTACAGACACTATACTACGAGTTCCCTATCGGATACCATCAACCGGAGAAGTTTCAGGCCGAGAACATGACACTTATTGAGGAGTGGTGTCCCGAGGTCAAGCTGGTGACAAACAAGCTTTTGAAGTGCGAGCCGCCGATCTGCTAAAGGCAAACTACTACGATACCGAATTGGGAAAGGGCGTTTTTGGCTGCTTCGATTATAGACGTATTCGTCAGGATACGCACAACAGAGTGGGGAAGAATAGAAGTAATACAGCTGATATGACGGACGATTTGACGATGGCGTCAACATGATACCGCGCTTTACGAAGATCGGAGAGGGCGAACGCTTTTTTTTTTATTTGTGGAAGAGTTGATTTCTACACCTTGCACACACTTGTCACATATTCCCAACGAACGATGCGGATTTACATGGATCGGGAAGGCGCGAATACCATGGCGCTATACAAACGCTTAGCGCTGCACCCATCGTACTTTCTCAACGCGGCGCCATTTACAATGGCGGTTATCATGCACTCCGAGGATATGACCATTGGAGGGACGTCTCCAGGGGTTTAAGGTCTGGCCATAAGAACTACACGGGGCGGCGGAGCCGCGCTATGTCAGAGTCATATACAGTCCCCTATTTTACTGCCCTGACACCTCCCCCGTGGTGTTCGTGGCGGGGTTGGGACCTTTTACCATGGTTAGAAGGCTTAACTGGTCGTGGTGCTAGTCCTTATGACTGTCAAAGTGTCGTGATGGCCAGTCCATTCGGACATGAAGCATGTATATTAGGCGTCCCAAGCTCTTATTTTCTTTTGGATGTTTTCCTTTTTTGCTGTATCATAGAAACCTACGTGGGCAATACACCGCGATATCTGTACCTTAAAAATATCACCTTTTACGATATCTTGATTCGCAATCACCCAGCCGTTTCTATTACTTCGGCTTACTCTTTTCACATCTGGTCACCTAAAAAGCTGCAGGCGACTTCTCCGTCCCAAGGATCTTAATAGCATTCCTCCAGTTATAATGGCTCTTTCGAGGCCGGACGAAGAGAACATGTTCTCTAACCTTATTGGAGAGCTGGGACTTGATATTTGCCCTGTACCGCCTCATCCATCATCGTCGCACTCTGGGCAACAGGCCACGGTTTGGCCATCTGATACCACAAGACATGAATCTACACTCCCTCGGGCCGATCCCGAGCGGGTCTCCATCACAACATTGCTGCCTCATGTCCCCGACTTGCCGCCTGGCATACCACCAGCCCTCGAAAGCCGGCTGATTCGTGCAATTTGTAATGCTCGGGTTGAGGCTACATATGGCCCTATTGGGACAGACGTGCTCTATCCAAGAACACACAACGTTTTGAGCAACCAAGGTGTATTCAATGCCGCATTGCATGAGTATTGGGCTTCTTTATACTCCACCGCAGGCCAACAAGCCATACCTTTGCAACTTGACGATAGGCAATTGGCTATTGCGAAATTTCGCGAGGACCACCACCGCGCGATTACCTTCGACGACGAGGACGACGAGGAATATTTTCCTAATTCACTACCCTCCCAACAATTCTCTACTACTGCCCTCATCCATGCCACGTCGCCGGCATTCCAACACATAGATATGGGCATGGTATATTACCCCACGGTTCAAGCGTTTGATCCGAACTCGTCAACATCCAAACCGTTGGATCCTGCCGCCCCGGTTTTTGAGTATCAGCCCAATAACCGCCATGTCCAAGACATCGCAACAGAAGCAGACCAGGAAGCTGCCCAGGCCCAGGAACCAATTCCCGAGGTTCCAGCACCCGAGTTTCCAGCAGAGGCTGCAAGCGCCCCGGCCACTAGGCCACATGTAACGCCGAAAGGGACTATAAGGCTACGTGATTTTTATCACCACCCCGATAACGTAAAAAAGCGGGAAAAGGCAGCCCAGCGGGAAAGGGCCGCCCTTGAGGCACAATCTCGTGGCCTTTCTAATGGCGGTGGTATCGCGAACGGAAACGGAGCTCCTCGATCACAGAAGCCACAAAATGGTAGTTCGGCTCCCAAGTTGTCAAGTGGCCCGTATGGGTCGTCCCGATCAAATGGATTCCAGGCAACAAGCAGGCCACCAAGGGGCCCGTCTGGGTCAAACAGCTCAGCAGGACCAAGCTCAACTAATGGGTCACCTAGGCCTCGAAGGCCCCATAGCAACACGCCTAGTCCTGCATGTTCTGGTCCATCCACGCCTCCTCAAACCGGCAGCAACTCACCTACGACCCCGGCTACCACAGACACTAGCCTATCAACCTCCCCCACACCATCTCTCAGCCCGCCTCGCAAGCTCAAAGATACTGCTGGCTCACCACACTCCGTGAGACGGCCAGCTACCCCCGGGCCGTCCAGAGGATCAAGGACGCCGACTGGAACGACAGGCGTAGTAAGGACAGATGCTGGAGAAGCCACTCCACAGCTCTCACCGCCCGCACCGACCACTGGCACGGCTGGAGTGTCTGGAGCGGCTACCAGTAATAGTAGGAGCGAGTCGGAAGCCAATTCGTGGCGCCAACCATTACAGGCCGGGAATGCGGAGAATTCGACATCTGCTGGCCAAGGCTCGAAAGCTGCGGCTCGGTCGCCAACACAGCTGCCGACAAAGACAGCCGCTAGCAACGGGACTTCGGATGCCGGACCCTCGACCGGAAGAAGAAGTGTCCCGGTCGAGCCTGCAATAATCGGCGATCAGGAGTCGACGATGCCAACTCGGCCACCGACGCCGCGCGGCCAACTCAGACGAGCACCGGCCAGGGAGCTGTGGATGCGGAACTATCGGCCGAAGGAAGCAGTGCACAAGCCGTGGGCGCAGGAAGGAATTTGGGTCATGAGATAAATGAGGCGCGGAGGGGGAAGGTTGAGGCGATGCGGGGAAGGTGGAGGCGGGGGGGTTAGGCGTTTGTGATGGGATCTGAATTAGGTTGTTTTTAAGGGTGGGCCGGACTCACCCTAAACTTGCGAAGGATAATGTGTTGGAGATCTGAAATTAGAAGTCAAATTTTGTAGGAATGGAAAGTTTGTTTGTGGTGAACTAGAGGATAATTCGTTGGGAGATCGGTTTGAACCCAGTTCACAGAAATGAAAATCATTGCACTTACATCTTGACCCCCTTTACCAAGTCCTTTTGGCAGCGCCATGGACCGTCCACATCACAACACCATTACTGTAAGAGCGAGACACTAACAAATACGAATCACTCGGGAAGTCGATTTACTTACCCACTATCTCTCCTAGCCTTAATTTTGTCGCAGCCCCTACAATATGCCATTATCACGCCTTGTTTAGACTGTGGGTGCATTTTAACTGGCGTTTGTGGGCCAAGCAGAGGTCGAATTACACCAGTGTGGTCTGACATAAACATTTACGCATTTCGTAAGAAAGACTTTAGAGTTGAAAGGCTAGAATTAGGCATCCATCTAGTGCTCCCTTCTTTGTTTTAGTCATATAAAAGCTATAAGCGCGAGAAAAGAAGGAAATAAGGCATCAATTCATAATTCATATAGAACATCTACTTATTTACCAACTCATCCTAGAATATTGTTATCGCACGTTGCTGCCCTCCAATATGCCATTTATGGCCTTTCCAATTGTGTAAAAGGGCAAAGCCGATCCTTGTGTATTTCACATTACCCACGCAGCCTCTATCTCTTAGAACAAGAGCTGCAGGAATATTGTCTTCTGTTCGACACCCAATCACCAATGCATAATATGCGCAGCCTTCAACTTGCCACTCTTGGCCACCAATCCCGGCATCAAGCCACATCTCGTTCATCCCAGGAAATGCCTTGTCTCCACGCACGACATAAACTTCCATGGCCGCATCGTGGTTTCCATTTTGGTAACCTATAGGCTTCGCGGCCGTTATGTTAGAAAACGTAACCGGCAATACGTATCCCTCGACATGGAGCGACGAGCTCTTCGATACCGGCCCGTAGGGATTGGTCGTAATAGGCATACACCTAGCCCCAATGACTCTCCATTCGGGGGTGATGCCAGTAACACCCTCCATTCTGAATGCTATCGGAGCCGAGATTGAGGCCCACGACCAGCTCGGGGCGTATTCGCCCAGGATGCGATGATTCTTTACGGAGTCCTGCTTGGATAGTATTTTAAGGGCGCCGCCGTTGCTATCCAACTCCCAGACGATATTCCCATTGGGATTAAACCATATTAGATCATCCGCCAAATTATTTTGCCAGAGCCCGGCGAGATACTCGTCTTTTGGAAATGGCAGCATCCTCGCGAGACTAGATAGAGCGGGAAGACGATCCTTTGCGTACGTTAGGTCTCGAACGGTAAACTCTTCGACTACAGAATGCCAGACATTAGGTGTAAGATTTGATGTTTCCCCGCTCTGACCTCCAGCTCCTGTAGAGCACTGTAGAACGGCCTCAAAAGCCGATTTTATGGATCTCCTCCCTATTGGATTTCCACAAGAACACTCATTCGAATTGCCACACTCCCATACTAGCTCAGAGTTCGTAAAGTATACTGTGCGTTTTGAGAGCATATGTTCTTGGAGAACCCACGCCCGACTGTCCAGTTTGCTAGTCGCCTCGGAGGCATAACATGATCGACGATTCTCCGCATCTCCTTGACGTCGGTTCTTCCCTGGTAAGGGCCAATTTCGCCTCACAAATATTTGGTGACAGATACCAGTGTCATCAACCTGGCTGAAATGTCGGACCTGCGGCGCACCATTAGTAGTAGCACAAGTATCCGTGATAAAAAGGCCCGCATCTGAATGTGGTGCCAGGTCTGCCGCTAGTGTAATATATGCATTAAGAAAGATATCTGCCATGCGGCTGACTTCAAGAATCCAATCCTCAGGCGAGTCTTGTATGATGCACAGTGTGTCAATCCAGATGTATCGCAACCCAAGATCTCGAGTAATATTGATAGCATCGCGGAAGGTCCGCGGAAACTTGTCTAGCGCTATTCCCTCGCAATGCTCCAAGAGGTTGGCTTGCGTTGTGGTTAGCCTCTTCAATGACATTTGTGGCGGCCCCCAGCAATGGCTGAGGGCAGCAAATCGACCCGTCTCTCCTTGGGTAATGTATAGGTAGGGGTCATGACAAGAGTCCCCGACGTCAATAACGCGCGTTGGGAGCTCTGTCGGTGTCCCCAAACTGTGCTTTAAGCAGCTATGGTCCAGGTCGCATCTCCTTATCCAATTTTGAATCAATGGCACAGCTAATTCAAACGTTGGCAGATCAGGGTTGGTAACATTGTCGATTGGTATGACCTCCCATGGTGTGTCTGTTAGTTCACCATCAGTGATGAACAATGCGGGCAAAATGGAGTAGTTGAATGAATCCTAGGGTCAAGGTGCGTTACCTGTAGCTGCGAAAGGATACAGCCAGGACGATGTCTCGTTAGAACCGTCCGTTGGGGAATACAAAACGAAGGCGCGGAGACATCCGTCCTTATCGACGCGCACACCAACTGACCAGACGTTTGATTCCGTAGTCATCCCAGCTTGCACCATCCCTTGAATGAGGCTGCAGCTGAGACACCCATTCTCTGCGGATTTCTGGAGAGACCCATACTTTACCGCTACAAATCTTTCCTGCTTCTCTGCGCGACTGCCCTCGCTGGTCGAGGCAATGCCATCGCATGTATCGCATACCATCATATAATTATCGATGAGCTATCTTGACCCAATACAACAGTGTTTTAGGTTGTTAAATATCAGAGCCATTCAGGGCCAGTAGGTTCGTTCGGCTATTTGGTCGGCCCTACTCATTCATGTCAACTCGCAAGGCTTTGCCCTCTCCCCAGTCATCCTAGCCTCGACATCACGGCACCATTACTATACGAGCGAGACACGCGGGAAACTCACTGCCTCTCCTACCTCCATGGCCTTTTTCTCCCGTTTCCTTCGCTAATTTCCCACAATCACTCGCAGAGGTTGCCAAATCTAGTAAATAAAGTAGATAAAAGTACAAATAATAACGGGGTAGTAAACTAAAGAAGAGGCCCGCCGTTGTACTGTGTACCATTCCTCTTTATATAATCCACTTATTCTCACAACTAGGGCGCCCCATCGGCATAAAGATCATTCCAATGCATAATTTGTTGAAGCCTTGCCTCACTCAAATTTGCTTTCACAAAATGCTCCCTTTGAGGTGTTCTGATCCTACGATGGACTTCGCCTGCCGTTTTCCAGCCAAAGTAGCCAGCCATCTCCCAGTCAATAACTCCAACAATTCTGTCATTTTCGACAATGCAATTACACTCAGTAAAGTCGTTGTGCATGAAAGCCAAGTCTTGGTCACTGTTGGTGTTTGCGAAGAGGATGTCTCCTTCTAGTGCAGGTATACGGCCGTTGCTGAGGATGTTTGGGTCCTGGACAACATGGGAGCGAGTCTGGCGTCCATCAGTCGGCTTTACGGTGTGTAACTTTCGAAGTATCTCTCGTGATTGCCGTTTGAACGAATCTTTTTGGCCTTGTGATAGGTACGGCCATGCGACGTTCATACTAACGCCTGGAAGTCTTTCTTGGACCAGCACCTGACGACCATTGACCTACGAATATGTAAACATGATGGATACACTGAAGTAACGCGAGAGATAGGGGTCACGCACCTTGCCGGCAAAGTAGATATCCGGTACTCTGACGCCTTTTAAGATGCTCCTGGCAATAGCAATAGCCTGCACTTCATTGGCATCAGCGTACGAGAAATCGATCTCTTTAATCTGGTCGTTGCCTAGATCGTGAAGATGGCTAGACTTGACGATGACGCTGCCGAGGGCAAATACGTCGCGGTCGCCCTCATCGGCGGGGTAAATCCTAACGGATTCATTGCAGAGTTCAAGAACTGATGCCCAATATTGGAGAGAGGCTGTAGTCAGGGAGTTGACGTGCTGGGGATCGACCCGAAAGTCGCCCTCCCTGGGGAGGTACCGGCCGTATAGAGGCACGTCTGCATATAGGTCGGTGGCGGGGATATCATCTGGGTTCGATGCAAATGGATTCATTATAAAAATAACCCCTCAGTTTTGTAGCAGTTGACATAAAGCGAGAACTTCGCGTGAGGTTGCTGCCTGCCGCAAGTTTAGGCGACTATATGCACCTACACCTCTGCACATGTTGATCTCATACAAAAATAAGCCTTGCCTTACACAAAGCTAAAACACAACCTATAAAATGTACAGAAAAGCAATTGAGGCGTTGAAGGAACAGCTTGTGTTTAAGAATTGCCTATAGTAGTAGTTTTAATTTATTTACTAGGATGGGAATAAATTCTTAGGCTACCATCGATTTGAGCAATATTAAATAAATACCAAATAAAGTTTGGATGTCCACAACTATTTTGCCGGAGATTTATTCTTAAAGCCTAAACTTAAATAATAATGAAATATGTTTCAAAAGCCCGTCCCACTACTCATCTAGAGGTACAATGGTGGAGAAGCGGAGAGTTTAGTGATGTAGGTTAATTGCGGATGCTTATGTCTTGGATAATGGCACGTTTCAAATCTAATTTCTAGAGAATAATACTTATAGTGGCAGCAGTGACATGTAGTGTTGTAGTATACAACTTGTATACCAAAGGTTGAGGAGTCAATATAGAACCAATTTTGGCCAAAATGGAATATTGTCTGCTTATAGGCCGGCGCTTGGGTATGTGGCGAGGTAGCTATGCCTTAAACTTTCCTGCAATGCAATTTGCCACAATTCCTTGGTCTGTCCACACTCCATTTGAATATGTAGGCGTTTCTGATATTTCGTAACTTGTTTCGAATGCTCCTGCAGCCCATCCAATCCACCCAAGATACACATCGGTATTGTAACTGTATACGGCATTAGACATTACTTACGAAGAATCGAGGGGGGGTAATGGAAATAAGACTTAAGCTTACTTCATCGAATCTAACTCAGCACAAAGGTTAGTGTAGCAACTGGTTGTGCTTCCTCCTCCAGTTTCGGTCAGAAAACTAAACAATAACTTAGCTTATCGCCCATGGAAAGATGAAGGTCATACTCACGCCTGTCTACCATTGCTCCGAAGCCAAGTAGCAAGAGAATTCAAATTAGCAACGCCGTTACTGGTACAGTCAGGGCTCGTGCCACTAAAATTTGAGTCAAGATATTGATGGATTTCAAAGATAAGATTTGTTTTGGTTCCGTCCGGATTCACCACGGCGCCAAGAGCTGCAGCAGATCCTTTCGAGACGAAAGAACCCGCAGCTGTATAGTCAGTGCCAGGAAGTAGAATCATTTGAGATTTGGCGCCTGCGTTGCGGATCGAATCGACAGCCCACTGTACCGATGTAGCCCAAGTGTTGATATTAAGGTCATGAGGCTGTTATGATCGTTAATGAATTGACATCTCATGGTATTCCTTAGTCGGCAGAACTTCTCACCTCGTTCATAATCCCGAAGATCACCTTTGCCTGTGATGCATACTTTGCTGCTCTGAGAACAATTAGCTAATACAATCCCATCCGACTTGGAACCAGCATGAATATACTTACAGCTGATACCACACGCTCGCCAGGTGGTCATTAGTGACGGCACCACCCGACTGTCCGACAATCTTGCCGTTCCAACGAGCATAGTTGTGAATGTCAACAACACAATATGCACCTGTTGCCAAGCAACCTTGAACAAGTTGATCATACACGGCAAAATTGTTGGCATTCAAAGTGCCGCCTAGGACGCCGTTCACAAGATACTGCCAGCAAACTGGGAGCCGGAATACGTTGAGGCCATCGTCTCGAACAAAATGGTTCATCTGTCCCAGGCCATCTGCACGTCCTTGAGAGGCCAAAGGTGGGGTAACTCCGGAGCTTGAGTAGTCTCCATTTGTATTACCACAGCCGAAATCAAACCCAGCTTATCAGACATAGTCAGTTGAAAGATCCTCGGCCGGAGATCTTGTATCAGATTGGTCTTACCGATATTCACACCAGCTATATCATAATACATTAGCGTAGCTCGCAAATGTTTGAGGCTTAAATAGGTAGGCCGGATAGATAATACCTAGCCAAACTTTTGCTGATGCAACCTGCATAAGAGCCGCAAAGGCAAGTCTCGTCATAGACACCATTTTCAGTGATTGGAAGCAAGACTATTGTTTGCTGAAAGCTCCGACTAACTGATAGATTCCAGAAAGTAACTCTTCCTCGACATCCTTTTTAACTGACATCTGGTTCTTATATAGATGATCCGTTCCATAGGATAATATGCTTAAGTTTCCAAACCATCAAGGTTCAGTTCCTTAGGGCCTTTTCCGACCTTAAATCAAGGATTGCAACATCTAGATTTGGTTAATGGGGCTTGATAATATAGATTAAGTTGTTTACTTCTCACCATATACTATAGTTGTGTGTTATAGTTTGAAACTTTGTCCTATGACCAATCGAATCGTCGTTGAAGGACCGATTGAAAATTGTGGCAACTTTAATTTAGGCGGTATGGCATCTCAGTCTCGGTGTTACTTTCGCTTTAAGCCTGTGATAGATTGTCACATGGCATGTATCTCAACGATTACCCCGCTACCCCGCTCCCAGTGTTTTCTTACATTTCGTAAGCCATGCTAATCAACAAATTACATATAATCTCGGTAGGTTCGAAGATATAGAAGCCGGCTCGCCGGATCCGAGAATTATCCATGTGTGTGTGATCCTGCGTTACTTGAAAACCTTAAAAGTGTCTTATCTTTTATTAGGTGGTGCTTGGTATATCGATCTTTTACCTTTATAGAAAATCCAATATACGAACTCAGATATCAGGTAATATCCACCAAATTTTCAAAACGAATAATGAGAATATTGTGTAATTTAAATTAATCCTGTTAATTTCTAAATGTTAGGTATATATATGTACTTTGGTATATTATAATATCCACTCTGAACCGAAACACCATCCATTCCAAAATCCAACCCCCTATCCAACAAGTACCCCGTACTCGCTCTTTCTCCCTCCTCCCTCCCCTCCCACAACTCTCTGCACCGTCCTCGCCCTATTCCTAACCACAATCTTCTCCCCTCCCACCACTCTTTCCCCCTCCTCACCAGCATCCCCAACAACCTTCTCTCTCCCCGTCTCCCTTTCCCTTTCCCTCTCTCTCTCTTCACTTCCTTCTCCATGTCCATCCCTCGTCCCGGCCCGCCTCGCACCCATAGGCGCAGCCGAAACCGTAGTCGTAATCCTCGCACGACTAACCGACATCTGTCTCGCAACACCAACGCCCATGCCGCCCCTCGCCTCCTCTGCCTCGGCGCGCTCGCGCTGCCTTGCAAGCGACATCTGTCTAGCAACGGCTACGCTGCCCTTCACTTTGACGTGTGGAACTGGCTCCGCGCGTTCGCGTTCTGCTCGTCGGACATCGCCCGAGCCGGAGGACATAGTCGCCAGCGGTGGAGGTGCAGGACGGCGTGGCGTATGCTGCTGCTGCTGCTGAGTGTGTGCTTGTGACTGTCCCTGCGCGTGAGGCTGCTGCGATTGCGCGGCCTGCGAAAACGTCGATATAGGGATGATTTGTTTACTCGGCTTCCTCCTTATCTCTGTAGGCGAGTTGGACACAGTGTGTCCCTTCAGCGGGGTCTCGGTCTCCGCACTCGAGGCGCTGGATACACTACTCTGCGTACCCGCAGACTCCGATCCGCGTCCCGAGCTCCCGCTCGAGCCGGGGGAGGCGTAGCGTCTTTGGTAGCGATCGTATCTGCGGTCGCGGGTTTCCGGCTGGGTGGTGGGGGGCGGGACCATTTCCCATTCTGGCTCTGTTTGGGGCGGGGGACGGGCGTTGAGGTGGACGGCGGGGGTGGCGGGGAGGGAACCGGTCGAGAGAGGCGAGAGGAGGGTAGTGCCGTCTGTCCAGGGGGTTGTGGGAGTTTCCGCTTGGTGTCGGGGGTAGGGGTTTGCGGGGAGGGCGGGCTGTGAGGGAAGAGGAAGTGCGTAAGAGGTTGGTGTACCGACGATGGCGTGAGTTTCTGAGTCGGTGGCATGGCGCCTGGATGGTTGGGGAGGTAGAGGAGTGAATGATTCCTGCAATGGGGTAAGAGCTGCTGGGGAAGTGTTGGAACGGGTGAGTGGTTTGGGGGCGAGGCGGTGGGGTTGGGCGGGTTTGGTAGGGCTGGGTGGGTGAAATGCTGGGTGTCGAGTGAGGGTAGGGGATAGGTTTGGTTGAGAAGGGTGAGTGGCCAGCGTGGCGCCGTTGGGGAAAAGTGAGAAGGAGGGAGAGTGGCGTGGAGATTGAGAGAGACGCGGGGAGTGGTGCGGGGAGTACTCTGGGTTCGGGGATGTAGCACGGCGGGGACGAGTGGGTTTGTGCGCGTCGAGGCGCTGCTCGGTGCGTTCCTGCTGATGTTAGATAGGTGCAAGCGACAGCGAGGGGGGGTTCTCACGAGTTCTGCAATCGTCTCGTTGACGCTCTTTAGCCGATCGAGCGTTGCCTGTCGCCGTGCCAGGAGACTTGACGTCGAGGGCTGCGTGCCGTTCTTCTTGTCCAGCAGCGAGGAGAACATGACGCTATACCGCTCCATCTCCGTCGTCGGGATTTCAACCGCCAATATCGGCCTATCATCCTTCGAATTCACCTTCGGCGTCATGGCTGTCCACTCGTCTTCCACATGAGTTTGCATCGGCGTATCAACTGGAACCCTCTCCCTCTTCTCCAATCGTCTCGTCTCCCTCGGAGGCGTACTGACAACCGGTCCTTCCACCGGTGCCGTCGCTGAGCGTGACAGCTTCGGCTTCGCTGTCTGGGGCCGCCTCTCCGACTTCGTCCTTCCCCATCCGCGCTCCTTCTCCGTCGCCGCCGGCGGCTCGGGGAATTGCAACCAATCAGGTTCCGGGTCGACCTCTTGCGCCGCTTCTGGCTCTAGCTTATAGAAAGCCTGTTGCGGCTGCGGCGGCGGTTTCCTGAACAGACCACCAAAGAGCTTCCATTTTCCCTTCTGCCGTGACGCCGGTGGTGGCGTGGGAACATGCGACTCAGCGCTGCTAGTCGACGCCGTGGCGGATGCGAGGGACGGCCGCGACGAGGACGCCGGCGGCGCAAGCTGGACGTGTGTGAGGTTGCGTGGACGGGGGGACTGGTATTGCGGCGCCTGGCTGGGCGAGCCTAAGGCCATGCCAATGGGCATCTCGTCCGTGGCGACTCGCTGGAGGGTGCTCATGGCGGAGACGGGGGTATCAGGAAGGGAGGTGTATCCGTATTCCTCGAACTCGCGCCTGCGCGCCTTCGCGGTCACTGCGGTCTCGTCCGGAGGAGTCGGCGGGAGGGCGCGGTTGGCAAAGTAGGATGCGTAAGCAGGGAGCTGGGAGTCTTCGCTGGCACGGCGCTGCTGGTACTGGTGGTGCTTCGCGGACCCGAGATGGATGATGGTTTGTTTGTTGGGGCCGGAGGAGGTGCGAGGGCGATCGGGCAGCGTCCTGGTGAAGTAGTGGGCGGCGCGCGCAAAGGCGGGCTTGTGGGGACAGGAGATGTTTATGCGGGAGGAGGAAGTGATGGAGGGTGGAGGGTGGGCTTTGGAAGCCGTTGCGCTAGTGTCTCGTCCGGTGGGTATGAAAGGCACGAGGTTCGCGGCGGACCCGCTGCGAACGAAGATGCCATGGGCCATGCGTGGTATGCGGTGGGGATTCACGGTGGTGCGATTGGGCGTTCGTGCTGGGATTGTGATGTGTGGATATTGAAATCCTGGGGGGTGCGGGAATGATACACTGGCGGAGGGGCTAGATGCAAAGCATAAGGAAAGTAGAGACTGGTGAGAACGCCAACGAGTGACAGGTCAAGCTGGGAACGAATCAATGAGCCTCGTAACGAATGAAGGACTGCAGGAAGGCAGATGATGTGAGATGTAGAACGAGTGTAAGATTGGAAGAAATTGGAATTCGCGGAGAGGAAGGGGCGAACTGAGAGGAGGCCATATCTATATCTCTTGCTCTCTTCAACTTATCCGTCTCAGCTTGTGAGCTTTTGAATCCGGGAACCCGTCTTAACTGGTGGATGAACAGCGGGATCCGGAGAAGACGAAGCCATACCCAGATCAGCCTTGCCGTCGCATCGCGGACGGGATCAGGTATGGATGGCTGTCACATTCTTGAGGGCACACGATCGTGATTCTGTAGCACACTCTTTTGCATCCGTCAGTCTCAGTTCTGGCGAACGGCCCCTCGCTGGCCCCAGTTGGTCCATTGCTGACGTTTTAAGTTGACTCGTCGTCCCTGATCGTCGTCTGGGATAATGAGATGTCGTTGTCGCTTAGCCAATCAGTGGGGGATTGGCGACATCGGCAACGGGGCCAGGACCACCGAGAATGTCGCACATAAGATTAACTCGACCCCAAGTTGACCCTACTGGTCATGCTGTTGTAGAATGACCCCTCGAGAATTTCCAGTGCCAGAGCAGTTCGAGAGCAGTAATAATTAATGGCTGTTGCCCAACAATTATCGAAACTGCCATGTTTTACTGGACAAGTCCAGGATCGCCGACATGTCAAATTTGTCATGTTTGATGCCAACTCCCCACTTATTCCGTACTAGGACCAACTGAGCGAGGCCATCGTGTTTATAGGGGGATTCTGATATCGTTTTAATACCTATCCTTTCCTATATCGACCCTCACACGGATGAATGCCAATGTCGAGATCGGCGATGCGATCAATCATATTGCTGGCAAGAACCCGCTGCACGATAAAGGGGCTTCATCGATCTCCTAAGATCGCAAACTCATAGCATGACACGCCGTGGTTTGAAGTTGACACCCCGAGGATCCCCCAAAGCAAAAAAACTCCGCGGCGCACAATACCCCACCATAGGGCGCCCCCGATCAGCGCCCACGCAGCTCCCACACAGGCCGCACGTTCCCAGCGACCAAAAATACGCACGGGGTACAGGTCGGCGGAGTGCTTAATTTCCGCTGGGCTGGGCGCCTGTGATCGGCGCCGCCTGGGCCTGGCTGGTCGCAATAATTTTTGTTGCGGGCGCTGATCAGCGCTGTGGCGAACACCTGGCGAGGGCTGGCCAGCGTGGTTGTAGGGGTGCGCGCGGTATATGGTATTGATGGGCAGTGATGTGCGTTGCGACGAACTGTGATGTGCTGCGTACACTGTGCGGTAGCTCTATGACTTCTTCACTTCCCCTATTTTCGTGTGACCACCTTCTGCCAGGCATGCGACGTCGAAACCTTCTTCCCGTTCTAGAACCCCCTTCTAGAACTTCCCTATGGCTGCATTCCACCCCAATAGTCCAGTCCCTCACGCCCGGGTCGCCCTCTCCCGATCGCACAGATGCAACATTTAAACAGCGGTCTTCCTAGCCCAAAGTACAAAGTGAGCCTACCCATATGACGATCTACCGGAAATGGTGTAGCCGGACGATTCCAGACATCGTCAGTCCAAGTCCCAGACCCAGTATTGTAGGAAAGAAAGAAAAGGGTGTCCCAATGAGGCGGCCAGAATGGAGACCTGACGTGGTGTTCTCTGGAAAAATTTGGCCCGGCGCGTCCCGTATAAGAACAAGTTTTATTGATACATCCTAGGATATAGGATCTGGCGCGCCTGGTAGATCTCCAACCTTCTAGATGCCACATCTGATGCTCCGCCATCCGCAAAAGATTGAATGATACCCAACAGAAGTGTCCCAGGATGTCCTGCACAGTCGGATAAGATAGGATGACCCTCTTTCCCCGGATCCGGGGAAAGAGGGTCATCCTACCTTCTGCACCCCAGGATTTGACACGTCTGGAAAAGACGGAGTCAGCGATAGATGCTAAATCCCGAACCTTCCAGACACAGGACCTGACAGTTGATGTCAAAGGTAGGATGAGACCCAATGGAGTCGTCCTTGGATGAATAAGATATTTTGAAGAAAATGGGATCCCCTTCATCCCACCTTCACAGCATTCTCTATTCCCAGATCCGGCACTCTGCTTGACATGTCTGAAATAAGACGAGCAGCTATTGATACACACAGAGATGCAGGAACTGATTCGGATCATCTGGATAAGATCGGATGGCCCCTCTTCCCCAGATCTGCAACCTTCTTTACCCAGGATTTGAATTCCGACGAGGCAATCATCTGTGAGAGATGAGATGATGCACGGGAGAGGGGCACTCACCCGGATTGAATGAATAGCCTCCTTTCCCCGGATCTCCGTCCGACCGTCCTCGCCCTATGATCCGGCAGTTGACTCGGGATATCCAAGAGAGAAGTCGCACTACTTGATCTTGACGCGTCAGAAGATGCAGAGTCGGATGGGGAGCGTGCAAGGCATGAGGTGAGGTGATGAGATGAGATGCGAAGAAAGGAAATGAGGTGAGATGGCATGAATGAGGAAAAAAGACAGCAAGACAGATCAAAACCTCCCCTCCCAGAACAGGAATTCAACATCATAACACCCACAGAAAACGCTAATGCATACAGAAGGGTAGACCAAAAAAAGAGGCAAAAGACTCATCAGATCTCGAGATCTGATGAGGGAGAAAATCACTTTTTATGATTTTGCTTTTTGGTGTCTCTGATAATAAGTATATTTATCATTGATTGATTTTTGTCGTTTGTTGTCGTCGGCGGGACTCGAACCCGCAACCTCCCTCTATTCATTTCCTCCGCTGGCCAGATTGTCCTGACAGTGGTTCTACCACTGCGCCACTGTGCCGCTGGGAGGGGAGAGCTTATTTGGGTTTATAAGGGGAGGGGGGCGCTTACTGGGTGGTGGCCTGAGGATGAAAAGAGGGGGGAGGGGGGGGGGTCTTGCCTGGGGGATTAGGTTGTGCGGCACTGGGGGCTGGAAGCGGATATTCCTGGGGGAAAGCGGTATCTGGTCTGGTATATATCGCAAGAGGGCGTATCTGCCGTCTGATATTCGTCGATGAGAGATATTTGCTTCTCACCGGATACCGCCATACATTCTACATCTTCAACAGCTCACAATGAGACTGACGGGAGGAGAGGGGGAAATATGTTGTCACGTAGATATGGTCACGATGGTGCGTATTGATAGACTTGATTAATAACTGCGTTCATAACGCCCAATGCACGTACAGTAGCATAGTGTACATGCATATTCCCTTCCATGCGCCCCCTTCCGTTCCCCGAACACCAAACGCTCCCAGACTACCTGTCCCAACACCTCTAAAAAAATAACGAGACTCCAGCTAACCAGCCACAAACCGTGATCCCTCCACAGGCTGTCTACCCTCTCCATTCCCACCATCCTTCGCACCCCCATCTTTCCCACCCTCCTTCCCACCACCATCCTTGCCCTCCTTCCCATCCTTCCCCCCATTCCCATCCCTCCTATTCTTTGCCCCCTCCTTCAACCGTTCCCACCTCTCCCTATACCGCCCCACCACCCCCCTCAACTTCTCATTCTCCGCCTCCGCCACCCTCCTCGCCCTCTTCTCCTCCCCCAACTGCGCTTCCACCGCCACAAGCCTAGCTTCCAAACCCTCCGCCCTCGCCGTCAAAATCCTCGCATCATTCCCCGTCGGCGCATCCAGCTTCTCACGTGTTCTCTCAACAGCAGCGGGAGGCGCAAGCGGCACCACCGGTGTCGCAGCCCCCGCCCCTGACTCCCCCGACGACACAGGTCTCAAGAACCGCATACTCTCATGCAACGCAATGGTCGAGCTCTGCGCCGCCGCCTCAAATGCATGGAGTCGCTTACTTAGCATATCCACACAAGCCTTAAGGCTCTTATTCTCGATCCCCAGCTCCTCCCTCTCGCGCTCAATCTCCTTCGCCGATTTGCCCGACCCAGATCGTGAGCCTTGGCCAGCGAAGGAGCGGGATTTGGTGGGTGAGGGCGGAGAGGGGTGTTCGCGTGCGTCGACGAAATCGTCGTCTTCGAACGAGGACGCGGGACGGAGGTCAGCGAGACGGCGCTTCTCCTTCTCGGCGAAGGAGAGGATGGAGGCGTAGCTCGCGGTGCCGCCGGTGGCGGGGACGACGTAAAAGGAGTCTGCTGCGCCGGGATTGGAAGCTGAGGCGCGGAGCGCGGCGCGGGATATGTATTTTGAGAGGTCTGGGGCGGCGGAGGCGGATGTGGAGGGGCGGGAGGGGGGTTTGGCGGGCTCTTCGGCGATGAGGGGGAGACCGGCAAAGGCGAGTGGTGCAGAGAGCTTGGAGAGGAGACCTTCGAAGGTGGAGTAGAAGCGTGTGAAGCCTTCGTCTGTGTCGGATGCTGGGAGTTTCACTTCGACTGGGGTTGGTTTCGCGGCTCGTGAAGGGCCAGCGTCGGTTCGTGCGATCTGATCATGGCTTACGGGGGGGAGCCAGCTGGGTCCTCCGGAGCTAGGTGTGGGTGTGGGTGTTGTGTCTTGAGTGCGCCGACGGGCGGAGATGGCACCGGGGGCGTTGGTGGTTGTTAGGCCGGGGGAGAGGGGGTGGGCGGTGCGGATGCCGCGTGCGGAGGCGAGGTTGCTTGCTATTGAGGAGGACAGTTCACGGGGGGGCATGCGACGTGGAGGTTGGAGGGAGGTGGTGGAGGGTGTGCGGCGTGATGATGGGGGTTGTTGTGCGGTTGGTGGGGCAGAGGAGGATTTGGCGCGCAGCTCGGCGACGGCGGCTGAGGTGGAGATGGGTGCTTCGTCGGTGATCGAGAGGTCTGCGTCGGTGATTGTGGGGGGAGGGTTGGGAGTGACGAGGAGGTTGGAGAGGGTTGTGTGGTGTGTTGCCAGGAGGGCGAGTGTGCGCAGGGCTTCGGGGCTGGTGGTGGTGGAGGCGGCGTTCGCGAACGAGGTTGCGGCAGCGGCGTGGGCTGTTATTGCCGCTGGGTGATCGGAGGCATGGGTCGCGATGGAGGCCGCTTGGGCATGATCATACGCCTGGAAGAGAGGGAGTTAGCTGGGATGTGCGATGAGCGGGACCTTGGGGGATGTCGAACCTGAGATAAGGGCGCGGACTCCATGGTCGGAGGTGGTGGGGTGTACGCAGTGTCGTGGAGCTATTTGTTGCTGATCAGGATGTCATGATCAGATGTGCAGTACAGTGCAAAGACGTTGTTCTTATTGTTGCAGTGTAGTAGTGTAAGGTGTGGTGTTGTTGCGCCGGAAACAGATGGTCCTGAACGGATGAGGCTGCGGGTGAGGTGAGTGATGTAAGGTAAGGTGATGTGGAGGCAGCTGTTCCGGCGAGGCTGAAGGAGGCTGAGGCTGAGATGTTTTAGTGTGTGGGGATGACGTTGGTGGGCTTGACAGGGAATCCACGTGGGTTTTAGGTGCTGCAAGATGGACAGTTTACAGTAGAAACAGATGTGAATATAAATATATATGAGCCCTTCAAGTTCTTCAAGAGCACGGGAATAATTCCGTATAATTAAATATATTTAATCTAGAAAGACAGAGAAAATAATAAATAAACAAATACTTGGAGCTGTTGAGGTTCCTTGTAAGAAACAATGTACCCATCCAAGTTTTGATTCATCCGCTAAGCCGTCTGAGCCGGGGCATCCATCCCATAATTACGAGCTCTGTCCCGTATCTGTCCCCTACCTCTCTGTAGAACTCCTTGGACTTTGAAATATATCTATATATACGGAGTATATTCTTATCAATTACTTCAAACCATCGACAAGAGCTCCAGCCTACATCGGATAACGAGCGGAGAGAATACCCACGACTTGAGCCATCTCAAGGGCTAGGCCTTCCCCATGGCGTAGCAACTTTAGCAAAACACCCCCCTGCGATTTTACGACCTTGCGACTTCAATACGGGCTCAACGAGCTTCGAACTACACTCGTTAGCATAGCAGAGCATTGCCCACATCAACACAATGCCGTCATCAAAAGACGACCCATCTCCCTTCCGTACGAGCACCTCCCGAACAAGCAGTATCAGCATGAACTCCAACCCGCCCCCGACCACTCGCCGCTCCCAGACCGCCGACACAAGCTCGACGATCAGTGACAGCAGCAATGGCAATGGCGACCCAGCGCACGGCGCATTGCTGTCGTCGTTCTCGTCGACGGGGCGGCACAGCAGCAATTCCGAGAGCTTACATAGCCTGGCCGAGCTGCGTGAGAACCACGGCATCGACAAGCTGCTGCCGCGTCGGATACGCTCGCGCCGGAGACACAAGAAGGAGCAGCGTGAGGCAGAAGAGGCGGCGAGGGGGAGAGCAGTTGCGGAGAGAGGGACGCTGGAGGATAGGCCTGCTGCAGAGGATGTTGAGAGGGAGTTGGGGGCGGGAACAGCACCGACGGACGACGTTGAGGGCGATCGTTCCAGCCTGTTGATTTTCGAATCCGACGAAGAAGTAGAGTCGTGAGTGCACCCTTTTGTTTTTCTGATATATTTATACTCGGTTACTGTACTCGTGCTACATATACCACGTCAACCGAAGCAGGATGGAGACACGAACGGCCAAACGCAGTGATCTGTACGCGTATAGCGTATACGGGGTACTCATTGGGCAATTAAGCTTCAATCCCGCGTTTGTCCGTGGCTGCTAAACTGCAGCTACTGAAGCTACCGTACGAGTCGTTAGAGTAGTTTCTCTGGTGCCTTGTGGCTTTCCACTGCAGTGCAGTTCTGTGGCTATTATCCACTGTCCTGGCCGCGTTTGTTATCCACTGACCGCCGGTGGCCGCGTCAGAAGCGAGACAGCAAGGCGTTCAGTTGCGCCGAACCTGACGACGCTCCACCCGGACCCTCACTCACCCTCAGCTCTTGTCAGACACAACTTCACCCCCCCAAACCACCATAACTTCTGCCCTTTCTACTCCCCCAACTTCATGCCAAATCCCCCCCAAATTCTTTTATATTTACATTTTCCCCATATCACAATACCATCACTCTCTTTTGTCCTGCAATTGCTTAGCTACACTCGCTCACTTCACTGTTTTTCTTAACTGTTTGCTTGGCGCACTGGCCCGTCAGCCTTCATACACTCTGCGGCTTCTGACAGCTCCTTGCTTCCCACAGACGCTTCGTTGCACCACCGCTCAAGTCGCACCCGTCACACATCGGTTATCTCACGACCTCTTCACCTCTCATTAAATCTTCAAACGTACCCAACAACGCTCCTGCTGCCGAACAATCGAGCGCGACTACATCCCCTACGAAATCCCCTGCCGGCCCTTCGCGCCCCTCGACCGCCTCCACACCGGTTCTCACAACGGCGTCCCTACAGGCTCCCCACGAGCTGAAGGCGAAGCGGTCAGCGTCTCCAGTAGGCAAACTGAGAGAGGCATTCACACCGCGCCAGGCGCCCAGTCCGAGCTCGAGCCCAGAGCGGAAATCGAGAGGTTCGACACCAGTACGCAAGGAAAAGGAGTCGAGCTCCAATACAAACAGGCGAGGCAGTGTCGCAGCGCGACTCGGCTCTATCTTTCCCGACAGGCAGTCACCGCAGCAACAGCAGCAGTCGGCTGAGGTGCAAACGCAGCTGGCGTCCCCTGAGCGCCTGAAGAACCCCAAGATTCCATATAAGATAGAGACGAATGGCCGGCCAAGCACACCTCCCACAACCATAGAGAATGCTGCGCCGGCTATAGTCAATACACCTCCGACACCAACCGACACTGCCTCGCCGCGCTTCTCGGGCTCGCCGATCTCGACGAATCCGAATGTGGTGACGTCCCCGTCGGGGAACATGATATCACACAGACGCATACGCTCAGGATCATTAGCAAGCGGGAATAGCATAGGGCCCAGCAAGTTGTCGAATATCACATCAGCGCCTCTTACGCCGACGCCAGAGAACGGATCCGTTACTCCTGGTAGCTCACAACAGACGGGCTTCTTCTCATCGGTCTTTTCGGCAGCGCAAAACGCAGCGCAAAACGCAGCGAATACCCTGACGAATAGCATCAACACCACCCTACCGGGACAGCAAAGAACTAGGAGCAATACACAAGAGACGTTAGTAACGCCTATGGACGACGTTGAAGTGGAATCTATAGACGACAACAGGATAAGGAGTGATTCGGAGGCGAAGGAGCCGGCTGTGAAGACATTGGGCATGGGTGATCTCAGTCTAAGCCAGCTTGGAATTGTTGAATCAAACAGCGCTTCGAATACTCCTACTTCAGCGAAGTTCAACGAGAACCAGCTGAACAGAGGTCGTGCTTCAACTATGGGGCCAGAGGACACTGTACGCTCTGGCGCTGCTAGCCCTGCCATGACGGCCGAGAAGGTGGACCTGCCGCCGATGAATCTCGAGGGACTGCATACAAAGCCTTGGCCTGCCTTTGAGCCTAGTGTGGCTGGTGATCATAGCCCGCAGAACGGGAGTATTTTCGATGGGAGGTCAGGGGGAGGCATAGGTAGGAGCAACAGTATCCGCAGTGCCGCTCGGGAAAACACACGCCGGAAACGTAACAGTTCTGCAGCGACTGGGATGACCGTTGGAGCTGGCATGGCTACGGGAGTAACGCCGAAGGTGACTGGTTTCGCCGTGGCGAGCAAGAAGCGCAACCGCGATTTCCACCAGCTCTTCCGTAGCGTCCCTGACGATGATTACCTGATTGAAGACTACAGCTGTGCTCTGCAACGAGAGATCCTTGCACATGGCCGCCTGTACGTATCTGAAGGCCATCTCTGCTTCAGCAGTAACATCTTCGGATGGGTGACAACCCTCGTGATGAGCTTTGACGAGATCGTCTCCGTCGAGAAGCGGAGTACAGCGCTAGTCTTCAAGAACGGACTCATGATCTCCACACTACACAGCAAGAACATCTTTGCCTCCTTCACGAGCCGCGACTCCACCTACGACCTCATCGTCGATATCTGGAAGCTCGGGCACCCCAGCCTGCGCTCCTCACTAAACGGGGTTCGCATTGACGAACCAGGCGGAGGTGATAAAACCGAAAAGGATGACTGCGCGAGCGTGAGTGGAGCCTCTGGTTCGGAGTCCGACTTTGATGAAGACGGCATCTACGACGAGGACGAAGATGGCGATGACGCGCTTAGCTTTTCCGCGCGCTCTGGCAGCTACGCGGCATCTGAAGGCTCGCCGGACAAGCCAGCGCCGCGCAAGCCGTCCGCAGCCGTCAATGGCTCGGCAGCTGAGAAGAAGGAGGGCAGCCCTGTCGGCGGTGATGCGCCTGGTCCTGCAACACACGCGCCGACGGAGTGCTCTGACCAGGACTCTCACTACGATAAGGTGCTCGCAGATGAGGTGGTCCCCGCGCCTCTGGGCAAGATCTACAACCTCATGTTTGGCCCAGGATCGGCAGCGTGGATGTCGCGCTGGCTGACGGTGGATCAGAAGTGCACGGAGCTATCGATGGAGGATAAGCGCGGGCTGGGAGGCGACACGAAGACGCGGACATTCTCGTACATCAAGCCGCTGAATGGCGCGATCGGGCCGCGCCAGACGAAGTGCGTCATCACCGAGACGCTTGACGCGATAGACCTGGAGAAGGCAGTTAGTGTCACAGTCTCGACGGCGACGCCGGATGTGCCGAGTGGAAATGTGTTTACCACTAAGACGAAGTATTGTCTTACGTGGGGGGAGGGAGGTGGAACGAGGTTACAGATGAATTGCACGATTGAGTGGACTGGGAAGAGTTGGTTACGAGGTATGTACCCCCTTTTTAACTTGCCTGAACACAAACTAACATTCACCCCTAGGCCCCATCGAAAAGGGAGCCAACGATGGCCAAACCGCCTACGCGCGCGACATCCTCGCTGCCCTCCGCACCGCCATCTCGCAACCCGCGCGAACCAACGGGGGCCCCAACGGGCGCAAGCGCAAGACCCGCAAATCCGCCACCAAGGCCACTCCATCTTCCTCCACCTCCCCCAAGCCCGCAGCTAAGAAGGCGGACTGGGGTGTTTTGGAGCCGTTGCACGGGGTTCTGGGTCCCGTGGCGGATGTGTTTGGGTCGATGGGGAGCGCGAATATGGTGTACGGCCTCCTGGTGGGGTTATTGGTAGCGGCGTGGTTTGGGTTTGGCGACCGGAGAGGGGGAGGCGGGATGGAGAGGTGGGGAAGTGCAGAGCGGATGATTGCGTATGAGGAGGTTTGGAGGAGGGAGGAAAGTGAGCTTTGGGACTGGCTTGAGGAGAGGGTTGGGAATGGGGGAGTGGGGGGTGCGGGTGATATTGGGCGTAGGGCACCGCCGGTGGAGAGAGGGGTACCACCGGTGGAGGGGAGGGAGATGGATGTTGCGATTAAGGTTACGGAGGAGAAGTTGAGGGCGTTGAAGGGGGCGGCGGAGAAGAGGAAGAGGGCGTGAGATGGAGGGGAGGCGACTAACTTAACGAGACTTGTATTTTAGCGTGCGAGTTTGTTGTGGGAAGGCGGGATAGGAATGTGTTATATGTACAGTCTGGAATATCTACAGTCTGTCAATATCTTTGGTTTGTCTACATGGTTTATAGCCTTGAGTGATTGAGAGCCTTATTCCAAGTGCGCCATTATTTCATATTTAACTCTTGAGGCAGCATGAGTAGTCCCAGGTGATTTCTTGGCAAGGGGTTCATGCTTTGCGACAACAATAATGGCCAGCCTCATTTAATCGGCTAGAGCCTCCTCCCAAGAGAACGAAACTAATCAAATCCGCCTCATCTCCCATGAGGCGAATGAAATATGATGATCAGTCGGTAAGAATAGTTCCAGCCTTGGGTGCAACTGGTTAGCGTGCATCACATTCTATTTAAAGACCCCCCCACACCATATGGCTGCGGGGCCGTCCCGCTTCCTAGCCGTCCCGTCCGCCGTTTAACATATCTACAGCCACCCGCCCGTCGCCCCAGTTCGTCAAACGCACCCAGACGCTCATATTTAAGCATCTCTGATTGAACGGCTCAAATATCTCAAGATGCGCGGCTTACTATCTACAATACGGGGCGTGATGGGCCGCACGGAGGGTGACCAACAGGTCCAGCTGCTCCCTACGGATTCAAATACGCCCTTGAGAGTAGAGCTGCCTTACCATGATGATCCGGAACAGGCAATTGGCGAACAGCAGCAGTATATTGACCCCAGGAATGGGCGATCGCGTCCGCTAGTGGTTCAGTCGCTGCAGCCGTGTGCAGAACTCGGACAGCAGGCATTTGGGACGTGGGAAACAGTGAAGGCAAAGACTAATGCTTCATTTGCCCTGCGAGCCTATCCGTGGGTGATGGACGGTGTCAAAAGACATGATAATGCGGCAACGACGGCTCTAGCTTGTTTCGTGGCAGTGTTGAAGGCGGTGATACTATCCCCGCTCTTTATGCTTCTCAATTTAGCGTGGGTTGAGGATCCGGAGCCTACGAAACCTGGAACGTATAGAAGTCAAGGTATAAAGTTGGATATACCTACTCAGTACCCTGAGTTCAAAGGGGAGTGTCACGGGAAATAGTAGACGACGACGGCATCCACGCCGATAAGCCATACCTCTTCATCAGCTACGCAGCCAACCAATTTGAGCGAGAAGCAGACGCCACTGGCCGCGTCACCCTCAGCGCCGCCGCCTCCTTATCTCTCCAACAGCGCGCCGAAGCTATAGTTGAAGACCAAAACCTCGACGCATACTGGATGGACCACCTCCGCTCCCCCCACCAACCCGAAGCAACCGACGACGTCCACCGTTTCAGCGACGTCGTGCGCGGCTCGGCAGCCGTCCACGTCCTCCTCCCCGAGTATAAAGAGGTACGCAACTCCCTCGCCCGCTTCGGGAAGCGCCTCTGGTGTCTTCCCGAGTGCCTCCTCGCCCCAGGACACGCCATCCACGTCCATGGTGGCGGCGGGGCCGAGACAATCCCCATCATGTCCCTCCCGGCGCGGGCATGGACCGCTCCCTACACCGATGATTCGGGCGTGGTAGTGCAAGGCAAGGGCCGGAAAGAGGAGTTCCGGCTGCTAGCAGAGCACTTCTCGGGGCTGCTGACGCTGACGCGGTTGGAGCTGTTCAGTGTTGCGCTGGGGGCGATGCGGTCGCTGGAGTTTTATCCATTCCAGGAGGGCGACATGGCGTATGCGTTGATGGGGCTGCTGACGAAACGGCCGAGTATGGACAGTTCGGACTCGGAGCAGCAGGCGCTGGCGAGGCTGTGCTTGGAGAATGACAGTGATCGCATCATTGAGCGGATGGTGTGTATGTTGCCGCTGAGGGCGGTGGGGGAGAGGGGGTGGCTGGGGGTTGAAGATGGGCTGGGGGCAAGTCTGTGGAATGTTGAGCCGATGTGTCAGGTTGCCGGCATCTGTAATGACGAGGCGGTTATTATTGATGGATGTCATGCGGCGTCTATCGAATGGGGAAAGATTCCACGAATGAGATTTAAGAGTAGGAAATCGACTGTTCAGTCGCATGTTCTAGGGGCGCTGAGTCTGAAGTTGCTTCTTATGTTCTTTTTTATCACAAACATCCTCATGGCGCTAATAGTTGAAACTATAGGTATTGTTACTGGTGATAGGCCAAGGGAACTCAGGATTCTACTCCCGTATGTATTTGTCATGCCTTTGGCCCTTTTGGCAATTGGTTTCATTACGCCGTTCTGCATGCCATTTCTCTTTCGCGGAGAAGTCGAGGAAATTCAGCCCTGGCTGGTAGGATTCCAAGGATCGATACCCATAGAACAACTCGAAAGCCTGGTATTTGGGGACAATACAGGACGTCTAAGCTACACCGCTTCTAGCGGCCTACTCTGCTCTCGCGACGCCCTCACCCGGAAAGGTATTGCACCAACGGTTGACATGGATGCCATACCAACAGGCCACCAAGTATTCACTCTACTCGACACCGTAAGTCGCCTTTCCCCATATCCCGCTCGGCACTTACTAAACTCTCACGCAGGGAAGCCTAACGGTGACCATCTTCTCCGCGGCCCGCCCCCCCACAGTGGCGCTAATCTGCGGGAGTGAAGGCGGGATGCTGCGCGCTGTGCTCTGCTCGTATAATCCCCTCACGAACGCGTTGCGGAAGGAGAACGTTCTTCGCAGGGAACGGGGAACGCTACGGCGAAGCACGCTGTGCGCGTGGATCAAGGTGGAGTTGTAGATTAGATTTGTATTGTAGTTTTTACCTGGACGACGTAGGGGTAGCGTAGCTTGTGTAATCCGTACGACGATGAGGGCCATCGCGCTTTTCCCCATCATGGCGAGCCTCACTCGATGGGCCGACCAGTAACCACACGCGAGGCCCTGCCATGATTACTGCGAATCTTGGATTTCGTGCGAAGTAAACCACCCGAAGAAGCGACTCGTTGATCTTTGGGTCCTGTGCTGTTTTTCTCTTTGCACTATTACCAGTGACCGCTGATGTGGAGGGGCAGCATCGGGGTCATCTAAAGGTGGAAGGTCATTCTATTGGACCGACCCTTGTCCATGGCGTTGCCAAGGGAACTATCTGGGGTTTAAGTTAGAGCATTTGCGGGGCGTAGTTTGTGGGGTGCGTGCCTCTGAGATTGGCACAGATGCTTAAACTCGGCATATTTCGATGCGAGCCCCCGACTGTAAAGATAATGTGGATGGCGCTGCAAGAAATATTCCTGTCTTGGACATATCTTGTCGAGGACAGGAGAGTTGCAACAGATCTTCTTTCTAACCTCAACCAGCTACGGTATACCAGTAAATTGTTTCTTTTTACGAATAGGAGGTGTATATGCTCGCATAGAACAATTAATTGTCCCCGTAACCCCACATACGCCACGGGTGTTTTAAGTTTCCGTCGCTTGGACAATACGTTGACTATATAGGATGAGACGGACCCGCATAATCCTGACCCTCCCGCATATTGCGGAGAGAGTCTCTGTCCGAGAAACCAAGGGCATAGACAATGCCATTTCCCTCCAATGACGATAATTCGTCGTTGCATCCAGGGGATCGGCGGCCGGACGACTGTCCGCTGCAAATCCACCGAAACTCCGCTCACATCTATTGACGGATGAGATCTACCCAATAGAATATCGAATATATAAAGACGCTATCATGTAAGGTATCTGAATTTCCAATCCTCATCGATCTTCCTCAATCCAATTCAGGCGACTCAAGTTTCTTCCGAAATCATGGGCGTTTTATCGAAGATCGCCATTGCGGTTGCCGCTACTGCTGCGGCCTTCACGCCTGCCGCGTATGCCCAGAGACCAATGGAGAACCTAGGGCGTGGCGTTGTGGCTGTCCGTTCAAATGAGACTGCCGTTTTAGTAGGCTGGCGGCTACTGGGGCTAGACAATGAAGACATCGGCTTCAACGTCTACAGGGCCACCGGCTCCGGCGACCCAAAGCTTCTCAACTCCAAGGTTCTCACCGGCGGCACCAACTTCCAGGACCTGTCTCCCGATTTGGGGGAGTCCAACACGTACCATGTGAGGCCAGTTCTCGATGGCAAGGAGGAGGCCGAAAGCGGCAAGTTTACTTTAGCCGCCGACAATGCTGAGGAACCTGTCGTTAGAATCCCAATCAAAGCGGGTGGCGCTATCAAATTCCTGTGGGTTGGTGACCTCGACGGAGATGGAGTAAGTGGCCTGTGTATCCCGACGGCTGATTTCATGTGACTAACGTGTTTGAAGGATTATGACTACGTGATCGACCGGCAGACAGCGCCCAGTTCCCTGGAAGCTTACCGCAGCGATGGCACCTTTCTCTGGGAGGTGAACATGGGACCAAACAGTGAGAACCAAAACAACATTGAGCCTGGCTCATCGGCTTTGAACGTCGGCCATTGGGATGGAATCACAGTCTACGACTTTGATAGCGATGGGAAGGCTGAGGTTGCGTAAGTTAAGCCCCAGACCCTTAAATGCTCATATAGCTGACTATACTCAAGTGTGAGGATCGCAAATGGCGTAGTATTCGGAGATGGAAAAACTTTCAAAGATGGCGATGGCGATGACGACCAATATGTCGCGATTCTGAACGGTGAGACAGGAGCACTACGTGCCACTGCCCAAATAAAAAACGACTACAAATCCGATGGCCCTCTTGCAGCCCGATTTGGTGTCGGCTACTTAGACGGTATAACGCCCCATCTTGTTGCATTTTTGAAGAACCGCCAGCCGGGCCAGGGGGATTTTAACCTTATCATGGCCGCTTGGACCTTCGACGGCAAGGCTGTCGATTTGGCGTGGAGATGGCTGCGAGGTGACCAGAGTGCCCCAGACGGACATAATACTCGCATTATTGATCTTAATGGCGATGGAAAGGATGAAGTCTGCGAGGTCGGCTTCTGTCTTAATGGCGACGGCACCTTGAGGTATTCGTTGGCGGATGCGGGTGTTGTTCATGGCGACCGGTACCATATTACCAAGATGGATCCTTCGCGAGAAGGTCTTCAAGGCTATGGCATCCAGCAAGATAACCCCAGCCTCCTTATGGAGTACTATTACGATGCCTCGACCGGCAAGCTTATCTGGGAGCACTTTGGCAAGGAAGTAGGCGATGTTGCACGCGGCATGGCAGGTGACATTGACCCAACGACTCCTGGAATGGAGGTCTGGGCCTTTGATGGTGTCTACAATGCCGCAACTAACAAGCTCACCGAGGAGGACACCTCTTTGGCACCATGGCCGCAACTAGGTCTATGGTGGGATGGGGACGCGCTCATGGAACTCTACAACGACGGGAAATTCGAGCAGTGGGATTGGGAGAACCCAACTGTGTCTGGCAAGACGCCCCGAATTCTCAAGATCAGCGACTACGGTGGTGCCTCGTCAACCCGAAACCCACTCTTTCTCGGTGACATTTTGGGTGACTGGCGCGAGGAGGTTGTTGTTACCAATGCCGATAACGATGAGCTCCTCATCTTCAGTACCAATATCCCGTCAGACATCCGCCTTTATACGCTGGCGCACAACCCAGCCTACCGCAATGCCATGACACTGAAGGGCTATATGCAGTCTCATCATGTTGATTACTTCCTCGGGGATGGTATGGAGACACCGCCAAAGCCTGACATCTATTACGTAGGTGCTTAGAAAGGGCGAAGCAGATTCATGCTTCAGAGGTAGCTTTGAGAGAAGGTCGGGACTATGATGACGCAAAAAGTAGGATTCGGGTTATTTAAAGAATCGCATTACAAAAAATATTTTAATTCAAGGGCTATACCGTTTAGATACTAGGAAACTACGGATGGATATGCTTGTCTTCATAGACGTCATTCAACAGTGTAGGCCACAATTGAATTCGGTCTACATCCATATCACTCGGTATACCAACCAAAGCCAAATTTGCGCCCCCTTCGCCATTAAATACAGTGGCTTGAGATTGGGTTTCAAGCTTATCCAGCGATTAGTTACCCCGCATTTTCAAGGGTTGCAGCCGTCAAGGCACGATGAGAAAGTCGGGTAAACAATTGCACATCTTACTACCATAACTTTCATTTCAGGAAGCTTATAAGAACCAAAGGCACTGTAACGTTCCATGATTACGCCGCCTATGTTATTCTAGCCTGCCTGTTTAGACAACGAAACATTGTGCGTCATGGTGGGGTAGTGGGGTAATCCTACTCCGGTAACTTACCATGTGCTCCATCTGTCAGCGAATTGGCTGAAGATCTCTCCACTTCTCACCGCCGTGCCCTTGGCCAAGAGCTTATCCTTGCCATCCAAGCCCAAAAATCATCCTGGTTTAGGCTTTGACTCTCGAGGGTTCTGGCTCTAGGGTTGCATAGCGCTACCTTTATATTAGAGTTGACATGTCAGACGGGCATTGTGTTGCTGCGAAGATAGAGTGACATGCCGCCAACGTAGTATCAACCGCGGCGTATAAATATGCAGCAACTCCCCGTTAAATTTTCTGATTTCCCATTCAAGCAATCAAATAACACCTCATACATCTAATAAATAATACCCACGAATTTCAAAGTCGAACCAAGTACGACCCCAGCACTACCTCCTCTCACCACACAGTCCTCAAAACTAACCAACATCCCGTCCCCAGCCTCCCGCCACAATGCAACTCAAATCTGCCGTCCTCCTCCTCATTGCCTCAATTGCGGCTGTGAATGCGTCTGGGCTCGAGGCTCGTGCGTGCAGCTCCAACGGGTGCAAGTGCGTGTCCGGGATCAAGGCAGGCATATACTGCGGTAACTGTGTCGTCGGCGCCGGCACATACGCGATCAAGACAAAGCGCGTGGCATCGCATGCATTCCAGTGCGGCGCCGGCGGGGCCTGCTGCGACTATGGGACTGCATCGGACTGTGGGGGTAAGAGTGCAAGGTGTGCACAGGGCTCGGGTGTTTAAGAGGTTTGATGAGGAAATGGATGAGTGCAGTGGATTGACTGATGTGGTATAGAAGTTGGTGAGGCTTAAAATTACTGTATATAAATTGTCAGATCAATACTCATATCAAATTTATTGTGCACTGTCACGGATGGTAACGACTGTTAGAATTTCTACCAACTTCATGACGAACGTCCCAAATATTGTCCAGACATAGTTCCTCCCCCCTAAATGAGCTCCAACCCGAGAATAAAGGAGCCACATAGTTTCTGAATGCACCAATAATGGTTACGGCACAACTCTATGTCCCTGGGTTCTCTTCCACCTTTTCCTCCGGGCGCAGCGATTGCATTTATTTGCAATATCCATGCTTAACAATGTCGTGTGTACTGCCATGGCAGTTTATCTTATCATTGTCGAGTCTGCAGCTGCGAGTCACACCGCCTCCTTTGAGCGATTTTGGTTCATTGCTCTGATCACAATCCGCTAAACGGCTATCCAAATTAATGGTTAGCATGACGCGTCTAATTATGGGTGGGTAAACAGTGCTTGGTGCTATGTGGAGCTCAAGCGTTGTGATCTCGAGTAAAGGGGTCGGACTTACTATGTATCACCTTCATATTTGAATTCCTGGCCGCATGGGCTTTTCACCAATAGGCCGAGCGTGCGGCTGTTTGGACATGCCGATTTCCCTTCCACCCAGACGACCCAATGATTGGCTTGGTCGTTGTTCTGGAGCTGCTGGCCGTACCCGATCGGAACAGACGCCGAGGAGAGGCCCGCCAGGAGAGCGAGAGAGAGGGCACATGTAGTTAGCTGCATCTTGAATTATATTGGGACTTGTTTTTGACGAAAGCTTTTGGGTTTGAAAAGTTGGTTGACTGTGGCCTTGCACACGACGTAGTCCTCGAATATCATAGTTATGGGAAGCCCCTTTATATACTGTGAGCCCTTGTTCACTTGCCAAGCAATAGGGCATTATTTCAGTTCAGCTGATAACCTTGAAGGATACTGCTGCATTCTCTGATTAGTTAACGGGAATGCAGTGAAACAGTTACGACCTCATGCAGTCATGATTGCGAGACATTCTGAGAAATTTTAGGAGGAAGATAACTGTAGTGCTATGCTTACCGCAACTCAGGCACTGGCCATGGTGAACGAGTCTGACCGAAGCTAAATCATAAGTCAGTCAATAAAGACGTGTTCTTGGGGTATTTGTATAGCAGTATGAGAAGGTATGGGTAGAACTGGAGACCTTGTCTCATCTACAGGAGATGTGGAAAACTACTGTAGTTGCATGGAGTTATACAAGGCCATTGCGTTACACCTTGTGGAACGGCTAACTTGCGATCTACCCCTATTTTACCTGCCAATCGAAGTTGTGCGACGACCGTTATGCCAGTGAGTGACTTATCGACGCCAGAACGCCCGACCGTTGAAACTGTCAGTTTGGAAGCACAAAATATTCATCTGGCAGGTCAGGGGGCAGTCCAAATAAAAGCCAATATTTGTCTTTTCTCCGTTATCGAGTAGAATCGAGAGAACATCGTGGCTGTTCTAATACATTGACATTGGGAGCGTTGTTCCCCTCATGACTCATCTAAGTTTGGCGTTCTCAACATATCTTGTCAGACCCATGTTCCGTGCGTAACCCCGCCTTGAATCTATCTCCGCAGCCAAAGGAAATATTTATGTGCGGTACAAGTATATCCAACTCCTCTATCAGTAAGCTGCGTGTCTTATTCTACGGGCATTCAGGTTGGCATTACGCCTAGTTTCTACGTCCAGACCTGTACGGCGACCAGCTCTCGAAGTATGGCCTCCCTAAAGTTGAAGAGCAATATCGACATTCTGAACGATTGCGATCAGTGAGTCAACTCGACGCGACCCATTTAATCTTATTCTATCAGCTAATTCATCGGCAGGATAACGCCAGACCAAAGGTACTACAAGTTTAAAGTCTCTGGATTTGAGAACTCTTTTGGTACTCTCCTCGAAGAAGTTGCAAATAAATTCGAATGGGAAGACGAGTGGAAGGTTGACCACGAAGCAAATACTGTCACTTTGATTGCATCAGACCTCGCGGAACGCAACAAAATCATTCATGAGACACTTACCCGTGAGCGCGAGAAGGACACTTTCAAGTTACTCCGTAAGTGGTCCGGTGAAATATTCCCTGTTTATGGCCCCAAAAAAGAGCTCGTCATGAGCATTGAGAAAGTAGCCGCTCCGTTGTTCGGCATTATCACCTATGGCGTTCAAATGCTGGCATACCAGGATAATGCCGATGGGCCAAGTGTTTGGATCGCTCGCAGAGCCAAGACCAAGCGGACGTTCCCTGGAATGCTTGACAGCACTGTTGGAGGTAGTTTACCCACTGGCGAGCAGCCGTTCGAGTGTCTAGTGCGCGAATCGGAGGAAGAGGCCTCTATCCAGCCGGAGTTTACTCGCAACAATGCCGTCGCCTGCGGTACTGTAAACTACCTGTGCTTCACAGACGAGAGATATGGTGGCGAGATTGGATGCGTCAGCCCCGAACTGCAATTTGTTTACGAAATGAAGGTCCCGAATGATCTCATACCAACCCCGGGTGATAATGAAGCCGAGGAGTTCAAGCTCATGACGGTTCCGGAACTGAAGGATGCTCTATCGAAAGGAGAGTTCACACCAGCTAACGGCTGCATTATCCTCGACTTTTTTATCCGCCACGGTCTTCTTACGTTTGAAAATGAGCCACACTATGTCGAAATTGCGTCAAGATTACACCGCATTCTCGATCTCCAGACAGCCTAGCCATGAAATACTATGTATATTTGGCTCATGTTATGAAACCATCGCTAGATTAGCTTAAATACAATAACGGCGCGCCTATTTGTTTTGTGGCTACTAACCAAGACTGCTGCTTTGGACGTTTGCATCCTTGGCTTTGGTCTTCTGCAATGATAGCTCCTCTTTCGCGTCGGAATTTTGTTTTTGGCTCAATTGCTCGAGTTTATCGGCTTGCTCCAGATGCTCCGGCTTCTGGATCGGCTTGGTCGGCTTGGTCGGAATGGTCAGACTGGTAGGATTCGTCGGATTCGTCGTCAATGAGAATAGAGCGCTCAAAATCTATAATCATGACGCGTTTTTGCTCAGAATTCCAAAGCATATTGCGCTTACGCATCTTGGTATAGCACAGGTCTTTACCCGTCTTGCTGAGCATGACCCGTTTCACGTCGCGTGCGGACCATTTGGAGGTGCCATCGCGCACAGAAGACCAAAAAGTAGAATCTTTGCAGATATCATTGTGGATAATACCTCTGCGAACCACTTCTTGCAGAGACCGATTCACTTCGGAAACTGACACATCCGTTTCAGAAATCGCATAGCCAGACCACGACATCAATATCATGTGCACAATCCGTTCTGTAATCGCGGCCCCGTGAGTGTTTCCCACACTCCAGCTTGTGGCCATGTCCAAATCAATGCTCCCCAGATATAAAGGTACTGCCTCACCCTGGAGGCACTCGAGTCGATGTTCGTAGACGAAAGCCTCGTGTTGTAGATTAGAGACAAACTCTGTCGTGGTCCCTTTGCCCACAACAACATACTCGTAAGGTGACAGCATGAGCTTGAAGAGGGTTCCAGTGGAGCCACCGGTACCCAAGCGTACACACTGAAAGTTTCTGTTTCTTGAGGGCTCTTCTGGGAGATATTCTTCAATTAGTCTAATGAAGGTTTTTGCATCAATGGAGTGGCGGACGGAGCCCACAGATCCGACGTGTGATGCAATATTTGGACAATCCGGATCAAGAATTGACTGTCTCTTGAGTCCTAACAAACATTTTTGAGTACATGGATTTCGCAACATCAGTTTCCAACTCATCAGTTTCCAGTTCGTTGCTTCCTTGTCATCTTGGGTGGTTGGTGTGGCCAAGGCATCAACTGTCTGGAAGCCAATAGCCCCAGCTTGCGAGTAAGCATTGTCGCTCATCTGGGCAATGTCCGGTGTATTGTTCATCTCAATTCCGTGTGATTCTACATTGGGTCTGTCATCATCAGGTCCGTGGCCGCCTGGGGCGATCTCCAGGGGTATCAGCTGTTGTACTCCAGAGATCTATTCTTATATTAGCACATCGAAGAAGCTTGTGGGTGAATTTCCTTCAGTTTTATACCAACTAAGTTTTTGGGGGCCGAGAATGTAATAGAAAGCTATGCCTTTATTTACGAGTGTGACCACTGATATAAATTGCAAAACGAGAGCAATGTGCAATAATTTGAAGGTGTTTGCAGTTCACAACAACAGAAGCCTTCAGAAAGGTTGTGGGCCCTCCAGCTCGCTAGTCCGATAACATAAATTAATATGCTATACACAATCAAGAGAACAAAGCATGGAGCAAGTTATAATTGAGCGTTGTGTGCTCGCCGAAAACTACCTATGATTTTACAGTACAGTACATAAAACACAAGTATAAAGAGATGAGAGATAGAGACATAGCTATTATACACTCAAGATAGTGCTGCGTGTGCGTTTCAAAACTCAAGTGTTCACACTTACAAGTACGAATACTGATAAGTACGAAAGTCTTATTTCCCAAGGGCCAAGGGCGAGTATTCACGCTATCAAGTGTCCTGTCCATGATAAAGAACTCAATGATATAGGCAAGGCTATCAACTTCTCTGACTAGATGAAAATTCGTCATTTCGGTCTGTACTGCCATCTCCTGATGCTGCGGAACATTATGCCTTGTCTGTGAGTGAAATAAGTCGCCGCCACTGGTTCCGTCGCCGCCGTTGCCGCCATCGGCATCGTTTACTTGAAATATTGATGACTAAACTAGGCTAGTACTAATTAATAACACCTCGTATAGAGCGGTACTTCAGTGTCTGACTAGACTCAATATTCCCCAATTCTAGCGATGCCAGCAATTATTACTCATCGACGAGAAAATATACTCAAGCCAGAGTTAGCTTTTGACACTTTGTTGACAGTGCGCAAGACAGTTACTGCTTACAGTGGTGGATGATGTACGTACGTAAGTACAATTAATCACAATTTAATCCAGGGCGCAATTAATCTCATCTCGAGAACCCCTGTCCAAGATTTGTGCCTTCGCGACAACCCATCAAATCCTGGAATTCTAGACTACCCGCCGATCTAATCCTGTCATCCCAAAGAGGGAATTGTTTATATCCTGACAGCCCAGAATCTCCTCATTTGTCCAACGCCCTGCGCGGATCAGAACCCTCCCGAGTTGAAACGAAACGTGCACAGCCGCGGCGGTGTGGCGCATTCCGGCCTCTCGGACTCGTCGCGATCCGGACAGGGAAGGCCAAACAAAACCGTTGCGGTTGGCTCGCTTGCGCTTGCGCTGGCGGCTGGAGTATTTTTGGACATTGTTTCTCACGTCAGCGGGTGGTGGGCGAATCGGAGATTTACCTTTGGCGTGGCACGGGCTGTTGTATTGGAGATTTGATGTAAAGCGGTGTTGGGCTGTGATGATATGGGATGAGAATAGAGTTGTGTTGTCGCGATGGCCTGGGGCGGAAGGCGCAGTTGACATATATGTGACAGTGCTAAGTGTTACTATATAACTATCCTGCTGAACCGCCGGTATCGTATCTTTTTGTTTCACCATCATCAGCTTCTTCGTCGATTCTCTCAGTCATCTCAGCATTTTTTACTGCTCATCATTTCCTACAATCAATTAATTGACTCCTACTCCTATCTCACCCTACCAACCCACACACCACCCCAAACCGCCAATATGCAACTCACTCCATTCCTCGCCGCAACCATCCTTTCCCTTACTGCCACCACCATCGCCACGCCCATCGCCCAGAGGGACTACTCCACCCTCTCCCTCTCCGCTCAACTCTCACTCGCCGACACCTCTGCGGACCGCATCGCCCTTCTCCCCGACCACTCCTCCTTCGTCTTCAACTTCGACGTTAACCGTGGCAAAGGTGGCCTCGGCGGCGACATCAACCTCGCAAACCGCAAGACATTCCCAGCCCTTGTTGGCACACAGTCTGCGATGGCTGTTGGATTCCTCGGTCCATGTGGATTCAACACTCCCCACGTTCATCTCCGCGGCACCGAGCTCCAGGTCGTCACACAAGGCACGATTCACACAGAGATGATCGTGGAGAACGGCGTCTTCAATACTGCCGGTGACGCCAAGAGCGGGCGCCGCCTGATCAAGAACGACATTGTCGCAAACCAGATGACAGTCTTCTACCAGGGCAGCGTGCACACACAGTTCAATCCCGGGTGCGAGGCCGCTACGTTTGTGGCAAGCTTCAACTCGGAGGACCCGGGTACCGGGCAGGTGGCAGAGGAGCTGTTCGCGCTCAGTGAGGATGTGGTCAGCGCTGCTTTTGGGCAGGCGGTGGATGGGGCGCAGGTTGATGATTTCAAGGGGAAGATTCCTGCGAGTATTGCAAAGGGAGTCGAGCAGTGTTTGACCACTTGTGGAATTGCAAAGAGGAGCGTTAGTGTTTAGGTGATGTATGGTTGTAAAGGATGGTTTTTGCATTGCGATGGTGTTTGGATATAGTATTGCTTGGATAGATAGACTAGTTTGCCAATTGATTATTGTAATATGTTATATGCTATATTCGAGGCCTTCAAACAAGCTTCCAATCTCATGACAATACTTACTCGAATGATAAAAATCTCCTCATGGTCGTTAGTTCATCGTATATTTTGATCCCCACACATTTTGTGTCTACAAATGTAAAGCCTCCCTCCTACTTTTGCTGTTTAGGTCCAAATACGGTGCTTCTCCCAAGGAACAGACTCGATCACCAGCTCTGGCAGCTTCATAGTCATACGTCGCACAGTGCCAATTAGATCTATTATCCCAAATCGCGAGATCGTTCTTGTTCCATTTTACTCGGACTTGCGCATCATGATTCTGTGTGACAATGTTGAATAGATAACCCAGGAGGAGATCTGACTCGTCTTTTGTCACGCCGTTAAGGCGGGTTGTGAACCCTTGATTTACGAACACTGATTTCCACCCCGTAACAGCTGTAAAGAATGAGTCCGGTGATTCTGTTAGAGAAACATCTGGGAAACTTACGGTTCGTACGGATAACAGGATGCTCGGCTTGGAGCTTCGAGCCAAAGTTCAGCGGCGAGCCACGGATGCCATCTCGAAGTGGATTTCCAAGACGCTCTGCTTCATCGAGAAAGAACCTCGCATCGTGGGCTGCCGTCAAGCCCTCTAAGAATGTCTGCATGGCTGGTGACAAGCGGTCGTAGATCTCGTATCCAGAGGCCCAGAGCTGTGGTTTTATTAGTATAGATCTTCGAATTGACATATGTCATGGCATACCGTGTCACCACCTGAGGCAGGTAGGGTGTGAATTTTAAGCATAGCATAATCAGATGACACGGGTTCAAAGGTAATATCCGAATGCCATCCTGCGCTGGCAAAGCGAGATACGTCGCTCAGCTGATGAGTTAATCCGCCGCCCTTTTTTTGCTTCTCGCTGCTAATGACACTGATCTGGTCACCGAGCTCGCTGCCAGCCTCCGTCAAAGGATGGATATGAAGGCCAGATGATTCAGGCTGTAGAATAATTAACACTAGAATGAATCTGGGATCTTTGGAAATACTCACTGCACCTCCAGCTTCGGTAATTCTCAAAACAAGCTCTTTCATCTGTTGCGGGGTGATATCTTGAGCCCGGAAAACGACGACGCCACGTTCTGAGACTGGATATCAAAACTATGTTAGTTAGGATCGCATGTGTATTGATGCAAGGCCGCCTTACTTGTGATAGCCAAGTCATTGATGAGCTCTTGGTCCCCTTCGAGGAAGTCTACAACCTGAACGCCAGTAAACTCTCTGCCAATAACAGGCGTTATATCGGCGTGGTTAAATTTGTCAAGGGAGCCAGAGTTGACCAGAGGCTGAAGGCATCTAGTCTGAGCCTTAGAATTGCCTCCACGAATGCCTGCCGTAATTCCGGCTGGGGCGGTGGCCTGTTGGGAAGGCATTATGACGGAATAGCTTTCTACAAAGAGATCGTTTGGATTAAACGTGGTTTAATTTGTGGGAATATCAAATAATAGATAAGACAACCGTGCTTGATGTGTGACTTTTGCTGTAGTTTGAGGTTTTATAGAGTAGAGCCGCATGGATGGTGATATCAAGGGTCGTTCGTGGGGATATCGACCATATTACGAATCAGCCGCGTCAAATTATAATATTTCCGCGCAACTGCTTCCCCGGTGAAATTTTCGGAGTGTAGAAACATGTTTGAAATAGCTTTCATCACGAAATGGGTTT
Organism: Pseudogymnoascus sp. SDFLT0511; assembly: GCA_030180035.1. NCBI lineage: Eukaryota > Fungi > Ascomycota > Leotiomycetes > Thelebolales > Thelebolaceae > Pseudogymnoascus > Pseudogymnoascus sp. SDFLT0511. The sequence goes on along the minus strand of JASCQD010000008.1, from coordinate 604,166 downwards.
AAATTATCTCCTCATTCATAGCGAGGTGTTGTCGCTGACCGTCTCCGGAGAAATTCTCGGAGTTGAAGCGAATCAGAAATCGCGGCTCGGCCCCAGGGTCCCCGAGTGGCATCCCCTCCGCTTCCCCACCTCTTATCGACCACGCTTTGCACCTTGTACTATCCCAGCGCTCTCGACCAAACTCCATGTCCTTGCAAGGAATGGCAGTATCACGCGATTGTGGACAAACATGGCGTATATACTCATATGCTGACTGTTTTGATACCGAGGTGTGTAGGTTTGTCGACGCGGCGCATCTTTCTACTTTGTATATAGTTTGAACAGATGCCTCCACATTTCATTAACCTATCGCTGACTTTGACATCTAATGGTAAACCTTAAATATTGAGGGGTACTAATATCACATTTTACGTCAATTTCTCGCCACATTTTATCAGATGGAGAAGGATATTGGCATACAGAGGACTATCTCAGACAACGGGGAACCGTATTCGTCTAAGATATCGGCAGTTCGAGTTGGGCGAGAAAATCTTTCAGATGCTCTACCTCCCCATGAGGACTATGAGGGACGCCACAGATTTGATCCCGGGGCCACGTGGACTCCGGCCGAGGAGAAAAGAGTAATCCTGAAAACAGATCTATATCTTTTGTCGTGGATTTGTGTTATGGTATGTGATATTGAAGCTCCAGTGCATCCCCCATGACTAACTAGCTTAGTTCGCCGGACTCCAACTTGATCGTGGAAACCTATCAAATGCAACAGCAGATAATATCCTCGAAGATTTGAATCTCACCAGTGACGATTACAATAATGTAAGTAACTTTTCCCAGCACTTGGTTTGCAAATGCTCATTAAAACATAGGGAACCACTATTCAGCTCCTTGCATTCATGATTTGCGAGTTTCCTGTTCAAATTCTCACCAAGAGATATGGATTTAGGCGCGTCTTACCAACCATGATGGTTCTCTGGAGTTTAGTTTGTAAGGCATTCTGCACCATTATAGGCTTTAACAAACAGCTGACATTCCACAGCATGGGCTCAATCCTGGATGACCAACAGGACATCGTTCTACATTACCAGGGCACTTATTGGCGCATTTGAAGGTGGTTTTATCCCTGGTACTATTCTCTTCGCAACGTATTTCTATACGTCCAAGGAGCTATCTATTCGGCTCGCCGCATTCTGGTCGACTCTTAACGTGGCGAGGGTCATTTCTGCACTCTTGGCAGCTGGAATTCTGGAACTGCGCGGGACCGCTGGCAAACCAGGGTGGTTTTGGCTGTTCCTGATCGAGGGCATCTTAACGTTTGTGATTGGCATTATTGTAAGACATCGCATTCCTATCTCCACCATAAGCTAATTTGTATCAAGAGTTTCTTCTATCTACCTAGTTCACCAACGTCAACATCGGGCGTTATATGGAGGAAGCCATGGTATACTGAACGAGAGGAGACCATAATGATCAATGTAAGTCTGGCGGGATGCAATTGTAACCGTATCTAACATTTGTAGCGCATTTTAAGAGATGATCCAGCAAAGGGTCTCACGGCTCTGAAAGAACCAGCCACGTTTGCGGATATCAAGAGGGCTTGGAGCGACAAATCAATGTGGGGACTCTACTTTGTCGGCCTTGTGGCTTATATTCCGGCAACCCCAGTCCAGGCGTATCTCACACTTACCCTGAAACGCCTCAACTTCACTACGTTTAACGCCAACATGCTCACCGTGCCTTCGGCAGTCATCCAAATTATCACGATGTTGACGCTATCGTACAGCAGCGAGTTCTTCAATGAGAGAACTTTCCATTGTTTTTTCGGCGAATTTTGGATCTTGCCGCTTCTTGCTGCTCTCTTAACGCTTCCTGATGGCGGCAGAGAATGGTCTAGATTCTCACTAATCACGTTAATATCTGGCTGTACGTTTCCCTTGCCCTGTATCCATTTCTCTCTCTAATGTACTTATAGATCCCTACTTTCACCCCATTGTCTCGGCGTGGATCTCAGAAAATACTTTCGATGTCAAAAAACGCGCTATCACTGCTGCGACTTACAACGTCATTGTCCAAGTGGGGTCACTCATCGGTTCTCAGATATATCGAAAATATGACTCGCCGTACTACAAGCAGGGGAACAAAGTTCTCATATCTATTTGCGCCCTTTCATTGTTAACATTCGTTGCACAGAGGCTGTATTTGCAGACTTTAAACAAGAAGAAAGCTGCAATTTGGGATGAGATGACTGTTGAGGAGCGAGCAATTTACCAGGCAGATGCAACATCGAGAGAGGTGGATGGAAACAAGAGACTTGATTTCAGGTTCCAGTATTAAGTAGCTAGGAGGCAAGTTGTTGGAATAGTAATAGCGTTGAGCATAGTTATAATTTTATATATTTGTTTTGACTCAATCACCGATATCTCTAAGCCACGAGCATCAATCCTGCAATTTAGCAAATGTTCTTCGCGGCATTGCCAGTGATGTAAAAGTTGGTGTTTTCACCGCAAGGAGACTCGCGGACACTGGTGTTGTCGACCCTGAGAGTAAGGGAAATGTCCCTGTTGTTCGCAAACTCACTACGGGCTGCGAGACGGACCTCTCCACCTCCGTTGACAGTACCGGCGAGGACTTTGACATTGTAGCAGTTCTCGATGAGGATAGCATTGTTGCCTGTGTTAGAAATATCGACATTTTTGATCTGGGCGCCGCCGGACTCCGAGACGCAGAAGAGGCCACGACCACCGCCGCGCGCGACGAGTTTGTCGATCCAGATGTTGGTGTTGTAGCCGCCATTAAGTTTACCATTCTGGTTTGCGAAGCGGAGGGCTGCGTAGCCGGTGCCAGTAGCGACGTTGTTAGCATCAACGAGGCCGACCCAGGCGTTGGTCACTTTCTGCAACAGCAGGCCACACTCGCCCACGTTACGGGCAATGACCTGGTTGATGTTAAGGCCATCGATATTCCAGGTTTCCACGGCATGGCTGCCAGCGCCAGTCACGTTGATGACGTCCATATTCACATTGTAGTTGGCAGCATTGTCCCGCTCGAAGCGGATGCCCATCCCGCCGCTGAGGTTCATAGTGATCTTTCCGAGCGACAGGTCGCGCGTGCCGTAGAAACGCATGGCGAAGTATGGCGCACCGGTCAGTGTTAGGTAGGGGATCTTGGCGCCCTGAGTATTCAGCGACTCAATGCCGCCACGGCCGGACTTGAAGCCAAGGTTAATAGTGCCGCAGCCCTCGAAGATCTTCCCACTAGGGATGGAAATGGTGTTGGTGCCGATGGAGCCAGATGCGATTACAGAGACGCGCTGGCCGCTGCTGATAGAGTTGAGCGCAGCGTTTATTGCTGCGTAGTAGTCGGAGCCACTGTACACGCTGCTGGTGCCTTTAAGTGCCCTGTAGTTACCCGTTGAGCCCGTTACTGTAGCATGTGGTGTGCCAGAGCCGCACTGGGCATTGACGGCAGAGATCAGTGCCAGCGCTGCCGCAAGAATCGAAAATTGAACCATGATTGCGTCTTCCTTTGAGTTGCGGTTGTGTGAGGACTGTTGCTTAGTTACTCCTTTAGTTCCATGGCGAGAGCAACTTCTTATATACGTCTTTCTCGTCCTGTAAATACATATAGTGCCGTGCTATATTTCAGTGCAACAGGGCCGCAACCCGTGCCGTATACAGTAGCGCTATGTGTTTAACCAGCATTCCCCGCCATCTGCTCAATCTTAATCTAATTCGGGAAATAACACAAACTTGCCGAGGCCATCAACTACTCTAAGTGGTGCAATAGTGTGTCCTCACTGTTCCTGGAATGAAAGCGACGCTGCGAAAGTAAACACAAGACTTATATATTGGACAAACTCTAAGTTTTAAACTTGGCGAAGTTCCTCGGTGCTATTTGCACCGCACCGAATGCGACATAACGACATGAAACCTACTCATCGGAATATAATAACACAGGGATGTTGTGCTATGCTCCAATGAAGTGAAACGGAAGCTATCACGCCGCTCTTGTCACGCACGGTGCGCTCTGTAGATTAAATCGGGCAACCCACCGAAAATAGTTTATCCATGTCTCGGCGACGGATAATTGAAGCTTCGCCAGGATAGGTGGAAAGAGACACTGACTGTCTATACGCGCATTAAAATGAGCGAAGTAATAAAAAGGGTATATTACCACAAACGGAGGAGCGAATTGTTGGCATAGGAAGGTGATTTATTAAGTTACTCCCCTGTCCAAGGCTTCTAAGTAAACAATAAAATAGGCCAATCTAGGCTCCAACAATACCTAGCCAGAGTGGTGCACCACGAATTCTCCATTGGCATAACACTTGTAATCCCATGTCATTTTTCTTTTCTGCAGGAAGGTTTGAAAACATATTTCCGCAATATAAAGTTTTATTTCATAACCGTGTTCTGCAGTGAATTATAGTGTGGTTACATGTCTATACAATTAACCCCCCACACTCTGAGAGATATACGCATCATGCAAGAATTGCCATTCCCTGAGCATTCTGCCCCGCCAGGCAATTTAATCCGAAGTGCTGAATCATCTTAGCGGAGCCGGAGCCGCCTGACACGTCGATCACCGTCACCGCAGCTTCGGCTGTGCCGTTCCCGGGCGACAAGGCGTAGACGAAGTTGCCGGCGGCCCGCAAGTCAATCAGGCCCGGGTCGCCATTGGGGGATAGGTCCAGCTCCGAGAGGATGCTGGCGTCCTGGATATCCATTTCGACAAGCCGGTTGAGGCCGACGTCAGTCACGAATGCCGTGCCTGTGGCCGGTGAGATGGCCACCCAGCATGTGGCAACCTGGCCGTCGACTTCGACTTTCGCGATCGTGGTTGCCTCACTGGTGGCGGGGTCGACGGACAGGATGGCGGCGCCGAAAGCCGCGTCCGTCACAAATATGTTAGACGTGCCGGGAATCACTTCCGAGCCGAAGAGCACGGCAGTTCCTTCGGGAGTACTGCGTGTGTCGACCCTGGCGAGGGTCATGACTGTTGCTCCATCTGCATCTTGCAACTGCTCGACGGCGAAGGCGGACAAAAAGCCCGTCTTGTTGGTGGGTGGGTCACCCTTGACCGTGGTGAGCAATAGGGACTCGTCAGCCGAGAAGAAGGTTTGCGACACCGTGTTTGTGGGTCCGACGGGTGGCGTGGTCTGGTTAAGTTCGAACGGCCTTAGCTTGTCCATGGGAGCAAGTCCATTCTCTGAGAAGTTGCTGCACGAGATTCCAGCCTGGGCACCAGTCGTGCCTACGCACACGAGATTGTTCTTGACCGAAGCGGCGACCGTGTTAGGGAACTCGCCGGGGATCGCGACCGGTTCACCTACAAGCGCAAGCTGGGTTGGGTCGGAGGCCGAGATGGCCAGCATACTAAGGGTGTTGGAGCCGGCGTTGACGGCGAAGATGTGCTACAACATGCTTTTAGCTAGAGGGATATAGAAACTGGAGTCATCAACTTACATCTCCTACTAGAGTCAGGGCCGACTGGCCCACTAACGCATCTGGAGTGGCGGGCTGGTTGTCACTATTGAGAGCGACGGAGCCACAACCTCCCGTCTCCGTCACAGCCCCTTGCGATAGTGTGCCGTCGGCGCCAATAGGTATCGCAACAACTCCGTTGGTTTGATCGTTGGTGAGAAAGTAGATCGCCTTCCCTACCGCAACATCATTTTGTTTGGACGTGCAGGATGGGCGACTGGCAACATCTTGTGCGAATGAGAGGAATGCCAAAAGCAAAAGAGAAAGATAAATCATAATTGTGGGCAATAACTGCGACAGAATATGTTAACAGCTGACTGCAGTCCTGCTGCGAGAATTGAAGACGGAGTAGGATTGCACGAAAGTAAATGGACAGGCCGGCTGCGTCGATGGCCCCTTTCATCCCACCTCAACGGCAGGCGTGGCAGCCATTATATATTGGATGCCAGAACAGATATAAATCCGAAGCAGCGTCTGCTGGAACAGCTCAGTAAGACATATCACAGGGTGCAGTATCACAATTCTCAACTTCATAATTGCCGTCGCCTTTTCTGGAAGACGAGCAATTTTCAAGACAGGCCCATAGTCCATGACTCGTCTCAAGGTGTGCGATATAGTTTCATATTGTTGTGAACAAGCGAATGAGAAGCTTTCGCAAAGCCCACCCAAGCCTCATGGTCGTGATACAGCCCCGTCATGCTTCAGCAGTCTGATCAACTAACGGCGTGGACGCGCGAATCGTGGTTATGGCCAGCAAGAATCTAGATAAACGTGGCTGAATTAGGAAATCCTGATTATGAACACATTGCGCGAGCCATTTGTGGCGTCCCCGACGGGAACCTGTAACAAGGTCAAACAACACCCTTGCGATCAAATGGGTCGTGATTGTGGCTACCGAGGGTCTAACTGAATTAGGGAATTCTGATCATGGAAACATTGTGGAGCATTTGTGGAGTCGTGAGACAATGAAAATCCATGGACGAACTGAACTAATGCATGATGAGATCGCGCTAGAGAAGGTATAGAATTTTTGGGCGGCACTGCCAAGATGACAATGGAAAAGAGTCAACTTTCGCCTGAAAGGTAAACATCCAGTAGTTAACGAGCCTCCGTGTGCTTTTTATGCTTGTTGATTCTTGCTTCATGCTTCTTGCTTAATTAGGATTGCTGACGTTTTGTGTTGACATATGGTGGGATCATCAAGTGTATCAGCTTGGTAGTAACATACCACAGTATCGCACCGCGAAGCGTTCCCGGCGAACCCAGCCAACAGAGAGGAAGAGTGGTGTCGTGTTGAAATCTTCCCGCCATGCCCGATTATCTCTCCAAGGATTCAGGGGCACGGACTTCGTCGTTTGAAGGGATTGGCTAATGACGCCTGCAAATTGGCCATCGCTCAGAAGCTTACCCCCGGTCAGTGCTTTAGAAGGGGTGTTATCAGAATTTCCCCTTTCGGTAGGATCGCACCTGTCAGACCAAGCAGGATATATTCATGTTATGATTAACGATTATAAATAAGTATAACTGAAAAATCGTGACGGAAGAACATTTTTTTAATTCATTGTTCATGCTTGCTTGGAGCTACCAAGATTTTGATTTGAAATGTTGAAGATAAAGAACCTCTGCCGCCACACTGCCTCGCCGTGTCAAGCCTTCGTTCCTGTGCAACTATCTCTAATGGAACAATGGGTCCGATTATACCCTCTTGGTCTCCCGAGCTTCTGGAATCAGTTCTTTAGAATCAGTGTCATCTCTGAAACGGTGGTTAGATCTTTTGACGGTGCCTGTCACAATCCATCCAAGGTATTCGAGCGATGGAGCAGGACAACCCTGAGGGACCAAATGACTACGATGAGACGACGGCCTTGCAGTTTTCCCACCAAGCATCCCTGGAAGTGTGTGTTGCGTGTCTTTGGGCCGCCTGTCTAACGAGACTGTGCCGCCTCCAACCCTTTGGGTCGTCGGATGCGGTACTAGAACGTTTGAAATCCCATCGTCGCGGGGAACGTTGCTGAAGTCGAGGTTCTGGTCAACAACTCAGAAATCATCCCTAAGGAAAATCTATAAGTACAGGCAGATAAACCTACAATCTTATTGTGCCAACTACACACTTTACTTCGTTACATTTCCTCTTGACTCGACTCGAGTATCAAAATCTCCTCTTTAAATCTTTCAGCAACTGGTTGACCAGACCTTTTTACTTCTCGTATAATCTTTTAATATGTTCTCTCCATTCATCGCTGTAGCGCTCCTTGCGCTCCTTGCATCTGCCGGCCTCACCGAGGGTGCCGCCATGGACTTCTCCAGAACCAAGGCCGAACATGGCACAAACCTTGTCTTGAGACAAGCAGGGCAGATTTGCTTGAAGCGCAATACGATTCAGAGCGCCAGCGCTCTCACTGGTCAAGAGGATGGAACAGACGGAATAAAGCCAGGCCAAGCACCCTCAGCGACGTGAGTTCTGCAGACCTAGTGGACGCGTCCATTGCAAATTGCTAATTGCTAATACCGATCTAGAGATGATGCAAACTTTGCCAATTTCTGTTCGGGCCAACAACTCACCAACGGCAAGCAGATCAAGTCTGGTAGTTGCAATGGCATTCCCATGGGCATGATCCCCTCGACAAAGAACATGATTTCCGCGATGATTACGAATCCTCAACCAGGTGACAAGGTCCCCGCCGACACCACCTTCAGCATCACGGTGCAGACGAAACATCTCAAGGCCGGTTTCTTCGTCAACCCGACTACGAACTACTATACTGCTCCGCAAGAACTCGATGACAACGGAGACATCATCGGCCATTGCCACATCACGGTGCAGGACATTGGTAATCTGAAGTCCATCACTCCTCCCGATCCAACCAAACACGCCTTTTTCAAGGGCATCGATGATGATGGGAACGGCAAAGGTCTCCTCAAAGCTGTGGTTGAGGGCGGTCTGCCAGCTGGAGTCTATCGTGTCTGCACAATGATCGCCGCTAGGAACCACCAACCCGTCAACATGCCCGTGGCTCAGCGAGGGGCTCAAGATGACTGCACAAAATTCGAGGTCGTTCGTTCGCGCAAGTTTGGTAACTCTCCATCGCCAAACAAGAAGGACGGTGACGGGAGTCAGAACGAGGATGAAGAAGGGTTCGTTATTTCGATTCCAGAGTGAAGAGCTTCCGCGGCGGCAGAAGTGGGCAACAAGCCTGCCGGTGGGCCACAAAACTCGACTGGCTCTGGTGGCAGATCCGACAGGGAAAATGGGAAGGGTCAAGGAAGGGGAGCTGGCGGCACCAAGAAGTCGAAGTGATCCCGCTCGGTGTAATGACTTGTTAGAAAACCGCGAGCACTGGGCCACAGCCTGAGTTTTTTTATTGCTTCTTGCTTTTAATATTCATGGCTCCTAGCTCGCTCTTCTAGCATACTAAGCCACCAAACATGTTGGGGGTATCCAATACCCTGGCACAGAGACAAAGAATCGGCGGACAAAGTCAGGTAGAATGCATACAAAATGGGGGATTATCCCCACGTCGAGTGGAGAAGTCGCGTCAATTCAAGGAATTTCTCCAATATAATATTCACATGAGTGGCACAATGTGACAAGGCTAATTACAGTGCAATTGTAGCCGGGAGCAAAAATGTGTTCGCAGGACAATATAGAAGCAAAGTGTGTTTGCAAGATTGTATGTAGTCTTCTGTAGTAAATTATATGTAAAGTGACTTAAATTGCAACTTTCTTCATTTTCATTAGGTATTTTCTCATATTCTTTCGAATAATTAAGTATAAAATTGAAATGTTTCTACTATACACTACATGTTGGCGATTTGGCAACTGTTTATGGCGGCATTTGCCCGCTGCTTTACGCGGCCTCTCCGCTCGGTTACCTACGCTAACTCCACGCTAGCATAAATTTGGCTTGCCGCCTTAAGGACAACTACAATCACAATCGCGAAATTGGTTGCCCCCCAAAATGTGAGGGCCGATTTTCCAGGAAAAAATAACAAGGCAAAGTAGCCCACGCAACCTACTTCGTGACCTGCTGTGACAGAAAATGTATATAATCCTGCATCATCCTCCCATCTCGCCCTGACACTCTTTACTCTCTTTACATGTCCTTAAATTACTCGCTCTGTCGTCGGCTCGGTGCTTTCAAACAACCTTGTGGTTTATTTCGCTCTACTGTCTTTACCTTTCACTCTTTCATCATCCACAACTATTCTACAGCCAACACAGCTAAAGAATCAGGTTGTTACAGGCGATATTGCAGATCCAAAGGAATACACGCTTCTTGATTATCGAGAACAACGTCGAGCGCAATCTCCCAGCCTGAACACCATAGCTGTAGATCTCATACACTGCCACCTTCTGCAATATACACTCTCTTTATGGCCAATCTACCCCCGCAACTTCCACGACGCCACGCCCAACGTGTGGGGCTTCACAATGGCCGAGATGGAGTTCCTTCTGCAGTGCCATCAAATGCGGAGGAACAACGGCGACTCTATGAACCGCGGATTAAAAAGAAAAACATGCATCGCCGCAAGCAATTAGCATCTCTACATGCTGGCAATGAGCTGCGCCTAGATTCTGGCTACAATTCCCAGTCTGAAAGTGAATCTGAACCCGTGTCCTACCGGCGAAAGATAGCAGATTTTAGTAAAGCAGGTGTCAACCTATCAAATCACGGTGACGATACAAAGATTATGATAGCGAGGGCAGAGAAGTTTTGGGGGCTGTAAGTCTTCACATTACTGGTTAGCTGTGCGCATGTAGACATCTTTGATAACCCTTGCTTGATAGGTTTTGGGCGAAGTTAAAGGCCGAGAAAGAAGTCGCTCCAGAGGATGAAGATCTCGATTTCGTACTTGGTGATAATCCATCAGAGGCCCTTGCTAAGGGTGAAGCACCCATTTTCAAGGCATACCTCTGCTGGCGATATGAAAACTCCCGCATAACGAAAGAATCCTCCATTATGACATACTGGAAGACTCTGAGCATGTTATATGCACAAGTAGCGCAGAAATATATGACTGACGACATTTTATTTGATATTCGTAACGCAAGTTGCCCCTCTTAGTACTGAGCTGGACGATACTGACTTTGAAACAGTGGATCCCGCAATATCTCGAACTTGATACGTCTGAAAAGGAGAAGTACGCGCTTTTTGTTGATGATCTATGCAATCTACAACATGGCAACTGGGTAAATGATACAGAGTTATATCCCCATGAACGACTCCGGGTACAAGAATCGTTACTCATGGACTTTGGTGGCTGCACAAGCTCGAGGCCTAAAGCTCTTGTTGGGAAGCGTCCCCTGCTCTATTCAGATATCACGTTCCATCTCTTCCCTTCTACGGTTAAAGGGAAACGGCCAATAATCGTCATGACTTTAAGCCTCAAGCATATTAAAAGGTCTGGAGGGAAATCTAAGAAGTAAGTGGTACCTATCTGCAGGAGCCAAGCTGCGTTGCTGATTCAAACAGGAAGAAGTTTACATTCTATGAAGGGGAAGACCTATCATGTTGTGCAGTCAGCTTTATGCTAGCACTTGCTCTTGCCGATAACGCGTTCAGAAACGAATTCAAATCTTTAAGGGATATCTACAATCTAGTTGTCCCTCCAGACGCTGACCGCATAACACTTGAATGGGACGAAGAATGGGCAGAACAACCTATCTTCCGCGACGTCGAGGTCACTGCTAATGGAGTCCGTATTTCTAAGACCAAATCTTTCCAGTATGCGAAGTATCGATATTACTTTGTTCGCCTCGGTCGGGTGATGGGATATGAGAAGGCGCTCGAGCTCTATGGCCTGCGGCGAGGTTCCGGGAAGGAGCTGAATGGTATGATATTAATCCTTTTATCTTTATTCTTCTGCTGGTATTTGTTGTTCTATTCGCTAATATATGCTGTCATAGACGCACTGACCCCTGAAGAACGCAGACATATTATGGGCAATAGTGGGGATGTTTACGAGCGGTACTACATGCCAGACTTCGTCGACAAAGACTGCCAAGGCATCTATCTAGGCACACCACGACGAGACGATCTCATACGACGAGTCGGCCGGCTAGCTCGTCATGGGAGATGCCCTTCATGCCTTACAGATGAGCAGAAGCTTGAGATTAAAAATCATCCAGACATTGTCAAGGCAGCTGCTTTACGTAACACATATGGCCAAGAGATCAAGCTGAAGGGCTACACCACGATCAAGGCGGCTCACGGAACGAAGTTGTTCGAGCAACATAAAGAGGGGCAAGCCAATATAAACAATTTGAGACGCCAATTAAGCGATGCATTACTCGAGAAGACCATCAAAGAATTTCATATAAATGTCCACACTGAGGAGGTCAATCGACAAATGCAGGGTATCTTTCCTGCTGATGCTCTCACCGGCCCTCCGAAGAAGTACGAACTCAAGGAGCGAGCTGCAATTGTCAAAATGCTAGGCATGTCACTCAATGATTTAGATGAGGACCAGGTCATTGAAGTGCGGATCGCTTTCGTCGATAACCTGGCACTGATCTGCAACAGACAAGAATGCCCTCGCAAGTATAAGGGGCCGAAGTTGGAGAAGCAACAGCCGGAACATCTCTCTGATGTCCAGAAACTGTATAAAAACGAGACGATTGTGAGTGTTCAGCAGACTCAAGGACCAGCTTTAACATGTGATCTCTGTAAGTGGGATGAGGAGGCTGGACCAGCAAAGAAGGACAAGGTCTTTGCACGCATTGACATCCTCCGTAAGCATCTAAGAACACAGCATTTTGATTTGATGGCTCCAGATGCAAAAATTCATTGCCGCCGCGACGGATGTAGTGAAGTATTAACTGGTCGAATCAGCTATTTAAATCACACACAACATCGACATGGTTTATATCTTTAATAGTTGAGACTCCAACTGTCTCTTAATTACAATTATATTGTAGAAATTTTGAGTTTGTTATATGATATTGCTGATCTGCGTGGCTATCTCTGATATGTCATTGGTAATGAAGTTCAGACTACTTGTTCACAAAGCTATGCATCGGCCTATGTCACATAATCCTATCTATTAATATGTCATGTTTGCCGTTCAAGTTCATTCGCCTCCTTATACCGGCCTTGCGCCTTATATGTTGCCGTTAAGTTTTCTCCGGCTAATATAGTATTTGGATGTTTATCTCCAAGAATTTCCTGTCGGAGATATAAAACATCAACTTCAAACTTTTCAGCGTCATCATAACGTTGTTGGTCATAGTAGGTGACTGCGAGGTTTGCCATGGCTGCGATAGTATCAGGGTGCTTCTCTCCAAGCACACTCTTCCGTAGACCTAGCACCTGTAATTGGAGCTGTTCTGCCTCGCTAGACCGGCCTTGCTGCTGCCACGTCGATGCGAGGTTTGCCATGGCTAGGATAGTATCAGGGTGCTTCTCTCCGAGCACGCTCTTCCGTAGACCTAGCACCTGTAATTGGAGCTGTTCTGCATCGCTAGACCGGCCTTGCTGCCACCACGTCGATGCGAGGTTTGCCATGGCTCCGATAGTATTAGGGTGCTTCTCTCCGAGCACGCTCTTCCGTAGACCTAGCACCTGTAATTGGAGCTGTTCTGCATCGCTAGACCGGCCTTGCTGCCACCACGTCGATGCGAGGTTTGCCATGGCTGCGATAGTATAAGGGTGCTTCTCTCCGAGCACGCTCTTCTGTAGATCTAGGACCTGTAATTCGAGGTCTTCTGCCTCGCTAGACCGGCCTTGCTGCTGCCACGTCGATGCGAGGTTTGCCATGGCTGCGATAGTATCAGGGTGCTTCTCTCCGAGCACGCTCTTCCGTAGATGCAGCACTTGTAATTCGAGCTGTTCTGCATCGCTAGACCGGCCTTGCTGCCGCCACGTCGATGCGAGGTTTTCCATGGCAAGGATCGTATCAGGGTGCTTCTCTCCAAGTACGCTCTTGTATAGATCCCGCACCTGTAGTTGGAGATCCTCTGCCTCGCTAGACCGGCCTTGCTGCTGCCACGTCGATGCGAGGTTTGCCATGGCTAGGATAGTATAAGGGTGCTTCTCTCCGAGCACGCTCTTCTGTAGATCTAGGACCTGTAATTCGAGGTCTTCTGCCTCGCTAGACCGGCCTTGCTGCCACCACGTCGATGCGAGGTTTGCCATGGCTCCGATAGTATCAGGGTGCTTCTCTCCAAGCACGCTCTTCCGTAGATCCAGCACCTGTAATTGGAGCTTTTCTGCCTCGTTAGACCGACCTTCTTCCCAGTAATAACGTCCTATTTTGTCTAGCAGCCCTGGTGCTAGATCCTCATATCTGTCTGCCTCTTTCCATGAGATCGACTTTAATGCGTGCGGTAGGTATACTCGGCAGGAGCTCCATGTTTCATGTGTACCATCAGGAAATAGATTTAGCATGATTTGTATTGCATTGCATGAGAATTCACTATTGTGCTTGGCTTTAGTAAGCGCCTGACGAGTTGCGAGCTGAACTAGTCGATGTTCCTGGTATGCTGGAGGCGCTGCTTCTGCTGTTATCTGGGCCTGGAGAAACGAGTAATCAACGAGCCGACCGGCGGCCTGTAGAATCTCGTGTTTCTTGAAGCCGTCACCACCGGCAGCACTTAACACCTCGAATGGAAGTCCTTGGTTATCGAGGTATGCGATCGTGTTGAGGATCTTCTCGGCACATTGGCTTTCTTGGGAAATCTGCTTCATGGAAATAATCCATGTCTTCATGACGCTATTTGGCATATCTGACTGACGATGAACATCTGAGAATTCAAAATCAAGAATCTCAGATTGTTCGATCTCCGATTCCTTGAGCACTTCGATATATAACTTGACCGTTGACCGAGTTGATCGAATGTAAGCAGCCGATTGGGAAACAGCAAGTGGCAAATTCTCTAAGAGATTCAACAGCTCAACCTCTTCATCGGATGGCAGCTCGGACTGAGGCCTCCCGCTTCTGCTTTGGAATAACCTCAGAGCCTCTTGGTCCGACATTCCTCTAACCTCTACTCCTCGACTATGGTCTACCAGCCTCCCAAGAATGGAATTATCTCGAGAGGTCCATAAGACTATTCCGTTTTTCCTTGGAACAAATCTTAAGAGCTCTGGATTAGGTGATGGGTCTGTGTTCTGATGGCTGTATACCTTCTTAAATATCTTAACATCATCGACATTATCAAGGATAAGGAGCCAGTTAGGAAGCTCTTCAATCCATTTCTGGACTGCAAGGAGCAGATCTTCACCTTTTAGATCAAGTGAGATACCAGCTTCTTTAGCAATCTCGCTGTAGCTCTGTGAGAAGCTAGCTTCAGTATCTCCACGAACCCAGAATACCGAGCCAGACCTCTTTTGTTGCCAGCAGTAGGTATATTCAAGTGCCATTTGGGTTTTACTATTTGGTTAGCTAAGGAGTGTACACAGGAAGAGATAACTTACCCACATCCGCCTAAACCCCACATAGCTGCTGTCTGATAGGTTGTAGTAAGAGGTAACAATTGATCTAGGCTCTGGAATATCTCGTCACGACCAATGAAATCGGTATTACGAGGAAAAGGAAGGATGGTATATTGTTGCTGTACTTGACATTAATTAGAATGATATATAATAATGATGCTGCTACTAAAATCACATACCAGGTGTATCAGTCACCTCCTGCCTCTCAACAAAGCTTAGAAGAATGCGAGCAAATGCGGCAGCAGTCGCAGCAGCATATGGTTGCCAGATCTTGTTCTTGTGCGAGTCCGCATAGTCACAGATACCTCTGATCACTAGGCATGGAAAGTTGTCCATCAACCCAGCCGCCTCCATCTCAAAGCAAACGACCCCCTCTTTCTTGGCAATTCGGTCTCGAGTAATTCCATGCTTCATCACCTGGTTTGCAGAGGCAATGTTCCCATAGAACACTCTTGGGATAGTGTTCTTACGGGCCTTTCGTTCGATGACTTCCTTGACATCACAATCCTCGCACGTCTCCCCTGCTAGATGGTCATATGCTGACTGGAAGAGTTGATCTTCGTCTGCCCCTTGGTATTCGTAACCGAATTCTTCTACCATGCGAGGGTTATTCGTAGCCATAGTGGTTAGGGCATCCTCTAGAGGAATGCCTTTGTTAATGTCGTGGATCTTCAATGATTGTAGGGCATTGAGGAGTGCGATAGGTGGTTTGTTTAGAGTTCCCGAGTGATAAAACTCGCCTCTCTGTTCCGTCTTTCCATAATCCCATTGAAACACACCGCCATGAGATCCCGTGGGCTGGCTGACAGCGATATCTCCAAGGCGAATATCAGATTTCTTGCTTGGGACACCTCCACCAATACCAACCATGAGGCCAATCTTGATAGGGAAGCTACGTTTCATATTGTTTGCTACAGTCGTCGCAGGTGTATTTCCCATGATTCCAGCCGGGAGACAAGCAATAACAAGGTTGTGGACTCCAATGCGGCCGAAGGAGTAGTCGTTTGGGTCATCTTTCTGAGAAGCTAGCTTAGAATGTGGTTCGTCAAGCATTGCTATCACTGCTGCAGCCTCCGTATGTAGGGCGCAGATGATCCCGATCTGATAGTGTTCTTTCGTATGTGTAGCCATTTTGAAAGAGCGGATGGGTGTAGCCGCCAGCCTGGCCTGCCCAGCCTTGTGGTGATGGAAAAAAGTATATCGCTACAAAGCTGTGATCTGAATAATAAAACTGCGCAAGTCCAGAGGAGTATGGCTCTGGGTAATAAAGATATAATTCGATGCGAGCCTGGCGAATATGATAGAGGGAATGTAAGTAGTTTGAGGCTGACGATTCAAAGCTGAAGTGGGGAGACGTTTAATGTTGTATATCACGTGCTGTTGGGTACCTACGAGCTTTGTATGATTGATACCCGAGACAGAATGCTGAAATAGTTTCCCAGTTATCACTTGATTAGAACGCGGCTATGTGGCGTCACCGTAACCCACACATAGCTCTACATCCTCTCACGCAGAGTAAGATTGATAGACTCATTGAAAGGGAGGGAACCATACGGAGCACCTGGAGCATGAACATACCACGTCGTGAAACGATGGTCGTACGGAGGTACGAAGCTTCCGCAAACGCGAACTTAAAGCACAAATGGATCATTCTCATTGACTGCCTTCTGCGGGGCTGTCGGTAGCCACAAACACCGTCGCATTTATGACCCACTGGCCATAGGCAGTCGTTCTATACCCACAACTGCTGCGGAGTGAAAAAGATCTCTGCCATTGATACAAGGCCAAATGCAAGCAGCATCATGCTATAGGCCGGTCCTCCGTGCATGCTGCAAAGTACGCGAGCCGCCAGACTTACATCAGATGACCATATTATCTATTTAAAATACATCCAAAGAATGATAATCAGCACGTAGCATAATGCCAAGTCAAACAAACTTGGCCGGGATGCCCGCACCGTTGCCGCCGGCCGGCAATACCACACTTTAGCTGCATTATCCATTCGTCCATCTCGTGTGGCTCCACCCACGTAGAGGCGTTTTACCTCGTTGAGAATTCCTACGCATTGTTTAGTTAGAGTGACGCAAACATTTGAATAAAGTTATCTACCTTGCACATTCTCGGGTAGATTTTCATCTTCGGGCAGATTTGCATATTCTTCGAGTGAAGTGATCTTATCTGAATATTATGTCAGTATAAATGATGCTCTAGGAACTCTGCCAAAAAAAAAAAAAAAAAATTACCTAACGCCCGTTGAACGGTTTCCCGATGAATGTCGCCTTTATATTCTGTAAACGAGTATGAGTCATTGCACGACTAAAGCTACAATTGAGCAGGACGCACGATATGCAGTTGGCACGAAAGCTTCAATGCACGTGTAGACCTGAGCTCGGGCTATTAAAGAGTTGTTGGAATTCTCCAAACGTTCTTTGCATAAAGTTATCATGGAAAAGACAAATTCTGGAGAGCCCTAGTTGCTATTAGCCTATAAACATTGTTGTATTTCTAGATGTCATACGAGTTGGGAGTCCCTTATTTCAGCCAAGTTGAGTAAAACTTCGTCGCACAAGCCTCCACCATATGGCTTGAGAGCTTGGAATAACATCCTGCTAATGGGGATTGTATAGGTGGTATCAGAGGTAGTATATGAGAAGAAAAGAAGTGATGGATAAGAATAGAAGAGGTGATGGAGAACTATAGCACTCTCGTCTGGGGGATTCGTGGTCTTATATACCTTTGAGGGACCCCTGTATATTGCTAAAACCTCGTAGTGTCCGCAAATAAATCTGCCTCGGGGAAGACTTCGCCCTTCTCTGGACCCAGCCGCGGGTGCACCGCACAGCCCGTTTCCCATCAATATTGCCACGTAAGCAATGTATATGTTGCATCTGCATCCCGCTGTAACGGAAGACAGTATAGGCTCAGACAAAGAAATAACTTTGGCCAGATTCTCTGACGCCCTGGGAATTAATATGGGATAATATCTCTGCCATCTCGAGCATCAACGGTCTACACTTCGCTTCAGTGTGCAGCTCGTCTTTCAGCTCTACTCAGATCATGCAGTTATACGACAAACTCTTTGGGCTCAAATCAGTCTGCCTTGGCTAGCGAAAATGCAGCGCACGGCGAGCCCCGAGCGCAGCTCAGGCTCCGCATTACCAACCAACGTAACCAAGATCAAGGGGGTTATGCAGCTCTCAGCCTCTCTAGCCGTAGATGCAGCTGTTGACCACTCATGAGCGCAAGAAACGGCCAATCCAAGGGCTTCTGCAGCTCATCAGTCTGATTTTACCCCTGAAATACCATTAGCTCGAGCTCTGGAGAAATGCACTGCCTCAAAGAGAGACAAGACCATGTGATAATTTATCAGCAACTTAGCTCGTCATAGTGGAATCTCTTGGAGAATTTTCAAGCGCGGAGGAAGGGGCGATGAGACTTTATAGCTTGGTTTGATTAAGCAAAGTTGAGCAAAAGTATATATAATATCTTAAACACACACCATATCCAGGAAACACATTGCCAGCACTACGAAGTATTTTTAGTCAAGGATATTTTATAGTTATTCCATTGCTGTATACAGCTTAAGACTCAAGCTTCAGTAGTCTATTGCGTTACACTTACTAGACTTTACAGCTCAAACTCCTCATCCTCGTCCCAGCCTCCTGTCTCCGCATCAGCTTTCCTCATTACCGATTCCACAAGCACACTAACCCCCCTCAGTCCACCCTTTGTCTTTGCTCTTTTAATCTCATCTCTAAAGGTGGCCACTGCTATCTCCCATATGGCCTCGTTTCTGCACCCCATCTCAATTTCAACCTCACGAGTTTTTAACCGCAGCACCAGCTTAATTCTCTCAATATCGTTTGGTGCGCATTTTAGCTTAGCTGCAAAGTCAAGGAGAAACTCTTCGAGAGATTTGGAGTTAAATCGCCCCTCTTCCCAGAAACTCTGGCGTGTCTTGCCGCCGCTGTAAAGCGAAATATGGAATGGGATCGGGACGCGGCCTTTAGGTTTAGTCGTCAGAGCAGATTTGTGCTGTACGTGTGGCGGTGATTGGGATTCAGTTGGCGGTAGTGCTGCTGCGTCTGTATGGAGAGGCACTAGAGGTGATGGAGCAGGGCTGAATTGCTGAGAAAGGGGGTTCTGCTCCGTTTCCAGTACCATAAACCGATCGTGATTATAGGCGATGAGAGTACCACTAGCTGTCTCTCTGCGTTTAATCTGCCGCCGGTCGTTGTGATCTGTCGCACCCACAGACCGAATACGACGTTGAGACGGCTGATAATATTTGGCATTGTTAGCAGCGTATTTATTTTGTTTCCAGAATAGCTGCTTCAACATCTCCACAATCCTGGTGATAATTAGTGCTAAAACACTGACTATTGAAAGTAGAGAATTGCGTACCTTTCGTTGGATTTATTAGGCATCGAGTCTCCTCCTTTCATGATCGGCCTAAATTCCACTTTTTCTGAGGATAAAAAGGCTTTCGCCATAATTTCTAGCTCTTCTTGTTCGGATTTCCAAACCAAAAGCTCAGTTCCAGGGCGCCCGCTACTAGTGGTGTAGGCCGTTCGCCATTCGCGTGAAGACTCACGAAGCTTCTTCTCGGCCTCCGTGCCATAGAAGCCAAGCAAGTTACAGAGATCGCGCGTAGATGGGATCTTGCCTAAGCGAATCGAAGGCGTAACTTTTGGCATGATGAAGTTGTCTCAAGGGGAAATGTTGACTGGAGAAATACAGAATTAACTGGGGAATTCGTACCCTTTTATAGTTGAGTAGTTGTTGCTACACCCCTGAGCAGCTGACGTGGCACATGCAATGCTATTTTGGAGCATGGAGATCTACGTCAAAAAGAATGGCCGACTTAAGGAGCTAGGACGGATCCATCTACACTGCAGATGGAGGCAGATTCATCCGGAGGCAACGTCTCCTTTGATAAGTAGACTGCACATAATGTTCGGACGTAGCAGCATCCGAGGCCAGAATCTGCCGCGTCAGGAGACTCCCAAAGAATGAATTTTCCTATTCATGTGAGGGATTTCACCAAGGCGCAGCTCGTCCTCGGATCATCACTCTGCAAGTATTCCGCAGAGGCATAACAATGGAATCCGTTAGCGGTATGCAGATCTCGGTCTTTTCCTTGTAAATGTCTTTATTTCTCTAATGGCCATGGCTCAAGGATGCACAGCCGAGGGAGCTGGCTGGCTCGTATTTCAAGGCACTCTCAAGTTGAAGCTAGCCCAAACCTGCCGACAAGAACTGCGGAATGTGAAGGGGCTGACGCATGAGCTCCGGCTCGCCTGGTCCTCATTTCTCGGTACGTACGAACGTCGCTCGAGATCTGGCAAGTATCACAAGCTCATTAGAGGTTGGCCTCTAGGATAATTCAGCGGTGAAAGACTAACCGAAGTATAGCCGCCATTGAGCGAGCCCCATTGAAACGGAGCGCGGAGGAAGATGGTGCGGGAATAGAATAAAGAACTACTTTACTACAGGTGATCGAAGCATGGGAACTTTAGTGGTATCGAGAAGGTCTGGTTTCCGAAAGAATGTGCTCCGCTAGCTACCATCACAGCACTGAGCTGTATAATAGAGTTCAGGCGTGGCAGTGAACATCTCAACCCCATATAATATTGTATGATATAAAACTGCACCATATCTAGATATGTATCGCCGGAAATGCGTCGATAATATTTCCTAGTTGCTCTTTTGCTGTATATAGCTCTATGCTCTGCCCACTAGTTGAGCCAGAGTCGAAAGCATCCAAATGTGTTCAAATTAGCGCATCCAGCAGCTGTATATTAACTCAGCTATTTCATTTTTTTTTGACCCCTTACCTGTTGAATCTCGGGCCAAATACGAGCGCAAAAAGCGCCCACAACCCAACGTTTGGCTATAACCAAGTGGTGTTTTCTCTGATCCCAACCCTTGGCTAAAATCAAGTTGTTCTCTCTCTTTAAGTGGGCGACTCAGTCTGAAGCTGGAAAAGGGCGCGTTTTCATCGAATAGTGTAATTTCCGCCCCATACCACTTCGATGACAGAGGTCCAACCTTTAACATATACCCTGTACCTAAGGGATGGTTAAACATCATATTGTTTAGTGCATTAGATTGGGCTCTGCATACAATTTGGTCCTGTCCAGACTGTGAGTTTGAGTGGAGAGTTGGTATCCGTTGAAGCATTAGTGGCGGTTAGATTAGTGGCATTTAAGCAGGAATTATTAGCGCGAGGGTAAACAGCTGAGCTTATAGCCATGCCAGTAGAGACTATAACCAGGTATAATACACACACACAATTTATTTACGCCCGGCGGTTAACCCGATAGGGCAACTATGACTAATCTAACAATACATTTCTGAAGTGAATTCTTGCCTCCTTAAGCCCTTGCGTAAGCTCTTTATAGCTTCTGTCTACTCTATTCTGGCCTCTCTTTACGGATTCTCGTGGGTTAATGGTGTTGGTTGGCTAGCTTGAAGGCTCTTCTCCAAGTGTTCAGCATCCTATCCTCGGCAACTGAAGCGGCGCCTACGGTTGATAGCACGAGGTGATTAGTATAAGGCGGTTGAAAGGAGGTGAAAGTGGTTGTGGTTATTAGCTGTTCCCTTGCCAAGGGTCTGCGTCGAGTCGGCCTGTGGCAATGGCGAAACGTATCGTTGTCCGAACGGCTTTCATATCAGGGGTCCAGTTTTTGTCATCAGACAGTGATTTCCCTCCTAGGTAGAATGAGATATTGCTTCTATGAGTCTCTGTGCATTGGAGCATCTCTTGACGGTGTTCTGTCCATCTTTTGCAACGAAAGAGAAAGTGCTCGACTGTCTCTCTTGCTTCGCCGCAATCGCATTGATCAGACGGTGCAGCTTTGATAAGGACTAAATACGAGTTCAGCCGTGCTATCCCTGTCCTTAGCTGAGCAAGCACTGTGGCTTCCTTCCATGTACACTGGTTATATAACTGTTGTGTGTGTTTGCCTGGTAATGCTGTATCTACTCTCTTGGATAACTTTCCAACCTTGTCCGGCAAGCTACTGGTGGTACCTCGTTTGGCGCGTGCCACGCTGAGTGTTGTCGACCTCGCTCTAGGAACTGGCATCTGTGGCTCTTTGCCTTGTCGTGTGGCTTCTTTGGCTTTCTCTTTAGCACACGTCCAGAGTTCATCATCTTCACCTGATGGCAACCAAACTACTATAATTTTGACGCATTTTCTCTTCAGCTTTGCGATGGACTCGTAGATGCTGCAGATATGTTCCTGGCCAGACTGTTGGCGTGGATTCCTAAGCGTAAGCACGGCTGCTTTGTTCCTCGTCAGAAGCGTGATGCTGTGGTATTTACGCCGCTGTAGCTGTCCAAAGGCGTGGGCCATTGCTGCTAGTTCGCCCACGTATGGGTTCTGTTCTGTCCTTGGGCCTAGAGTGGAGGAAGAGGTTTCAATAGTGGGAGCGTCTCCAACGTGTTTGCGTGTCTTAATTGCGGCTCCAAATCCAACCATGCCATGTCGCGCCGAGCTGCTTACGGCGATGTATGCTGCCCTGTTTGTGTCTGGTTGTCTTATTATTTCTGTATCAACAGTGGTTTGTACTCTCTTCTCCCATGGTGCAAGTGTGAACGGGTTGATGGCTTCCATCTCCTCCATCTCTATATCTTTAAGTGCCTCTGCCACCTGGTAGAGCGGTGAGCGGTGTGTTGGTCTGGATTTTCGTATCCGAGATGTGTTCCTGCGAAGTGGGTTGGTAGCCGGTAACGTGTGGATATATGTCCATAGTTTGATCGCTCTTTTCCAGAGTCTGTCTTGAACGGTAGGAATGGAGGCCTCTGCCTCAGCTACCCTCACAGCTGCTGTCATAAACGTTCCGACTATTGCTTGTGCTCCTATTTTCTGAACCCTGTTGATGGGTATGGCCGGCTTGTATCTACACTTGTGCATCCAGACATTGGAGGCATAGTCGACCACCGAGGCGACTGTGGTTGTAAAGAGTTGTCGTGCTGTGGCTGGTGATAGCCCTTTGAGTCGTTTCAGTTCTAGTACCGCCTCTAGTCCTTTAGAGGCTGCCCTTGCTAGGTGTTCCTTGTACTTAAGCTTGGCGTCCATAATCACCCCGAGAACCTTGATGTGGTCCTTAGGTTGAATAGTTTGTCCCTTGATTGTGAAGGGCTGAGAGTCTGTCTTGTATCCCTTGCGAGTGAAGTGGATGATTGCCGTCTTATCTGCTTCAAAAGTCGCTCCGCTTCTCCTCTCCCATTCTAGAGCAGCATCAATAATTGCTTCTATGCCCTGCCGGTTGCTCTCTGCTGTAGGTCCTGTGACCCAGGCGTTGAAGTCGTCAACAAAGGCTATGGCTCCTCCGTGAGCATTGATCCGCCGCTGTACAAGGTCTGCGTTGAAGAAAAGGAATAGGATAGGGGATAGGGGCGAGCCCTGTGGCAGGCCAGCCTGTGGCAGTCTTCGCGATTCGGAGGCCCGTCCATTGACTTGGATCGAGGCTGTGCGGTCTGAACAGAAAGCTTCCACCCACTGGCAGAGCTCTTCTGGTATACCTCGAGCCTTCATTCTTTGCAGTAGTCTCTCTTTGCACACTCCGTTGTATGCTCCTTTGACATCGAAACTAATCAGACTCACGATCTTGCGACCTCTCCATGCTGCATATATTTCTTCTTGCAGAAGCAGCAGTGCCTGCTCTGCTGATCGTTGCTTACGTGCACCGAAATGGTTGGTTGGAAGAAGGCCGTATGTCTCAACTGCATGAGAGATCCTCTCTGCAACTACAGACTCTAGGATCTTGCCTAGGGTAGCAAGTAGTGAGATTGGTCTCCATGCCTTTGCAATCGTGTAGTCTTCCTTTCCCATTTTCTTAAGGGGAATGATTTTTGCATGTCGCCATTGATTAGGCAGGGCTCCCTCCTTAAGGGAAGTTCGGAATAACTCTAATACGTGGTGTTTAACCGCTGGCCATGTCTCCTTCCACACTATTGCTGGCAGGCCATCTTCTCCCGGTGCTTTCCATGACTTTGCGGCAAAGAGCTGTCGTTCGACTTCCTCTAGAGTGATAGCTGGCATTACTATAGCGGCTCTTTGCGGTTTCGCGCCTTCATCGTCGATGTTATCTGGTAGTGGCGGGAAGAATTTGGTTAGTAGTTCCTCTGCTTGCTCTGTGTGGTCAGCTGTAGTCGTCCCGTCTGACCTGACCAGTTGTGGGACTTTCCCAAAAGCTGATTCGTTGCTAGACTTAAGGTACTTGGCTGCTTGCCAGATGTTGTCGTTGTCCGCCAGAAACTCGTTCCAGTGCTTCTTCTTCTGTTGGCGGATGGCGTCGTGATAGTGCTTAGCCGCGCTCTTCGCTGTCTCCTCTAGGTCTACTACAGTCCTTCCAGCCCGTCGTCTAGCTCGTGCGCAGTTCCTCCAATAGGTGTATATGCGGCGCAGCTGTGTTAGATCGGACGTCCACCATCTTTTTGCATATGGTGATGGCTTGGCCTTGGGTGTTAGTGCATGGACTGCCTCCAAGACTGCAGCCATCAATCTATCTGTCTTCTGCTGCACCGAACCCCCCGATGGGGAGCCTAGCGAGCTTGTTATTCTGGCGTTAATCTCCTTCCATGGGGCGTTCTTTAGGAGCAGCCTTTCTTGGGGTCTTGGTATAGGGACTGAGACGTCGAAAATTGTCTCAATCATACGGTGGTCTGACCCATGTTCTGTTTCATGTGCTGTGCATTTGATGGTTGCGTTCTTTAGCTCCTCTGATACAAGAACCAGGTCAATTGTTGTTTCGTAGTCTCCTCCTCTCCATGTTTTGGTTCCACGGCGAAGGAGACTGCTAAGTGTGAACTCAGTCATCAAGTCGATGATTGGATCGGCTTCTCCCTGTCTCTCCATCGCTACCTCGTCTCCCCCCCACAGTTGGTCATGTCGGTTGAAATCTCCTACCACTGCTACTTCTACCACTATGTTCGACTTTCTTCTCACCTCTAGGATAGTATTTTGCAGGTTGGTACATGTGTCTCTCAAAGCTTGGGGGTCAACCCCAGGTACATAGACCGAGACTACCAGAACCGACCGTTCTGGCAGCTGGATGATTGCTGCTGTCATGTCTGGGGATTGTATTGCCACTTGTTCCGCTTCGACGTCCTTGTTTACCCAGAGCATGCTCCTAATAGGCCATCTGCCTTCTCTACAGATCGAGGGGACCATCTTGATCCATTTATGGTGGCTCATTGGTGTTGTTAGTAACAGGTCCTTAGTTTTCTGGGCCCAGGGCTCCTGGATAGCTAGTACGGTAGCGCCTTGAATTTCTTCGTCATTCATTAGGCTTTCAAGTACAGTGTCTTGTTTCCTAACGTTTAGTTGGATCATGTGGAGTGTTCTACTCATGAGTCGGGTAGAGCTTCCGGCAGTTCCTGCTGAACGATTCATGGGGGCCTCCACACGGTACGCATTTCGCGATACTCTCTATACAGTCATTGTGGTGGTGGCCTTCTTTGGCACATTTTCCGCAGACTCGCGGCTTAGTGCACTGATAAGCTCTATGACTAGTTACTTCCTGGCAGTTGAAACATTGCTTTGGGCGCTCTCTTCGTTCAAATGGCTTGGTGTAGCCCGATTCCCCTCCTGCATAGAAGAAACCTTCCTGAAGGAGGCGTCGTGCGTCCGAAGCCTTGCTGAGGTAGACAACCATGGAGCCATATGCTTTTGCTACCTCTCTGTTGCTGAGCCAGGCTATTTTGGCGACCTGGGTGTCATTTTCTTGCCCGAAAGCCTCAGCAGCTCCAGTGCGGATGTTGCCTGTCTCGTCAAGTACCGCAACCCGGTTGACGCTGTCCACTCTAACGGGGTAGAGGTCGTCTTGGAGGACTCGCGCTCCTTCTACCAGGTTTGTTTCGATGGCTTGCTTTACTTCCTTGTGTTCAGCCTCGTCTCTACAGGCAATTCTAACTCGGTTTGGGTTCTTCCGATCTAGGGTTACTGCTCGACAGCGCCAGTTGATCCGTTCGGTTATATCCCGCATTTCCTTTTCCACGTTTGCCCTAATTGCTCCGGCGGAGACCTTGTCAGCATACTCACTTGCCACTCTGGATGTGTCAACTGTGCAGTATAGGGTGTCGGTCATGGTTGACGGGGTGGTTCCCATAGATGATATAGAGTGTACATTGGCGGGGACGCTGTTCGGCGGCGTTCGTGCCACTTCTGCGTAGGACCGGTGTGGGCTACCTTGCCCTGTGGTGACCGCTGTGATGTTGTCCAGCTGCTCCTTAGCGGCGTGTAGTTCGTCCTTGACTGCTTGACATTCCTCCTTGACAGCTTGAAGTTCCTGTTTGATCAGACCAACTTCTGCTTCCAATGTCTTATTGTGCGCTTCTTGTTTCATCCAGGCTTCGAGGAGGTTTTTGAGTATGCTAGTCTGCTCTTCCATCTGATCTTGCATTGTTATCACTGTCGTCTGTTCATCCCCTCCACGCCTTCCCTTCTTTCTCGTCTGCACATCGTGAATGACCGTAATTTGCTCTGCTGCTCCATTTTGATCATCTGAAGAGAGCAATGCCGCATCAATTGCGCCTCTATTTGCCTCGCTTTGCTGAGCCTTCGCGCTGGGCTTTCGCAGGCGTCGTTTTGGGCGAGCATCGATAGCCTCAATTTCTGACGCGTCGGTATCCACTTCGTGGGGTCGGGACGCGCCGAAGCCTCGGGAACGCGTCTCGCTTGTTGTAGGCATCTGGCCCGGGCCCAAAACACCAACAACACAACAACTAGCAGTAGAATAACAAAATTTGTAGTAAAAATCCCTCCCAGTCGGTCCTCAATCTTCCCCAACTTAGTAATCATCACTACTGATAGGTATAATACAGTAGCACCCGAAACCAGCTTTCCCAAATACTCTCTTATAAAATGTTGTGTCCCACTATTACTAGCGCAACGCCTTACCGCCTTTAGGAAATCGCAGTGCAGGGATAGTGCTCTGATGTACCTTCTCCAGTCCCGCTCCAAGCTCCTACCATCCATTTAGGGTATCACTCGCCGTCGCCTCTACTCTACAGTATAGTGGCTAGCAAAATCGGCTTCCGTCTAAACAAACTGTTAAAAAGTCAGCCGCGCTTGTTACCTATTCTTACTCGCTCTACCAAACTTAACCAAGCGCATACCAGGGTTTCAAAGTTAGTACCCACTCGTCATCGACTGTCTGCTGTGGCACTGTAATCTTTTTGTTGGCAGTATAGTACCGAGCCGCTGGCTGTATCTAGGGGGTACGTGCTTCATAATGGCACCCGTGAAGCCACGGTAAGCCTATTAAGGCTGTGGCTAGTGGGGCAAATCCTTGCGGTGTTCCTGGAATCCCGCGTGGATCAAGCAACTGCTAGTTTATTCTGGTCACGTTTCGGAGTCACGATTTCGAATGATTACTTCTAAGATATATGCTTATAGGGCTAGTTAATTATCAAATAGAATAGTCATTTAATTCGCCACTCGTTATATAAAATAAAAAGCCAGTACTAGGGGTGGGTTCAGGTTCTAAAGATATAAATAGTCAACGTGGGCCTTTGATATGCGATCCTAATAGCTTCAAGACGCCCGACTGTCCCGCTCGACGAGTAGCTTCACGACCGCCTCGTGCCCCCTCACCGCCGCCCACGAAAGCGGCGTCCAACCGTCGTTGTCCTTTGAGTCGGCCACGACGTCGTTTCGCTCGACGAGCAGCCTAACGACCGCCCCGTGCCCGCTCGCCGCCGCCCATAATAGCGGCGTCCGATCGTCGTTGTCCTTCGAGTCAGCCACGACGTCGTCCCGCTCGACGAGCAGCTTCACAACCGCCTCGTGCCCCCTCCCCGCCGCCCTCGAAAGCGGCGTCCGACCGACGTTGTCCTTCGAGTCGGCCACGACGTCGTCCCGCTGGACGAGCAGCTTCACAGCCGCCTCGTGCCCGCTAGACGCCGCTAACGAAAGCGGTGTTAGACCGTCGTTGTCCTTTGAGTCGGCCACGACGTCGTCCCGCTCGACGAGCAGCTTCACGGCCGCCTCGTGCCCGCTAGACGCCGCCAACGAAAGCGGTGTTAGACCGTCGTTGTCCTTTGAGTCGGCCACAACGTCGTTCCGCTCCACGAGCAGCTTCACGACCGCCTTGTGCCCCCTGAGCGCCGCCCTCGAAAGAGGCGTCCAACCGACGTTGTCCTTCGAGTCGGCCACGACGTCCTCCCGCTCGACGAGCAACTTCACGACCGCCTCGTGCCCGCTTGCCGCCGCCCACGAAAGTGGCGTCCAACCGTCGCTGTCCTTCGAGTCAGCCACGACGTCGTCCCGCTCGACGAGCAGCTTCACGACCGCCTCGTGCCCCTTCCCCGCCGCCCATAATAGCGGCGTCCGATCGTCGTTGTCCTTCGAGTCAGCCACGACGTCGTCCCGCTCGACGAGCAGCTTCACAACCGCCTCGTGCCCCCTCCCCGCCGCCCTCGAAAGCGGCGTCCGACCGACGTTGTCCTTCGAGTCGGCCACGACGTCGTCCCGCTGGACGAGCAGTCTCACGACCGCCCTGTACCCATACTCCGCCGCCTGCCACAGCGGGGTCCGACCGTCCTTGTCCTTGGAGTCAGCCACGACGTCGTCCCGCTCGACGAGCAGCTTCACGACCCACTTGCGTCCGCTCTCCGCCGCCTGCCACAGCGGGGTCCGACCGTACTTGTCCTTGGCGTCAGCCGCGACGTCGTCCCGCTCGACTAGCAGCTTCACGACCGCCTCGTGCCCCTTTAGCGCCGCCTGCCACAGCGGCGTCCGACCGTGATTGTCTTTCGAGTCGGCCACGACGTCGTCCCGCTCGACGAGCAGTCTCACGACTGCCTCGTGGCCACGGAGCGCTGCCGTTGACAGCGGGGTTCGACCGTCCTTGTCCTTGTAGTCAGCCTCGACGTCGTTCCGCTCGACGAGCAGCTTCACGACCCCCTCGTATCCCATTACAGCCGCCCGCCACAGCGGCCTGCGATCGTCGTTGTCCTTGGCGTCGGCCTCGACATCGTTCCGCTCAACGAGCAGCCTCACGACCGCCTCGTGCCCCCCGTCCACCGCCAGCCACAGCGGCGTCCAACCGTACTTGTCCTTGGCGTCGGCCTCGACATCGTCCCGCTCGACGAGCAGCTTCACGACCGCCTCGTTCCCGCTAGACGCCGCCCGCCACAGCGGCGTCCTACCGTTTTTGTCCTTGGCGTCGGCCTCGACATCGTCCCGCTCGACGAGCAGCTTCACGACCGCCTCGTTCCTGCTAGACGCCGCCGTCGACAGCGGCGTCCGACCGTCCTTGTCCTTTGAGTCAGCCTCGACGTCGTCCCGCTCGACGAGCAGCCTCACGACCGCCTCGCGGCCCCTGAGTGCCGCCGTCGACAGCGGGGTCCGACCGTCCTTGTCCTTGTAGTCAGCCTCGACGTCGTCCCGCTCGACGAGCAGCTTCACGACCGCCTCGTTCCCGCTAGACGCCGCCCGCCACAGCGGCGTCCTACCGTTTTTGTCCTTGGCGTCGGCCTCGACATCGTCCCGCTCGACGAGCAGCTTCACGACCGCCTCGTTCCTGCTAGACGCCGCCGTCGACAGCGGCGTCCGACCGTCCTTGTCCTTTGAGTCAGCCTCGACGTCGTCCCGCTCGACGAGCAGCCTCACGACCGCCTCGCGGCCCCTGAGTGCCGCCGTCGACAGCGGGGTCCGACCGTCCTTGTCCTTGTAGTCAGCCTCGACGTCGTCCCGCTCGACGAGCAGCTTTACGACTGCCTCTCGTCCCATTAGCGCTGCCTGCCATAGCGGCGTCCGACCGTTTTTGTCCTTGGCGTCAGCCTCGACATCGTCCCGCTCGACGAGCAGCTTCACGACCGCCTCGTTCCCGCTAGACGCCGCCGTCGACAGCGGCGTCCGACCGTCCTTGTCCTTTGAGTCAGCCTCGACGTCGTCCCGCTCGACGAGCAGCTTTACGACTGCCTCTCGTCCCATTAGCGCTGCCCGCCATAGCGGCGTCCGACCGGCGTTATCCTTAGCGTCGGCCTCGACGTCGTCCCGCTCGATGAGAAGCTTCACGACCGCCTCGTGCCCGCTTATCGCCGCCCACGATAGCGGCGTCCTACCTTGCGAGTCTCGCGCATCTCTATACGTACAATTTTTGTTTCCGTCGCCACGCGTAAGCTCTTGTAACAAGTATGCCATTCCGAAGCCTGCCGCAAGGTGTATGCCTGTGACTTCCATTGGTATATGTTGACTGTACCCCGCATAGTTATAGTACGGAACTGACATGACTTGGTTTGAGCATGAGACTTGATTCATGTTGCGGAGAAATAGTAGAGCTAGTTTTTCAATTGTCTGTTGGACTGTAAGGGCATGGTTTCCCCAGTGTCGAGTAGCGTAGTCTAGGAATGGGTTCTGCATAATCCTAAGCCTAAACTCTTTGTCGCTGTAGCAGTGACCAGTGTCGAAAGTGTGGTAGGACAGGTAGGTCAGACATGTTGACGCGATTTCTTCCTGAGCTTTAGGATTCCAAGCTTCTCGCACACGCTCAAAGTATTCTTGGGTAGTGTAGTGAACCAATCGAATGACGTCGCTTTCCTCATCGACGGTAACGAGGCCCGCGCAAACAGAAATCATTTCTTCAATGTCAAGAATATTATCTTTGTCTAGTTCTGACTCGCCTGCCTCAACAGCAAGGGCATGAGAAAGCTCTTTAGTAGTGAGTTGTCTCTCAGCGTAGGTAATCCAAGAAAGCACTCTCTTTGCTCGTGCAGATTCCTCAGGTAATTGACCTTCGATTCTCTCAATCGCCTCATCATACGCTTTGCTTAGTGCTGTCGAGCCTTTAGGGAGGTTTTCAAGAGTGGATCTGATCTCTTTTTTTGTCCCTTTACCCCGTAGCGAATCTAAATGGAGGCGAGCTAGAAGAAACCTTATCCAAAGATAAGCTAAAGTACGTAGTAGGATGGGACAAAACACTCACATGCCGTCTACTGCCTGAACGATCCTGTCCTGTGTTTCTGCCTGTAACTCAGGATCACGCTGCACGCACTTCGGTAGTCGATGTATATGACCTGCAACGAATCGTGTCACATCCGCATCACTTGCTCGGATCTCCAACATTGGGAAACCTTGAAATGATTGCTCAATCTTGGCGACAAAACGGGATGTCGCCATTAAGCTTATGTCGGTCTTAGCCTGCAAGTTTCTGAGTATAGTAAGCAGTTCGCTGCGAGTACCATCGCTGTCTGTGCATTCATCCAGAGCATCGATAATGATATACGCTTTAGTATAGTTGATAAGAACAGAGTTGAGTGCAGTGCGAATCTCATCAAGTGATGGACGAGTCCTCCGGTCAGCATGCCGCTTGTGTAGAATTGCAACTGGTTCTCCATACAATGGACGCTCCTGCACTAGCTGTTTAAGAATGGCAGCTAATAGATCTGTAGCAGTCTGGGTTTCCCGTCTTTTGTAATTGCAGTATACGTAGGCAACACCGACATTGTCACCTTGAAAAGCTTTCCATATATGATCAACCGCGATTGCTGCAATCATTGTCTTTCCAGCTCCGGGAATGCCGGGACAGAATAGGTTCTGCTTCGTTTCTTGAAGCCAGTTGGTGAACTTAGGTGATACAACGAACCATTGGCCTGTCCCTTCCGCTCTTCTGCCGATAAAGTCGGATTGTTGAGCCGGGAAATCGGTCGACGACAGCCAGTCCGTAATAACACGATATTGGTGGCTGTCCTCGCTCTCCTGTAGTGACCTGACCGTACTTGTAATAACAGTAGTGTCGTTCTTAAGTGCTTGAGACAATTTGCTTCTCTGGTCAGTCGTCTTGTTTCTAGCTTGTGTAAATATGCTTACAAATGATCCATCTCAAGTGCGATTTGGGTAAGTGATTTCAGCCGCTCAATTCTCGTTAGTATGTTGCTAACCTCTTCTTTGCTGAATTTCCAGGTGAGCGCAGTACCAATCTTTTTCAATCCACTAGAAGCTGTCGATATAAATTTTGACTGCAACTGCTCAAGTGCGAACCTGTACTGATCAATAGGTCCGTTGGCAGCAGCAAGTGCTTGCACTTCCGTATACCAGCCGCCATCTGATGGCGCTTCATCGAGGCGGTATATTAGGGTTACGAGAAGATTGGAGACGTTTGATATTTCGAGTGCACATTGTTTACGACTCGTGGATGCATCTTTTACATCGTTTAGGTATCCGATGATAACGCCAGTAAGCTGCACAATAGCAATAATGCTCGCAGTGACACTGAGTGGATCCATATTGGATGCCTAAAGATTTTGGGGATAAGGTTACTCGAAGCGGCAAACTAGCTTTAGTAAACGAACTCCGTCGTGAAGGACTTGAAGCTTTCCGTAGATATGTGCTTCACCTTCAGCCTGTTGATGTAACTTTATTGCGTCAAAAAGTGAAGGGCTGAGGCTAAAACTGGGTCTGGGTCTGGGGCTGTGCGATTCGGAAACGCCTGGTACACCCAACGTATGGGACCTCAAAATTTGGGGACTCTATTCGCAGTGGCAGTTCATCCATATATCCAAGGCCAGGTTTCTTGCGATGGGCTTCCAGGAAAGGATTGGTAGACGGTTGCTTAAGCGGCGACGTGAAGTGTTGCGATAGGAGCCAGCCATGCCAGACCACTGCTGCAAGTCGCTACCAACGCGTTACGCCGGCAGGGGTGCCGATCCGCTCCTGCCGCTTCGCGACGGGTATATAGCGTCGCCGGAGACAAGAACCGTTGAATTAACGTTTGGCGGACCGGCTATCATTAAGTGGGGCTAAATATCCCCAAGCTGAGACCGTTCCTGGCA
Organism: Pseudogymnoascus sp. SDFLT0511; assembly: GCA_030180035.1. Taxonomy (NCBI): domain Eukaryota; kingdom Fungi; phylum Ascomycota; class Leotiomycetes; order Thelebolales; family Thelebolaceae; genus Pseudogymnoascus; species Pseudogymnoascus sp. SDFLT0511. The sequence continues at coordinate 571,468 of JASCQD010000008.1, read as the reverse complement.
GGGCTTGGGTCAGTCGCGATGCCAGCCGTTAGCGCCAACGATCGCATGAGCTGCTCACAACTTTAAAGGGAGTGATATAATCATGTGATCCGATCACTAAAGCCTAGGAGAAATTGTGAATTTTGGGCGCGAACCAAATCCTATAAAGTAAGTAGAGCCGTCGGGGGGTACGGCTCTACTTATACTGCGCCCCCTGGCGACTAATCTACGTAGGAAGCCATCTACATTTTTTTCTAGTCCCGTGATTTGATGTCTGATTATGTAAGCCAGTAACACAAAATATAGGCAGAACGCGAGCCTCGGCGGTGGAGATCGGCTTCGGCCATACATCGGCCTGGATTAAATATTTTCCACAGCCTCCAACAGAGAGGTCGCTCACTACTCTGAAGGAAGTGGTATTAATCATGTATATCTGTCACTGTAGCCTGATATTTCTCTTTCCGTTCAAGGTCGAGATTTCTCGAGCCACATGGGCTAAACAGAGTGCATTTTTTTTACAATGCACTGTGTTCGAATGTGTAACTAAGTTACACATTCGAACGAACGCCGTATATCATTGGCCGAATAAGCGAGAGCCAGATCGTGGAAATGCGGTGCTTCACTCTGAAACTCTGGAACCGCATTCTTCAGTCTATCTCTGTGCACGTCAGCCTCATGATATCACGAGCTTGCAATGGTTGATGATATTGATGAACAGGTCGCGGAGCACATCCGCGAGATTTTACGTCTTATGATTGATGTCGAAGGGTAAGACTTTGCGCGAGCTGAATGAGCGTGTGGAACAGACGAGTAAGTTTCGAACTCCTTCTGGAGAAAGTCCCTCATCTCGTACTGATATGACCCAGACCTTTTCTGCAAGTAGTCAGTCACGTAAAGCATCTAGCATAGGCGGTGTAATACTTCGCTTCCGTCAGCCGCCGTTTGGAGGGGCTCTGGTGTTCTCATATGCATGGAGATTTAATTTTATATTTCGAACTGTGACACGACTGCAATGCGCAGCTTTAGCAATCCCAACATTGTCGCACTTACTAACGATCATACAACGAATCATCCGGTGCGATGACTCTGGAGGTTTGGTGCCATTTTAGAGAGCGGTTACCTTTGTGTGATAAGTGGCTTTCATGGGTGCTCTTGTCAGGGACAGGAGCGCGATGATTAAAACGGATGATACCAGAGTCTGGAGCGGGATTGAAGAAGGTACATCGAAGCATTATCCCTGCACGCGCTTTACTGAAGCGGCAAAGACTTGCGCTAGTAATAGTGGGACACAATATTTCATAAGAGTGTGTTTGGGGAAGGCGGTTTCGGGTGCTACTGTACATAACAGCACGAGTAGGGCCTAATTTATCACAAGTGAATAAATATCTCCATTGATTTAGCTACTGTAACTAACGTCTGTCCCTGGGTGGCGGAAAAACCTCCGTGCCGGAAAAAAAGATAGGTACTTTGACTTTAACCATCCCAAATTTTGTACACTTATCAATATCTCTCATATTTCTGCATAAACCATGTTCAGTAGTTACTTCTGAACACCCTAGACCCCTCCGCCTAAAAAAATATGTTTCCGTAGTTGCCCTCACGCCTGATTTGCAGAGGGTCTGCTTTTATAGCGAAACAGACTTCCTCCAGCACAGCTCCACCATTCAGTCTTACTATTCCCAAAACATACAAAGGGGTTGTGCCTGGGCTCTAAGACCTTACAACTATGCGGGAGATCGTTATTAGCCTTGTGGCGGCTGTGCGGAGCAAATTCATTCATAGTCGCCACGGAAATTAATACCTCAAGCCAAGAAGACGACTAACGATGCTCGGTTAGTGTATAACAACACCCACTCTACACTCGCTTATGTCATCATTTAGCAAGGCTGTGTGTGGCTGATGAGGATTGTGGCTGGCGAGACTGAACTGCGCCATGGTCTTGACAGGAGCCGCGAACACTCGCTCAGCAATGCCAGCTTCATCGAGCAACGTACTCAACACGTCTGATCGAATCTACCAAGCAAAGCTTACGGGAGCCACTCAACACCGCCAATATCGTCGATGTCACTGCCGGCTTACCCAGTCCCATCAACTAACTTACTATAATAGCAAGCTTAGTTACGCGATGGCGTAGCTCACGTTTCCTGTTCTAGGGGGTCGCACATGGTAGTCAGATTGATGCCCAAGGACTCGCTGACAAAGACGGACATAACAGTATAAGGTCAACCAATCTATCACAAGACAGATAATTTCAAAGAAGGAATTAATAAGTACGCATAATTAAAAGCAGATTGTATTTCAAAGCAGATGGTATTAGTATATAAGCAATTTTATCGACGTATATAAAGAAGTACTGTCAGGAAGGTGGTCGGTAGGGCTTAAGGTGGGACTAGCTTTGAGAACCTTGCACAGCGCCATTTCTCAGCAGCGCCTCGACGATCTTGTCGTGGCCTCCAGCTGATGCTGCATGGAGCGCGTTGCCGAAATGTCCGCCTTGCGCGTTGACGTTGGCGCCCTTGCTCAGCAGCACGTCGACGATCTTGTCGTGGCCTCCAGCTGATGCCGCATGGAGCGCGTTGCCGAAATGTCCGCCTTGCGCGTTGACGTTGGCGCCCTTGCTCAGCAGCACGTCGACGATCTTGTCGTGGCCTCCAGCTGATGCCGCATGGAGCGCGTTGCCGAAATGGCCGCCTTGCGCGTTAACGTCGGCGCCCTTGCTCAGCAGCACATCGACGATCTTGTCGTGGCCTTCGTATGATGCCGCCTGGAGCGCGTTGCCGAAGCGTCGTTCTTGTGCGTTGACGTCAGCGCCCTTGCTCAGCAGCACCTCGACGATCTTGACGTGGCCTTCGTATGATGCCGCCTGGAGCGCGTTGCTGTAGAATCCTTCGTGCGCGTTGACGTCAGCGCCCTTGCTCAGCAGCACCTCGACGATCTTGTCGTGGCCTCCAGCCGATGCCGCATGGAGCGTGTCGCTGTAGAATCCTTCTTCCGCGTTGACGTCGGCGCCCTTGCTCAGCAGCACCTCGACCATCTTGTGCTGGCCTCCAGCCGATGCCGCATAGAGCACGTTGCTGTAGAATCCTCCTTGCGCGTTGACGTCGGCGCCCTTGCTCAGCAGCACCTCGACGATCTTGTCGTGGCCTCCAGCCGATGCCGCATGGAGCGCGTTGCAGAAATGTCCGCCTTGCGCGTTGACGTCGGCGCCCTTGCTCAGCAGCACATCGACGATCTTGTCGTGGCCTTCGTATGATGCCGCCTGGAGCGCGTTGCCGAAGCGTCCTTCTTGCGCGTTGACGTCGGCACCTTCCTCAACTAATCGGCTGGTGGTATCAGCTAGACCACCAAGTGAAGTATAGTACAGTGGATTACGACATGAGTCCAATTCTCTTTTGAAGCTAGGCGTACGCCATGGTTTGTCTGGGTCGTACAGGCGAAGCCAATTCAAGTAAGCACCGTCTCCTGTAGAGAGCAACTTCATGGCTAAATAACTCAGCTGATTATCGTTCTCTTCTCCGTTACGGGTATGGATGACCCAGTGCTCAGCTGAGTATTTAGCTAGTGTATAGGCCTGTTGAAGAGATCTAGCAGATTCGAAACGATCAAACGATCCCTTTTCATATTGGAGAAGGTAACCAATAGACCCCTTTGCGATATAACCATGGCAGGCAGCTGGTTGCATACTATATCGCGCTACACGGCTTTGACAGATGCGGGTGGAGACAAGGTATTCTTTAATGGAGTAATGGGCCAATGTGACAGTCTGTGACGTTGTACGCAAGCTGTGATTCGGTTCACTTGAAGACCCTTCTGTCATGACCACAAGACTGGCGCAAATACCCAGAACTGCCATCGGGTCTTCAAGAACCTCATCCCGATTAAAGGCGGTCTCTCGCTCCACGTCAATAGCGACTACCTCAGCGAGCTCTTCCACTGATAGCGGCCTGGATGAAAAGGACAGCCACTGAAGAATACGCAAGGCATACTCAGAATCCTCCTCACTGATTGTACACAGGATTCTTTCGTACGTCTCATCCAATGTTGTTGGCAGTGCTTTTAGGGCCTTTCGAAGCGCTAACCGAGTGCGACACTTCCCTAATGTGTCCATCTGGCAGACAGCCCACCGGAACCTTCTAAGTGTCAGTATGGCATACTTGCAGTAAGACGTGAGACGCCTACATTCCATGAGAGCCTTCCATAAGGGTAGTCTCAATCTCTCGCCTAATCTCAGCATCTTTTTGCCATATCTTTAATCCTTTGTCGACGGACAACCTCTGGCGAACGTATGTTTGGATATCCTTGTCTACTACTTGGTTTTGGAGGCAGATGATATACTCTCTATTTACGATTGCCTCAAGTGAGCTCTCAATGTCAGGCTCTTTCCGACTTGCAACCAGGACATGCATTTCATCAACCTGCCATCCGGCTATCTGCTCGAGGGTTTTGATCAGCTCAGCTCGGTCCGCGCACTCATCTAATGCGTCTAGAATTAGATACGACTGTGGAAACTCTCGAAGCATCTGCTGTAGAACATTCATTAGTGCATCGAGGGAAGGTTGTCGGTTTCCCTTATCCGAGGATGAGTATAGTGCCTCAAAGGCCAACGGTATTTCGATACATTGTTCCGAAAGCTGAGAGATCAGCGACCGTACCATAAGCTCGGGCTTCTGCTTATCTGCTTCGGTGAAGTCGAAGTAGAAGTACGCAACTACTTTACCAGGATCGTTAGCACAGTAAAGGAGAACGTCCTGAATGACTGTCGAGCTAAGAATAGTTTTGCCGCATCCAGGGATGCCATACAGCCAGATAAAGGATGACGCAACTCTCTTCCACTTGGAGTATATTTCACCCTCCAAAAGCCAAAGACCAGTGTTAGATTGACGGAGTTTGAGTGCTTTTTGATAATTGATCAACGGATCGGGTGAAGAAAGCCATCGACGAATTTCAATAAGTTTTGTATCTATGACTACCCGTTAGCTATAAGGCCTAATTAATCCTGCAGATGCACACCTTTCATCGGCTGTAACGTCGAAGACATAGCGGCGTGGTAGAATGTAAGGGTTCCGATATAACCGCTCAGAGTCTTCACAATGCTTTCAACCTTGCTATCCTGCTTTATGCTCCATAGCGCTTTTGTAGTCTTCTTGAGTCGAGAGTCACTTGCGACTGGTAGGGTTTCGGCGAGCAGATCATCGAGCGCTTCAATCTGAATCTTGCAACCTTGGACGGCAGGCAGCAGCGCAGCCTTTGCTGATTCTTCGATAGAGCCATGGTCGATTTTGTCTTTGGTTGTTTTGAGCGTCTCCTGCAGGACTGGCAGCTCGGCTTTGATGTGTCGAAAGGCCTTTGGAATCTCCCCGAAGCTGGATTGGAAGTCGTTGAGACGTGCTAGGACTTTCGTGCTAAAGTCGACGAGCTGGACGATGTTGGCGATAATGCCGACTACCGTGAGAGGATCAGCCATGGAAGATGTATTGCCTATGGGTCAGTATTATAAATATAACCTGACCGATACAACAGAAGTTGCTGTGAAGGGAATTCATGGTTGAAATGCCAGAGCCTCGCGGCGCTTGACAACAAATGAATTACCCAGTTGGATGTTTCCAGCACAGCCCAACCTGAACGCCGGAAATAGTCTTGCTCCCTAAGAAAAGACACAAGGCAAAACCACAGCATACTGTCTTTATTATCCAAGCCATCTTGATAGATAGGTTGTATATAACACTGTACATGATTCTGGACCATTGACTGAAATTTACAATTTACGAATTGGAACCAAACTCGTAGAATGTTTTACACCATCCTCAGGCAGAAAGGGTCTTGTATCACATGACGGGTATAAGGCAGATGACACTCAATGCAACACAACTGTATGTCAGGGCCATGGCGCCGTTCAGCCTCGCCAGCCACGATCCTCAGCCACACATAGCCCTGCCAAATGATGACATAAGCGAGTTTACATCGTCAGACGTGGGGGTTCGTTATACGTGGGTGCTAGCCTGCGGCTCACACGAAGCCTTCGAAATTGATTAGAGTAGTGGAATTTCAATTGAGAAACGTTAGAGTAAGCAGTTCGTAGGTGTAAGGTAGATGAAATCGACAAAGTTTCAGGTGTGGCGCACGGACAGCGGCAACCCATCCAGACTAGCAGGCGACACTCGGAAACAGCGAGGCGTCAGAAACGGCGAGGCAAGCCACCAGCTTACAAGCCACCAGCTTACGAGAGGTATTACTAACCAAAACGATTAATTTTCGGAACAACGAAAGGCCGAAAGCACCGCGCTCTCTTCTCTTCGAAGAACCTTCTTATTTTAGTTTCACTAACGTGGGTGCTCGCCTCCGGCTCACACGAAGCCTTCGAAATACATTAGAGTATTTGAGTATTGGAATTTAATTAGGAAACGTTAGAACGAGCGGTTGGTGGGTGTTGAGTGGATGAAATCGACATAGTTTCAGGCATACCGCACGGCCACACCCAAGCGAGCACGTGACAACAGAGAAACAGCAGGTAAGATTAAGTTCACTGTGAACAGTGAAAAGGATGGTCTATAGGAAGAAACGGCTTATATATAAATACATGTATGGAGGAGACGTAAGGTTGTTATCACGAGGCAGATATGGAACGCGGAATGAAGCGAAGAGTAATACCCAAGGTTAAGAAAGCCGTGTCACAACGCCACAGGGTTCCATTGCTCACATTAAGGATCAGGCGAACTCTCCCAGAGACTAATTGTCTGCTGCTCTAAAGCCTCAAGTCGGGACAGTTCAACTTGGAGATGCGGATGAGGGGAAAATGAAACGTCTTCCAGTGTGACCGGTTCTCGCAACCAGACCCCCGACAGGGTCTTGACCCTGCCCAGCTGGACATTGATCGAGGTCCACTTACCATGCTGGTCGACGCCGCGCTGCTTACCAAAGAGGAGATCCAGAATGAGGCTGGTGAACGTACTACCTTGGCTCTTGTAATCGGTGAAGGCGAATCCAAGCGTCAATGGAACCTGATGTCGGTAAAAGAACAGACCTGGCATACTAGGGATCTGACCTCTCATCTGTATCGGGAAGACGGGAACTAGACCGTCAGGAACATTAGAAAACGATAGGCTGTGGTCATGTGAAGGTCGAATAAGGACGCAGAGCAGAGGAATCGTACACAGGACAAACAGGTCGTCAAGTTCCATCCATGAAGCTGTCAATATAGTTAGCAAGTGAAGCCCACAAGAATAACCTCCGTCTGTATACCTTGCACGCTAGCATCTAAGACGACTTCCTCGGCGGTGCCTCTCATGCCATTGACCAGGCCAGCATACGTGTTTGTGTTCTGTTGGAGCATAATAGGCATACCTTTTGTAAAGGCAAAGAAGCCTGGGCCTTTCAGATACCCTTCCTCACCAACCTGGTAGATCGTCCGGAGCAGGGCAAGATAGTCCAGATTTGTCCCGGTAGGTGCGTCGTGCCTGGCGGGAAAGAGGTAGATCTTCTGTCCTCGTGCTTTGGCAAATGCTCGGAGATGTACAAGGTTAGCTTGCTCCCGGGCGCGATTGAGTCGTATAATGGCCCTCTCAGGCGGAGTCTCACCATTAGCGATCCTGTTCTCGGTAGTACACGAATTGAGAGTAGCAACGTCGTCCGCTGTCAGAGTAGCCGACCGCGCTCTCTGCAGGAGATCCTGGAACACCAGATCTTCCGCCTGACGCATCTGCTCCGTGAGGAATACCACGCGAGTAAAATGGCCCCAGACAGATCTCCCTAACTGCAAGACCGCGATATCGTTAATAGTCTGGCTCCATATAGCATGACCACGGACTGGCCTAAACTGGTTGAAGTCCCCAAGAAGTATGACGATAGGCAACCCACCAAAAACCGTGTCGGACGCTCGATTCAGATCCCAAATAGCATTACACCGTTCGCTGATCTGGACCAGGTCCTCGAGGCTAACCATACTAATCTCGTCGAGGATGAAGATCTTCTTATGAGAGAGCCTTGACCTCGTTGCTTGACGTACGGGCTGGCTTGCATTCTTGCCATACCCGAGGGCAGAATGGTAAGTAGCGCCGCCGATATTCGCAGCAGCCGCACCGGTCGAGGCAGTGAGTAGAACGTCATCATGCTTCTGGATTATGGAGAGGCCGAACATAAGAGCCTTGATGAGGTGAGTCTTGCCTACCCCACCAATGCCGCCAAGGTAGAGTAAGAACTGATCACGAACAGACCTGATCTGAAGAGGGTGTAGGACGCGGAGGACTAGAGCTCTGATAATTACCCGCTGCTTCTGGTTCAACGGGTACTGGCTGATGATCATGGACAGCAGATTGTCGACAGACGGGTCGGCTTGGAATGAAGCCTGCAGATATTGCAAAGACGCCATAGATTGCGTGCTATAGCCAAGAACTGGAACGAGAGCCGCTTCCGGCGGCCCTGGATCGAACCGAGAAGAGATGTTGGCAGCGTCGTCATCGCCGTTGTGATCTGACCGGTCTTGGTCTTTAAAGGCTTTCAACTCTCTGGACCAAGTCTTGACTAGAGCAGCAGGGGTGAAATGGGCACCGAGCAATTGAGGGTTGCGAGAAAATCGTAACGTAGAGAGACCGTCAGTGGTAACACCAGGGAAAGCCAAAGCAGCGTGGAGCAGATTGCTTTCCGTCGGCCGAAGCGTAGCAAAGTCTATATCCACATTGGCCTCCTCGTCCTCATTGCAGACCTCATGGTCTACAGCTTCTAGGTAGTCATCGAACTCAATACCACGCTCCTTCCTATCCTGATCAGCAGCTTCCTTGCTCCGCCGGAGGAGCACGACGTTCTCTGATACCTGGACCAGGTAAGGAGGGAGAATGGGGAGGAAGAATTTCCACAGCCACGTATTTTTGTACGGTGAAGCACGGAGAGATTCGAGATGGTCGCCGTGGAGATCGTGAAGCCTATCCCATGGATAGAATAGGCCGAGGAGAACCTCATGTATCTCGTCTTCAGTCCATAGCGTAGTATCCAGAACATCAGTGTCCTTGTCCGACATAGAAGTAAAACTGCCACATAGAGAGGGAGTCTTTAATGACTTTAGGGAGCTGACGGAGACCTGGATATGAGTCATGTGTAGTGGGTGAGAAGGATCGAATGGAAAGAGAAACGCTCGATTCTTAGCACCTTTAAACGTCTGCATGAAGATCTGGGAGGCATATTCGTAGAAACAGAGGTGAGCAAGCTTGGCGCCTCGGTGTTCGTAGTTCTCATATATCGACGTGCGGCGAGTACGGCCGTCAAAGTTCACGTACTGATCTGCGGATTCCGCAACGTCCTCATCGGTAGACTGGTCAAGTATGTTGTTCAGAACCCTCCGGATGTTCGTCTTGACCCAGTAAAAGTTGATCGTCACAGACTTGTCGCTCTTTGGAATGTACGCAGACGGTTGTCCAAGTAGGAAGTGAGCCACTGCGGGAGCGCCGACCTCCACGTCTCTTGTGAAGCGATTGTAGGCCTTGAGCGCGAACTTTGACATATCAAGCGGTTCTGGCGCTGGCAAGTCACTACTCTCAGCAGCGGCTGTTTCAGCCGTCTCTTGGGCCTTCTTCAGCACGGCCGCAGCGAGTACAAGCTGACCGCGATCCACCTGAGCTTTGGTCGCATAGTTCGTCATATAGTAGATGGCAGAAAGGACCTTGGGAGACGAAGGGGTGAAACTGATGTCGTGGTTACACCGTATAGCAGATGCAATAACAGGGTTGTACTTGTTTAAGTATTGGTGATTCCTCTCCATGCGGATATATCCCTCTTCTGTGACCATAGACTCTGGAACAAGCGATTTTGGAAATAAGAACCGACAAATCTGTAAGAGTAACTGCCTAGGAACTTCGGAACACGGTAAAGTCTCGCCGATGTCTGTCGCCATCCCTTCACACTGGACAGCCCGAACAGGATCTGCCCTGATAAGTGGTCGTCGAGTGTTCTGATATTTGGTACAAGTCTTGCTATGAGTATGCATCTGGTTCTGGGCCGCTACATTGTTCGAGTCGATATCAAGAGCCTCTTGAAACTCAGACGGAGTCATATCATCCAGTATAGTGAAAACAGAAGTGCCAGGAGTCTCTGATATAAACTTTTGACCGAGAGTGAGATCTACCGTCTCCCTGATTATCGAGCGGATATAATGGAGTATCCGGTCCTTGAATTCAGGCTCCGAAAGTAGCCTCTGATACAGATTCGCGGCGCCAAAGTTGCCAGCGAGCCAGGCAAATCCGTGGAGGTGTAACATCATCCGCGTTGTCGACTCGACTATCCCAAAATGAGAACTTACCGTGCCGAAGATCCCAGGCTCCTTGGAAAGCGTCTTAAAGAAGCAGGCAAAGAACGAGGTGATAACGACGTGGAAGAACTGAGAGACGAGACTCGGGTTCTTAATCGTCAATTGTAAGAGTTTCGACTTGATACCCGGCTCGTCTAGTAAGATCTCTTCCCCGGCAAGTTTAACCACGAAGATATTACCAATATCCTTTGGATTAAGCGTAAACCAAATAAGTGGGAGCCCAAGACGGGCGACCTTGCCGAATATCAGGTTTCTGAACCTCATCTTCTCCCCAAACGACTCTGGATTGAACGACGAGATGATCCTCATATTGGTAATCAGACTGTGGATAGAAGGGTTCGAGATCTTCTTCCCGTCGGTAAATTCCTGCGCCGCACGTTGGAGATCATCTGCTGATAGCCTGGAAAGTTCCTGAGTAGCTTTGGCCCAATAGCCATTCTTGACCTGGACGTGATTCCCGAAAGAAGCTTGCCGTATCAAGATTAAGTCGTATAAATAAAACATAAACGTGTGGTGTTGAGAGAAACTGTAACTATTAGAGCGATGCAATAGTCAGGAGTGGACACCCACAGCAAGGAATGGTGAAGCATGGTATATCTCGCAAAGGCCTTGAGAGATATCTCCTCTGGACGGTTGCCATTCGCATCGCCAAGATGGCCGCCTATACCAAACGGAAAGAGAGTAGGGAACGCTGCCGTGAAGTAGTCTGGGTCGGTAAAGGCACTCATAGCGGGTAAGTGCTGTGTCGTCGTGTAAGATATATGCGGCAGGCGAGAGCTATCGTTTGGTGCGCTCTCCTCGTCATCCCGGACATCAACAGCATCGTCTCCCACTAGCTCGGAACGGTCAGGATCCTGCTCCTGGAGAATGGCCTGGAGGGTTGCCAAAGTAGCCGGGGTGGAGTGGAGATCCTGACCATGAAGGTCGGAGAAGAAGGACCGGCTGAGAATGCTGCCAGGCTCGGCATCCTCCACCTCCGCATCTAGCTCGTTCTCAAAAAGCCCATCCTGTAGCGATGTGGCATAGCCTTCCCGTTCGTCCTCTACCTGAGTATCTGTAGAGCCTGGCTCAGAACCTAATGTAATAAATGCGTCTCTAATCTCCTGAGGAATGTGGTGATCAGGCCAAGAGTCCAAAACAGAGTAGTCGACGACCACTGACTTGTAGCCGGGGTTGTTAGCACACAGCCATAGCAAGGCATTCACGACCTTTGCCTTATCGACGGAGCAAAACCGCGCAAGGTTCTCTTCTGACGGCGGGGTCCCGCGGTCCCAGCTGACAGTAATCGTTGTATGATCTCGCAGCCTTGCTGCTGGTAAGATCTTCAGAAGCTCACTCGGATCCTGTCTCACGGCGACAGAGTGACCGCGACTTCCCCTATAACTGATCCCCGCCTTAGCACCCGAAGTGAGTTTTAAGAAGATGCCAATAACATGAGCCCGTGCTATGAAAGCCTCTTCGACAGTATTGAGATTCTTTAGAGCCTCTGGGTAATCTTGACAGAACAGGCAGTTGACAAAGTTACCAGCCGAAAGCGGAGGGATGGCCCGTTTGGCAATCACCGAGTTACAGGTCGTACACAGGCTGACCATATCGTCTTTGACGGCGCAACAGTCAGGGGCCGTCTTCGTTCTCTGGAGGAAGTACTGTAGGTCGTCGGCTTGAAGGCTAATGCTCAACATTTCGTCTTCCTGGAACAGGCCCCCACAAAGCCCACATGGCAGACGTCTCGAGGCATCTGAGATCGCCCTCTGGTAATCCCTCATACACGTCATCTGGGTATCGGACGTGATCCCCTCCGGAAAATCGGCCGAAGCCTGCTTCATATACTGGAACTCCTCATCTAGGAAAGATGGAAGGACACCATCGAAGGCAACAATACGTCCGTCTGTGAGTGACTTCTGCTGGGCCTTCTGAGCGTCAAGGGCAGTTTTATGACGCTGAATAGCCCGTCTACCAGCCTCATCCCGCCTTTTCTTATCCTCACGCCGTTGTTCGTCCTGTATAGCTCTTTTACCGTCTCTCTCATCCACAGCAACTTTCGTAAGCCTCGGGCGGCCCCGTTTAGCAGACGATTCTGGATTAGACAGGAGCTCATCCTGATCCAGCCCGTTCTCGAAATGTAATCGATGCCGTCGATCGTGAGATGCTTGCCCCTGCTCCTTTGGAAGTCGCTCTCTCTCTATAAGCCTTCCTAGCCTGCGCTCCTCGGCCTCCTGGGCCTTCTTCGCCTTAGTAGTAGCCTCATGGCGTATAAGAGCCTGCATACAAGCCTCATCTCGCGCCTGTCGCTCTAGGCGGTGTTGCTGGTCTTTCTGATCTCGGAGTAGCTGCTTCCTCTCCCGCTCTGCCTCTCTCGTCAGCCTATGCTCTTCAAATAGCCTATGGTCCTCCGCCACTCGAGCTTTCCTAGCCTCTGTAATAGCCCTCCTACGTAATAACTCCTGTGCGTCCTCCTCGTCTCGTCTCTGCTGCTCCATCCGGCGCTGCTGATCCTTTTGGTAACGTAAGGCCTGCTTCTGCTCCGCCTCTCTGAGCTTAGCCAGCCTACGTTCCTCTGCCTTCCGTGCCCCCTCTGCTTTGACAGCAGCCTCATGACGTTCAAGTGCCCGTAAACAAGATTGATCCCGGGCCTCCCTCTCCCTACGACGCTGGTCGTCTTGCTGACGAGCAAGCAGTTGACCCTGCTCCCTCGAAGCTCGGTCGCGAGCCTCTCTCTGTCTAATCTTCACCAAATCACGAGCCTCCTTCTCTCTAATCTTCACCAACCGACGCTCCTCTTTCCCCTGCTCCTTCTCCCTAATCCTCGCTAGCCTCCGCTCCACGGCCTTTTGGTGGAAGAGGGCTTGCATAGCAAGCCCATCCCATTCCAGCTTATCCTCACGAAGCTGTTCTTCTTGAAGACCAGCAAGCGCCGGTCCCTCTCGGAACACATCCTCTGTGTCATCTGCAACACTTGCTTTATGATCCAAGAGACTCTGCAGATTAGTTTCCTCCTGATCTAACCTATCCTCACGACGATGCTCCTCTCGTCGGCGATTAAGTATGAGTCCATCCTCTGTGCTCACCGCCACACGAAGACGCTGGCGCCTTATAGACTCTGCCTCTCGAGCTCGTTCTTGGATACGAAGTTGATCAGCTCGCCTGCGCTCCTCGGCCGCAAGCTCAAGGGCTCGAATCTTTGCGCGTTGTTGTTCGATCCTCACACTTAACTCGTCCTTACCCTGCCCCTTAGCATCTAGGGCTAGTCTGCCTCGCAGGTTAGTAAGTAGAGAACCGGAAGGAGTAAGTAAAGCAGGAGGAGACATTATCGAGACAACCGTAAGTATACAGTAAGTATAAGAATACTGACCATGACAAAGAATATAAAATCGCAGAATAAAAAGGGTCTCTAGCAGTGAAATAAAGAATAGTATAGGATAGTGCCCTAGGTGGTGATACAAGGGTCGAGACAAAGCTGCAACCAAGCCGAAACGCCTTGTATAAAAAGGAATATCAAGATCCGTCAAACCGGACAAGGATAACACGTGAGGAGAAACGTATAAGGAGAACACGGCGCGGAAAAACGTTTTAGGAGAATACCGAAACAGGTTGAGAGAAACGCCCGGACAGGAATTTAGTCAAGGGAACTTGCACGGACCACAATTTTTGGATTAACGTTTTGCCGAAGCCCGCGCTCTCTCTTCTTGTCGAAGAACCTTCTCTCTGAGCTTATCAGCTCATTTCGAAGGCAATTTCGAAGGCATTTTAGCTTCCGCTAAAATTTCAAAGGCAATCTCCGTGGCGACCATGCATGAACTTGCTCCGCACAGCCGCAACAAGGCTGATGACGATCTCCTGGACAGTTGTAAGACTCAGTCATTTACTAGAGCAGAATTCCGACGAAATGAACATGAGAGAGCTCAGGTACAATCCCTTTATATGTTTTTGGAATGGTATGAGCTTAGTGGTAAAACTATGGTGGAGAGACTCTGTTTCGCAATAAAAGCAAGCTCTCTACAAATCAGGTGGGAGGGCGACAACGTAAACATAATTTTCTTAAAGGAGTAGTCTAGGGTGTTCAGGAGTAGCTGTAGAATACGATTTATGGAAAATATGAGAGATATTGATAAGTGTACAGAGTTTGAGATGCTTAAGTCAAAGTACCTACCTTTATTTCCGGCACGGAGGTTTTTCCGCCACCCAGGGACGGACGTTACTCTTTGTACTGTAAATCTCTACCCCTGAATTAATCTACGTCTCACCAGTTTGGCCGGTGGGCTTGGCTGGTGTTGGCCGCCGCTCCTATGCTCGGGCTCGGAGTGAAATCCACAAAAAGCTCCAGCAGCTGCACATGAAGAGGAAGCTGATATTGCGTAATGCCTCGAGAATGTTTCCTAGCTACTCTACTGCTGTGTGCAGCCTAATACTCCTCTATCTAGTTAAGCCAGATTCGAACGCACCAAAATGTGCTAAAATTATAACATCCAGGGGTTGTTATATTATTTTTACCCAGTGACCAATAAGAGTGCAGAAAATGCTCGCACTCCTTTGATCCCAAATTCTGACTAAGGTCAAGTTGTTCTCTCCCTTGAAGGTTGCGACTAATTTGAAAGCTAGAAAAAGGCTGACTAGGTTCGAAAGTAATGTTGTACCCGTATACCCCTGATAAGTCTGGCTCCTCAGCCATAATTCCTGTACCTTAAGGATAGTTAGCCATTATGCTGTGTACGAGCATTAGATTAGGTATGCTTACAGTCTAGTCCTGTCCAGACTTTGATTCCAAGAGGAGTGTTTGGATCACTCGTGGCGGGTGGAAAAGTGGCATTTACCCAAAAATTAGTAGCGAGAGGACTAACAGTTGAGCTTACAGCAAGGCTAGCAGAGATTACAACCAGGCACAATGCAGTTGTCTTCATGATTAAAATTAAACCGAGCCTTTAGAAATTATTGAACGACTATGGTTAAAGATTGAAGAGCGTATAATATAGAAAGATATTGGTTTTGCGAAATCGAAACACCACCAACATTCCGATGGCCATCAATATGATGGTGGCCATCATAATTATGACGGGCACCAAGTTTCAAAGACACCAACTAATTTATATGAACTAAAATTTCCTTCAGGATGAGCATTTAGCCATATTTTGTTCATCATGTCAAAATTAATATTCCAAGGAAGGCATAACAGTGTCTGGGATGCAATATTTCGAAATGAGTCTTGGACATCAATTGTTCTTTGCCACGGCCTCAATCCTATACTCCTTGGCCAGGACTTGCAATCTATTTACGACATAGACAATGCAGGAGAGAACCAGTGTGTGTATGTACTACTTATGACAGGAGATAAAAGTGGCGATATTCGCGCTCATAGTCGGATTTTCATGGACTTTCTAAGACCTCACACGTACAACAACGCGACTAAGGAGGTATTGTTCACAAATTCGCGAGTTATCCTAAACATCCATGACGCTGTCAGCAGCGTTAGCACAAGCTTCGTGGACTGGAGAAGGTTATTCTCGTGCCCAGAAGAGAGCTTGCGCTCGGCATATCTCTACCAACAGGACCATCATTATGCACTTCGACCACTTCGTATAGAAGATGCTGCCGGCGCTGGGGTGAAAATATCAGATGTAACTATTGAGTCACTCACATTGCGCCTGGCCAGAAAAATACCTGATGAACTCGAAAAGCTTGGTTCTAAGCCATACTTCGGCACTGATGCACATAGAGGTAGTCAGATGGGGGACATACTTGAAGAAACAACAGCGCAGATGAGAGAAAACTGCCTTTGGTGGAGGGCACCTATGACTAGTCAGCCGCACCGCCTTCCACGCATTGTTGAAGAGTAATGCAGTGGATATGATTTTGAAAAGGAAGAATGAACGGATTACATCAGCGGCAAATAAATGCTCAGAACAAGTCAACGTCGCTATCTCGTCACCATATATAATAGTAGTCAACCTCATAAATTCTTGCTAAAGTCTTAATACTGCATGCCTTAATAGTCGTTCTGGCCTTCTAACATATATCCCATTTAATCTTCATTTATATGTAAAGCAAGCACATCTGCTTCGTCAAC
The DNA here is from genome assembly GCA_030180035.1 of Pseudogymnoascus sp. SDFLT0511. Taxonomy (NCBI): domain Eukaryota; kingdom Fungi; phylum Ascomycota; class Leotiomycetes; order Thelebolales; family Thelebolaceae; genus Pseudogymnoascus; species Pseudogymnoascus sp. SDFLT0511. The sequence goes on along the minus strand of JASCQD010000008.1, from coordinate 555,134 downwards.
TAGGCTATACCATCACTACCGAGAAGCATCCTCCAAGATACTAAAAATGACGGAAGCCCCCAAGGATATCTCTGGAAGGATATTTCAATTTAAGCCTCCACATGAATTGAGTCTGCATGCAAGACTAGAAAATAACCTTGATCGGATGTATCAGATGCACCTTGTTATCGTCTTGGGGGAATTCTTGTATGGAAAAGTTAATGTTGTCACTATCACATCCCACATCGACAGGAGCGTGGATAATCGAGTTTACGTGCCGATCCGTGCACCCCACTGGGTTCTCAGCGACGACCGCCCTCAACTACGATTTGCGGGCGAGTATCCGGGTGCGCTACCTTGTGCAGTGACGGAGTCTATCGAACTTCCAAAGCCTCAGAGTTATGTAAGGCTAGACTCTAGGAGAGAAGTCTTATTTGAGACTCTGCACGAGTTTCACGGACAGAATGGATCTCACTACCCTCGCCTATCAACGAAGTCTAGGAAGCTACTTCGATCGCTCATCACCGATGCTGAAAGAGGATTTATATCCCAGAGTGGCTGGGCAAGCAGGGACATACAAGAAACACCATCTCTTGCTCTGTCGGCCTACTTGGACACTTATCGACGTGTTGAACAGGTCACAAAGGAGAAGGACATACTTTGTGACTTGCGAAACAAGGACCACCGCCTTACAGCTGTGATTAATGAATACCTGAAAGGGGATTGGTTGCACCAAGAGAAAGAACTGAGCAAAACACTTGTGCAGCAAGAAAAGATGGTTTATTGTGCAGTACACAATCTCATGGATAAGAAAGAACATGGTGGTGGAGGGGGACAGTCGATTACATTATAGTTACTAATGCATACCTTCTACTTGCTGCGGTAACTTACAAGGGTGACTACAAGGGTATCTACAGAGTACTGACATCATAGTGCAGAGGTCGAGTGAAGGCCCAGCTGGACTAGTATCCTCGTAAACACTGCCTGGCTCAAAACAGGTTGACTGAAGCTCTAGATAGACTAGTATCACGAGCATTGCCCGACTCAAGGCAGATTAGGACCCTTAGCTCAAGTAGCTTCGCTCCAAAACCCGACTCTTATATATAAGGCCAACCTCTCCACGAAAAACCTCTTCTTTCTCTTCAGCTTAATATTGAAATACAAGGCATTTGTAATAATCACAAGATCACATCTCGATAACAAGCAGTCAGCTACTAGATAACATCTAATGAGCGCGGCCAAGAGGCATATTTTATCTACTCTTGCCTACCATAGTAAGTAGACTTCTGCATATAATTCCATTCCGCTATAGACTACTAACATCATCATAGCACCATCCTAGGCTGTTGTATACTGTGCCTGAGAAAGAAAAACTTCAACATCGCTATTTATTTATCCAAACGCCATCCACTTCATACAAGAACCTCAGATATGTGTTGGTTCGTTATATGCAAAGCATGTTCGCACATCGACCCAGTCATTAAATGTATAGATGCAGAGTTCAATGACGGGAAACAATGTCCAAAACCTTCCCGAAACCGAGACTGGTGCCCAGATTGTCGTTATAATAGCACTAACACCAAGAGGGTTCGAAAATATTGCTGTTGGTAATAGGATAATCAGGCATAAGGAAGACTTGGACGAGGCTGTCATAGACGATAACTTAGGCGGATGAGAGTTATGCCACGCGCTTAAGCCATTAATTTATTATGAAATAAGAACAGAAATTATCTATAACCCTGACTTTTCGTATGACAAATTCTTGACCCTATCAAAGTATTTCTGTCTTCAACTAGATATGAGCAAAGTGACTCCATTATACGTCGCGATTGTTGAGCCATAGTAGTCCACACACTTAGAACCAACCTCTCCTGGAGTAGCATATGTGACTCCCGAGTATAAGCCTAGTTCAATATAGAACATAAACTGCATCGGATTGCAATTGGCTACGTTAGTGTTATTTATGCTGGAGAATTGAAGACTTTTTATTTGCTCCTCGCCCCGATTTGCCCAATTGAGGGGTTGAACAATCCCACCTGTGTCTATAAGTGTTGTAAGAGGGAGAACTCGGAGGGTTTTGTTGCCGCCGTTGCCGCATTGAGGTGCTTCAAAGCCAGTGAGTATGACTTGGCGACATGGGTCTGAGTTTACGGTAATATCCCTTACAACTTCACGCTTATATGGTACGTGATGGCGGATATGCTCGTTCAAGAAGCCGACTGCTCGCTTTGGCTTGGCGACGTTGACAAACTTGATGTTTTGAGAGATACCAGCTTCGCATGTGGTCCCTTCGGCGACGGACTGAACAACAGACCATTCGCCAGAAGCGCAGCGTTGAAAAGTGGTTCCACTGATACAGTTCCATGTGCCCTCTTGGTCTGGGCAAGGTGAGCCAGCGGCGGTCTCAGAGCTACCAGCGATGGTGTCGGAGCTGTTATTTGCTGGAACATCCACGTCAGTTACGACGGGAGCAGCAGTCTCAACAGGGGCGGCAGTTGCGCTTGGGAGAACGGTGCAGGCGGAGGAAGCGGAGGAGGAGCCCTGTGTCGACGAATGGGCTTCGGATGAACCGCTGCCACCAGTGGATCCGCTACCAGCCTGGCAGTTTCCTACCGGACCTCTAAGACTACCGGACGCAAACTTATCGAAAAAATTCCCGGGACTGGGGAATTGAAGGTCTACGCCCTCCTTGGTCCCGCAGCCGTTGTCAATGTTTGCTGTGAACATATCTGGGAGGGCGTCGTAGGCCGCAGTCTCGCGCTTCGACTTTGAGTTCCTCCCTGTGATGTCGATTGGCGCACAGTTCATATACATCTCGCGGTTGCCGACCTTGTTGAACCAAGTCCAAGCAAGAACGGCTTTGCCTGTTGGAAGGCTGTCGGGGATGCTGAAGCTGTAATCATCTGGGACAGGTGTGTCGGGACCGCCGCCGAGGTTACCTTCGACGCCTTGAGCCGGGCAGCCTCCCTCAATCGAGTGGATAACCTTCCAGACGCTGTTCTTTACTGGCTTCTCGTCGTAGGTGACAGAGATCTGGCATGATCCACCGCCGTGGACGGCACTGCCGACGAAATTCAATAGCTGCGTGGAGCCGAGGGCCATAGTGTTGCTAGCACCCTCTGCATCGTAGATGCCACCGCTCTGCTTGCAAGGAAAGTCGCTTCCATCCCCGAGAAGGGGGTCGTTGGTGAGGGAGGACGCTCCGAAAGGCTTCGGGGTGGTCATCTTAATGTGGGCGCTCGCGTACGAGGCCATGCCAAGAGTGGCGACGATGGAAGAGGTGAAATGCATGTTAATGGTTTTGTTGGTAATCGTGCCAGACGAGATAAAGGGACTAGAGAACGAATAATGTTAGCAGCCAGTATTCACTGTCGACAGTAGAACAATAAAGTTATTGAGGGAAAGGGCCATGCCATCGCTTCCAAGATAGGCCACCAGAAAGATGATGGCCAGCAATGAGACGACGGCCATCAATAAGACGACGGCCACAAGGAAAATGATGGCACGTAACATGTACTTTCTAATGACCTTATTAGAAATATTTAGGGCAAGATAAGAGTCCGCCCCGCTACATAAAAGAATTGTCTAGGATTCTCGCAACATTGCAATATATCAAATTTAGTCATGGAAGCCAAGCTCATGAAACGAAAAAATGAGAGGCTCAGGCTAAGAAAAAGAACACTTTTTCGCAGAGGCTATGAGTTGTCAAAGCTATGTAATGTTGATGTAGCTGTCGTTGTATTTCAGCGCGGTCAATACTACATTTATAAATCTATCGAGAGAGATGATTGGCCCCCATCTATGGCGGATATAGTAAGTCAAGCTAAACAGTATCATTACGCATAGCTGAATCATCGAACTATAGCAGAACACCCACCGCTTTGAATTGATATCACCACAAAAGCTAGAGCAACGGGCAACAGAAGACGTGAAATTAGTTTTAGATCCAAAGATAAAGTGAAACAGGTTTTGATTAGCAAATTGAATACACTAATAATACCATCGTTGCCTCCGTCACTTGCGTCGCATTCTTGCAAAATCATGATGCGATAGAAGTAAAACCAATGCCGATCGTGAGGCTCAAAATGTGATATTCTATTGCTATGCCGAACTAGACATAATTTGAGGCGCAATAGCCTCTAGTTGAGCATAACTAATAAAGGGAATCAGAATGGTTGGCGACAAGCTTCTCAAAAACGTATTCTGCTCTATATCAGCTTCGGTAGCTCTTCACAGATTAGGTAGTTTGTTACCATTTTTATATCACTCAAAGAACAATGGGAGGTGATCGCCAAGAAGTTTATGAGCTCTGCCGAACAAAGAACCGGAAGACTTGGCTCGAGTTTGCCGCCTTCTTGTATGGGTTTTTGGATAACGCCCTTCTGTATCATCTCAAGTACGAGTAGCCCAAGCCCGCGGGCAGGAGTGAATCCAGTTTCTTGACAGGACTCAATATAAGCTGTAGGGTATAAGCTTTAGAGATATACGAAATTCACTAGACCGTACCTATTCTAACAGTGCCATCAGATTGAAGTAGGACTTTGGAGCTATCCAAATTTTTATGGGAGAACCCGTGCCCTGACAGATATAACATGCCCTCAAAAACCTGTGTAATCAGCACAGCATATACAGCAATTATCAGTAACATACCTGGCTGCAAACTTCAGAGACATGAGCTTGCTCAAAATCGAACGGAATAGCGATAGTCTGCCTTAGAGAGACTTGTGCATATTCGGAAACCAGCATAGTTTTCTTGTCGTATTTGTAACACCCTATGAAGACAACTAGGTTTGAGTGTCGAAATTTGATGACTTGATCAAGTTCAAGTAGTTGTATAGTCTCTTTTACCGTCACCATCGTCGTCGGTACTGACTTGGTGCAGGCTACTTGCACCAGACTTCCCCGTCTCATCTTTCGCAAACATGTGTACTTGAGCCATGGATCTTCGTGTCGAATCATAGGTAATGAAGAAAGTCCCACCTGATCTACGGCAATAGATCGACGATGAGTCGCATCACCGGTGTTTACTGCCAGAGGTATACGTGGAAGCGTCGGTTTCGGACTCCGCCTCTCTATAGCCGGCTCTTCTAGTTTTGCAGCCGTCAAGAGAGTAAAGTCATAATTAAGGCTTCCAGGAAACCGAGTTCCTCTATAGCCAGGCTTTTCTCCATCTTGCGGATTATTGGGTGTTTGTGGTTGTCGGAGTCGTTCAGGTCCAACCCCCGGAAAACGAGTTAACCTTCGCGATTCTGGTGATTCAGTTGACATTGTGATCTCAGGCCACTGTCTTTAGAATATCTCAGCATATATTCGTACTGTATATATCCGTATGTAAATAAAGTTTTTTTAATTATGGCCCTCACAATTGAGGGGGCCACCAGTAGCAGGCGCCCCCGGCTTAGGCGGGAAGGACAAACGTGACGAGTGTAATACCACACCACGCAAAGGTGACAAGATCATACAGCACCCTGCAACGGACAATGGCGTCTAACGATTCGGTAATGAATGGCCCTGGATTGGAGCTTTTGGCATCGTTAGAGCAGCAGTTCGTTGAGAGCAAGACACTTCACCTGAAGGGAAAGGCACGAGTGCGCCTGTCGCAACTGTCATTTCCAAATCCAATTCGCCCTATCGACCCTAAGCTCGTGAAGGTTCTCAAGCGCACTTTTAAGGGTGAAGGGTGCCTTCAGCAAGATAGTGCCTTCAGCCTCCCAGCTATAATAGACGATAGTTCCCTCACTCTGGCTCTACAAGAGCTAGGTGTTAGCGCAGACCATTTCAAAGCCGACTCGATACTTTCTCCAGCAAATTTCGAGCTTCCACACAATATACAGCTGGCTTGCCTCCACGGACAGCATAGGGTTGCTGCAGCAAAAGAGGTGCTCGGGTCTGGGAATAAGTGGTGGCTTGTAGATATATACGGACAGGGCACGTGTGATAACCATAACACTGAGTCTTCGCTGACAGCCATATGCAGGACTCGACGACAAAGCACGACAATTGCTCAGAGAAGGTCGCACTTATTCGACTAATTATACTGATGGAGAGATATTCTGCCAAATAATCCTCTGCCGGTTCCAGAATAAACGAGAAGAAGCAGCTCGATGGCGTGCCCGAATTACTGCCAACAAAGAAGGAGATCTTGGCAGATTGCTCAAGCGTTGGACCATCATTAACGCGCTTGAGTCTATTATACAATTTAGAGGGTACTGGAATGCCTTCCATCTTGGGTCTTTGGATATACTGCTGTCAATTAAATGCGACGAGGTCTGCTCACTGCCTGTCCATCCATCACATCACATCGCTAACTTTTATTGGTAGGAAATAGCCTGTTATATCAAGCAGATAAAGGATACAATAAGTCACATAATAGGGGATAATTCGCTCATACATGGCGTTGATCGTGCCTCTGTAGAACGTATTCAACTGCGAGCTCCCGCTATATCTAAGATGGACTCCCAATACATCAAGGCGGAAATGTTGTCAGATAGATTGTTTCCAGCAATCAAGGACCCAGCCGCCCGATCTGGAATCTTACAACGGTTACTTGGAACTGAACAACCAATACTGAGTATATATACATTATTCAAAGACCTCAGGTACCTTGACCCAGCTGCCAGAGCAATGCGGGCTCTCTTGCCGAAACGTAGCAAAGAGAGTCTCCGCGTAGGCTTTTTCTCACTCTTCCGACCGGACGGTAATAGAGAGCCTCTTGACATCCAAGACAGTGAAACATCATATACGACGGTGTCTGGAGATCACAACTATCTGTTTGGCCTTGCATATCGTGAACTCTTCCTAGCGGCAATACGCTACTTTACCAACCCCTCAACTGTTTCGTCTAAAAAGGATATGAACCCAATTGAGCAGAACGTGGATGGTACAAAGCGGTATCTAGGGTTTAGGCTATTGGAATTTGGCCAACGCATAGGCTTCTCTATCCAGACGGATCAAGACGCATTGATAGATCCTAGTGAGAGGCTTCTTGCAGATATGTTACGCAGCCTACCAAGGGAGATCTTTTACGTTAACGAGCCTATACCAGAAGCACTCTCGGCTCTCTTCAAAGGGTACCTTTCAAATTCAACTCTAGCTGCCAGTGCTGTATCGAGGCCTTCTCTCACTACACTCAAGATAGGCGAACCTCTATCTCACAGATGTGGACGTCACTGCGGTGGATCGCTAGATGATGAAGACCGTCTCCATCTCTTCATTCGTAAGATGCATGCGCCTTTGAGTAAATTCCCAAGAGGTGGCCATGACATTAGTTCGTTTTATGTCAAAAGATCCAGATACCAGGCTTTTTTTGGGGCAGCTAGTATTCGAGAAATCTTAAATCCATTTGTGCCGGGCGGCACAGGGGAAGGGATTTCCGAGACATCTATTCCTAGTGCTGCCGATGACACAGCAATGACGGATGGCAGGGTTTTCACGAACCATTTGCCGCAAGGCGAAATACAACAAAGCCGTGAAGTGAATACTGACTTTACATCACAGCCCGAACCCACTGGATTCACCCACGGCAACACTCATGGCGAAATACCTAAGAGCTCTGGGTTGAATGTTGAGTTTGTATCTCACAACGGACTCGTCCACGCAACGTCGATATTCACTCGTTCTGGAGTGGAAACAAGAGCTAAGACATACGCAAAAGCCGGGCTCTCTCTAATGGATGAGCGGGGCAGACATTGGCTGTGGAATGAGTGTTTTGATGCTTTAGTTGAGACTGAGACTAGAAGAATAATGGTTATTGGAACAATACCAGACTCAAGTAGGGAAAACAGGGAAAAGGGAAGGAGGGCGATTGTGAGGAATAGAGCAGAATTAGATGAGCAAGAAGGAGGTGATACACATTTACGTCATAAAAACCTACCTAGTGTAGAAGAATCAACAGAAGTAGAATTGTGAATAAAACCAAAAGATAGGACAGAATTAAAGCTTATTTTCAAAAGCAGGTACCTGACTTTATTCCGGTACCTTTTGAAGCAGGTAACTGATTTGTTTTGGGTACCCAAGAAAAGTCAGGTACCTTTAAAAGCAGGTACCTGGTTTATTTTGGGTACCCAAGAAAAGTCAGGTACCTTTAAAAGCAGGTACCCGACTTATTTTGGGTACCGGGAAAAAGCCTGGTACCTTTAAAAGCAGGTACCTGACTTTTCTTGGGTACCCCTTTAGTATTCTCGGCAAAGATATGCTGACCAAGCCTGTCGGAAATAGTATAATCTTACTGAGACACCTGACTATATATCCAAAGGTTCCTTATCGTGTCCAGATTCGACCAACAGATTATTCTCCAGGTGTTAAATCAAGGTTTTGGGACTCACTATACTAAGAAGCATTGTGCAAGTATAATGGAATTGAACACACGAGCCGTGGAATAATGTCACTATCCGTTTCGAATACACAGTATCCAATCAGTAGCTGGGTTTAGATTTGTAAGTCAATTCTTACCAAATCTGGACCGTTTCGGACTGATGGCGGTGAGTTGGAACAGACGCGTGTTGTGTTTGGAACCACAAATGCAATCACGAGTTCTTGGAAAAGATGATACGGCGATCACCTCCAGTTCAGCCTTGGCGTTTTAAGCATAACTATGCTTAAAACGCCAAGGCTGCCCGGGAGCTTATAAAATGGGGCCGACTTTCAGCCTGGTTTCAAAGCTCACTGTACATTCACAGCTCCAAGTATATACGTTTCTCAACTTGAAATTTTGCCAGCGTAAGCTTATTATGATACGAAACTCTATGCAGTCTACAAGCGGCGCCTCTTGCTCCTCCTCATCCCTATCAGGGTTAGGCGTCGTTTCGCCGGTGTCAATGTATCAGCTACATCCGCGTGACGACGTCGATGAACGCAGCCGCAGTCCGAGTCAGATAAGGCTTTGGCCTCGCCGTGGTCCACCCGTCCAAACGTAGCCTTCAAATTCTGTCGCTCTTCAAACCATTTCATGGGATTGGGAAATCCGCTAATGCTTCGCCGAAATAGCCTGCTACAACACAAGAGCAAATCGACTACATCAACTGGATGCCGAACAGAGATTGTGACTTTCTTTTGGAAACGACCGCAACCCTGGCAGATATCATCAAGGCTGAGCGGTCCCAGGGAAACCTCGTCATCCGTTATAAATCGAGAATAAGGATATCTAGATGTAATGTTTTGCACCAGAGCTCGACTATCAGGGCTTCGAGATAGAATGGATCCACGACACACGTAAATAATACCGTCGCGTATTGGGGGCTCGTCAAGCTCGAAGAAGAAGGAAACTGCTCTGAAGGCCCTAGCAAGCCCATCCATGTCGCCTAAATTGTTTCGTACCTGGTCCTGGAGGTCGGCCATCTGGTCTACCTCATCGATATTAGGCACCCTGCCCTTTAGGGGTACATCAAGGCGGAAATGCTGCCCTTTTATGTCTTTCTCCAGTCCGTGCCAATGATCTTTCCAGCTATTGCCGCTATCTAGCGAAAGTGAGGACATGGAAGCTCGATAAAGCCGCGCTATCGCACCGTCCTGGAAGAGATTCCGAACGTTGGGAGCTTTAGGTGAAGTTAGCTGCTCCTTAAAACCTGTACCTATAGATAAGACTATATCGCAGTCCTCATCTTTCCATATGCGTCGAACCTGCCGACGCCCTGGCCTTAAAGGGTTGTTGTACTTCAACCCACCATCTTGGAACGTGCCAAATGCCTCTAGGAATTTAGTTTTATAGTACCTTTTCAAGTCAGCTATGGTTGATTAATTTCAATTTGCGCTAACTGACCAAGGCGCCGCTGTTGTACATCGTAGCCTTATGATAAGTCAGCAGCTGTATATTACGCAGCTAAAGATACTCACGCTTCCCAAAGAAGCACTTCATCTGAAGCACTATAGGGGCGGATGTGTTTGCATTCTGTTATCCCATTAGCAGATGTAAACAATAGGCGGGAAATTTCTACGTGAATCCCTATAGTCACTGCTTCCATTGTAGTTTGTAAAAAGACACAGCGTGGCATTGGAGATTGTAGTTGCAGTTATTGCAATCTTCATGCCGGACGGTCTGGATTCCGTTGGGCCAAACAGACGGCGAAACTCGAACTTTTCCTGTAGTGCTTCTTCTAGAAGCACAGCATCGTATAGACCGTCAGCGAAGTATGATGCAAGGTACCACCAACATTTCGCTATCGTAGAACGCAGAACGATCTTTTCGAAAACCCGGGTTGCAAACTTATGCCAGAAACGGACACACGTCTTTGTATCCCAGTACATTATAAAAAGGGCAGCTAGGCCAACAGCTCCTGTTATGTGTTAGTTATTGTGACATTTGCTTTCAGCTGCTACCAACCAGAACTTGTCCCTATTCCCAAATCAAAGTGGTCTTGTATGGGATAATCAAGTCCGAAGGCATCTTGCATTTCATCAAAGAACGTTAGTGAAACTATTCCGCGGCATCCACCTCCGTCAAAGCTAACAACTCGTGCACGGCATGTAGGAGGCATGACCCTCCCCTGAAAACAAATGCTTCCTAGGCAGATGAGGCAGGTGGTTAGGTTATAATGATACTCTAATCCCCTATCCAGCTCTCCAAAGGTGGTGAGACAAACGTCGCAAATTGTATGATAGCAGTCTAGCACATGTTCTGGCTTTCTTTGGAGGCAGTAAAGACATAATCTAGTCGTTTTTAATACGCCCCAGTACTCACTATAGCGGCTTAGTGCTTGTATGCGAAGATCAACAGCCGAACGTCCAGCATTCTGCATCTCGGAGAACATTTTGTTTAGTTCTGTCTCAATGTCTCTACAAATCAATTCGCTCGATAGCTGCTGGGAAGCTGCAAAATCTCGAAACCCATGGAGTACGGGATGACGATATAAGGTTTCGAACACATGGGATGGATTGAATACTAACTTATGTTAGTATGCGAGCAGCAAAATCGAGTGAGACTTACAATGCATGCCAGGAGGAAAGCTATTGAATATAATAGCTGAAGAGATGAAGGGCACAGGAATGTTGTTTGGTAATTTATTCTCTAGGGACAAGCACAAGAATTCGTTGATGTGGTCTTGGAAATCGCCGTTCACCATATTTCCATCTCTCGAGGCGCGGATAAAGTTAAACGTCTCCTTAGGCGTCTCTGAAAACCTAGTCAACGCCTTCTCAAAAAATGCAGCTAAGTGTATTGAAGAAAATAGAGTATGAGAATCAAGTCGCGTTTGCCGTGCAGCTACGGTCTCCTGAGCCAACAACGACTCTAAAGCGGTAAAATCAGACTTAGGTGCAGTGCGGGGCCTAGGTAGCCTGTTTATAACATTGAGCGAGGAGAAACAGCTGGAGAAGGCAGCGGTCGAAAAGAGCTGCGACCGAAAGCGCAAGACCTCCGAGTCAAATATCTCTCCTGGCATGCGAGTGACGACTAGCACACGAGGTCGAACTGTGCTGGGCAAACTAGAAGCAGAATTGAGCTTTGACCAGGTGGTGAGCTTTGCTACCACGCCAGGAAGACCTCCGCAGTCATCTGCAAAGATGCAAATAACGTCAATAAACATTGCGAGCAGGCGAGCCTGAATAATATCCATCAGATCCTGCCGGCGAGGAGTCGCGTCCAGGTTGCTCGACCAGTCCAGTGGATGACAAGTAACCTCATGACACTTCTCTCCAGTTGAGCTTGGATTTGTACCAGCTGTCCCATCTGGAGAGGCGTTGGCAATGAGCACAGGATATGCATCGTCGGTAGTCTTGGGATCGAGACAGATGTTTGCAATGCCGTAATTTCGATAATTTGAGATCCGGCTTTTACGGTATATGCCACGTAGGGCAGCGGACTTGGATGCTTTTCCAACGAAGAACAAAGTTGACGGGTATTGCTTCGAAGGACGCGGGAGTGAATTTGCTATATTTTGCAGCCGACCTGAGTGGTGTATAGAAACCGTACCTTGGTCTTGAACTAACCCAAGCCATTGAACGTGTGTACAGGGAGCCATGTCGGAGAGACGTTTGTCGTTGACAAGTGACGAGCTTGGTTTTCTGCCGCCGTTTCTGTAGAAATACTCATACAACCATGGCGCCGGGCCCCTGACTTCTACAGGCCACCAGCATCAGGGGGCCTGATTTTCCCGCAACATGATGCAGCACATAACTGACGTTGCTTTACTTGTGGGCTGCATCATAAACCTGCCAAGCAATACACCGAGGGAAGCCAGGTCCCATATGTTATTTTCAAGGTTGCAGCTGTGTCGTAGAATTATGGTCAAATCCTCAAAAGTTAATCATTTAGTTAGCGGATTTTTTACTTCCAGTTTTTCTTTGGTTAGCTCATGAGGTTTAATAGCCGGAAAGAATTTTTCTAAATAATTACAGGTTGGCAATGTGTCTTATTATCTAGCTATGGATATTTCAATTTAGGGTAAAGAATAAGTATTCAGAATAATAGTGCCTGAAGAAATGATGGTTATTATACCATCGCTATCGAAGACTTTTGATATTTCTAATCAGCCGCAATGCGTGCGTCTCCTGCCACCTTGCCTTGTTGCTTTGCCCTCAGCCACCTGTGACAAAGCTACCTATTTTATCTAAAATAGATTGAAACTTGGCGTGATTCTTATGGGCCTTTTTCTTAATATTCTCCTCAACAAGATCCATATAGATCTTGATGTTTTTAATATATTTTTTTTCGGTCTCAAGGTCCTCAGTTATCCCAAACTTATTTAAGTTTCGACGCCAATCAGCAATAATTTGCTCTATCTTCATAAGACTAGCTGCTATAGCTTTGGACTCTTCTATTTCCGTGGTATGATGTTTTCGTTTAGAAATTGAGCTGGTAGAAGTTGGCTGGGAAAAGCTAGGAAACCCTTCTTGAGGATTCGAGAGACCGAAGCCACTACCAAATCTAGGTTGCCCAGAACCTGTGGACATTTTGATGAATAGAAGGCAATCTCAGTACGAGCCTTATAGCACCAGTTAAGAAGGCGTACCAATTCTTTATATCTCTTTTCATAGGGAGCTAGAAGTGAATCTTCCCTAAAGTAAAGCTTCTTGCGGGCCACCTACATCTTGAGGGCCACCTTCCTGCTAAGGGTCATCCATTTTTAGGTAGCCATTATTAATCAAATACTTCACTATTAAAGATAAAGTTACTTAATGTTACATAATATATATTAGAAATCGAGAGCTGATAAGGGCAGCTGCCTGATCTAGCTAATCAAGCATTATAAGCTCTCCAAAGCAAATGCAAGGACAGCCCGAGAACATAATTTGCTTAACTACAGCGATACCCATTTAACCGTCGTCTTGTATTGTTGCTCTTATGATAGCGGGCGTACATAGGAAGCGTGAGAGAATCTGGTCTCTGGTGGGCAGGCGCACCCTTCTGGTGGACCTTAACCATGTCAAGTTCAACAGGTTGATGGTTCTTGGCTAATGGACTGTTGTATTTTGTCTGATTTGACTTATTTCGGTATTTATCAAATCTCTCCCTCGAAAAACAAAATGTAAGGCACATCTTCCTGTACGTTCATGACAATGAACATCACGCGATGTCAGTGGTATTGCGATGTAGTAGCAAATAACTTAAGGATACAACTGATTGCTCGCATGGGCCAGGTTGGCATCAGGATTGTGATGCCCACCATCATGTTGATGCCATCGGGATTGTGAGGCCATCAACATGCTACTACCATTGAGTTACCCTTGCAGGGCTCACTAAGGACGGATAACTTATTGCCCATTAGCTTGCGATAGCAAGACAAGAGTAAAAATTGCTCACATTTACTCAAACTACAAGCTGTTTGATCTTAGCTATGGAGACAACCACGACTTTGGTAAAAGCTTTTACTTTCCTTACTGTCTGGTTTTGCTAACTGTGCCGTAGCCAGATCCGATGGATTTTGAACAGCCGAATACTCCCGTGATGACCTACGAAAACGTTGCCATCGCTGCTGATCTGCGAAACGCAGCTAACGCCCTCATTGGTGAGAAAACTAGGCATGGGCAAACCGCCCGACGGCTTCAATCTCAGCTGGATGGGTTTGAAGAGCGTGATCTCCAGTTAAGGGCAAATGTTCGGGCTCTTCAGCATACGAATATGGCGTTGGCACAGGAAATTCTGAGACTTAGGTGGACTGTCGATACTCTAAACGCAGCCATGCAGACAGTTTGTAGCCATTCACAGTGTCATTGCCAGTACTACGGCAGGCCGGTCGCATATGTAGACGAACGTGTACACCAACCAGAGTAGAACCCATGCAGGTAGATAGTTTCATCATTTAAATAGCAATAGTGGAAGTAAAGACAATACAAGTATATTTGCGTTCCACTAAACATGGATGAGAGTAGAGAAAACTGACGAAAAACAGAGCCCCGCAAGATCATTTCCTACACCTGAGAAGGAAACCGGGTCATTTTCTTAGGCGGGCCAGTTTCGTCCGAGTTCATGTGAAGTTCATTTCCGGCAACCGATGTTCTCTCCCTTTTCCCCCTCCCCTCGTTGAATAAAGCTCCCGGAGTTTGACCTATCGCAGCGCCTTGCTGATTTTGGTAGCGAAAGACCTCATCCCTCAGTGCTTGATTAACATTTCGCAGCTGAATGGCTTCTTCTTTCCAAGCTCTCGATTTTTCTGCAGGAAGTAAGAATGGCAATTATTTTGGAAGATAAGTAAAAACTCACGGTGAATTTCTTGATAGTTTACGCCGAGCTGATCTCTACGGCCTATGATAAAATTAGACTACCACCTGGCGCTGATACAAGTAGAACGGAAGCATTACCTGTCGAGTGAGCAAGGTCTCTCTCAAGCTCCTCATTTTTATCTAGATTCTGTATTAGCTGCTTTATTCATATTTTATAAGTTTTAATTACCATTGAGAGTTTGAACTTCCTCTGTACCTACTGTTAGCAAAGTGGATGGTCCTACGAGTAGTTACTTGCCTTGCATTTGGACATCGGACGCTATCATTCCACTGGTTATTTCTGCTGAAGTTAGCAAAGAACGTGCGGGGCTCTTGCGGCGAGGTCTCTCACGAAGTATGGTCTCAATCATGGTCGCAATCAGCAAATCTGTTTCTCGATCGTAATTGTCCCAGCCGTTGTCCTTGCGCTGTCGCGTCCGGAAAAGTCCAGCCAACACTGAATGCATTAGTGGCTGTAGTGCAAAACTATGAAGATACCAACCTTGTAGTAGCGTTACCACAGGATATTTTCCAGCTTCCTGATGACGATTAATATTGAAACTGGTAATGCCACTACTGTCAAAACTTACCGCCGCAACACTGAGGTCGATAGGGTCGTAAGATATTATCTCTTCTTGCAGTTGATGACCTTGATTCAAGTCAATTGAGGACTCTGGTTGTGGATTTAGACACGTGTTCGGAACAGTTGAGCTCTTTAAAAGTCAGCCGAAATGTTGATATTGGAACCTCCTTAATAACTCACTCCTGGAACGGTTTCTACTGGAGAGTTTTCTTTAGTATCCGCTGAATTTGGCGAAAACACTCGTGCATGTTGTGGGTAAGCCATGATGTAGAGTAATCTTGAAGCTGAACAAAGTTGAAGGGTGTGAGTTGCACTGATACAATTCTGGGAATCGATCCGCATTTATACTGTCTAGCACGGGCATAGGCGATGCCTGCTCCTCTACAATATGCTTGCAAGCAACTCGCCGCAGCAAGGCCGCGAAGACTAATGCATAGAAATAGGTATGACGACATCTGCAGGCATCAGTTCTTTGGACTCATTGGTTGATATTGATACTATATGTGCTACAAACGGCAGAGTGGTTCCGCTACCAGAGGTAGTAGATTGTAGACCGTTCTCCACAGGTCCTGACGCCCCTCATCATCTGCATACAGCCTCGGACTGGCCATCAAGTGTGCCTCGAAGACTCAGCCTTCCTTCAATTAAATTTGCCAAGTTCTCAATCCTCTTTCCGGGTGGTTATCATGCGTATACTGGTTTCAGACCCATTTGATTTACTTTACTGAACGCCTTTTGAACATCGAATCAAATCCGCCCTTTCTCTGGAGTTTTGCACAGCCCTTCCGTTAACCCCTTAATACGTTCCTTTTTGCCACCTACATGCGAATTTTAATAGTGGTTCCAAATATATGGCGCTTAAACCCGTGTCTGTAGGTGAGGAGGGATTGACACGGGAGGTAGGAAGGATCCGGAAGAATCAAATGGTTGATCAGCAGGACAATATCGATCCAACTTGCATATACAGGCAAGGAAGAAGTGTGCGTTGAGTAGGTCTGCAGAGCAACTTGAGCTCAATTCAATGTCACAAGGCAGACTCGGTGCCCCCGCTCAAGGATTGCTCAAACCAATCAATAATTTCCAACAGGATATGCAGATAGTGGAGTGACGGGGAAGCAGATTTGTGGAATATTGGTCCATGATCTACTGTCGCCAAGCAGAGTCGACGCTCCGCGCAAGGGTTCTTCAGCTAAAAATGACTCTCAAACCCGTGTATGCAGGTGATTGAGGAGTTGAGGCCGGCAAAGGAAGGTGGGTAGGGTTCAGGAGACCGATTTCTCTTGATGGTTGTTCAGCTTGATAGTGACGCTCTAACCCGCATATGCAGGAGGAAGGAATATGGGTAAGTAGAGGGTTGCGGAGCAAGTTGAGCTGCAATTCAGCGTCACAAGGCAGACTCGATGCTTCGATCAACGCTTTTGAGCGCTTAGAGGCCATGCTCAGAGAGATGCCTTGATGCGTCTCCTTTCCGAACGGGCTCCATCCGCTGCGCCGCCCCGTACTCCTCCGCTTCTTTGACCAGTTATGAGTAGTTTACTACAATCCGCCGTGATTAAAAGTTAGCCAGCTGAGAAGTATAAACAGGCTGATCTCTGTCGTCTTTTATCTATTCTTTTCCAACTTGATGCTCTTTCTTGGCTTGATATTGCCACTGGTATATCTCAGACTGTCAATAGCATACGTTTATAAACATGGTGTCACTAAGATCACGGAATGTGACGGATGAACCTACATCTTCACGAAACAAAAAAGCTGCAGCTTGCCTACCACCGGCCTGCGGCCTGCTGGCTGATAGTTCCAGCGTTGCGTCTTCAAACTTGTCAGCACGAGAAGAATCTGAGGCATCTGAGAAAGCAGATCGACTCGGAGATTTATCATCCAATGACTCCAGTGACAGCGAGGTTAATTATGACGAAGAGTTGTTAGTTGAATCAACGCAGACAGGTGTGATTGAAAGTGGAAGCAGGCTGGTGGATCAAGGAATCATCATCGACAATAATAGCCAAGCTACAGCACCGATAGATAGGATCAGCAAGTCCTTGGGACTAAATCAACATAAGAGAAAGCGATTAGACGATGGAGATGCCGGTATGTTTTCCGTTGCTTCACAGGAGTTTTTGAGGACCAACACTAACGGTAATAGACAGAGCTACCATCACCGAGGATAGTAATGGGGAGGACATCAGTCCAGTCCAGCGACGTACACTCCGAAAAGCAGTCTCGGTACAGTCGTATCTCGAAAGCGAAAATCTTTGGATGAACAAAACCTTAGTGGTTGTCGAGAAATCGATCAAGGATTGCAAGGGAGTCATCAGTCTTCTAGGTACAGGAAAGCCTGCGGGCGAGGTGGGTGGCAACAATACAAAATTCGATTTCGCAGAAGTAGGCAAGTTATTGGAAAGGCAAAAACAATCACTGGTAAACTTGCAGCTGTATATTCAACGCTGTGGCGCTAGAGAGAGCAAGATTACAGGAAAATGGCAAAGAGCGAAATAGCCAAGTTAGAAGTGACACTCGCAGCAAGAGTATAATTTAGCAGAATTTAATTGTACGAGATACTCATCAAAGGATACGGTATGACGCTTCACAAGTGTCTATGATGTGAGAAGAGGTGATTTCCAAGCGCAACGTCCAAGGGTAACGTCCAAGGGTAACGTCCAAGGGTAATTCACAGGGATAACGCGCAAGAATAATCGCCAACGTAATTTTTTTGCATATATACTATAGTGCATGGAGGTGAGCAGCTGAGCCTTTCTTCTCATCTCAGATCTCTCTGCAACAAAATAAAGTTCGAGGAGGCATGTTTTCTATTCTAGGGTATGTAAACATCTTGGATCAACGAGTCACTTCTGAATAAAATGGATGTAGAAGCCAGATTCTAGCCCGAAAGCTCGAAAACTCCACACAAAAATCGCACAAGTCCGTTACCAAAGGGGGAATTGCTGGGATTATTATTGCTGTCGTTATAGTTATAATAATTATGCTTCTTTTATTCATTTGTCTACGAAAGCGCCGTGCGACAAGGGCGGCAATGCGCGATAGGGAAACCCGGTAGAATTTGGCAGTATTTTACCTTCACGATGTCAGAGTAGCTATGATGGATTCTTGTTTTCGTAGTTACTAGGGCACAAGAAAGTCAAAAACAAGAGCAAGGTGTTCATTCCACTGGGTTCCCACCCACAGCCTTAATATCAATTACCGTCATATAGTATCTGTCTCGGATCCGTGATCGCGTAGCTTTAGGGTTTTTTGCTTTTTCTGGCTGGAGGGTCGAAAAATGTACGGATCACGTTTAATGTATCGAAGGTTATGACGCAATAAATAGTTACCTTGAGGGTAACAGGACGAGGTGACGTTCAGGGATAAGCGCAGGGGCGCAAGGGGCGCAGGGGAAACGTGCAGGGGTAACGTCGAAGGGTAACATGCAGGGGTAACGCAGAGGGGTAACGCAGAGGGGTAACGCAGAGGGGTAACGCAGAGGGGTAACGCAAGGGGTAACGCAAGAGGGGTAACGCAAGAGGGGTAACTCTAAGCTTCAAAAGTGGCATCTAAAGCCATACTTCCAGAGATACTGTAACAAAACGTTACTCTATGTCAGCGAAAACGACACAAGAAGACTTCCATAAGATAGCTCTACCGACTAATTACACGCCGACAATGTGCATCATTGTTTGGAGACATGGATTCAACGACATCAAGGTGACATTGAGGGAAGAGAAGGCGAGAATGCAAGACAATAATACGAGAATTGGGCAAAAGTTCCTTCATATATGTCGTCGATTTACATCGAAGTCTTCTTCTGGGCAAATCCACTCGCCTCCGGCAAATGTCGATGATGTCCCTGTTCCCAATCGCCAAGTTAGGCCAGCCACTACAAGGCCTAACTCCTTCACAGCGGATGTAAAATAACTTCACACCAACAACAAAGTCAACTGAAGCCGGGCTGGGAATTGAAAGGGGAGAAACTGTATGCAGCAAAGGTCGATTTAGATTGGTAGTTAATGCGAATGTGATCATCCGAAATTCTGCATCATTCTGTTCACACGTGCCGATATGTTTCCAGGTTTACGGTACCCCGCACGCTGCAATCACTTCGATTTATATTGCCATTCCACGGTATTTATTAATTTTGCCACAGATAAAATGATTGCTAACTACGTGGCTATTTCAGCTCGAAGGAGACTGGTTTTATAGTGATTTGGTTTTAGAAGCTGTAAGGACTGTGTCGAAGGTAGATCTATACTAAAAGGCAAACATTTAACTATTCGAAATACGGTAATGACAGGTCAAGTAAAATCAAAGAAATTAAGGATATATGAGCACCCTAAGCTCGCCTAGACCTGAAAACTTTTTCCCAGGCTTGGGAAAATTCGTAGTCATCTTGCTCCGTCATGTCTTCTGGTGCGATCTTGTTGCGTCTACACCAAACAATTTCATACATCTCCATGGCGCTTGGCTCCTTCTCAGCTGGCTTCTGCGTCGTGTCAGCTGGCTCCTCCTCAGCTGGCTCCTTCTTAATCTTGGGTTCTTTGTTCTTCTTGTTGGTTCTACCCACTTTCTGTGGTTTATCATCATTATCGACACCGCTATCGTCATCGCTAATGTCGAAGTGAACCTGTGAGCTGGCGGGCTGTGCTGATGGAGATCGACCTGTATTGCCACGGTGGCCACTCTGCCATTGCTCATATCGTTTCTCTTGGAATATGGCTGCCTCGTATATTGCAATGTCTCCCTGGACTCTCCCCCAAATGCGACGAATTGTCGATCTGGTTTCCCAGCACTTGGCGTAGCTATTGTCACCAAGCCACCACTTGACTTTAATCGCTGTTGGTGCTGCTCTTCGCTGAAACACCCCGTAGGGAACCTTTGGAATTGGCTTGACAGACTCTACCGAGTTATCAGGCAAAGCAACCCCTTGGATGACTGGCAGGTTGTTTTTTCCGAACTCCCATTTACCATTGATTTTGGTATCCCCTTTCCTGTTCTCCGTAATATTAATGTCCGTCTTTCTGTCTACTGCATATTCAGACTCGTTTTCAAGCCGGAAGCTTGATGCATTAGGCGGACCACGTCCGGTGATGACCTTGGCCGGTCTGCCATCCCTGTATCCTTCAATGCGGAAGACATCTTTCCTCAATCCAGCCCTTTTTCTTGCAAGCGTGGGACTCCAAAGATCTTCTGGATCTACGTCTTCGTCGTCTTCATCGCTTTCTTCGCTTTGATAGCCTTCATCTTGATCGACGAATAACCCATCGTCG
This sequence comes from Pseudogymnoascus sp. SDFLT0511, assembly GCA_030180035.1. Lineage (NCBI taxonomy): Eukaryota > Fungi > Ascomycota > Leotiomycetes > Thelebolales > Thelebolaceae > Pseudogymnoascus > Pseudogymnoascus sp. SDFLT0511. The sequence continues at coordinate 534,680 of JASCQD010000008.1, read as the reverse complement.
TCGAGATTCACGTCTGCATCTTCATCATCGCTTATGTCTGGCATTCCGCCATCGTTTTGCTTCGTTTTAAGGTCCCTGATTTCATCCTTGGCCTTTTCAATGTCCTCCTTAGTAACCTCGAAGCGTTTCTTCTGTATTTTAACTTCAGTTTTCAACTCGGGGGTTTTTTCCTCCTTATATCTGGCAGCAAGATTGCCGTGAACCGTCTTTGTCTCAGCAAGATATTCCCTGAGAGTCGTGAGGTTACCCTCTGCAATGTCAAGATTGTCTTGGAGTTGCTCCTCCTGTAACTCAGCAGCCAGGTCATCCGCTCCATTATTCTCACGAGCTCTTTTATAGTTTTCTACCGCGGTGGAATATAGCTCCTCCGACTCATTTAGTTCAGTCTTTATCTCACTCACTGCCTCCTTTGCAGCGTCTCTTTCCTTGACGATATTGGTAGGTTTTTTGCCTGTTTCCTTCTTGAATTCCGCTACCTCATCCTTAAGAGCAGCGTATAAACGCTTCCTCTTTGCAGCTTCGTTACGAAGATCAACTCGGTTGCTCTTAGCTATGTCGAGTTCATCTTGGGCATCTCTTTCGTCTTTGGCATTCTGTTCTGGTAGTGTGGTTCTGGAGGTGACTTCCATAATGAACAAGATCTGATAGAGACGAAATAGCAAATATAATTTGAAGTTAAATTCGATGTGTTATATAGTAAAAGCAGAGAAAACCTAGGCCTCACCATTAAGGTGGCCTCCCTAAAAGCGGTTTTAACAGTTCGTGCCAGCCACCTTTGTCGAGCCTGCCATCGTGTTAGTGATGGCCACCTTTGTCCAGCTTGCCATCGTGTTATTGATAGCCACCTTTATGAGGCTCACTGTAGGCTACTAGTAGGTCTATGTTATGGATACTCCATTTGATCGGGTTATAATCTCTAAACCTCGTTGATCGGAATACATCCCTTACCTACGCTAGTAGTAGAACTTTAACACGCTAGGTGGCGGTGATACAGTATAGTAGAGACATGCGTTTTGTTTGGAGTCCTCCACAATCTACTGCTCTTAGGCAACATGAGGAATTCCCTGGTAGGAGCACTGGTATTGATACTGGCCTTGTTTTCACTAGAGCTGTCCTCTATGAGGCGCAGACCAAGACGGAGACAGCAACGTGAGTTATGCTCCGAAGTGCTAATTACCTTTCTAATATCGGGCCAGAACCAGAACCCAGATACAACTCAGTGAAGAGAGCAAAGCGACGGCGTACACTCTAACTGCGCATAATCTCACAGCCACTTTGTCGAGTGTACTTCTTGATACTGGCCCAATACCTTCATATACCACTGCAAGCTTTACCTCAAGCGTTGCTGTCCGTACCGCACCTATTCTAGCTGTTGCTATGTTGCCATTGATTTTGATTTTGCCATAATTTTATAGAACTATATAATGAATGCTTAGCCAAATGCAGATTGACACGTAGACAAGCCACCCCAATTTACAATGCGTGTTGTATTTGCTAATCATATCTACCAAGGCTGAAGCTGCGGAGGCGGTGGTACTCTTATGGTTCTCGGCGCCACTTCCCTATCTATACTCAAGACCCTTCCTGCGTGGCTCCCTGAAGTATTCTCTTTTATATCCAAAGTTTTATGGTCCTTGGTGAGTCAGCGACGAAGTCAGGATTGCAGATATGGACATCTATACAATCTCTGCCAAAAAAGGAGGCCAAGATGGCCGGTCTGTAGTCTTGTACGTAAAATACTTGCCATGACGAAAGACCAAGACATATATATCTGCATCACAAGCCGAGCTGATTGAAGTAGCACTCTTAAATAAGTTATTCTTCCGCCTACGAAACTGTTCACGCAATCTTCGTCTTGTTAAGGCCTGAAGCTTTTTATCTATGTCGTGATTTAGACGTTCTTCTTCCATGATGCAGGGTGTAGTCTTGGGAGAGCTCTGCAAGCCTTAATCACGATTTTACGAATGTTGAGTTGATTGTGGCAGCGACATTTTACGAGAACGTAGCGTTACCCTAGCAAACTGAAAACCCATCCTTGTCAAACGGGCCCCCTCGCGATGGTGGTAGGCAAGATTCAGACTCATTTGCCGAACGTTGCTCCGTAATCTAAATTCTCCTGTCTGACTTTGAAGCTGATTGAATCCGGCGACACTTACAACTTTTACGGATCTTCATCATGGCGTTAACTCAGGTTAAAACAAAAATACTATTATGGTATAACACGTTTGTCCAAGCAAAAATGGTCATACCTCTGTGGTACACGATTATTGCTGGATCAATGATTGCGACTTGGCTCGTCTTTCGTTTTGGATATCGGCTCGTTAAGTGTACCTGGCTGCGCACTTCATATGTTTTCATTCTAAAAAATCTGATGTATCCTCATCTCTTCAAGCGACTTCTTTTTATGGGCGCAATCACGAGATTTAAAGCTATCATGGTTATACTCTACCTCTCTGGAAACCTCCTATATATTGTCATACCCACGGCATCAAGGACAGAAATTAGCACACGTGCTGCTATCATGTCCGCAGTCAACCTCATTCCACTTCTCTGTGGCCCACGGCTCACTCTGGCATCAGAGATGCTGGGTATCTCGCTCCGCACCCATTTTGGAATTCATAAGTGGATAGGCAGGACTGCAATCGCCGAGGCTCTCCTGCATATAATCATTTCTGTTATCAGCGAACAGCCGTTTGCGTGGACTGCTATGAATCTCTCAGGCGTTGTTGTATGATCTAATTCTACTGTATGAGCCCAAGACGCAACTAACACACTGAAAGGGCGGCTCATCGCTCGGTTTACTCTTCGTCTTCTCGCTTCACCTCCTCAGAGGCATTATGTACGAGTGGTTTCCTCGATCACACCTAATACTCACTGTTGCTGTATTAGTGGCTCTCCGGTTCCACCTCTCCTCAAAGAAGCTTGTGGCGAGAAGCTTCTTCTTGGGTGGTATATTTTTATGGACCGTCGTGACCTTGCTTCACTGGGTCTATTTTACATTCAGAAACATCGCTAGTGGTAGGATACTTGCCAGGGCGAGAGTCATGAGGCTTCCTGACGCAATTAAAGTGGCAGTCAACGTTCCCCGGCCGTGGCATGTCAAGGCGGGCCAACACATCTATCTCTCGATCCCTGCTGCCGAGATAACGTCGGTGCTACAAAGCCACCCGTTCATGATTGTTTGGTGGGAGCGAGACACGGATGGCCTCACGATCTTTTTCCTCGCAGATCCGAGTCGACGGTTCGCCAATAAGCTCAACGGGCTTCAGAATAAAGAGCTTGTATCCTTGATCGATGGCCCGTACGGTTTGGAGCACAATTTTGGAAAATATGGGACAGTCTTGATGTTTGCGACTGGCCTGGGTATTGCTGGCCACATGTTATATATCAGAGACCTTGTTAGCGGGTATAACAGTTGCGATGTCAGCACCCGTCGCATTGTTCTCATCTGGCAAGTTGATGACAGAGGTGAGGGTCCTTCCATTGGCTCTGGGGATGTCTTCTAATATTCTAGCCCATCTGCAGTGGGTAAAGCAGTGGATGGATGCTGTGATAGACATGGATACGGGATACGTAAGAACCTTGATCTGTCTTAATCTAGTGCTAATCTCCTCAGATCCTGAACATGTTTCTGTATGTCCCGTGGACGCTGGATAGCGTGGATTCCGATGAAGAAATCGAGAAGCCTGCCTTGGGCAAGCCCAGGGTTAAAGAATATGGTGATCATAAGAAGTTAGACAAGCACTCTGGTCCTCCGGACATCAAGGAAATATTCAAAGCGCAGATTAAAGCGCAGATGGGAAGGATGATTGTTTCCGGTATGACAACACTAACATTGAAGGAAATATCTGACCAGTCTAGTGTGTTCTAGCAGCTTGATGACCGATCAAGTCCGTCGAGAAGTTCAGAGGAATATGAGCGCCGGTGTACGCTTTGTCGAGCTGGATTACCAGCCACCGCCCTTGACTACAAATGTGAAGCTCGACATGGACTTTAGTTGTAAAGGAATGCCTTAACTAGCTTGGGTTGCAATCGCGGATGAGGATGGAAGATTAGGACGGGTAGCCGCCGTGGAAAATTGATCTGTGAATTTGATTCCCTATGCGTAGCTACGCGTTTGTTTTCATATGCGAATAGTGATGTAGCAACTATGACGTCACCTGCTCTAAAAACCACTGATTGATCTGAGACAGTTACCCCAGGTAAACGTGGCCCCTGTCAATACGAACCCATCCATTTGTGGGCCAAGGTAAACGTGGGGGTCATAAAGCATTGTCTACTTGAGATAAGTGATAGCGAAATGGCCCCATTAAAGCACTTCTTTCGTCCTAGATGGCAACCAACCACGCCGTATGTAGCGAAAGCCACCTAAGTCTTCCGTCGCCTTCTACACCTACAAACATGCCTCGGCGTTGGCGTTGTTGTATTTGCGACACTAGTCAGACTGCTACTCCCGATGTTGCCCGCTGCAAGCTGCCCGAATGCACCCACGCCCGGTGCCACGGATGCGACACCAGATTCATCATATATAAGTCTTGCCACCGCCTATCCCGGGGGACGCCAAAAATGTCAAATATTGACTGCTACTGGGTCTAAATTGTTGTTTCGGGGTGTTTGGGCATTGCAAATTATGGCCCTCTGCTACGACGAGGAGGTGGCGGAGTTTAGGGAGGTCGTCTATGGCATGGCTTGAATCGGAACATTTCCAAATATGATCGTTTTGCTAGGTGCCATGAATATAGCTTTCATTAAATATTCAATTGGTTTCAGATCGCTTGCCCACCACGTAGTTCGTCAAGGCTGCATTTCAATCCCCAAAATGCCTTCCACTCTCTTTCTGCCTTGACCTCCATCTTCATTGACTTCTCAAGCGCATTATGTAGCTGAACAACGAGCTTTTGTAAAAGCTCTGGCGACGGCGAGGACGCAGATGCAAGAAAAAGCTGCTGATAGACGTCAAATGACGACTCACGGAGGTGTTGCGAGTCCGCAAAACATTGCCGATAAAACTTAATCTCTTGGCGTAAGTAACCAGTCTCCTTTGTGAGCTGTTCAACCCTAGTCAAGAGATCAAGCTTTGGCTCAGATTTCAACAGCTGAAGTCTACGTGAAGAAAAATCTAGAACCGAAGTGGACCCATTTTGGCAAGCGATAGCATGGTCAAGCGAATTGACTTCTGGCGGCCTCGACTGGCCATTAATTGGTCTTGAAGTTTGCTGTAACGGCATGGGAATTATAGCTTGTATTCCTGTAATCTTTGATTAGAGCTCGGGAATAAATTGAATGGAGTTGGGATTAAAGATCGTATAGTGATCATACTATCCGATTTTGCAAGTTCATGCTGTCTCTTGTCGGAGATGAATGGATCTTCTCAAAGTGGATGGAATCACTACAGATGGCGCGGTTAGGGTCGAGGGGGGCATCATTATTAAGGTGACCTGCTTATTCTTGAGGGTCACCATACGTTGTATGGATGGCCCAGGTAAGATAGGGGGGGGCATCACTATGTCGGTGGCCACCTTACTGTTGAGGTCCATCATGCACAACAGCTGACTCACTGGGACTAGACCCTGCGGGTGTGATGCACGTAGTTTATTAATTCAGTGCTCCATCTGATCTTGTAACCAATCCCTGCTGTCCTCCCCCACATGCTTAGTTACATTCTCGGCATTCACCTTGGGTAGGTCCCTCCTGCTGAGCACCTCTACAGATTTGGCATTGAGACAACATGACACCTTCAAGCCGCTTCACCTCGGCCCTGCTCAATTGGAGCTCAAGCAACAAGTCCGCCGTTTTTGGCACAGTCGTCACTAGAGCCGATCCCCCTTCAAGCTCCGCAACCTGAGCTCTGAGGCCATCCACGAGCTCACAGCTTTCACTAACAGCCTCATATGTGAGATCAAATAGTCTAGCGGTGTCTTTATGATTATGCTGCTCAAACTCAAGCGCTTTCTGAGTTACGCCGTGTTCGAGGCGCTCTTGCTCATTCCTGGCGTTGTAGTTTGCGAGGGCTTCTTCGTATCGTGTGATTAGAAGACTAGTTTGGTGTGCAGAAACGGAACATTGGCGCAAATCCTCCTCTAGTCTCGCAGCATATTGGCGCGAGTGCTCAACTCTTCTGTAGAAGTCTCCTAGGAAACTCCATGTTGACATCTCATTGCACTTATCGCAGTGCCCTGTAGAAATCTGTGGAGAGTTAGAATAACATCATGAAACATAGCCTAAGCGCATACATTGGAGTTGCTATCGGATTGAGACATTACTGTGCGACATGTATTACAAAAATATGAATGTCTGCTCCAAGCATGGTAATGTATAAGGAATAATCATCGCATGGCTGATTGCTATCCAAGGTGTGATGGTTTATCCTTGTGCAGTTATCCTTGTGCAGTTATCCTTGTGCAGTTACCCTTGCTTCGGGATATCGCCGGCCGGATATATCTAAACGTAATGGGCGGGCATAGACAGTGCAACGACAGCGAGCAATCATGAACCTGTTTCTTAGCAAAACAGATTGAGTGTTGGTTTCACACACACCACACCGCGCTAATTGCGGCCAGGCCATATAAACCCCCGGGAAACTGTGATTATTGCGGGGAAGCTATGATCCCCGACCGCCACAGCGACAAACTACGACGATCTTGATTACTAAATCCTCCTCGCCCCACACAAATGAATAGATACTGATACAATTAGGCAAATACATCGGCTAGGCAAATAGATCCCACAACACCTACTCAATCACTATTTTTCGCAGTTCATTTGGTAGCTCAAGTAACCAATCCAAGTCATCATCTTGTGTGGACAGCCCGTCACATCCGCAGATCGAAGTCGCGTCGCGCAGTTGACGAGAGGTAACTAGAGGATGGCTCGGTATGATGATGGTTCTTTCTGCAACAAAATTAGTTGGTGACAGAGGGTGTGCCGTGGATACGTACTGTTGCGGGGACCCGCCCTGTCGCGGATATTCGCACTGTCGCGGATATTCGCACTGTCGCGCGGTTCCGTAGCGCGACGTTCCGGACCGAAGCGTTTCACGACCGACTCTCTCGCCAACTTCCTGAGTCTCTTCAACCGATATCGGATTGCATGCTCTGTCCGTTTTCTGCCGTTCCTCTCATTGAACAATTTCGTAAGGTAGTCGTTTTTAGCTGTTGCATTATGAGCTTTCACCCGTTGAAGCAACTCCAATTCCTTAGGATCCCATTCTTTTCTTTCTGCAGACATTGCTGGAAGTAATGCCGTTTTGACTTGCGGCGAGGGGGATCTATTTGACCCATTGGTTTCCTCGTATCAAAGAGCGGAACGCCCGGACTTTCAGTTACCCTTGTTACGCGACCCCCTGCGGCATTGATATCTCCTTGGATGGGTACAACTGAAAGTAATGGGTCCAACCAAGCTGTCGGGTCGAAGGATTGGTGATCCAAAACTAACCCCGCAGCAAATCTGGCCAAGTTACCCTTGTTACGCGCCGTCGTGGGGCATTTACATTTGCTCATGGATGGGAACAACTGAAAGTAATTTGGTCTAACATACTGTCAAGTCCGGGGATAGCAAGCCAGACCAGTTATTTGATAATACTCTAACCGAGCATAACGTACTGTGACGTCATTCAAGGGCCAGATCGTGGATCTGCACATGCCAGACCGGCAAAAATCTACCTATGCACGCGGCGTTTGTTGGTTTGCTGTGGCGTTACGACGCACGACAGTATACTTGAGGCGCTTATATACTTAAATCATGCGCCAATTTGAAGATAGAATCCAATAATAATCTCATTATAATCATGGACTACAAAGACGACATTGATTGGGATATATTCTTCAATGATACACCAAATGAACAAAGCACCCATACCGTTATGGACACAACTATCCCCAATCCAGGTGGTGACACTATTTCTGACTCGGATATCGCTGCACTTGAGACTTGGGTACAAGAAAACTCCACCATTGACATGGACACGCCTGATAGCTGTCAAGATCAAAGCCAGAGCCCTCAGGACCGACGACTTTACAGGCCTCGAGAACCCCTGCCTGCTTTGGGCCAGAGTATGGGGTTTAGCGATCTCGCATCAGAGATGCAGCAACTCAGGCAGATGTAAACTCATGCCATTAACGACTGATGATATACGCTGACAACGGGACAGGGTTCACAGCCAGAGCCAGGCTGTCAGTGATTTTTCCAAGATAGCTGACGACGCCCACGACAAAGTTGAAGAGGCGTCCGCCAAGGTTAAAATTGCTCTTCGGTACATTGCACTGACGTACTCATGGATATTGCTGACAGCATTTAGGAGGGCTGCAAGACTAAGGGCAGTATATGATCGGCTCATTCAATGGTCTCTGGACATGCAAGGGGCCGTTACAAGGGAGGCACACCGTAGCGGGCTCACAGTGGTGGATCATTAGATGGGGCCAGCAACAACATGGGGGCCACAGAGGCATCCAAAGAAATCCGAAGTTATGTTTCTTTCCTTCCACAAGGAATATTTTACCGGCAATTTAGACCAGCCGTTCTTTAAACGATGAATAACATCATCAATGCATTTATTAGCTCAGGAAAAGCTCAAAAGGCTCAAGGCCAGACTTTCCAATCATTCCTCGCATCTTTGGCCGTGTCAGTCGTTATATGCGGATTTGTCACCTCCATTCATGTTATCTTCAGGGCACAGTGGCTCCGGTTATAGTAAGTTGCGCATGCTTTCCATACGGGCTGGTGGCTAAAGTTCTCATTGCTCTGGGACATATTCGGATGTCGAGCCGAGATGGCGAGCCGTGGCGGTGTGGCCGCAGATGATCTTTCTCCCCATGCCAGACCCTAGGTCGGACCAACTATCTGGCCTCGAGAACTATCTATTCGATCGATATATGCATACACTATTGAGGATATTTATCTTGTTGGGTTTGGCGTTGCTACCAATTCTCCTTCCGATAAATCTCGGAAATAGCGAGACCGTGGGGGTAAAGGGACTGGATCGACTGAGTTTCTCAAATGTTGGGTCCTCACACCCTTACCGGTACTGGGCGCACCTCGTTTCAGCAATTTTTGTGGCTATATCTGTGTGTCTAATCTTGCAAGCCGAGCTGCGGAGTTACTGTCGATTTGAGGAGTCCTTGGGCGCTCAGTCTACCGGATCTAGCATCCTCCTTGTCTCTTCGTCAAAGAAGCCACTTGCTCCCGAAGCAATTCGAAGGCATTTTAATGTAATGTTTGGGGGTGTTCAGGGCATCACGATAAACCGTGACTTCCGCCTCCTTGATGCTAAGATTTCCCGTCTGGATGCTTGGATCGCGAAGCTTGAGGCCGCCGAAACAGAGCTAGTTAGGAAAGCGAGCCGTTCGAATGCAATGCCCGCTCAGCCGCTACTGCATACAGTGGCTCAGCACAGTTTTGTGCTATTGTGGAAGAGATATTCGCTCGAGAGTGACCGACCCACGATGCGCGTATCCACTTCCACATGGAAGCAACTTTTTGGACCTAGAGTTGACACCATACAATATTGTCGTTCTAAAATTGTTCAATGCAGCCTTGATATAGAACGAGATAAACTCCGGCCATACGCGTTTCCATCTCTAAACTCTGCATTTGTTCATTTCAATCATCGACTCTCAGACCCTCTATCTATTCTAATTCTAGCTACTCAAAGCCCGTCTTTTTTGACCATCAAGCAAGGAGCCACGCATGGTGATACTATATGGGCAAACCTCCCTATACGTCCTTGGGAGCGGTGTATCCGGACAGCCACCGTCTATTTTCTTTTTGCTGGGCTCATTTTTGGATACGCACTCCCCGTCACAATTACTGGTGTTGTGTCTCAAATCGCATATATCGTTGGCATCATCCCAGAATTAGCCTGGCTGGAGAAGCTCCCAAGTTGGATGGTACCTGCAATTCAGGGTATCCTCCCCCCGATTATGCTGGCTGCGTGGATCTCACTAGCGCCCATAGCTCTACGCGTCCTGGTAAACTTTCAAAAGCTACATTCGCATCAGGCCGTAGAGAGCTCGGTGCAGAGGCTTTATTTCATATTCCTCTTTATCCAGGTCTTCCTCGTCGCTTCCTTGTCCTCTAGTATCACAACTGTGCTTGCAGGGCTTGGAAGTAGTGCCAAATCAGTGCCCATCGTCCTTGCTCAGAACTTGCCAAAGGCTAGCAATTATTTCTTCTCCTACTTCATCTTGAAGGCATCCTCAACAATCAGCATTACACTCATATGTGGCGAGAAACTGTTAAATCTTCTTCTTTCGAATATACGGGACAAGACTGCGAGACAAAAATGGACGAGGAGCCAGGCCCTAAACATCAAGCTCTGGGGCACCTTTGTGCCGGTATATACAAATCTCGCATGTATAGGTATGCGCCCCTCGTTGACGAGCCGTGTTTAATGCTAAGTATAGATGTTTTAGGCCTAATATATTCAGTGATTGCTCCCCTCATTTTACTGTTTAGTGTCATAGTATTTGGGGCGCTATGGATACTCTATCGAAGCCACCCCCCAAAGCTGTCAGACTCGGCATTGTGTGGCCGCGGCCAGTTTTATCCCACCGCTATACGCCAGCTATTCACTGGTTTGTATTGTATGGAACTATGCCTGGGTGGTTTATTTTGTCTCGTCCGCGATAGTAACGACGAGCCTGTCTGCACCGCACAAGCCATTGCTATGATATTCCTAGTATTCTTCACTCTCATATTCCAGTGCACAATGGGCTACTGGGACAGGTTTACTAGGAAAATGACTTCAATGATAGCTCGAGGTAAGGTTGCACGCGAGCAGGAGAAGGTGGAAAGTAAACAGGTCGCCAGATTTGACACCGCCCGTACAGTATGCTCTTCTAAATGCGGGGATGCTGGTAGCATATTGAGGTGCATTATATGGGTTCCAAAGGATGCTCTCGGCATAGCGGCAAATGAAAGCTATCATTCACGAAGATACAATAAACGCCTAGTACTTAGCACCAAAGGAGCGTTACTTGATAAGGATGGCAAGATACTTTTAAGCGGCGGGCCTCCGCAGTAATTGCAACGTCGGTAGGGGAGGAAGGACTAGCAACGGCATCGGTCGTCGTCTTGGAAACGACTTCCTTGGTCGCAAATAAAGCTCGCCCCCGTGTGTCTTCACTTGCTTCTTGAACCATTCCGGGCCCTTCATACAAACTCGAAGCCCTTCATACAAACTCGACCACATCCGCAGTCGACCGCCTCTCCCCACGAATTGTCTCTCAAATCATCGATGAGGAAGGGCCGGTCCTTACTCGGGGAGTAAGACCGGATGTCCAATCGGTTACCGCGAGGAGCGTGGCTCAGGGATATCCTGGAAGAGCGGTGCATCGTGCATTGATTAGGTTCGGCAGCAGGGTGGAGGTGGATTCTCTCAGATATATTACTATCCCATCAGTTACAATTTTCATCCAAAACAACAAGTCATCGAAATATCATCTCGAAGTTGAGATAAGCTGGAACTATTCGTGTCGTGAACATAAACATGCACCAGACATCTCACAACACTCTCAAGCTTTGAAGTAAGTTTTTCCGCAAAACCATCCATATTTTCCACGAATCAACTGGAATTTACCTGACAAGCAAGACATTCCAGACCAATTGAAAAATCTCTTGGTGTTGATATAATCCCAATTGTCCAGCTGATCACCCTTCCCCACCATCTTGTCGTACCGATCGCTTCCATCGGCTACTCGGCCGAATATAGAGGTATGGTTTGGGGCTGCGAGTAGCGGGTGTTCGTGAGGTTTTTAAAGAGCTCACGAACACCCGCAGAGAGCGACGTGCTTTCGGCTTTGCCTTTGAAATTTGCCTTCGAAATGCCTTCGAAATGCCTTCGAAATGAGCTGAAAAGCTCAGAGAGAAGGTTCTTCGACAAGAAGAGAGGGCGCGGGCTTCGGCAAAACGTTCCTCCTAAAAATTAGTAATCAGATAGATCCTTGCCTAGCGTCCTTCTTTAATCCGGTCTCAGCGTTCTCCCTCAACTGTCTCAGTATTCTCCTCCCGTTCGTCCTTATATTTTTCCTTTCCGTTCCTCCTCACGTGTTATATAGTGGGGGGCCGTGCGCTATGCCTAAAACTATGTCGATTTCATCCACTCAACACTCACCAGCCGCTCTAACGTTTCTTAATTAAATTCCAATACTCTAACGTATTTCGAAGGCTTCGTGTGAGCCGCAGGCTAGCACCCACGTATAGTGACCCCCACACACCTGAATGATTATTATTTCACTTATGTCATCATGCCATTTGGCGAGATTGTGGCTCATCAGGACTATATGAGGCTAAATTGCATTGGCGCTCTTCCAGAATTTAGTGTCGCAATTCAGCCAGCCATACAAAATGGGCGTATCGCCAGCCTTACTTTGGACCAGCATTGCAACCTTCAGACCACTCACAGTAAGGATACGCTGCGCCGCTGACAACGCAGGAGTGCAGCCAGTGGCACTCCTGCTGTGTCGCGATTCAGCCAGCCATACAAAATGGGCGTATAGCCAGCCTTTGGACCAGCATTGCAACCTTCAGACCACTCACAGTAAGGATACGCTGCGCCGCTGGCAACGCAGGAATGCAGCCAGTGGCACTCCTGCTGTGTCGCGATTCAGCCAGCCATACAAAATGGGCGTATCGCCAGCCTTACTTTGGACCAGCATTGCCAGCTGCCCCCGATAAAGGGTTCGTACGGAAACATTTAAAGACGGCCTGCAACCCGTCTGCAACGAGTTTTTCAAGTCTCACTCTTTCGCAAACGCTCTGCGCACTCACCCACACCATACGCACTCACAATCTGATCCGGTTTCCCCGTCCGGGTACGTAAATTCACTTTCATACTAAATAGTTGTTGTAGTAAACTGACAGCCTAGATACGCCCATCGAAATCGGCATCGATTGCTATGTCTGGCAATGAGGCTGCGTTTGTTGTTGGCCTCATTTCAGGCGTGATCTCGATCATTGACGCAACCAAAAAGATATATGATGCGGCCAAAGACGCGGAGGGACAACCAGAGGCATTTCGCCAGGTGGCTGCACGACTTCCACTAGTCATCGAAATCCTCCACAGTGCTGAAGAGAGGGCACGGGCACTTAACGGGACAGCACAGGAGGCATTGGAGCACTTTCTGAATTTATTGGAGGACAAAGCTCTCAAACTCAAGAACATATTTGAGAAGATAAGTCGAAAGGATGGCGACAAGTGGTACGACCGGTATAAGAAAGGCGTGACTGCGGCAACGAAAGGCAGTAAAGTGGAGAGTTTGATGGGGGAGATATTGAAGGACGTCCAAGTGATCGCGTGCGAGAAACTCGAGGGAACCGCAACCGACGACCAGCTCAAGAAGCTTGAAGAAGCGATCAAGGAGATGAAGGGAATGACCGCCTCTCTCACAGATGAGGCTGGGACTGTCACCCAAACACACAGCGGCACTGGTGACAATATTGGGCACAGTGGTTCGGGGAACAACTACGGGGGGAAAGCTCACCACAACCAGCATACTGGGGATGTGAATTATACTAGTAAGAAATAGAACAATACGAGGTCATGTCTAGATTTGACAAATATGAACTAGGCAATCCCACTTTCAATAATTATGCCGCTCCTGGTGAGTTGCAATGGGTCTTATAAGTAGACTGGCGCTAACGACCGCTCGCTCCACTTTAGAGCGACCAGAAACCCCACCAAACCCCTCGATCGTCATTCCCTTCAGTCGTGACGCAGACTTTGTACAGCGAGGGACAATACTTGATCAAATCCACCAGCATTGCATTGTCTTTGGGTCTCGGACCGCGCTCGTTGGCCTGGGCGGCGTCGGGTAAGCACAGATGCTGCCATTAATGCAGATGGCTAACGTTGCAAAGCAAGTCGCAACTTGCCATCGAATACGTGTATCGAACCCGAGATCAATCGAAGGAAACGTGGGTTTTCTGGGTTCACGCAAGCAACACGGCCCGGTTTGAGCAGAGCTTTCGAGATATTGCAAACTGCGTCAAGATACCTGGGCGCCAGGATGCAAAGGCCAATATATTCCAGCTTGTGCACGACTGGCTGCACGACGCTAGGAAAGGGGTGTGGGTTGTTATACTTGACAATGTAGATGATGCTACCTACCTCGTTGAGCGTCGAAGCACCGATCAGGATGTGCCAAAGAACGGCATAGGCAGTGGGAACTTACGACCGATCATGGAATATCTTCCGCATTGCCCAAATGGATCGATTCTTATAACAACAAGAAGCAAAAATGCGGCACTAAAGCTTGTTAAACCGCGAAACATAATCGAAATCGAACCAATGAGCCAGACAGATGCACTAGCTCTCTTTAAGACCAAACTTGGAGGGTATGACGGCAACGATGACGCTACCCAACTCGTCGCAGAGCTCGAGTTTATGCCGCTTGCTATTGTTCAAGCAGCCGCATACATCTCCGAATTAGCGCCTCGCAGCTCTGTGCGACAGTACCTTCAAATGTTTCAGAAGAGCGATAGCAAAAAATCGAGTCTCCTGGAATACGAAGCCGAAGAGCTACAGCGAGACTCGGAGGCCAAGAACTCCATCATCATTACATGGCAATTATCGTTCGATCATATCCGTGAGATTAGACCGTCAGCTACTGATTTGTTGTCTCTTATGTGTTTTTTTGACCGACAAGGAATTCCCGAGGCTCTACTTCGAAATCAAAGCGTGCAAAGAAACTCGCGGCAAGACCAGAACGAGAGTGACGGTGATAAACGTGTTAATAGCGACACTGATTATGATGATGACGGTAACGATGAAGATGACGATGAAGATAACACAACACAGTCTAGTGTGAGTGATGGGTTTGAAAGCGATGTCGCAGTATTACGAAACTACTCGTTCATCTCTGTCAATGCAGACGGCATAACCTTCGAAATGCACAGGCTGGTGCAGCTAGCCACGCGAAAATGGCTTGAAGCCCATGGGCAGCAAAAGAGGTGGAAACAGCAGTTTATCAGAAATCTTGACGCAGAACTTCCGACAGGAGAGTACGAGAATTGGGTGAGGTGTCAGGCGCTTTCCCCGCACGTGCAAATAGCAGTAGCACAGAAGCCAAAGGAACAAGCATCGTTAAGAGGCTGGGCTTCAATATTATACAAGGCAGCATGGTATGCGTTGAGTATGGGGAAAGGACTAGAGGCGTACAAGATGTCGGTTCAGGCAAAAGAAGTTCTAGAGAGGATTCTTGGTCGAGGGCACAATGATACGCTGAATAGCATGTCATTGGTAGGCTTAGCGTATAAGCTTAGGGGCCAGTGGGAGGCTGCTGAAGAGCTGCAGGTGCAAGTGATGGGGATGAGGAAGAAGAAACTCGGCGCGGACCATCTAGACACGCTAACCAGCATGTCCAACCTAGCGATGGCGTATATGGATCAAGGGCGATGGGACGCTGCTGAAGAGCTGCAGGTGCAAGTGATGGGGATGATGATAAAGAAACTCGGCGCGGACCATCCAGGCACGCTAACTAGCATGTCCAACCTAGCGTCAACGTATAGGGATCAAGGGCGATGGGACGCTGCTGAAGAGCTGCAGGTGCAAGTGATGGGGATGATGATAAAGAAACTCGGCGCGGACCATCTAGACACGCTAACTAGCATGTCCAACCTAGCGTTGACGTATAGGGATCAAGGGCGATGGGAGGCTGCTGAAGAGCTACAGGTGCAAGTGATGGGGACAATGAAGAAGAAACTCGGCGCGGACCATCCAGACACGCTAACCAGCATGTCCAACCTAGCCTTAACGTATATGGATCAAGAGAGGTGGGACGATGCTGAAGAGCTCCAGGTGCAAGTGATGGGGATGAGGAAGAAGAAACTCGGCGCGGACCATCCAGACACGCTAACTAGCATGTCCAACCTAGCGTCAACGTATAGGGATCAAGGGCGATGGGACGCTGCTGAAGAGCTCCAGGTGCAAGTGATGGGGATGATGATAAAGAAACTCGGCGCGGACCATCCAGGCACGCTAACCAGCATGTCCAACCTAGCGTCAACGTATAGGGATCAAGGGCGATGGGACGCTGCTGAAGAGCTGCAGGTGCAAGTGATGGGGATGATGATAAAGAAACTCGGCGCGGACCATCCAGACACGCTAACCAGCATGAACAATCTTGTGATATAGAAGCTCAAGACTTAATATCTTCGAGTCTCAAATTGATGATAAGGATGATACTTCAGCATGCACTTAGACATATAATTCGTGGAAAATGGAAGGGTCTCATACTAGCTAGCGTTCTAAATGCTTTATTAATGGGGTTTTGCTATTTATATTGAATTCGGTTTAAATATGATATTCTCAAAGCCACCCGCCCACCAACCTCTGTTATACGACATTATGTAAGCGAAGTAAATCATTCCCGCTACTCTTGGCGTTTTGTGTACCTCTCTATCACTTTGTCCATCCCTTGTGCCGTGTGTCTTCAAAGCTTACGGCACAGCCATATACAGTACTCTTAGCTTACGTAACGATGCGCCTGTAATCAGCGGCCTACGCCGGCGGGTGGCCAGCAGTATTGTGATGCCCACTAATGGACCGGTGGGTTACCCCGAAACGAAAGGTGGTTACAGTATACAGTACGTATCGAATTCGTTTTTGATCTTAAAACTCGGTAACCAGTTCAAAGTTAGACTTCTGCAGAAGCCGTCTTAACTTTAGAAGGCCCCCTTTCTTCGGTGGGCCCCCTTTCTTCGGTGGGCCCCCTTCTTCGGGGGGCTCCCTTTCTTTGGAAGCCCCCTCACGTCGATGTAGACAATCGCGATAGGCTCAATGCAGACGTCGACGATGGGCTCAATGTAGATGGCTATGATTTATCACGTGAACTTGACGAGATCTGTAGTAATGCTATCTCAGAAGGTCGGTGTGAGGTTGCTTACGAAACAATGCGTGCGTTCACGTTCATACCTGACTATGCAAACGTTGCCAAGGAGCCACTGGAAAGGCTTCAACGTATGTGGTATGCTTCTAAAGAAAAAGCATGGACTTATGGAAACACTGTCTTTTAGCGCTCAATATTATTATATAATGTACACGAGTAGCACAATCCGCTCTATATGATCTTGCCTGCACAGGCTGTATTTACAGAAATTTCCATGTCGCTACCACGTCTCTACTGCCACGAGTGTACCCGCATTATTTACTACTTCGGGATCTGCCGTGAAATTGCAATGCTGTGATTCAAAGACGGAAGTGGAAATTGATCGTGTTCCGACATCGAGTTGGCAGTCCGTGCCGACGAGAGAGCTTGCACACCGGTACCCTTACAGTGATGGCCCCCTCAAGTCTGATGCCCCCCTCAATTTGGATGGCTCTCCAACCTCCCTTAAAAATCCTTCTTGAGATGACTAGCTGCAAGATAAACTTATAAATATATCGTATCGTGCAGCTGAGCAACGTTTTCTATCCACTATTAGCCCACAACATACATTATTTAACTATGGCTATTAACAAGCTCACTCAAGGCATGATGACTAGCGAATCTGCTCTAACCGGCTTCACGCTTTGGCCGAAGGAAGAAGTTTCACGAATTGAAGCGTTATCCAACCAAGAGGTCCTGTCAGAACTTGAGAGAATTATGGATGGTCGCAATTATTCCTGGCACAAAATCAATGAGTTGATGACGACCCAGCTATGTAAAGGCGCTCTTGAATTTACCTTTCAGAACGGAGATGTTATATTCGAGTGGAATAATCTCTGCGATGAGAAGCGGAATTGGGAGCAAAAGAGAAGACTCTCGTCTAGTAGCACGGAGTTCAATATAGACTGCTTGATCAACCTCAAAATCCTTCCTGCTAAGGCAGGATTTGCCTCCGAAGGTAAGCAATGAGCATATTATCATAATGATAAATCTAACATGGCTAGGATCGAGGCTTGTAGTGGCTAATTTAGACAAGCCGAATCTCTTGACAAAGGATCTATGGGTGGCTTCCGAGGAGTGAGGTGCTCAGGCATTCGAATGCTTTCAAGCCAATAGTAAGAAGCCTGTGGGCGAGGAAGATGATGACGTCGAGGATGAAGATGATGACGACGAGGATGAAGATGATGACGACGAGGATGAAGATGATGAGGAATACGAGGATCAAGAAGAAAGTGATAGCGATGATGAAAGCGAATACTTTCATTCAGTGTATGAGATGTTTTAAATAGAGGCACAATGTTGCTATTTGAGATATCTATTAGTGTTACCAATTAAATCTTGCATATACTCGATGGAAGCTACAACGTGTTAGTAGAGTTTTGGCTTCATGAAAAATTCTCACCAAGTCCAGCTAAAGCCTGTATTATTTCATAGTGTAGTGATCAAGGTCTAGAGAAGCATAAAACGAGTAAAATTGTAGGCTCATTAAGTGAGAGACATCGCAGCGTCCGCCAACCTGACAAAATCCTTAGTGACCGACTCTATGAGACAAATCAAAGGCGCAACAATAAAAATGCCCATCAAAAGGTCTAGTAGAGATAGATATAAAAAAAATTGGCGTTCATGTAGTAGGTTATTTGCGTAAACTATTAATGAGTCTTTATTTTCATAGGAAAACAGGACCTGGTTTGAGACGTCTGAGAAGGGTGCAGCACATTTTACTGTGCATATTGTGCCAACTTTCGATAATGACGTACAAGGGTAACTTGCAAGGACAACTTTGGGCGTGTTGGAGATATTTGCCTTCTCGAGAGCCGCCGACGGAAGCGCTTCGAATGCGATTGGGAAATAATCCTAGGTACGGAATGCAAGAGTCTGACTTAAAAAGCTGTTCGGCTGCTCTGACATTTGAAGACCGAGGGCTTCTGCAACAGAGAATAGGTGCGACCGGGCTGCAGAGCCACAAGCTTAATAGTCACAGATGGCAATCAAAGCTTGACTGTCGCAGAAGCAGCTGGTATTCCCCTGCTATCTTAATCCCGCGTACTCTCTTTGCTAGGAAAAGCTTTCTCGCTCCAATGATCTGAGCTGCTAACTTCATCTTTCTCTCGCTCGGACTTCGAGTTGATTGCATCTGGATGTTTACAGACCAGCACTGTCTTACCTTTAGATGCGTTCAAGTATGCAATGATGTTGCTTAAGTCGTATTCTGATTCATCTGAAAGCCCTCTAACACCCTCAAAACCTTGTATAGCACTGCGGATAGCTTCGTGGGAGTCCTTGTCTGTATGTTTCGAGAGTTCGCCATCTTCCTAAACGTAAAGTTAGCGGTACGCACTTATGGCTTCCTGAGAATACCTTACCTCAATTATGGAATCAAAAAATACCAAAGCTGTACAAGCGGAGACAGCTCGTTTTATGTTTTCTTCAGCGTTGCCCCCCCTCTGGAGAAATTGAAGGTTTTTCTGGAGAGCAGCCACAGAGTGAGGTTGCGAAATATGGCAAGGACATAAATCGTAATTCAACTTCTGTAGTTGGTGCTTGAGAGATTTACCAATTGCAAGCTAGATAGGCTATGTCAGCTGTAGTTGTTTGTTAGGGATAAATGGAGAAACTAACAAACATGCGTTCCCATTCAGTAATCCCTTTTGGGGGTTTCGCCTCGTTTGATCCTGCCAATTCAGCATAGACACGGCGTTCCTCATTCCCTAATTTCTGCTCAAATGCAAATCTGCAAAACTCCACCCATGGGGTTGACAGTGGTGTCATTGTATTAGCTTGGAATTTCCATGCGCCGCGGCATAGCAGTTCATGGTGTTCAGGGAGCATCTCGCCATGGACATTTTTGAGAGCATCTTGCACATCCTTATCTTCCGTTCCCGCCCATAGTCCTGCACCCCATAACATTTGTAGTATGGTAAGACTTTTTCCAGAGTAAACTCCACTCGAAATTCCAGTAAAGGGAGTCGGATTTCCAGTCTTGATAGCAAACCGAGACCGCCCACTAGTTTTTCCAGACGTGGATACGGGTTTAAGGTCACAATCATCCCTGTGCCGTATAAGCAAAGGAAATGGCTAAGGAGGAGGTAGACTTACACCGGATTTACCATCCTATAGGTCTCGAGCGTTGCCTCTCCTGTTTTTGCATCCCTAGCTGATACA
Organism: Pseudogymnoascus sp. SDFLT0511; assembly: GCA_030180035.1. NCBI lineage: Eukaryota > Fungi > Ascomycota > Leotiomycetes > Thelebolales > Thelebolaceae > Pseudogymnoascus > Pseudogymnoascus sp. SDFLT0511. Next base: position 514,656 of record JASCQD010000008.1, on the reverse strand, counting down.
TCTCCTTCAAGAGGTGGAGGAGGCGCATCAGCTTTTGGACTAGCGAAGTCTCCTTCCTCGAGTACGTCTGTCTTTAAATTAGGAGCACTAGATGCACTCGTGCCCGTTCCATAATCGCGAGTTAGAAGCTTAGCATGGTCCTCAATCGTCCTGATCTGATTATCAATTCTGTCGCGGTCATACCTTCCTTGACTTAAGTAGGTGCTTGAAGCGGCTTCGCATATGTCGAGTAGCGTTTTCAACTCTGTACGCATACAACCTGGCATGCCTTTTTTATGAATAAGTCCGTTTGTCGACTGATGCAGCTTATGGAAGGATTTGAAAGACTCCCCATCAAAATACCCCGATGCCTCTCGATTTTTCACAGTGGGGAGATAGTTTTTCCAGCCAGGGACTACATTTATCAGTTCCTGTAGCACGTCTCCAATCAGTATCTGGTAAGCATTTGCAAGCTGCTTTTTCTTACCTTTAACGTGAGCTGTTTCGTGTTTTCATCTACCACCTCATGTGTTAACCTAATATTCGGCCGAACTTTCAATTGCCTTAGTAGCTCATCCACTGTCAAATGATTCACTCTTACGTCCTGGCTGTCAACACTGATTTTATCAACGTCGGCGATAGCGGGTGATGATGGGCCGGAGGAATCGTCAGAGGAGCCTGGCGGGTTACCCGACAGCAAGAATTCAAGGCGCCTCCGATAATCCGCCATATCTGAGTGATAGCTGGCAGCAACGTCTGGGTTGTCTTCTCCGCTATCAAGCTCTGGCTTAATCTCATCAAAAGGAACCTAATTGTGTCAGAAACAGCAAGGCAGAACATAACTATCTTCGAGTTAACATACTTGTGGCGTTAGCTTCACTGCCTTGTTCTTTTTTGCCAACTCATCCTCACTCTTTCGCTTCTGAAGCGACCGGGTCATTTCAAAAGATGAGGGCGAGAGGTTTGACGTATTAGAGCCGCCTAAGAGTGACCTTTGGACGTTGGTAGTGGCGGGCAGTGTAGAATCTGGCGGCAACAGAATCAAAGGAGCAGAGCCCTCCTGGGAAGGCCTTCGCGGGAAATTCATTCCAAATATTATCAAGTGAGTTAAAAACTTGCCCGGAGACAAATTAATCAGACAGGAAGGGGGGGGGGTTGGCTACTTTATATGTGATAAGTCGGACAAGCATGCCGTCGCTCGATCTGCAGATGCTGACAATAATATTGTGGAGGGAAGGGTATTGGGAGTTATGACCAGGTTTCGGCGCGGGCGGATAGCCCTTCGTCTCTAGAGTGTGGTTTCAAGGCAGCGATCGCGCCGATGTGAGGGGGTGAAAGCACCAGAACTGCTTCCACTACTTCTAGGAAAATGAGCTGTCGTATTCTGGGATTTTTGTTCTCTACTAAGCTTGGGGTAAACCCCCCGTACGCGCTGCATAACCCTCAATATACCGCCCTCCCCCACTACTCCCACCAACCCCGTTATTGGCATATCCGGTGTGTAAAGGCAGCAGAAGAACGTGAAGATTGTTAAGATTTGCTGAATAAAGTGGTCTATAAACAAACGGCTATAACTATAGAAAAACAATTGGTCTGCCTATCAAACACGAACTCGTCTCCCCAACCGCCTAGTGCTCTAGCCTACCTCGTTTCCGCTGTTTTTTTATCTATCGATGTGGTCCTCCTTCCCCTTAGAGGCTACCAAGGTTCCATATGGATTCGGTTATCGAACACGATCACGTTTGGTAGGTAAGTCGATTTTCGGGTGTACCTTGCGCACATGCCGTGGCAGAGCATCAATGCGACTGACAGTCACAGGACAGAACTGGCAGCGTACCTCTTTCTTGCATGCGTTGTGAATTGTGTCTTCATGTCGAGTGAGATCGTAAGGGCGTGAGAAAAAGGCGTTGCACGGTTTGTCTGTTGACGGGTTAATCCGTTCGCATTTGTGGCGGCCAGCCTGGGAATCGCGAAGGGCCCCAGCAACCCCTCTTATTAGAGGGGCTGACCGACAATGTGCCAGACGCTTATGCAGCTTGAGTTTTGTTGGTGTATCAAACCGTAGTGTGCATCCGTGGTAGGTGCAAGTGTATGTCCCACTATTGGCATTCGATTTTGCTGGCTTTTCGAGCTCCAAAGCATCTGTTGCATATTCTCCGTTGCTTGACTCTACAGGTGGCAAGATGACCGGTAGTTGAGATAATTGATCTGTTATATTTTCGGCCTGATGTCGCTGCTCTAAAACAGATTGATATTGCTGTTGTTGCATATCTGTTGGGCCTAGTACTAATGGAGGGGCGGGGGCAAAGTTCGACCCGCCACCAGACGTCGCTAGGAACGAATTATTCAAGTACGCTGGGTAAATTGGCCGACAGCTGGCTGAAAAGGTGTCATTAAGATCTTGCGATTCCTGCCAGGCTAAGTTTAGGAATCGGTATTGCATTTGAGGGGACAGCGGCATTGTTGCATCCTCTTCAGTTCCATGATAGTCAAGCACTTCCAATACCAGTGCATCAGTTTCTGCCTCCTGTTGTTTCTGCATATGTATTGCAGTACGCGGACACACTTGCTGTGACGATGGCTGTAGATTGAACTCTCGGTGCGGAGACTGGTTTCCGAGTTGTGACTGAGTTGAGGTACGCAAGTGCTGGCTGTTTGCAGCTTGCAATCTTTGAGAGAATACTTCTGAGCTCTGGGAAGGCGAGAGAACCGTCGATTCTTGCGACCACTTGTCGTTGGTTAGGTGAGCCATTCCAAATGTATTTAGTTAGCTGAATGGGGTATGATAAATGGGATGTAATCAAAGAGGGGCGCAAACCGCATTGATAGCGGGAGTTAACCTGCTTTATATGCGGCTTGCTCTGAGGCAGATATTGCGTGGGTAAACAGGGGCGCAAAGGGCGGTGGGACATAGGGATTGTGCGTATGGTAAGACTTACTATTGATGCGGACACAATCGACACTTATTGGATTCTGTCAATTCTGAGCGACGAGTATCGATTATTTTTATTTTCTGATAGTTCCACATCCAACGCCGTCATAACAACTACAATATCATATTCCGCAGCTGATAATTAGGAGGAGGCGGTCGAGGAAAACGAGGGGCGGCTATTAGTTTTCAGCGGCCTTTGGGCGGGATTTTTCTGATCCAACCTTTGAATTTCCTCTTGGCATCACATATCGGTTCACGTACATCACACACAAATATCGCCACAACTAATAGCAAAGTCATAAATTACTCCCAGCCCGGCATTCGACGCCATCGCGACACCTCCGCCTATCTTGCACCATTCGATTAACAGAAATCATCTGCATATGAACCGTAAAGGCTCAGATCTTGTGAAAATCCTTCAGTCTGGCGAAGATTGCTGATACATTTGAAAAATGCTCGGCGGCTCTTCCCCGGTTGCCGACAATCACCTGGGCATCCTAAAATGCTGTTGTGTCCGAGCATTGTTGCATCCTGAATTTTGAACCCACAATATATTATTGCCATTATTCTAAATGCTGTATCATAGTCGGACTGAGTTATTGCATGTTGCAAGATGCCAATGCATGTCTCAATACTAATATATTAGAAGTTTCAATGATGAATATAGATTGGGATATGCATACTGTTGAGCGCCTTCACCAATGAACCATATCTGCAACAATAGACGGGTAAAATCATCGTCCTCAATGCACGCAGAGCAGAATGACGATGTTTGAATAATGAGATAATTTGCGAGGTCCTCTTCAGTCTTCACGTGAAATGCAAGACCTCCGAGGGTATTAAAGACCTCAAATGTACATTTTTGATCACGGGCTAGAGGCTCGATTATCGCTTCAAGTTTTTGCTGTAAGATAAGTTAGTATATGAACTCTAATCAAAGTTTATAAATTTACCTTGAGCTCATTGAAACATGAGTCGAATCTAGCAACATCCAAGGATTTGACCAGTACACCATACCTATGTGCCATTCCGAGTTCTACATCGTAGTCTCGATTCTTGCTAATAGCAAACCGGTGCAGGTCCCAGTTCGCTATATTTGGATTGAACGCTTGCCTTGCAACAGAAAGAACAACGCATTCATAAGATAACAGGCTTCGCGCCGCCTTCTGGAATATAGGGTTTAATTTTACCATTAATGGTTGAGCGATTTCCCCCAGCAGGACATCCGGCCTGAAAAGTGGAACAAATATATCAATAATGGCTAGAAAAGCTTGGCCTTTATAGGATCTCGGATTGAATTCCTGTTACACCACGAATTAGAACATGGGCTTTTGCAAGTGGTTTCTTTCTACTCACGTTGGAGCTCGTATCGGAGCTGCCTGGCATGCTAGCGCTCACGTTATGACCAGACATCTCAGCCTCGGTGCTGGAGCTTGAGTAAGATGAGAATAGACAGAGGTAAGCAGATTAGCGGCTTGATGATGATGCGCGGTAGGGTGGGCTGTGGTGGTGGTGCGGCGAGGCGGGCGTGCTGGCTTGGGTGGTGTGGGAGTGGACGTCTGTTAGTCCCCGGGTTGGGCGGTGGTGGTTGTGAAGCTCAGGTGGGCTGAGAGTAGCTGCGGCGGGTGGCAGCGAGTTTGTTTGGAGGGGAGGCGCGCGGGTGGTGGTGGCGGTGAGGTAACGAGTGTGGCCGAGGTTGGATTGAAGTTGAGCTGGTGTGCGGTGGTATCAATGGTGAATGTTCGTGCTGAGATTCGGAGGAGAAAGTGAAGTGATGAGAGGAAGAGAAAAAAAGACCGATGGTGACTGGGGCACATCTTTATATCAGTGCGGAGAAGGCGGAGAAGGCGGAGAGGTGGAAGTGGAAGAAAAGGGGGGTGGGGGGGTTTGCGGGGTTGAGCAGCAGAAGCGTGAGAGCATCATACACGTGTGATTTAAATGAAATACGATCAATATATGAGCTAATTATTGTGATGATGAAGCTTCTAAACGTTACATAATGTATTACTAACCTAAACGTCTGAGTATTATACAAGGGCTGCATTGCTCTCGGTGGCCGAAGGGACTGAAGATAGGACAGTGCTTCTCTGCGTACCCGGCCGAGTGCTTGCTAGTTAATGTGATTCGGATGAGAAAGTGGCAGTTATAATGGAATGTGGCGCATACTTATATTAGGATTGAGAAGAACCCAGATGGTGATGCATGTTTGTTCCCAGGTTCCAATGTTCCATTCTTCGAGACGAGGTCCTAAAAATGGATCATCCGTTTCGATGAAGCGCTGACAGGGCGTAGTTACACTAGTTAGGTGTCTTACTGACGGGTCGGGACGACGAAGAGTATAAAAAAAGGCCGGCGGAGCAAAACAGGCGTGAGATGTGAGCGGGGAAATTTGAAAATGGTGGTGGCTGAGGAGGGGTATGTCGGATGAGTGGTGGTAGCATAGTGAGCAGGACAAGTAGAAGGCGTGAGAGCATCACAAGACTTCATGATTGTAATGTTACATAATCAATTATCAGGCGCTAAACGTATAGGTATTATTATACAAGGGATACATCGCTCTGCGTGGCTGAAGGCGCCAAAGAAGGTAGAGAAACGTGTTGGCTCTGTGTATCCGGCTGAGGACTTGCGGCACCGGTCCATAGTAAGGAGTGCATTTCCTTGAGCAATTGACAGAGCAAGTGCATAAGAATTGCTAAGGTGGGTATCTGTTGATATGGTTAGTATGTGTCAAGAAATGTATTAATATCACGCACCAATAAATATAAGGTAAGGTCAATGATGGTACCAACATATAAACCCAATGAGACCAGAGGAGCAAGGACACTGCTGGAACAGATAGCGGTATTCCATTTGAGAAGGTTATCGAGATTACTTTTCAGTGTCCGGGTTTTGTAAACGTAAATATACGTCAAGCCCATGCAGGTGTGTTGTATAAAAAACACTAATGGAAGTAGAGTTTCAACAAGCTTCTGCGTTTGTCGGCCCCAGGTCAATAAGGTGAGTGCAAAAACCACCTGGATAACGGAGCAGATAATTAAAGTTGCTACCAGCCACCAACGACGAGTGGTAAAATATGTCTGATAGACAGCCTTGAAAGATTAATTGAGTCATAGTAATGGATCGTGTGGCATACCTGATATATGCTCCCTATAGCTCCGACGGAAACAATGAGGATGTGCACGGCAACCTCATTCTCCAAGAATACGAAGATAAATGCGGCAAGGATGACCAGCGTTAGTGAGAGACCTAAGAGCCACCACACCTGCGCCTTGCGTTTTTGTTTAGAGGTTTTGGGTTCACTACATTCCTTCCGCAGCTGCAAGATAAGCATGATGGGTCGACCTGTACCCAAACATAACGCAAAGACTCCGAAGAACACTAACAAGGCTGACATGTCGAAGGAGAAATAATAACCAATTCAGCGAGGGCTGATTTCGACATGGGGTGCATCTGCCAGACCGGTGTATCTGCATGTAATGGCTCACCGAGAAGAGAAATCATGCAGGAAAGGTAGCGGTGAAAAAATGAGGAATGAAGAGCCACACCGGTCGCTGCCGTCATCTTATACAACAGTCCGAATTGAAGCACCTGCATTCATATGTATGGATTGAGATGGATAAACGCGCAGAACGAGAGCATGGGTATGTGATGAGCACACGGTGATTACTACGTCGCTAATACTGAATCGAGAATTATGTTTCACTGCGCGTGCTCTATGGCATTTAATGGTCACCGTCGCTGACTGCATTAGGGCTCTTAAGCCTACTCCCCGCTCGTATTTGACTTGTCATCGAACAGGATTCATCTCAACATGAGAAATGGTAGTTTGGGACTAGTTCGCACAGTCGGTTTTCAGACTAACTGCTTACGAGTCACTAAGGAGCTGCTCGCTTAGAAAAATGCCATTTTTCTAAGCGAGGACCGACACCTCTTTCTTATTGGTCGTAGTAATTAACCCACTTACCAAGATCGTCTTAGCTCGAAACCTCGTTCGAAGTTCAGACTGTCCCCTACCCCCCCGCCATTCTGTTAGTCAAACCAACGATCCTTTATCAAGTACCCCTATGCGGTAAGCCGATCCGTGATATAGTCTCGGCTTAGACCGCGGTTGGCTTCCCGCTTTGAAAAATGGCATTTTCCTAAGCGGGTCGATGCGGAGAGCTCGATGTGGCTCGATCCGACATGTCAGCTGCTCGCTTAGACAAATGACCAAGGCAGTGCAGTCGTGAGTATTTTACATCTGTCCTTCACGAAGTGCATCCATCTGTCCTTCACGAATGCATCAAAAAGAAAGGACGTCAAGAACAATGGACGTTAGACTGTTTGCATATATTGAGAAGTTAACGAACGAAAATGAGTTTTTGGTTCGCCACCATCGCCAATGCTCTCTTGGAGATCGTCACTTTACTCAACCCAATTATGTACAAGAGGGTTTTACACACGACCGAGAAGCAGTTTTGACCGTCCGCCCACATCATCCGCCATATCCTCCTCTACTACAGTTACCTCTTCCCCACCCGCCGCAGTTACCTCACCCCATTCCATCGAAGTCACCCGATTCCCTTCAACCAACTCGTCACCCGAAATCAAATTGTCGCCCGAAATCAATTCGTCGCCCAAAGAAGAAATTGTGGGAGAAGTATGGAGACAATCTGCGCTGGCATGAGGGAGACAGCCAGGCTCGGAATGCGGGAGACAACCACGTTCGAATAGTGGAAGACAACCAGGCTCAGAATGCAGGAGACAGCCAGGCTCAGAATGCAGGAGACAGCCAGGCTCGGAATGCAGGAGACAGCCAGGCTCAGAATGCAGGAGACAGCCAGGCTCGGAATGCAGGAGACAGCCAGGCTCGGAATGCGGGAGACAACCACGTTCGAATAGTGGAAGACAATCAGGCTCAGAATGCAGGAGACAGCCAGGCTCGGAATGCAGGAGACAGCCAGGCTCGGAATGCAGGAGACAGCCAGGCTCGGAATGCAGGAAACAGCCAGGCTCAGAATGCAGGAGACAGCCAGGTTCGAATAGTGGAAGACAACCAGGCTCAGAATGCAGGAGACAGCCAGGCTCGGAATGCGGGAGATAACCACGTTCGAATAGTGGAAGACAACCAGGCTCGGAATAAAGAAGACTTCGGGAACAATGATGACGGCCTCAACGAGCGTATCAAGCTAATACTCCGAGGAATATCGCTTGCGGATGCACAGGACCCTCTAGAGACGCTAAGACAGTGCTCGAAAGAACTCGGTAACACTAAACCACAAAACCCTCTAGAGTTAATAAAAAACTACAGCATTATCAGTAACCACACAAAACGTCTCGCTGAGCGTGCAAGAAAGGTACACGCCTTCCAGGAGCTTATCTTTGTCTCGGCGTGTGAAGTCTTACTGAAGAACGGGTACGAACTCGAAGTTATTGATGAATTGATGAAGCTGTGCATTTCCGACTCGAGCACTCGAAATCTAGAGCGTTTAAGGGGCGGCGCACGATGGTTTTGTAGCCTAGTTTCCTCACGGAACGCTGCATGGGAGCACCGAATAACGGAGCACTTATTTAACTGTGAGTTAAGTGAGACCTACCTTCCCAAGAGGAGCTTTAACGAATTTATCAAGGTGCCCTATCCGTGTCCCAGTACAGCATTTTGTATAGTAATGCGAAAAAGTCAACACCATATGTCTTGAAGCAATTGGAAGGAATACCTGTAACAGGAGGTCAGGATGACGTCGTCGACGCTGAAAGGGTCAATAACTTCACGGGGCAGACCGCAGGAGGCCAGGATGTCAACGGACAGGCTCAGGTCCGCCGAAATGAGGCTATCGATGCGGCGGGAGGTATTCACGACTCGGAGCTATCGAGCGACTTTATATACATGTGTATGCCGGTTTTTGTCCAAGCTGTGCTTGGTAAAAGATTCTCGTACGCAAATCCCAAGCCTCTCTTGTCACTGGCTAATTTGGCAACGCAGGCTACTTAACATCAGTAAAGCTCTGACATTTGGCGAACACTACCATACTATTGAAATGGAAGATCGCAACCCTTACATCACAAAGAAAATGGAACGGCTTTTCGATAAGTACGTTTCAATCCGGGATGAAGCAAGCCCGGAGCCTCGAAAAGGGAAACGCAAACGCCAAACGAGGAATGATTCGAGTTTGAAGGGTAAAGCCAAGGGTTTCCGGCAAGCCTTACATAGGGAGTCGTCGGCTCGAGAACCACTCGCTTCAACGGAGCCTATCTGCAATAACGCGATGCCATTTGCATATCAACATGAAATGGAGGGAGGTGATAGCCACCATACAATTTGGGACCCTTCCTCTACAGAGGCACCATTGGGGGCAGAACGCATAGCGGTGCACAACCTGGTTTCTGGTTGTCCTTCACCCGATGGCTCCTCTAACAATACCACCGTGATATCAGGCATCTCGTCGATGAGCAGCGAAGTTGACTGCCGCGATGACGAGCCTGCTGTTGCAGTTGGCAATGACTCCAATCAAGGCTCTAATCAGTTTGGGTGCGTCGAGTATGGCCAACTCCATGCATCACAACAGCTGTGCGGAACAGTTGACGCACCCATTCTGTTCCCTAACAACAATCCTAACACGCTAAATGCTGGAAACGATCAATTGAATAACAGCGACACATATAGCATAAACACTACTGCTGTCGATTACAACCCTCATAACCTTGCCACCTTTGCCTTCAACTACAACAACACTCATAACCTTGCCACCTTTGCCTTCAACTACGACAACCCTCAAGACCTTGCCACCTTTGCCTTCAACTACGACAACCCTCAAGACCTTGCCACCTTTGCCTTCGACTACGACAACCCTCAAGACCTTGCTACCTTTGCTAACACCGCTTACAATCAGCCGCAGTCCTGCCCGCCACATTAGTACATAACTACTCGAGTACGAATAGCAAGTCCAATTTTGGACTGACCATTACCGCAGTGGTCATGTAGGTGATTTCGCCGGGAACTAATGGGCGTCCATCAACAGTCGGACGGTATCCGTCTTCAACTCGAATAGGTATAATGTATGCAGAGCCTTCGGAATTGTAGAATTGTTGGGATTTTGGCCCGGGGATCCTGACAACAGAGTATCGCTATTTTAGAAGTCAGAAGCAATATATAGTATGCATTGTATGGATTTTACCTTGTTGAGGAGACCTAATTCAGTGAGGAGAGAATTCATTTTCTCGCTCAGCTGTGAATGTACCAAATTTTCCAACTCTCGTGCATTGCGAGCAAATTCTAGCGTAGATAGCCAGTCCGCGAGTGGTTTCAACAGATCTACGGCCTCATTGCTCAGCTTGGTCTGCTGAAGATGTGATGTTCCTAGCCCTGGTATAGACATCGTGAAAACTGTAGAGGTGTCCGCGTAAATGTCGTAATATCTCGGTATCCAGGGTGGGATGTTCGAAACGTAACCCCACTAATGATTTCTGTTATGGCGGTTCACGCTTTGCAGCCAAGGTCGCAAGTGCTGTTGTAAAACTTGACTTATGGGCATGAGTGGACGTTCCTTTTGCGCAATATGAGCTCGCTGGCAAAGCTTCCGTGATATCTACAGTATCTTGCAGGCTCCATCAGTCGCGATGATCTGATGGAATCTGTGGTGTCGTAAGGTAGCCGAAGCGCTTGGGCAGAAAACGCTTGTTGCCTGATATGGCCCCTGTTCCTACGTTGTGGCCTTAGGCGCAAATATTATCCGTGTTTCATTCCACGCCGATATTAACCACCAAGGTTCCAGTACCTAGTACGCATATTTTCGGGTGAAGGTGGTTACCGCGGTGGGGTTGCTGTGTCAGGCGACCGGACGAAACGTGCAAACACAATCCACATGGAAATTACTTTATGACTTGATCCGCATCAAAGGTGGCAACATATACGTATTGAAGTGGAACTAAAATATGCATACTATGTAATTGACTCAGCAACATTGTACGCCGTTGGTGGGCAGGAGAGCTCTAAAGTTTGGCCGAAATTTACCAGTGGTCGCAATGTGACACTGCAACCTCGTTGGCTTGGTCAAAATGCACTCACAGCTCATGCGAAGCAACAAGGCTACCTGTCCATCCCATGTTTGGAGAGTTGGTGATAAATCCCCACTGGATTATATATAAGATTTCCCATGGTATCGGTCCTCTTCTGTCAACAATCGAAACTGCATTCCTCTCGCTTGATTCCAGACCAAAGCAAGCATACAGTCTCCGCGCAACAACAGAACTAGTGATATATCCTTCAGTCTCGACAGCTTACGCGCCGCTTCTGCTTTCTGTATAAGTCATTGGAACTCTGCAACGGCAAGTGTTTAAATCGAAATAATATTGCTTTAACTAACAGGATTCGCAAAGATGTGCACACATTCGTATACGTCTTATACTGGTTGCGGCTGCATTCAGCCAGGTGGTTGGGACTTCTGTAACGACAGCAAACTAGGCGACAACTGTCCGAACAAAACTCCAGATAAGAACTACGTCAATTACACTAAGTGTGGAGACTGCTCATTGGGGACCCCGGAATCTCAGTGATATGGTCGCCGGTGATTGGAAAAGGATATGCACGCATGGCATCAGGTAGACTAGGACAAAATAGGCTTCCGCGACTTTCAAGTATTTAAAGCCACTTCTGCCCTTCAAATGCGAGTTAATCTTTGACATACTTATCAATTCAATTGGTATAACAACCATGGCACACCGTATTCTTATTACATGCAAATCACATAAGGTGCCTGGTCCGGATAACGAGAAAGCTACGCTACTAGCCAACCAAGCCTGTCAGGAGGTTTTGGGTCGAGACTTCAATGAGGCTCTCGGCGACCGCATAACATTAGAGGGTGAATTTACGTACGGTGTACGGTGTAACCTACTTGTTGATAATGGTCCCGTGGATAGTGAGGACTACACTACCCACTTTTTCAGATGGAGAGAGGAAGCGCTGTAAGCAGTGAAAGATACCAGGGCCCTTGGTTGTAGCTGACAGAATAGTGTCCCTACTCAATTACCAGCGTCAATCCTCAAAACGCTAGAAGAGCGGTTTCAATTCAACCCAGCCGACAGACCTCAACGCGTAAGCAACCTTCCTATGTCTTATTCAGTAGTTTCAACTGAACTTCTGTAGATCCCCTACACAGATGAGGAATACAAGAAAACATTCGGCTCGAAGAAATACGACGAACTTGTGAGAGGTAAAGCAGAGAGACGAGAGATTGCAAGAAGATTCGATCCTGAAAAGTTGCAAAACTAGCGACAGCCTCGAGCCAATTAATTGGGGCCTAGAATTGTACGGATCGTATTTACATGCTCTTACATGCGGTGAAGAACTATATAGGCCATCTAGCCCAATGACAAAATATCTATCGTGACTTTAGATTCTTCTATCTACTCATAGATAAAATAACCCATCAAAATCTCGGAACTCCGAACTAAAGTGATGCACTTTAGCTCAGACTTCGACAGTTAACATGACCTCCTGACTGTTCCAACCAGTCTGTCGACGGACCTGCTACTTGGACTTGTCAACCACATGTCCTCAACGGATCGCTCATCCCAGTATACTCACCATGTGGACTTCTCGAGAAGCCGTTGGTCAACGTCGTCGTGCGTCCCTTGTAGCGGGGCGGCTCGGGGCATGGGTTGCGAAGGCAAAAGTTATTTCAATCAAGACATCGTCCAGTAATAATTTAAACACCTTGCCGATTGAAACTTGCACGCGAGGCACGTCAAGATCTCACCCAATACGTACCCGCTTTCTCGCAGGTTCGCGTCCAACCACAGACATATCAGCAGAATTAGTGATGTCAGACATTGCTTTGCGCTTCAGCGGTGGTGTGAGGTTCTTTGGCAGGCGCGCAAGCTGCTCAATATTGTGTAAAGCGTCAATGATCAATGCCGGCTCATTCAAAGGCAGGTATTTCTCCGTTATAATGAGCGGGGATGTGTGTGATTTGTATGGCTCGTCAAATTTCTGTAAATATGAGGACGTGATTGTTGCAGAGTATTGTATGATGGATTTTCTGTCCGTCGTCGGAGAGAATAAGAATGCCTGGGAGGGTTAGAGACTCGACAACTAGAAGGAAGGAAGACTGTCTACCTGAATATCTCCGTCAGGTATCGACAAGCGGGCACTTTGAGCCATCGCAATTAGAATGCTAGCGTTGTAAGGATCGAAAGGCAACTCGTTCATCTTTTGAGCTGATTTATATGCTACATTCAGCGGCTGTCGGCGTGCAAATTCTTTGCGGCGTCTACGCGATATCCAAGTGTTGTCGATGAAGGCGAACATTGGTCTGGATGTTTCTTTCGCACAAACAAGGAGGGGACAGGAGATGGTAGCAACATGTCTGCTGTCGTAAAGCAGAGGAAGTTTTGGACTATGGAGGCATGCTTAGTTTAGAGGACTCGCTCGTGTATGATATTCCATACCTGCTAAACCTGAGAAGCTGGTTGGCCGTGGGAACCAGGAGAGAGAAGAGACGTCGGATGGATTCGTCTCGAAGGGACTTTACCCTCACGCAATCGAGCGTGTCAAATTCATGCAGAATTTGATCCTTCACAGGTGGATATCGACGAAAACGGTTGCTTATAGCCTCTGTAGGCGTCGTGATAGCTTGTGGGGGCGGGCAGTCGAGGAAGACCAAGTGCTCAGCCGTCCAGGACTCGGGGCGGACAAAGAGGCGCGTAGAGGGGTGAGTAACTAGCAAATGGTGGAGAGATTCTGGTTCTAGGATGCAACTCTCCCGTATGGCCTTAGCCATCATTTCAGGGCGTTTATGGTGTTTGACGTCGGCGAGGATATTGATGTTGTTTGCGATGGGTACAAACACTGTGATTACGATAGTAGAATCGGTCACATGACAAGCCCCCCGAGCTCCGACCCGACAGCGGCAGATGCACGTGCTGATAAGGTTGGGCCGGATATAGACGAAGCGATAAGGTTGGGCTGGATATAGACAGTTCTGTCCATCGAAGTTAAGTAAACAACTCGAATTTAGAATTACAACATGGCATATTACGCATCAAAATCATGCCTACAGTATCCTTCCAGTGCTACAGAGTTTAACGAGAGGTTTCCAGATAACGAGCGCCAAACCATTCATACTCTAAGTGAAGGAAATAGAAAAGCAAGTGGTAGCCGATGGAATACTTCGCATCTCCAAGCCTGTCGGGTTATCATGTCCCAGTCGCTGCATCATCTCCCAGTTCTAGAACCATATGTCGAGCTTGCTAGGCGTCGGCTTAAGCATACAGATGACGTGTACCAGAGTCTAATCGCAGTGACCCCGAAAGACTTGAGGCTATGCTCGCATCAGCAACTGCGTGCAAAGGGCAATCACTTTGGGGCCTTCTACATCCGGCTGGCTGATATCGCTCGGTTACCTGCTGGAGAGCTCCAGGTCCGACCTAGCAGAGTGGTCTCTCCCCCAGATAGGTCCGGCTATGTGTCAGGGGAAGGATTGGGACTATCATCACCTATCGGATCAGAGCGATTGGTCTCCTCGCAGCCATCTTCATTCTCTCTATCTGAGAGTGACCCTGTCGAACGGCCCGAGCATGTGCTTCGTACAAAGCATGAAGTGGTCACCGCTGGCATGGCAGCCGAGTTCATTTCAGCGGTATTAGATATCTGTTCCGAGCAGAAGAATACAGACTCCCGAATAGAGTTTACCCCAGCTCCAACAACGTATATTATAGAATCCCAGTGGCTCCAAAGTGTCTGTCAAGATGACGGATCCTTCATTCGGAGAAAAAAGAGCAAACTAGATAGAGGTTGGGTTTCGCAAGGTCACAATTTAGCTATGTTCGAAGCCAAAGCTCTATACACGTCATGGAACGAAGAAGAAGATGTCGCTCAGTTATCTACTAGTGTGCTGGCCCAGCTAGCTTGTGAAGTCTTTGGCTCTATCTTCCAGCGGCTAAATGCCGATGATGATCCCGACGACTTAAGTTGCAAAGATCGTCAGTGAGTCTTACTACCTGTTGTGATTTGATTTGGTATGTTGAATACTATAGCTAACCGTGCGCAGCGTATTTCTCATCTCGGCGCATCAGACAAGCCTTATATTCACGCATACTACTATCAACAAAGATTACCTGGATTATCTTCAATCAGATAGTCCAACAGACAGCCTTCCCTTCTTAAGTCTTGTCTCTTCAGAACAGTTCGATATTGAAAAAGTTCAGGGGCGTATTGAAGCAGCTATTAGCATTATGGCTCTAGTTTCCTTCCTGGACGATACAGAGAAGACTGAGACTTAAAGCTACGCCCGTTTGTCATACTCAGGCGCGAAGGCTCTCAAGAAAACTGAAGGGAAACGATTTTGCATTGTGCCAGCTCCGAAGAGTTGTATTTCCATAGCGAGCATGTCTAACTATGCGTGCAGTATATGATCCTTCTTCCGCTTTGGGTTCACTTTCGTGCAATAGTGTACCTGTAGGGAGTTGATCTCTCTCTGTGGAAAATACTCCCTCTGTATTTCCTGCCACGACATTCCCCTTTCCTCCTTTAATTCGAGCAGTTGCCTGTCGTCGTCTTCGGTATATCTTGTCCCCATGGCTTTGACTGATGCAGGTTTTCGCTTCAAGTTGGGTGATTTGACTCTGGCTGTTGCAGAATGCATGCTTCGGTGAAGGGCGAGGTGCCGAAGATACTTTTGGGGGATATACACCGGAATGAGCATTTCTGGGTTGGCAATATCGTCACAGCAGACGCTTTGAACTGGCCGTTCTTCCGAATCGCAAGCCGAGAAAGGTGATGAGACGTAGCCGTTATTGCGGGTTTCATTGAGTTCGTAGTCAGCGTCATCCTCATCATCATCCTCGCTGCTACTACTTCCACTTTCTGAATCTGGTGGCGATAGGCGTTGTCGCTTTGATTGACTCTGATGAGCAGTCTTGTCGACTATAGACGCTCTCTTCCGTTTTGAATATCGGAGACCCTCCGTATTTCTTGCGCTGTCTCGCGTAAGTGAAAGGCTCGCTTTCCTTATAACAGTGTTGCCTCGTATTTGGCTACGGGGTTGCATGCCCCCATGTATGTCGTCGCGGTCGACGATGACAGTACAGCCCTGAGGTACGCTTTCGTTTTCGTGTCGATATTCTTCATCTAACTGACTAAAACCATCACGAGATGATATCTCTGGTTCCCTATCGAGTGTATAATCCCCGCCATCCTGACTGGGGGGGCTCCCGGCAAATGTAATCACATCGAGGCCATGTGGAGAGCATATGGACGAGCCAACAGAATTAAGTGTTGATACCTCCTTACTAGCTGGCTCTTGATCCGTCCCATCATCGTATCCTCTAGATTCAGGAGCAACTGGACTCCTGTCGTCAATACCATGCTCAGCTGCACGAACGTGCGTTGTTTCCGACATGAAATTGCGGGAATTGTTGACTTCGTTCTCGAGATCAATTGGCCTGGCTAAGTATACACTATCAGCAGGATGTTGCAGTACTGTGAAGTTGCATGTCTACCTTGGTTGCTGGTAAGGCTACCATGTACTGCCGAATCGCTGAGTTCAGTAGAGTTAGGAGTATCGTCCACGGCTAGCTCACTAGCTTGACTTCCATCTTCCAGATTGTGGATATTTGGGGTAGTTTGTCGGATCTCTGACCCACGAGAAAAGTCGTTTCCACCTTCAAGATGGCTACTATAGCAGGTAGTACCGATCTGTACCCGACTTTTCGCACCATCTTCCTTTCGTCGAGTCTTGTGAGGAACGTATTTATAAGGGATAACGCATAAAGTATCCATTTTCAATGCCAGTGAAATGAGAGTAGTCCCACTGTCGAAAGAAAACTTGAAGAGTGAAATGTGCCGCATTGGGCCCTTCTTATAGACTCAACAAAGGAGTATTCCCTTCTTGTCAATTTTGCATCCCCACCTTGTATGACTTTCATCGATGAAGGTAGCGATTAATGCTCGTCGTATCCACTGTAGCCAAGCTTTCAAATATCAAACAGTACAGGGGAGACAGGTATCCCTCAATTCATCACCATCCACAGCCAGGCAAACCTGCCCAACCTCTTCAAAGCCTCGGCATGGCTTTCCGACCTTCCCATGCAGGCACTTCGTAGTTTCGAGTTGTCGTGTTCTGCATGCCCGGATACAGTACAATCACGACGTCCGTCAAGAAGGATTGGGTAATCCTTGAATAGGGGTCAAATGGCGTCGGAAATGGCGGCATCAGCTGGACCAAGTATATCACATGCATGCAATAAGGAGTATAGCAGTGTAACCCGTCCCCTGCTCCAACTATCTAGCCTTTCGGACTTTGTGCACATCAGGTAATCCGAATTTGAATGTCGTCATCTCCTGCCTCGTAGCTATCTTCTAGCGGCTCACAGTTGTCGGTGTCCCCGAACTGGGGCTGTGCATTGCGAAGCTGCTCGGCTCAAGGAGGTCGGGTAAGTCCCCAGTTGGACCAGTACCAGCACAAGCACTGCCCAACTCATGAGAAGCCCCAATTGGACTAGTATCCACACGAGCACTGCCAACTCAAGGCAAGTCGGATGAAGCCCCAATTGGACAAGTGTCCGCATTAGCACCTTCTCAACTCGAGGCAGTCCGGAGGAAGTCCCAGTTGGAGAAGTGTCCGCATTAGCACCCTCTCAACTCGAGGCAATCCGGAGGATTTCCAATTGGACTAGTATCTGCACGGGTACTGCCCAGCTCGAGGGAGGTCGCGTGATGCCACGAATGGACAAGCGTCCGCATGAGCACCTTCTCAACTCGAGGCAGTTTGGGTGAAGCCCCATTTGGAGCTGTATTCGCACTTCGCAGCCCGAGGAAGGTCGGAAGCCCCAGTTGGACGGGCATCCACATGAGCACTGCCCGACTCAAGGCAGGCCACAAGAAGCCCTAGCTGAACTAGTGCGCTCGCATTCAGGCTACCTTGGAACCATTTGGAAACGAAAGGAGCAGACATCAAGGGATACAACGCAGCAAGAGACATGGCGAAAGCAGAATAAGCGTGTCATGGCTGAAGCTGAGCTGTGTTGTCATGCTCATTAGACTGCATGTCTATGGCATCCTAGCGGGAGAGGGCAACAGCGTCCTTGCTGTCTCGCTGTCTCCGTCGCCTAATCAAGGCTGATAGCAAGGCAGAGCGAGAGGTAACTGGGGTTCTCTCGCCCAATGCAGGCCTAGGTTTCTGGGTACGAGATGCGAATGATGAGGTATGGAAACTGCCACTATATTGCGAAACAAACGAGTCAGCTGGATGGATGCACGTTGTGAGAAAGCGGGTCTTAAGAGGCCAGACCGGCAAAGAACGAGCGAGATAAGGCCGTAGGCCGCGAGGCCTCTGCTCTGCTCGATGAGCAAGAAATAGGGGCGGCTGATCGAGAGGTGTTGAGGTGAGTTGAGGTGGAAACAGCGTTGGATTTATGTTTGAGGTAACGCTAGCGTGGGCGGGTATGATGCGTTCAAGCAGCGAGGGCGCTAAAGCAGCCACGTAGGCTTGGCAACGCTTTCCCTGTTGCAGACCCCCCGGTTACCTAATGCAGAATCGCCGACATGTATATAGCTAATATAAGTAGTAGGTTATTATACGTCTACTTATATTGAATTTTTAAAGTGTATATAGATTACTTAAAGTTATTTATATATGTTAGTATAAATTTTAGGGAGACTAATAGAGTATTAAGAGTAGTTGATATATATTCTTAACTAGAAGAATTCTACTACTTTTATTACCCTTAGTCACTTTATATATAATTTACTATGCAAATGTACCTATAATTTTTGGTGGTTATGAACGCACTGTGCTTCCAACTACGATTAGAGATACTTTTATATGTTAGTTGGACCAGCTGAAGAGCCAACCGAGAAAACGGTAGTTGGAACGGCCCGTCCATAAGCCAGCCAGCCAGTTCGGCCAACAAATCAAATTAATGGTTTGATCAAAACATATATGTCATTGGCGATGATTCTGGAAATGACGTCAAAATTTAGAAGCTTGAGTAACTTGACAGGCGCCAAAGACCCCTGTGTCCACCGAAAACGTGGCCAATCCACAATTTTTGTTCCAGGCGGCCCGTTCTAGACCCCTGTTCTACCCCGCACTCTACGACAATGTCTTAAAGCACCCACGGAATTGCGCCATCGCGACTATCGCAATTATTTTTTAGAAGTTTGAACATGTAAGGCACAATGCCACGACCGCGATGGGGGAGCGAAAGATTGTCAGACGCGCCTGTATTTCCTGTAGGATCCGGAAGGTCAAATGCACAGAGGTCCCACCATGCACAAGCTGCATTAGTGCTCGCATCGAGTGCACCTTTACGGAACGCAGGGGAACCCGCGGTCCGAAAGCGTTGCGGCCAAAAACGCTGATATCGATTGCTCAAACGCAGAGGAAAGGTTATCCTATTGTAGAGGGCAGGGGGTCTTTCGCTGTTGAAGCTCCACGGAGCCAGACAGATGACCCTACTTCGCCGGATCCCTCAATGTATGTTGCCCAGAGTCACGAAAAGCCGTCGACTGACAGAATAGCGAACCGCCCATAACTCCCGAGGCCCCGCTGAAGACTCCAAGCTCAGCCCTCATAGTGCAACTATGTGTATATAGACTTCGTTTATACCCAATATGGCCGATCGTGGCGGTAGAGGAAATAATGGGGTCTCTGCAGGGAGACGTACAAGACATGGAGACATATGCGCTGGCAAACGCGATCGGAGCAGCAACAATAGCCCAGCTAAAGCTAGATCAGACAGGAATAAGCACAGCCACCGGGAGTTCAATGGCAGAAGAATGCCAGCGAACGAAGCTCATGGGCAAGAATGGCCAGAGTGCAAACCTGAACATCTTGCGGATAGCGTTCTTTCTTCATATCTATTATGAAAATCAAGACCAGGGCGGAGTCAAGTCCCTTCTATTCTTAAGGGAAGCGATTACGATTGCACAGATTATGGGGTTACACAGGGAGTCTTCCTACCTGTCACTTTCCTCTTCAGAGCAACAGGTTCAGCGACGCATTCTGTGGTTGCTGTTCGTAACAGAAAGGTATTGTCTCGTATATACCACTCATGATTAACCTCCTAACATTAAACAGGGGCGTGGGGATACTCTACAAACTTCCCGTTATTTTAAAACCCAACGTGCTCTTCCCAGCAATGGATGGCGACGACGAGAGCCATATCCTACCTGCTTTCCAGAAGCTCGTGGATCTTTTCTGGACATTTGACCAGTCGCGCGCCTTTGAAATAATTGAGGGCTCGAGTGCAGACATATTTGACACAAGAGACATGGAGTTAGCCCGCCGTAACTCTCTCTACACTCTTCACAAAAAGCTGAAAGAGGTCTCTCTGGACTGGGACTCTAGCAATGAAGTCCAACGAGCTGATATATGTGTAACACGCCAATGGATGCGTGCTGTTCTGTGGAAAGCATCAAATAATTACGAGGGACTGAGTTCGGGGACCCAAAGAACTTCCTTGGATCACCCAATTCAGATTGCGAGGGAGTTTCTCGGTTTCATATCGCAGCTCCCCAGTACTGCACTTGAAGCTCATGGACCGACTATGGTATGTAAGCAAGTCTATTGCGTGTTTATATCCGCTAATATTGGAAAAGGAAACGAAGATCTACGAGATCGCAAGCACGGTGGCAGACGCAGTTGCCAACAACGATACAGTCTCGTGGATTTCACCTTATCGACCAATAGACATACTTGCCCACCTTCAACGGATACTTGCCTCGATAAGGGGCGGGAACGAAGCGCTTGAACGGAGGCTGTATAGCAAGACCGCCTGTGTTCAAGGCAATCTGGTGATGCTCGTGGAACCAAGTTCTCTCATAGAAGATTTGGACGACGAGTGGCTTGAGAATAATACGCTCTTTCCAAATGATCCATTCTATCTAAATTTAGGGCCAGTGCCAGCTGGAGACGCCGAATCTGGAATGACGTCGGTTTAATCAAGATCATGATGGAGTGGTCTTACAGGCGTCCCTTCTACATTGAAGACTGAACTCAAAACATCAACATTGCGAGGCATGCTGGACACATCCTCAGTTTATATGCACACTAGATTCTGTCATGACTACCGTTGATCTGGCCCTTGTCCGTCTCTGGCAGCCCTCGTTCCACGCGCAACATCGGGTTCAGACAAGAGAGCAGGACTTCTTACGCGGCATGCGCTCTTGTGGACCCCGAACGACCGCGCTCGACGCCCAAACGCGGAAAATGGTCTAGGATCGGCAATGTCTGACTGCGGTCATAACCCCTCCACCGACGGCGATAAATTCGACGGCTATTTACCATCCGTCGATGTGCCTCTGCGGGAAAAGTGCTGAGACATGAGGGCCTGAATTCTCGAGATACGGTTCTGCTTTACAACGAGCGAAGCCCCGGCGTAGGATGTAGCTGTCCGACATATCCCTACTGGTTGCCGTGCTTCTGCTGTGGCGTATAGCTAGCTCTTCCGCATAAATGAGAATAACGACGAAGATTTGGCTTTCTTCTCGACTTCAACGCTGCCGATCTGTAGCTCTTCCCTGTACTTATTCAAGATTGCATCTCTATGATACTTTTGAAATTTCTTCGTAGCATCTTTGCCGCCAACACCTTGCATGACTATATGACGAAGGATTTAGCGGGGTCTTTGTGACTTAAAAACTATGGGAACTATTTCATACTCTTTTTACCGCCTGGGTGTGTGTCTTGGAAATTTGTCACGTCAAAGACATCATTATGAATGATAATCCAAATGTCATCAGTCTTGCTGTGCGTCGCGACATCGCTCTGAGAAAATACTTTGGACATGGTAGATTGCCTAGCCTTCTTTTGGTGGGTTAAGGGATATTTCCGAATGCAATGATGTGCTGTGCAAGTGCAAATTTAAGGACGGGCACAAAGAACGAATATAGTTTAAACACGCATAGCTCCGCGGTACAATGTCGGCACACGTGCGTTGTTTGATTCTATGGCGTCGAATCCTTTATTGTACTTCGCCTGGTGTCACGTTGGCTCAACCCTTGCTCTCGGTTCTTAATTTACAGGCAGAGTATTATATCAGAGCATAACCTCGGCAATTGCAGAGCTAGGAGAATGTGCATCAAATAAATAGAGAATTATTCCTATATTCATTTCTCGATCGGTTATACACACGACGGAAAGATCGAGACTTAGTAGTTTCCCTATGAAAGCTATGTACATACGCAGTTCGAACTGCGGGTATCTCCCATTGCCTACTGGCTGAACCGGATATCCAGTTTGACGACAAAACAATATTAAAACGATGTGGTTTCATGCTTTAAAACCCGGCTATCGAGGTTAGATTCTGCAAAAGTGGAATGATACTGGTCACGTTCATCCCTGATGCGAAAGGTAAGGCTGGGCCGCCCTCGCCGCCTAATACTCCTTTCAAG
Source organism: Pseudogymnoascus sp. SDFLT0511 (assembly GCA_030180035.1). NCBI lineage: Eukaryota > Fungi > Ascomycota > Leotiomycetes > Thelebolales > Thelebolaceae > Pseudogymnoascus > Pseudogymnoascus sp. SDFLT0511. Next base: position 492,373 of record JASCQD010000008.1, on the reverse strand, counting down.
CTGTCCATCAGAATGGACAGCAATGGCATTTGCGTAGTCAACACCAGTTTATTCAAGACCTTCTCGTAATATTTGATGTGTTGACCATTGTAGATTGTCGAGTTTCCAGATGCCGACATTTCGATGTTCCCCTTTGCGAGAGCGCCGACTTGAGATGACAGAATCGCCGGTAGATTCATAATAGCCGTCTTGAGATCGACGATTCCTCGAGCTGGAACAGTGTTGTTCCCAGGAACAAGATACACATTCTTCATCTCGGCATTTCCAAGGAGAATCCCGCCAACCATTATGTTCAGTGTCACATTCCCCTACATAAACGGTTACTCAAATAGCGCGGCAAAAGAGACCAAGACCACATACCAGTTCAAAAGATACCAACGATGCATTGGGTATGCTCAATTCAGCAATAAGATTTGTTCCATCTTCTTCGGCAGGTAACACAGCACGGGCGCTCTCAATACCAAAGCCTTTTAATTTGTTGAGACCTAACAAGGAGGTTTAGCGGACGCTCATATTACACCATCTTTTGGGGTGTGTTAATTGGGAGCTCTGACCTTTGAGTTCCACCTTCTTATCGAGGCGGAGATGTGCCTTCAGTTTACCCAGATAAGCATCTGTCTCACCATAAGCTGAAAGAACAAATGTTTCTTGATAAACTGCACTGTGCAGAAAGGTCCCGAATATCTCCTGGTCCAGAATATTGGTTGTCTGGTTGGTGACAGTTATAGTCGCATTACCCTTTAGATTTTGTTCTGGCAGTTGAACTGTAATATATGGATTGCGGTTTGGTGGTTCTTGATCCACCAACAAGTTGAGCGCAATGGGTTTGAGCTTAACTGTGAACGGTTTTGGAACACTGAGGCCAGCGAAGAGGGAATACTGAACACTGTTTGGGGTTGGGTTCGTGATGCTCGCTGAGTAAATGGGAAGATTCGCATCGTTGACCAGTCTCTGGGCAATTGCTGGGAATATCACGAGAAAACTATGCCGCCGTTAGTCCTGTGTCGTTTACCAAAAGAGAGGTAAAAGTTGTCACACTGATTCTGAAGCAGGAGATGGCAAGGTCACAATACTCACAATATTGGGAGGAAGATAGCTAAGAAGATAACACCTCCGAGTCCATAGTAGCACCACCACCGCTTATAGTGACTCCATAGCCTCGCAAAACATCCCCGTTTCTTGGCAGGGTGAGAACCCTCACTCATCACACCAGCATTTTCAATCTGTTCAACGGTCCCCTCGTTGGCCTTGTCTTTACTAGCAAGGTATTTGTTGATAAAGACTGGACGGTTGGCGCCAATGACATGGCTGGGCTTCTTCTCAATCGAGTCTTGTCCCATTGTGAGAGCGTTTCCAGCTTGAGATTGCAATCCGAGAGGCCCGTCTTAGCTTGAGACTACGATCCGGGAGATCCAGCTTCCACGAAATTTGCACAAGAGCTGTTAAGCACAGAATAGCAAATTACACAAAATATAGGATGGGATGAAGGTAGAATTGCAAGACCCTGCAACTAAGTCGTGACACGGCCCTATTTTGATACATTTTGATACTGTCAGTTTCCCCACCCTCTGCCCCCCTCCCCCACGTATGCACGGACATATACTTCGGCATGGAAAGATTAACTTTAGGATCATATCTTCAGGCACGATTTACCCCATATTTGGTACGTATCGATAATGCGGGGTTCGGTTACAATCACCTTGAACAGGACTTGTTATCCACATGCAATGCGGGGTCCGGTTAAACTCCCTGAAGACCCTTAGCAGGAAGCGTTATGCACGGGAAGCCTTAACCACATGCGATGCACAGATTGGGGAATATGCCATCCCAACTAGAATTTACCGGCGCCTACCGAATGCTGCCGCGATAAGCTTCGTAGCTTTGTGCCTCTAGGTAATCTCTGTATATATAGCTATTGTAAATGTATTCGTATTCCTGCCAAAATACTACCGTGCTTACCATTCTCACAACCGCCAATCTATATCTTAATTTAGTGCGACACCCCTATTTTATCATTTTTCGCCTTCGTGAATGCCCAGATAAACTACACACGCAATGATTACCGTCGCCCCAGAAATGTCAGGTCCCGCTGATAGCGTCAATGAAAAAGGCGCCTTGGCAGCAGACGATGCCTTGGACAGCAGAACTATGACCCCAGAGAACCCCGAAAAGCAAAGCCTGGAAAGTAGGAAGATCCCCAAGAGGCCAGATCCACTGTCTCCATTGTTCCAGCCCAAGGAAATGCAAAAAGTGGTCCGAGAGGCAATTCTTCTTGCTGGTGGCGCGGTAGCAATCCTGCTACAGGTCGCCAACCCCGGTGTGGGACAAGGAGTCAATGAACATAGCAACTTTGCTTACCGACCTGTGGACCGTCTGCGGACCACCATGACGTATGTTTACTGCATGGCCTTTGGTACCGTGGACGAGAAAAAGACCATTATTGATATGGTCCACCGGGCTCATGCCCCCGTCCAGGGTGCGACTTACTCCGCAGACGATGTTGACCTTCAGCTCTGGGTTGCCTCAACGCTGTATGCCGTGGGGCTCGACATCACCGAAAAGGTTTTTGGAAAATTTGACGACGCTAAGGCCGATGAGATCTACCAAGAGTACGCCGTTCTAGCCACAACATTGCGAGTGCCCCCGGAGATGTGGCCTGTTGACCGTAAAGCGTTCTGGGAGTACTGGGACCGCAGTATTGCAAGCTTCGAGGTCTCAGCCCACGCTATTAGTGTTGGCAAGGACCTCCTCTGGAACAAGGAGCTCCCATTGTGGGCCAAGGTTAACATGCCTGCGCTGCGTCTGATGACCGCAGAGTGGCTGCCACCGCACATGCGAGACGCATATGGACTCAAGACTTCAAAATCTCGTCGGAGGACGTACAAGATTTTGATGGGCATTACTAAATCGGTATACCCTCAATTGCCAATGTTTATTCGAACGTACCCGATGAAGTACTACATGAAGGATATGCGCCGGAGCATAAAGAATATGGCTTAGTCAAGACAGCTTTCAGCCTCTTTTTTCCTTTATGGGATTACTTTAAATTGTATATCTTTGTTTTATTGCGTGGGAATGGGAATGCATAGTACTATATAGAAATTACTTTATAACAAATTAATACCCGATTACTTCCATGTGTTGCTAATGAGCCGACGAATATCAGTTCAAATAAAACTTGGCCAAGTAACTAATTTATTCATTGCTTAACATATCATATAGGGATCTTTATTACGAGCGGTCGCGTGTATTGTCAATGCAAGGCATTTCTCAAAGTGAAACATTCTTCTCTTATGAAATAATTCACTCAAGCAACATATAACGTATCATCAAAGTGGCAGAGCTCGTATTATATAGCTGGTTGTATCTGCCCAAATTATTGACTTATGTACTATGGAGTATGCTCCTCCAAAGAGAATGGGCCCTCGACATCTCCCATGACACCATGGCCCATGCTGACCATTTATCTAATCATAAACCTTCCACGCACCATGTCCTTGGTTCTTTATCAGCCGAGGATGGCAGAGAGAAGACCTCCTATCAGCTGAGCAACAGCAGAGATTAACTTTGGAATGTTAGCAGTGAAATTTTCACCAAGAACTACTAGCTAAGACTCACAGGAGCAACATCGTTGATCAAGCCAGTCGTCTGCTTAACGAATGCTGGAGTTAACAGGTTGTTTGCGTTGTTGATGAGGCCGCTGATCTTCTTGATGAAGTCGGGTGTAACGAGGCTAGTGAGCGAAGGTAGGAGAGGACCAGAGAGGAGGCTGTCGGCAGTGCCAATCAACTTTTTGGTCTGGTTGGTGGTTTTGTCATCAAGGAGTAGGGCGGCGTGAGTGACAATAGAGTCAATGTTCCTGAAGGTTGCTGGCTTCAGCAGCCCTTTAATGGCATCAAGATTTTCAGTGAGCGATCCGAGCAGGCCAGAGAGGTCAACGGCCCTGCTGTTCAAATCCAAGGTAAGAACAGGTGCTGCTTCGTTCAAGTCTTGTGCAGTTGGGGTGGCGAAGGCAAAAGGAGTGAGAATAAGGAGAGGAACGAAGCTGAAAAAACGCATGCTGGCGGTTTGGCTTGTCTAGGAGGCTGTTCTGCGTTTGATGGATGGATTGGTCTGGGCCTGAGTTGATCTGATCGTGAAACTCCATTTTTCAATGGATAATCTCGGATTACTTATAGCTCTGAGGAGCAATTGGGTTAAGGTCCAAGTTTCTCACTTGCACGCAATTTCGATAGACCTGACTCCGCACGCACGAGCGTCTCGGGTATGAAATGCGGGGTTAGCCGGTGTCTTTGCTCCATAGGCGGGGTACGATGCGACGGGTTCCCCACGGGGGTGGGCCCACAGGGCAGTGGAGTAACGCATGGGAACTGACAGCTGAACAAGGAACTAGTGCCTAGCACGAATGATGCTTGTTGTTAAGTTTGTGCGTAATTGACATCAATGGCATGATCCAAGCTATGCAACTAAATTACAGGAACAACTGCATACCCCGCATGATCTGTTACTTCTATAACCTCGGGTAGGCTTAGCTGCTAAATTGACACTTCACATGGAAAATCTTCATAGAGCCGAATTGGTGATAATTATTCTTGGAACTGGAGATTGTTGAACTTTAATAATGCACACAAAATCCACACCTTCGTCAATCATGCTGGCGACCGCAACATCGACTTTTCTTACCTTCTTCTACTTTTCTAAGTCGGTGGACTATATATTGTTGTAAATATCCTTCTGGCCTGCCTACTCGATCTTTATCAACATCGCCCATCATGTGGTCCAAGGCAGGTTGTCTCTTGCTGTTCACATTCATCGCCTGTGTGGTGGCCCAGAATGATGGAATACAAGAAGCTCGCGATGCCATGGCACAATTAGTGTATGTATTCTCTGTACTTTCGAAGAAACCGACTGACAATCCCTCAAGTGCCAAATTATCATCCAAGGTTTCTCTCATTGCCGATGAGGTGGCCAAGAATAAGAAAAGACAGGAAGAAGGCTCTTCTGCTTCTGACGCTCCCGATGCCATGTCGCAATTAGTGTATGTAGTTTCAATAACATAGAAGAAACCAGCTGATAATTCCTCAAGTGCAGCATTATCATCCAAAGCATCTATCACCGGTACCGTTCAAGTTGCAACAACCATGCCAACATGCATGGGGGGATTCGACGCGCCTGATCCCACACTCGCGAGGGCGATGCTAACTGCTGTGCCTGGCTCTATCCTTGGTCAGCTCGGAAATGCTGGCGCTCGAAGCTCAATTGCGAGTGCATTCAAGGCTGGGACGACCCCATCGTGGTACGAGAGTCTGGCTCCCGAAATTAAGAGCTACGTCTTGAGCGTCCAGACCCGCGCCACCACCGGCTGCACCCCTACGCCAACTGACGACGGTACTAGCACTGGCACTGGCGCTGGTGGTGCTGCAGGACCAAACGCAAAGGTAGGAGGCGATAAGGGTGGCACCAGCACTTCAGAGGCCCTGGCTTCTCGGCCCACAGCGGCTATTGTTGGACTTTCTGGTGCTCTGGGTATGCTGGGGCTGATGATTGCTCTTTGACGTGGTGGTGGTTTTCGGTGTGTAATGGGTAACGAATGAGTTGGGAGACAATAGCATTTGATCGGCGTCGACTGAGGGATGGGAGACGATTAAGTTCGGAAAATCATGGGCCTATGCTACCTGTGCAAGCGTAATGTTGGGGCATTGGGAGTGGGACCACGGCCACTAGTAGATGGCGCATGGACCCATTTAAGTTCCTGGCGGCGGGCTGAAACCCAGAAGTGCGGATCCCCACCCTTAAATATCCACAGATCAAACTTTACCTCCACGTGCCTGCATACCTATAACTAGTGATATGCATCATGAAGAGATTGTACCATGCAAAGACAAACCGGCCCAGAGCGCTCTAATATCGTATTATCTCCTATATTTTCAGCGGAGGAAGTGGCTCCTTTGGGCAGAAACATGGCTTCCTGGCTTTGCTTGGAGCTCCATTGGTATGGGACTCAAAGTGCCAAGCTGTGGGTTCGCCAAGGCACAGGGGTCTTCGGGAAAGCTTTGACCGTAGGATCAGCATTGACTCGACGTTGTCTAGTCAGTCAGCGACGACATAGTTCTTGATATAGCGACTGGAATTCTTGTCTAGTTTTAGTTCTAATATTTTGAGACTCTGGCTCAAGTCTTTCTTTGACTATTTCTAATATTTTGAGACTCTGGCTCAAGTCTTCCTTTGACTATTTATCAAATGCTCCTGTAAGCTAGTCCAGGGCGAACCACTGGTTCTGGCTCTAAACACGGAGCCCCAGCCGTTAAATTTCAAGTGCTTAGGGGTCCGTGCCATCACAGTCCCCGCCATGTCACAAGCTAAACCCCGCAAAATGTGGCCGAAGTGTGGACTCCTTGCATCTTCATACAACGTTTTTCTGAATTTCCTATCTTTTTATTTTCAAATAAGCGCTCTTCATGGCCAGTAAATCTTTTGAGGAGGCTCTCGCAGCAGCGGAGAGATTTGCGGAAGGCGAAGATGTGGGGCAGAGAGGACCATGGGACGAGCTCGCGTCCTGGTATTGGGGTCTATGGGATGAGCTGGGCAGTGGCTTTGTCCCAGGAAGTCAAGGCGGCAACGGTCTGCAATTCAATACGATGAACAGCGCAGCCCATAACATCGGCCAGGGCAGTGACCGTAGCAGCTCGATAGTGAGAGACTCGGTGTCTCAAGATATGGCATATGGCTCAGCTCAGGAACAACTGATTCTGGATACTTGGCCCGGCACCGACGAGATGGAAGGTTTGAGCCAAGATAACCCTTTTGATCTTCCTTCAAAATCTTTTCGTGATGAGCTTGTCATCCTCTTCTTCAAGCATGTTCATCCCCTATGCCCAGTCTTTGACGAAGTCGATTTTCATGACGCCTACTACCGTGTAGGCGACATGTCATTCTTGAAAAGCATCACCATGGCCGAGTTTCAAGCCATGATATTTGCGGGCGCGATGGTAACTTCGCTCCATAAACAAGATCTGCAAACTCTATCGGCGAAGGCTAACAGCTACATTAGCATCTCAGCTACGACCAGATATGCAAAACACAATATGCTTCAATAATCGAGTGCCATAAAGATCTTTTCGAATCGGCTAGAGTAAGCTCAGTCTTCCAATCGAGAAAAACCTCAAAATGGTAACATCATCTTGTTAGAAAACATACCACGCATCCGCCAAAGAATCGCCCATAAGCCGTGCCAGAGCGGCCATCTTGCTTAGCTTCTGGAGTCCTTTCAGTGCCGAGGAGCAGTCGAATTATTACTGGGTCGATCAGGCATTTATATATGCTCGAGTAGCCATTTTACAGGAACTAGATTATGCACATATATCCGTCAGTCCAGGACGAAGGAAAATTATTTGGTGGTGCTGCCAGCTTCGCGATTCCATGCTAGCATTCGCTCTCCGACGTATAAATCGGCTGCACACTGAACCGTTGACTCAGATTATTGTGACCCCGGAAGATTTTGGTGTGGAGTCAGCGGAGCCATGTTTCATGAGCCCCATTTCCAAAACGCTATCAATCGACAACTTTATCAAGCAGTGCCAGCTTAGTCGGGTCATGGCGAGGATTATGATGTTCCAAGGAAAACTGGGATACGCAAAATACAATGATAGGCGTCGTAACGTCGATGTGAACGAGATTATGGAGGTCATATCCTTTCATTCCGAGGTGACAGCATTGAGAGAGGATTTTGAATTCTCCCTTGATATATCCCGGAAGATGTCCATGGACAGGTGTGATGTGCCCTGCCAACTCTCTAAGATAATTTCAGAGTAAGTTGATATACCGGCACAGTCCCAACTTCGGTCGAAGATGGCTGACTTTTCCTGCTTGACAGTTCTGTCATTGCGGTGCTGTACTTTCCCTATACACATCTTAATCCTTTCAACTATGCCCTTCCAGCGAGCAAGTTCATTGAAGGCGCAGTTGAGGAAGTTATGGATTCGGCTTCACGTATAGCCAGAAGCGCCGAGGACTTGTTATCTCAAAGCGATAATAACAGCATTCCACTAGCACTGTGAGCAATCAGTTTAACATTCCCAACATGAAAATGCTAATATTAATAGTGGAGCGTATATCACTTTTCCGATTGTTCTCAAACTCACTTTGCTGGGAGACACGAGAAAGCCTAGTGACTCGGCAATAGATCTACAAGAGATGCGCAGCCTCATGAGAGTACTATACATTCTCAAGAACCGCTTTAGTGGTGGGCAGTTTGTTTCTAATGTCATCGACGCTGTTATTAAGCGCGTCGTACATGGGGACGACGACGACAAAGACCCTGGCCGGATGTTATCTCTTCTTCACGATGCGGCAGGTTATATTCAAGAAGATGTGGACCGTGAACTTGTTACTATTATTTAGGGTTTGGACGAACATGGGATGGGGGTGGGTTCACAGTGCTATGACGTATTTTATAATTTATTGGTTGAAATGTTGGGTAGTCTTTTATGACATTGTTTAGATGAAACCAGTCCTGCGTATGCCATGGTTATCATCCGTGAGCTTATCATATCACCTACGAACCATGAACATCAGTAGTATCCCCCAAGGTATCGCCAGCAAATCGCGATGCAGTTAACTCGAAGACTTTTTTAAATGCGACCTTCAACATAATTATTCCATGTTCGTACTAATCTGTGTGCTCATCCTCGGGTAACCACTCTTTCAGGCAAGGTTCCCCTCATTTTCTTCCCCAGAAACAGCTACCCCGCACACGTATCGTACTTTACCCTGTCAGTTTACCGTCGAAAACCTCGGCCATGGCAACCAAGGTACCCTGTGATATCCACCCACATCTACCCAGTTTTCATAGTATCGTAATTAAGTTACAGTTCATTTACCCATCTTTAGGATATAATTATTTGATACCAGAGCAAGTTATTCATAGTTTATCTCCAAATCAGTGTAGAGTTATCATTCATATCTCCATTATGGTTTACCGGGCGGACCAGAACTACAATGTGCCAGACGTAGATGTCTTATCCCTCTTGTTTGGTGCGTTTATGGAGCCCCGTTTGCTACCTGGGAGCCAAATCAATTAATATCCATTATAGACTCAAAATATTGCGACGCGGCCGAGGACACCAAAATCCATATTGAAGCCGGCAACGATGCCAACTCCGTCACCAAATCACAGGCACGAGACTTAACCCAACGAATCGCCCACGGACTGAGGAACAAATTCAACATCGGTGTAGCCGGCCCCGGTAAAGATGTTGTTGTAAGCATTTCATCTGGCCAGCCCCTTCTGCCAGTTCTATTTTACGGAGTTGTCGCGGTAGGCGGTGTCTACTCTGCGGCGAGTTCATCCTTTACGACACCCGAATTAGCACGTCAGATTACTCAAGGAGGCAGCAATTTGGTAATATGCAGTCCCGATACACAGGATGTCGCTGTGGCTGCAGCTAAGCAGTGCGGCGTGCCTCTAAACCGGGTGCTTTGTTTAAGATCGAGCCCAGAATGGAGCCTCACATCGGTTGGCGACAACCAAAACTCTATCTCCGGCGAAAAACTCGATTGGAAGAGAATCACAAACAGAGAGGAGCTTGAAAATAGCCTTGTATGCTTGCTCTATTCGTCGGGAACTACTGGGCCTCCTAAAGGTCCATAACCCAGATATTCCCCTTTCAAGCTTGAGCTAACCAGTCATCCGACAGGTGTTCTCCTATCCCACTCGAATATAGTATCGGCGGCCGTCATTACCGGCGAACTCGGAAGAGAATATATAGCGAAGCGCGGCAGCCCGTTCGAATACAGGACCCTCGCTCACCTGCCAGCCGCCCACATCGCTGGAGTTCAGGGATATTTCATCAACCCATTCTACATGGGCGGCCCGGTGTACTGGATGCCTAAGTTTGACTTCCAAAAGTTCTTAGACTTCAATAAGCGCTACCGAATCACGTTTTTCTTCAGCGTCCCCCCTATTTACCTCCTGATTGCCAAATCGCCCGCAGTAACAGACCAATTTGAAAGCCTGGAAATTGCTGTCAGTGGGGCTGCACCTCTGGGGAAAGAGCTGCAGCTTGCGGCGAGTCAAAAGCTGGGCAAGGGAAAGACGTTTATTAGTCAGACTTGGGGATTGAGTGAGACTACTGGTAGTGTGACGGCAATGCCTTGGGGCCGGAATGATGATACCGGCAGTGTCAGCCCGGTACTTCCCAACATGCAACTGAGGTTAGTATCCTGATCACATTTTGCCTTTCGGCGTTAACTTTGAACTCTTAGGCTTGTGGATGACGATGGAAAGGATGTTGCTCCCGGACAACGTGGAGAAGTTCTCGTTAAGGGGCCTGTGGTCACCAAAGGATACCATAATAGCTCGAAGGTGACACAAGAAGCTTTCGTTGATGGGTGGTTTTTGACCGGAGACATTGCGGAAATACGCAATGGTTTAGTCTACATTGTGGATCGAAAGAAGGTAGAGCATATTTACCAATTCTCTGGAAAAGAGCAAGCACTGATTTTCCCAGGAACTTATCAAATACAAGGGCCTTCAAGTTGCACCAGCTGAACTAGAGGCTATTCTTCTCTCGCACCCGATCATTCTAGATGCTGCTGTGATCGGCGTCGAACAAGAAGGCACAGAAGTGCCGCGCGCATTTGTTGTTGTGGGCAAGAAACTCTCCGAGGAAGAGATCAAGTCATTTGTAAAATCTAAAGTGGCGAGTTACAAGCAGCTGAGAGGCGGCGTCGTTTTTGTGGATGCAATTCCCAAAAATGCGTCTGGGAAAATCCTACGCCGAGAGCTGAGAGATTCCTCCAAGAAGCCAATAGCGAAGCTGTAATATCTCAAGGTAAATAGTGTTTCTATAGTATGATAGAATGTAAATATCCTAGCTATTATTCAATTGGAAAAATAGCACCACCTATCTCAACATTCTACGCGTGATGTTGGATGTTTCTAATCTCCAACGTGTACCTTTTGAAGAAGCTCTCCACGGTCTACTCTTGGCGGAATTGAGCTTCTTGCGCATAAACTGTGCCAAAGGTGTATCAAAAGTCTAATTTGATAAAGTCGGCAATGGAGGCTCTCTTGTTATGCACAGCATAAACAGACGGTTAATTGTATGTACCCATAGCCGCATGTGACTACCTGCATCTAAAGCGGCCACTGGGGAGGGGAGGGGTTCGGGTTAACCGACTCCAGCCTCGGGTGCCTCTCAGCCAACAACAGATATATATCAAGCATAGCTTCACGCTACAAACTACAATCAAACATCAAGAACATCAGATTAAATAATTCGCCATGTCTTCCAGCGACCGCGCCGTAATTCCCTTCTCGGAGCCGCCCTACCTCAGCGGGTTCCCATCCCCGTACCACAGCCCGTCGCATCTGAAATGGCAGAAGACCTGCCGCGCATTCATGGAGGAGAACCTCCTCAAATATGCGATGGAGTGGGAGCGTGAAGAGACTGTCCCCGAGCATGTCTTCAAGAAGTTTGCGGACAATAACTTTTTAATTCCCAACCTTCCGGCGCCGCTTCCCGTCGCGTGGCTAAAGAAGCTGGGAATCCACGAGATGCCCGGAGGAATCAAGGTTGAGGATTGGGATTATTTGCACACCGCAATTTACGTTGATGAGGTATTCGCTCTATTTTGCGATGCGCGTTTTTTACATCAGCTGACGTGGTATTTTTTCCCGTGAAGATGGCACGTTCTGGACTTGCCGGTCCGTCCGCGTCAGTGACTGTGGGCATGGCTTTCGGCGTTGCTCCAGTCATCAAGTTCGGTAATGCGCAACTTCAAGAACGCTTCCTTCCCGACCTTCTCACAGGGAGAAAGCGCACTTGTATTGCTATTACCGAGCCTGACGCAGGTTCTGATGTCGCTAACATCACTACAACCGCCATTAAAACCAAAGATGGCAAGCATTACATTATTAATGGAACCAAGAAATGGTATGCTATCACGTTATTTTCTCGTACGCGCAATTGGCTCATCTGCATAGGATCACCAATGGTATCTGGGCCGATTATTCGGCTATGGCCGTCCGAACAGGTGGACCTGGACCCGGTGGCCTCTCCATGATCCAAGTGCCACTGAAGGGTTACCCGGGAGTTACCATGCGGAGGCTCAAGGTTGCTGGCCAGATCAGCGCCGGTACCACTTACATCGAACTTGACGATGTCAAGGTGCCTGTCGAAAATCTGATTGGTGAAGAGGGTCTTGGTATGAGTTACGTGATGACGAACTTCAACCACGAGCGGCTGACAATCGCAATTGGTGTTACTCGCCAATCTCGCGTGGCGCTGGCTGCTGCGTTTGAGTACTGCCTGAAGAGAGAGGCGTTTGGAAAGACTTTGATGGACCAACCCGTCGTGAGGAACCGCCTTGCGAGGTGCGGCGCTGAGCTCGAGAGCCAGTCTGCTTGGGTCGATCAATTCGTGTACCAGATGACCAAGCTGAGCAAGGCCGAAGCGGATCTCAAATTGGGCGGTCTAACAGCGATGGTAAAAGCACAGGCTGGAAGGGTATTTGATGAGTGCGCCAGATGCGCCGTGCTGTTATTCGGAGGAAACGGTTACACGAGAACTGGACAAGGAGAGCTAGTTGAGAGTAAGAATATCCTTTTTATATTGTCTCCCACCAATATCTCACCCAGTACTAATGAATGCAGAAATCTACCGAGAAGTACCCGGCGCCCGTATCCCTGGTGGCAGCGAGGACGTGATGTTTGATCTTTCGATTCGCCAACTGGTGAAACTTTTCAAGCAACAGACAGCGGCGCTCGGGGAGCCATCTAAACTGTAGAAGCTGGTTGGAAGTTGTTATGATAGAGCGTTCGAAACCGTGCTAATAGAGCACTTTTCCTATACTGAAATCGAGTGTACAGTAATAAAGTAAACTGTCGTCCATACAACACCATTGTGATCCTTTGGGCGGTACCCAAATAATATGTACCACGCCACCCATCTTGCTCAGCGGCCCCATAGGTGGTTGCCAAGTGGGGCAGAGTGTGGCCCGTGCCTGGCCAAGCAAACCTAAACCCCACAATCTAATCTCATCTACCCCACCTCCACACTCGTCCAACCTGAGCCCTGGGATCAGACGCCTTGATGGAATCAGGTGATTTCAATTATCGTTTCCATGTTGGAGTAAAGTCATAAGGACTAGGGGAAACCGGACGGCTACTCGGTATGTGTTCCCTACCAAGTAGCCGTCCGGTTTCCCCTAGCTAGTTTAAATTTGGGCATCCCAGCTTGGTTAGCTTTCCTATGTTTGGGAGACAACGGCTGGGGAAGGACTATTCAGGAGAATTTTGCGTGCAATAATTACTTCCACGGTCCAACGGTATATTACAATCTAGCTTTCACAGGTACAAAATCCCCTGTTTTAGATCGCGTCTCATTTTCCTTATTCCAGGCCTGGATCCTTCGCTGGTGCCCCGAATCGAATAATCCCCTCCAGTCCTTTCCAAACTTGGGAAGTCTTCTTCCAGGTTGCCCTGGCGCAGGCTCACCGGCAAGCTTCCTCACAGTCTCGAAATACTCCTCGAAGTGGGGGTACAGTGCGGTAAAAGGGACGCCGTCACCCTTCATTGCGACTCGGTCCGTCTCCCACTTCTCCTGCTCTGCGATTGAGGGTAGCTGGGCACGCCCTGCAAAATATCGGGCTGCAAGCACAGCTTGCCACTCAAAAGCTTTAAATGTAAAGCCAGCAGCAATCTAAGAAATTAAGCCAGGATTAGTTGTTCGCTCTTTGTCTGTGTAAGGGAATAGATTTTAGGGCCTTCAACTTACAGCGCCAACAAATGCGAGAGTGGGATCCTGTCGCTGGAAGATATGGAGGTAAAGACCTGGTAGGCGATTGTTTGTGATTGGGAAGTCGGGGAGAAAAGGCAACGTCCACGAGTAGCCCGTACCCAGGATGATATTGTCGACATTATCGATGTACGACCCATCTTCGAATATGATGGTCCTGCGCCCTTTCGCGCTTTCAATCCTCTTAATAGCTGGCCGCGTCTGGATATCGGTGTGCTCAAATGCCGATTTGCCGAAATAAGGATGCCATTTTCCACGTACGACAGCATTTATCGGGTGTTGGGCGACTCCGATGAGGTCACGGGCAATATCCATCCCAGAGACCGATGCGCCAATCACAACAACATTCTACGTCGGCATTAGTATCTGCACGTACAAAAAACAAATTCGACATATGTCTTCTTGTCAAACTTACCTTTTGTCGATATTTCTCCCCGCCCCTGTACCCCTTACTATGCTCTACCGACTCCGGATATGCACGAGCGAACTCCTCCAGCCCCTCGATATAGGGAACATGCGGAACCGTATAATGTCCACTCGCCACCACCACCGCATCGAACTCCTCCACCCACCAGTAATCCCGCTCAGATCCAGCCTTTCTCAGCGTCAGCTTCCAATTCCCATCGACTTTCTCGACCCTCTCCACCGTCACGCCGCATTCTACAAAATCCTTGTACCCTTTTCTGTCTAGCAGTCCTTCGATATATTTCTGAACCACTGTATGGTGGCGGAAGGGGGTTTCAGGGCCGTGCCGTTGGATTGACCGTGACGTCTGTTTCACGGGGATAGGCTCCTGGGAGAATTCCATCGTATGATAGTCGATATTTGTCTCGAGCAGCGGGTAGACGGACGTTTCATCGTGGCGGTACTGGGTTGAGCGCGGGACATATGTTGGGAGAGAGGCAGGGATATCATGTGGTTTGTCTGCGGTGCGACTGGCGAGTGTCTTGAAGTCGGGGAGCTTCGGGGATATGTGGGCGGGGTCTTGGACCCTGAACCAAGCAAGTTAGCATCTCTAAATCTATTTGCGCTGTCGTGATATGGCCTTATGAGATATATAATGATCTATAACCAAAAAGAGGGTGTATAGTGAGTCTCAGTTGCGTACGTACCAGCATCCGCCGACCTTCTCCCGGCGCTCAAAGACGCGAATCACATCGAACGCCTGTTCCTGCGCTAGTGCGTCCACGGCGATGGCGCCGGCAGGGCCCGCGCCAATAACAGCGACTCTCTTGATGCCAGGCATAATGTCTTGGTCCTAATATATCGGTGAATATAAAGATATAAAATCCAAAAGACGAAAAAAAAAAAAAAAGAAGAACTCTCGTTCAAAAACTCCCAACTACCAAATGCTGGGTTGGTTTTATTTAGTAGATGGAAAACTAAAAGCCCATCACTAAGACCTCGGCGTTTGGGATTTAGTTAGATGTGGGGCGCTGTTCGGTGTTCGCAATGGAGTGGGTGTAAGGCGTGATTATGAACATTCTTATCGTATCAAAGCACAAACTGCACAATTGGGTAATTTTTATTTGCGTCAATTGATGCAGAATACATGTTGTGCATGTGGATTAGGAGTTTATTATCTATACCTAGTACGCGGGGTCTCCTCGTTGCAGCATAGACTGCAATGCATCCTTGTTTGCCATGCGTAAGGGCGTAAGGGCGTAAGCAGCTATAGGATTGTGTGATCAAGATATGGGATTTTATGTATATCCTCTTTTCCGTCTGCGTTTTTTATCGTTGTCTTTTTGTTGTTTCTCTATCTTATTGTCGGAGCCTCTTCAACGTATGTAATTATGCTCGCCACTCTAGGTTCTGCAGACTTGAAGTCTTCAGCAATCATAGATCTTCCTAGCACTGGAGCTGCTTCAATTCGAGACTTGGAGAAGTCCTCGGATAAATCAGCATCTCTGAAAAGCCCGCCTTCAATACACATCGCCAGCGACGATGTAGACACAACAGATTCATTGCAGGCTCGATCGAGGTCAGAATTATATTTAATATCCCCTCTTATTCTTAGAAAAATAGGAAATCTACCAGCACAACTAACTTCTTTGCAGAGTTGACCTCTCTGTTCTCCCTCTGCTCTTCCTTGGTTTATTCGTCTTCCAGCTCGACCGTATGAACCTCGCCAGCGCGCTCACAGCTGGCCTCAAAAACGATATTAAAATTACACAAGCCGACGTCAATCTTGGGAACCAGATGATGTTTCTTGGTATTGTAGTCCTCGAGATTCCCTCCAACTTGCTTCTGCAACGGGTAAATGTTGCCCCAAGACTATCAAGGCCCGAGTTAAAAACAGAGCAGAATACTAACGAGTGCTAGATCGGGCCCCGAATTTACATCAGTATCCAAGTAATTATCTTTGGTTTGATTGCGACTTTACAAATATTTGTACGCGACAGAACCGGGTTTCTTATCGTAAGGAGCTTCCTCGGGTTGGCCGAGGCGGGATACATACCAGGTGCCATATACACACTCTCTACTTGGTACCGACACAAGGAATTGGCAACGCGAGTAGCAATATTTTTCTTCGGCATGTTCGGAGGAAATGCATTGAGCCCCTTGCTCGCTTCTGGTATTTTGAAACTCGGGGGCAGATATGGACGACCGGGTTGGCAGTGGATTTTTCTCCGTACGTTTGTCCCCGGGATTATTGCACATTCACGCATTGTACTAACTCCGAACATAGTTGAGGGTATCTTCACTATTGCCGTTGGCCTTCTCATTGGATTCCTGCTCCCCGGTTCACCCGAACGCCCCCGTCCGCTCTTCTTCCAGGGCCTCGTGCGCATCTCCGAGTCCGACGGGGTACTCCTCCAACAACGCATCGCAGCCGATCTTCCCAACAAGTCTTACGAACCTCAGCATATTCGTATCACACCGGCTAAAGTATGGAAAACACTCTCCCATTGGCGCCGCTGGCCGCATCTTATTTCCACGAGTCTTGTGTTCTCGACATGGAGCTCGCTTACAACTTACACACCAACAATAATTATGTATGGCAACTCTCGTTAATCCTATGCTCTCTAGTTGCACGAGTCACCGTAGTTTACTGACTTATTCTAGGTCCCTGGGATTTGACCGTACCAGTGCCAACGCACTTGCCTGCATTGGGCCAGTCATCGCTCTTACCATCGTCTTCCTTTTTGCGCGTCTTAGTGATTATACGAATAGGCGCGGCCTCATGGTAATGATTGCCATAACTTGCTATATTACAACTTTAATAATAGCTCGCGTGACACAGCCACAAGTGGGTAAATGGAGCCGCTGGGGCCTGTGGACAGCCGTGAATGCATTTGCAGTTGGCTATCATCCGGTGCAAAATACATGGTTGCAGTTGAACTGCCACGACCCGGCGGAGAGGAGTATCAGTATAGCGTAAGCTCTCGAACCCGTTGTATATTATGGGTGGCAATTGGCAGCGGATTACTGGTAGATCAGAGGCTAATTATATTCTATAGGCTCTGGGTGATGTCAGCTATCTCGGGGTTGATGTATGGGACGCAGTACTTCCAGGAAAAAGATCTGCCGCTATACTCTCGTGGACTGGAGATTATGATTGGGGTCTCAGTAGCTGGCCTGGTGCTAGCGGGTGTTCAGATTTGGATTTATAAGGTATATAATAGAAAGACAAAGGTGTTAAAAGAGCGTGGCTTGCTTGTTGAAGGAGAAAGACACAACTATATAATATAGGCTCATAAGCTTATTATTTTATTTATCTAGATAAATAAAGTTAATTGAAGAGGTGCCAGGGCGAGTATAAAGGTACAGATTATATTTAATAACTTGATTACCGTAAGAGGCTACAAGATACATCTTGGATTAAATCTTGGATTAATATTTGGGTGAACCTACGGGACAAGCCATGGACTATATTATTTTTGCTTCGGGAGCCATTTAGTCCAACGGTTTCAGCCACCCATGATACCCTTTCGGGAAAATGCAAGGACTAGTGGGTCCGTGCACCGTTGGACATCGAGTTCAGAATCACAACGTCAACAAGTAAGAAGACTCACCTCATCCACAATCAGGGCATATTGACTCGAGTAGCCATGGATTTATTTTCCATCAGGACCGAGATACAGGAGATACTCGACGACTGGGCGACATGGGCTCCGCCCGGGGAGTATCGCATACAGTCTTGGTTGAATACGGCCTTGGCTGTTACTGTATTCATTGTCTTCGTTATATATGCCGTTACCCTAAAGTGTTACCTGATTACCGTTTACTTATTGAGTCTCATCTGGCCTTGGTCAGTCAACAGCGAAAACCTTCGCACTCGGAAAAGGAAGGAAAATGGATTCCAACAGCTTGTCCTCCAGGCATCGAAGAATACCATTTCAGTCGATTTGCGCCAGGTACAAGAGCAGAACACTATTGAAAAGGACGAAAATTACTTATTCCATCGCATTCCGTGGGAGATTCGTCGCCAAATTCTGATTTTGGCTTTTGGCGAACAGACGGTCCACATGGACCTCCAGTTCCGGTACCCACTCAAATTAGCTGATAAGGAACACGCCTACCGGTGCTTCCATGCCAGGATTGATTACAGTGTAATAGGCACTCCACGGGATAAGTGTAGGGAAATAACAGAAGGGGAGAGACAGCAATGGAGATGGTTCAGCTGTGTTTGCCACAGGTTTCCGCCAAATGCAAGCCAGTTGTCACTTGGAAGGAAACGCAACTATCCGTGGCATTACTTCCGTGATCCAGACACCGACCGTTGCCTTGATGGGTCTGGGACCTGTGACGAGTGGCCTGGGGAGTGGCCAGTAAAGTGCCAGATTGGCATCATGGGCTGGCTGTTGTCTTGCAAACAGGCGTGAGTGGACCTTGGGAATTATGGATCAAAAAGAAGACAAGCCGTCTCTATCCCGTTTGGTTCATCAACTAATTGCATATCGTTTAGTTATCTGGAAGGCATAGATGTCCTCTACAAAACTAATACCATCCATATCGCGTCGCCGATTCTTATGAAAAGCATGCAGGATGTTTTCCCCTGGCAGAGGCTGCAAGACATTACCTCCCTTGAGCTGGTGTGGAAGCCAGAAATATTACCATTTAACCTGGGATTTACTGGCAGCAAAAATTCTCAACAGAAA
Source organism: Pseudogymnoascus sp. SDFLT0511 (assembly GCA_030180035.1). NCBI lineage: Eukaryota > Fungi > Ascomycota > Leotiomycetes > Thelebolales > Thelebolaceae > Pseudogymnoascus > Pseudogymnoascus sp. SDFLT0511. The sequence goes on along the minus strand of JASCQD010000008.1, from coordinate 473,469 downwards.
CGTCCGGCTAGGCTAGTATTTCCGAACCTACGAATCCTACGAATTTCGTTCCGAAGGCTAGTACATGGCGAAGAGGACTGCACTCTAGGAATAACCTATCCGTATGAGGACGAGAAAACCCTTAGCCACAGACTTCATAACCACTTTTTGCCTGAAGTGGATAAGCTCTTAGAGAGAACTGTGCCACCTACCACAGACGTAACCATATCATGCTCGAAGTATGCTTGGTATACAGCGACTGACATGTTTCTGATGGAGAGGCAGGGGAAGGAGGAGACGAAAATGCAGCGCGCAGATATTGAGGGTTTGAAGTGTTGGAGGAACACACCACGAAAAATTAAGGACGCATCTGATAGGGCATTAGAGGATGCTTTGGGGGGTGAAGGGCGGAGAAAAGGGTTCTGGATTCATATATGCATCGAAGAGGTGCATCTGCATCTCGCTAATGGCTGTAAGTGTTGTCTATGGCTGTAATGATCCAAACATCTAACAATAGGTTGAAGATAGCTACGACCAGAATCGACACGACCTGCATAATCTCGGTCCGGGACAATACCGATACTGCTAACTCGCTACCTCGCTGCAGATTCGCAATAGCACCAGGATACGCACACGAAGTCAACGGTATAACCGCGCCTCATCTCCAGCGCCCATATATGAAGCATGTGTATATGCCTTAATCCCAGAACCAATGCCGGAACTGATGGCTCCTTCCCCTTCGAAGTTGGCTACCACGATACACGCACTTAGTCGCAGCCTCCGTACGACCGATCGCTTGCAGCGAACGGGCATTGCTTCAGCGCCCCAGACCCAGCTAGAAATTATCGGGTTAGCAACCCAGGCACACCGCCCACCAGATATAACACTTACATGAGACACAGTTGTTATCAAGGTAGTAACCCGGAACATAACAACCATTGAGCTGTGGATTGGTACCCGGATTCCACGTGAAGAACCAAGTCCTTCAGCACCAAACGTTAGCTATGAACCTCCCTTACGCCTACTATATAGACATTTAAAATGGTATACTTACTTGATGCCATGGACGCTCTCACATTTCGTCCAGCAATTAAATTCGATGTCGTTTTTGGTCCCCTTAAAGGATCTGATAATCCTGTTATTGTTCCCCTTGTGCTTGGGCAGGAACCAGCAGTCTACCGTCGTCGCCACGTTCACAACGTCACAGAACCTATTCTTGCGCTTTGCTAGGCCAACGGCCTCGGCAGCATCATCGCGCGTTTGAATGTCGCTAGTCTTGAGAGCTTGGGCTTCCTCGTGAGAAAGGGGAGATGCGGCAAGGGGGCTGGCAATGGCTGCCAGAGGCAGGAGAATGGCCGTAAGGACGGTGACAAAATGCATTTTGGGCAGTGGCCCGTTTATACAGTGGGGTTTGAGCTGTATTGTGTATTGTGATGGGGGACGGTGAAACTATCTGTGGATGGAGGGTTTCTTATGTAGTTTCTTCGTGCAGTCTTCTACTGGACTAAACTCTCACTTAAGGTAGGCAATGCAACCTGCTAGATAATTATGCCCTAGTTAGGCATCCTCGTGAGACTTGTAGTCTGAAGATTGGTTGTAAGCTTTTCTATTACGGCGTAATAGATGGCCGGGTCTTACACTATGACGAGTTTAACCGACTGGTTAAACAACACAGCCAACTTATTTTTAAATAAACCCAAGTCCTGCACATTAATCCACGAATTTCTCGGTCTAATAGCTTACTAGAAAGAAGAATATATAATGGATGGGGAGGCGACGCAGGACGGAATAACTCATGGCGCCAATGTCACCCTGGGCCGCAGTATGTGCGGTTGGAAGGGATCGGCGGTAAAAAACTCAATGCGGCCTAGGACGCAGCCTTGTTACCCACCTTGACTTATCGCCGAGATCGCTTGACCGCTCGATGATATACGAACTATGCGTGTGTATGCGCGCCTGGGGGATATGTCGGGTAAGTCGTCGAACCGACCACTGAGTCAAACGCCGATGGAGGGTTTCGCCGAAGACAGGGTTTGAAAACGGGTGTCCCCGTCATTTGAACACTTGGAACATTTAGACGAGGTGCGACGCCGCTAATGTGATAATTCGTCGAGCTTCTCGGGTATGAGGTTGGAATTGGAGGTGGATAGGGATGTTTCAGCGAAAGGGAAAGCTGAGAAAAAGTCGCTGGGACTTTCGCTACTGGCGTACTGGCAAGCAATAACAGCTCCCCATCCATGAGATGAGTACAATAGCTATAATGGAGAAAGCTACACCGAATCGCACGAGGCTAGACTTTAGATCCCTATATGACAATAGGAAAGAGCTTACTTGATGTTTAAGTTTAGGGCCAGCGGTTCGGAGGAGATTAATGGTTTCAACGCCAGGGGTGGATTTAGAACCGTATAAATTCAAATTTCAAAACTCGAAATTCGCGTTTATTGTGGTAATACAGGCCTGTTGATTGGCTCGGTGCACGTGCAACTCCGATAAATCTCGAGATTCATTCGATGAGTTGAGATTTCCGATTCCCAGCCGTCCCTGCGATATCCGCCGACGAGCCGTGTGCAACCCGATTGGCTCAACAAGAGCTCCCCGGTTGACTACGCTCTGAACCCACACTGGCCCCTAAACCCCACCCCTCGGCCAGGAACGGCGGGGTCCTTATTGTTATAAGCCTTGACGGCCCACCTCAACAAATATGAGAGTCATCATCAACAAACAACAACGATGCCGCCCACCATGCCCCGTGTCCGCATACCTCTGAGCTTGCCTCGCAACAGCAGAGCTCTGGTCCCATCTGCGAAGCCACAATGGGTTGCTCAGCGAGCTTACGGCACTGTCGTCGACGGCCCAGTCACCGAGTCGAAACCAACTACCACGTTTGAAAAGGCGCTCACCGCGACGGCTCCAAGGCATAACTGGACAAAGCAAGAGATTAAAGAGATCTATGACACGCCTCTCATGAAGCTTGCCCACGCTGCTGTATGTCTCTCCATGCACCCCCCAAAACACGCACAACAGGTACTTACCCCCACTCTAGGGCGCCGTCCACCAGAAGTTCCACGACCCAGCCGAAATCCAGATGTGCACGCTCATCAACATCAAGACTGGCGGCTGTAGCGAGGACTGCTCCTACTGCGCACAATCCTCGCGTCACAACACCGGCCTCGAGGCCTCGAAGATGATTCAAGTCGGTACCGTGCTCGCCGCTGCTCGTGTCGCAAAGGAGAACGGAAGCACACGCTTCTGCATGGGTGCTGCGTGGCGTGACATGCGCGGGCGCAAGACAAACCTGCGCAACATCAAGGAGATGGTCAAGGGCGTCAAGGACCTGGGAATGGAGAGCTGTGTCACCCTCGGCATGATCGACCTGGCGCAGGCCAAGGAGCTCAAGGAGGCCGGGCTGACGGCGTACAATCACAACGTCGATACTTCGCGCGAGTTTTACCCGAGCGTCATCTCTACACGCACTTACGATGAGAGACTCCAGACTATCGCGAATGCCAACGAAGCTGGCTTGAGCGTGTGCACGGGCGGTATCCTGGGCCTGGGCGAGGAGGCAAAGGACCACGTCGGATTACTCTTCACGGTCGCAACCATGCCCACTCACCCCGAGTCATTCCCAGTCAACACCCTCGTACCAATCAAGGGCACGCCATTGGGTGACCGCGAGCAGTCTCCCTTCGACGTCACGCTGCGCACCATCGCCGCAGCACGCCTGATCATGCCCAAGACCATCATCCGTCTTGCGGCTGGCCGTACGATTCTGAGCGAGGAGCAGCAGGTTCTGTGTTTCATGGCTGGAGCGAATGCGGTGTTTACGGGCGAGAAGATGTTGACGACGGCGTGTAACGGGTGGGAGGAGGATAACAAGATCTTTGCGAAGTGGGGGTTGAGGCCTATGCAGAGCTTCCAGGCCGGGAAGGAGGAGGGCGCGTCAGCGCCGATGAGGGAAGGAGCGGAGAAGAAGAAGAACCAGGTTGAGTTGGGGAGGTGATGTGATGGGGGAATGAGGCATGTGGGGTTGGTTGGTTTAGCATCTTGAGATTACTCGATGCCACGAACATATTATATCGTCTACAAATGAGATATCAGATTTGAACTTCATATTGTTGGGCATCTGTCAAGTCTGGAAACGTTGCAGATTCTTCTAGCACTTCTTATCCCGTGAAGGCGTAGGTTTCACAATAGTGTACTATGCAGAGTTTCTACCATCCACATATAGGAACTTACGTATCTTGCAGTGCTTCTGAGGTTGTTTAAATACTGTGTAGAAATCAAATCGAAAATTGTGTAACACCAAACCTCATGCATCAGGAATGTCCGAGCCAATGATACCGAACCTTGGCACCACTTTTATAGACCACACCGCATCGAATACCAGGTCAATATATCCCTCATTCCACACATCTCTTCCCCGCTCCACGTCTCCAAGGCATCTCGCGACCATGGACAGCAAACCCCCCGAGATTAATTATGACTATGAAGCTACACTTGCGGACCGTAAATATTTCTTCAATATTAACGACACGACGTTTATCAAACGCACACTTCGACGCTCAGAATGGATGTACACCAAGACGGGTAACCTCGTTGTCCCAAGCACGACTATGCGCTATAGGCTCGAGAATGAAGCAGCGTGTCTTAAGTACTTAGCTAGCACGAACATACCAATTGCAAAGTTGCAAGGCATATTTCAGGACGATGGCGCCGTATACCTCATGACGCAGCATATAGACGGGGTTTCAATGACCCATTTGGAGCCCGGACAGAAGAGCATCGTAAAGGAGGAGTTAAGCGAGTATTTAGATAGGTTGAGGTCTCTGAGGTCAAAGACGCCGGGAATACCAGGGACGACGCTTATTTGCCCGCATTATCGGGTTTTTAGTGGCTGGAAGAAGCTAGGTGTTTGGAAGGTGAAAGATGGTGCAAAGTTAGAAGAAGGGGAAGAGGATTTTGTGTTCTGCCACAACGATCTCGGGCAGCACAATGTGATAGTCGACCCAGATACGTTGAAGATCAAAGCTATTATCGATTGGGAGTTCTCAGGATTTTTTCCGCGTTGGTTTGAAGCGGCGTTTTGGGAGAAGCCTGGACCGGCAAATAATGTGGGAAACGAAGACAGGCTGAGGGAGTGGTTGGTGAAATGGTGTGACGAGGTGAGTTCCGCGCTTAGTTTAGGGGGTTTAGAGATGAAGCTAATGATAATGTTAGGTCGAAACTACGTGGCCCTCGGCATGGCTTACACAGATGAAGAAGGAGGTGGGTGAGCCAAAAGAAAAAGAGGGCTCTACATCGAATGATGTCGAAATGACAGGCCTCGCATCGCCACCTCCCACGCCCACAACGCTAGTGGGGCCTACAAAGTGAGACTTTGATATTTGTTTTTAAAGTGGGCGAGGGTGAGGCAGGAGGTAATCGTTCCCATATCTTCTACAGTTAGGGTAATTTAATACGTGTGCGTACACAATCAAACAATTTGAATATGCTTATGGATGTGATAATTTTCACATTCTCGTTATATTGCAATATCATCAGTCGTTTCCTACATTAATCAATAAAATTTCGCAGTAGCATATCTCCTTACGCAACTACCATATCCTCCCAACATACTTGGGTCATATCCCAGGCATTCTTTAGCATCCTACCAACTCCAGCTCGCATCACAAGCGACTTGCCATCATGTGTATTGTTTCCTTGCCTCGTTATTAACATAACATTAACAGCAGCGTAAGGCTCTAGAATGCTTGCAGCATCTAAGGACAGTTCCTCGCCCACAAAACAGTAGGCGCTGGAAAGAACAATGAACTCGTGCTCATCAGAGAGGGTTTGTTGATAGGATGCTGGTAGTAAAATTGTCCCAAGCCATTGCTCGATGCCAAAGTCTGCTGGGCGTACTGTGGTAATTCCGAAGCGGATGGGATGTGCGCCACGGGTGGTTGGTAAATGCCTTGGCTTTGAGGTTGTACCTCTATTATCCAACGTGAGTCTAAAGCTTGCTATCCGGGTATAAATCTGTAGGTGGTACATAGGAACCGGGATCCCGTCGGGACCTGTACCGTCTTTCTTGATATGGACGGTCTCGCCATACTCGGATTGCAAAGCCCGCTTCCAAGGATCGTGCAACGCAGGAAGTCCATTCCAGTCTATATAATTATGGTATCTAACCGCCCCACTCCACCCAGCCCATGACCAGCTAGGATACATCGGGGCGTTGGTTTTCTCGTCGATCGTAATCCTTATCAGTTCGTGCTGTGGCTGCCATAAGAGAGAGTGGACGAGCATGTCCTCCGACCACATCCCCCATATAAAAATTGGGCCATACTTCATGTTATAAAAGTTCAGGATACCTTGGAATCCACTTAACCGATCGCTCGGGTAGGTCATGTTCCTTGAAGTGTACTCAGCAATCATGATGAAATAGTAATGATGGGCTGTGCCGAGGGAATATGTAATTTCAGTGGTTACTGTAGGCGGTTCTTCTCCGCGGCTGGGAACTATAGTTAGATTCGAAGCACATATGTATATATCAGGCCAGAGGCTGTTAATATCCTCACTCCAGCAAACGTGGCCGCATTGAAAGTACACGCTGTCCTTGGTGAAAATTAGACTCCTTCGAGAGAGAACGTATTCTTGATATGTCCAGCACCGGCTATTCCATACTGACGCGTCAAGGTCATCCTCGCGCCCTATATTAAGAGACAGTAAAGTCAATTCGTCGGAGTATGTGGCTGTGTGCTGCGTGGTATCCCTTGGGCATCCACTAAGACCTGTGAGCCCGCTATTCGCATCGCCACCACTAGCTGCAACAATGACAGAGTTCGCTCTTGTGAATATGGCATCCATGTGCATGACCTGGGTGGCTTTATCTGCAATATCGTCTTGGAGGATGCAAATTGAATCAATCCATAGGTACCGATAATCCAACTGTCGTGTCAATGTGATTGCGTCCTGAATAGTAGCAGGGAACAGATCAAAGTTTTTTAGAAGGGATCCAGGCTGCATTAGATCCGGCAGGGTCTCCTTCAGCGTCTCAAACACTTTCACAGGGCCCCAAACGTAGCTTAAAGCGACAAACACTGGGGTCGCGGATGTTTCGACCAAACAATCATCCTTAAGGTCTAGTAACCTAATAAACGGCCGAAAGGGAAACTTGACTGTCACAGGTCCTTCTCGCCGTGAGCGCGAGATATCCTCTTTCCAGCATGCAATGTTATGCCAATCCTCGCATTTCCGAAGCCACGTCTTCATCAAGGGTATGTCGAGGGACTTCGAACCCATTTTTCTGCCTAAGAACATGCCATCCTCATTTTCTCTGGCCAATGGAATAATATCGAACTGCTTAAAGACTTCTTTCCAGGCAGCCATCTCAGGCAAGACCCGTAATCGAAGTGTTGTCATTTCGGTATTAACGCCAGCCTCGGCGTCTTCCGCCGTGTAAGTCACGTCTGGAATCCAGCAACCAAGAACGTCCACCTCATGCTCGTATGCTGTAGTAGAGACGGAGTTGGCAATCATTTACAGAAGTTACAGTAGTCGCCGCGTCGGATGACTTCCGAAAGCTTTCCAAAATGCCAGTCGGGCGGGAGCGTCTGCTTCTGGGGCCTTGCGGCAAAATCGGAACGCTTCAGGTCCATGAGACGATGCCGCGCGCAAAGATGTAGGTTCCTGTCTTTCAGGGGAAGCTCGATCGGTCGGTACCAGGCACGAGAGACACGGCTTGAAACGAGGCCGGAACCGGCTAAGTCTGGAATAGATAAAGACATAGTCGGACGGATAATGGAGAGTTCGTATGGACGAACACCGCAGCCGAGAAAGTAGACAGATCAGGAGCGTTAGGCTCAATTTGAAACTTAGAATCTATCAAGAAGGTTGGTTTTCTCAACTGGAAGGAGTTAAAGGCGTCGATGGCGCTGCCCAAACTTCAGAGTGCAGCATAGCCCTGTTCCCACATTACGCGGAGTTAACTAAACCCTTCCCCGCACCCACGCCTACATGATAATTATCACATGGTGTAATGACAAGGTCTCTGAAGCGACGTTTTTAGTTAAGTTGTGCTTTCAACTATATATTTGTGTTCATAAGCATATATGATATTATAGAAAGTCTAAACATAATTGCTAATCCATCTAAGAGCTCCATGATGAGGTGACATTCTTGATAGTAATTGAGATATCTTTAAATGCGTTCGAATCGGACAACAGATGAATCGACTGGTTGGCATCGCTTGGAAATATCTGTGCCGTAATAACGCTCTCGCCGCGGCCTCCAAATACCTCGACTGATGACCAATCAAGCAGAACACGGAGAGTTACTTTGCCCTGCTCATCTGGCTTCAACGAGGCATAGTAGGTACCTGGGAAAAGCGAGCTGAAGCCTATATCTCCAGAATTTGTCCGATCAACAAAAACTTGTTGCGTTGATGCATCATAACCAATAACTGTCCCCTGCAAACTATCCTTGCTTGATCTGACGAGAAGTCGAATCGAAGAATCTCCTGGAACGACGCTAGGCGTAGGTTTTGTGCTACTGGTTGAGGTTGGATACAAGCAGGAACAAGCTGATGACATGCGTGATGCCTGGGTTGGGCCCTTCCCGCAAGCCTTAGCATAAGATGGAAACCCAGTCGTTGCAGGAGCCGTAGTGAAGGTTTTACAGAAACCATCGTTTGGATACCCGCCTTGACGCATAAAAGCGCGCAGACAGTTGTCACGGTTGCATGGATAGCCAGGTGCAACAGTCGTGAGCGTCGTTGCAGAGGTCTTGGTTGCCGAAGTTGTGTTTGGAACCGCGCTAGTTATTGGAAGTTGTGGTGCAATCTGGAAAGTCAATACCACGTCCAACGATTTCCCAGTAACTGGGATGTTGAATTTGGGACCTGGAATAGAGGCCCAACTTTGTGTATATAATGCTGGTAATTGTTCCAACGGGGCCATGTTGTAAGGTGTTTGCACGAGAGTGACCTTGGAATTGATAGTAGCGAGAGAATACTTGCGCATGATGGAACTCGAGCTTCGCCATGGGTCAGTGGGAATATCTTCGCCATATACCCAGTTACTAGCCCATCCAACAGCAATACGCTCGTATTCAGGGAGACCGTTGAAAGTTGCAGCTGCGTAGTAGTCTGGACCGAGGTCAACCCAGTTTGCCTTCTGTTCCTGGGCAAGAGAGTCGGAGAAGACAATGTCATCTAAGATGATATGACCCCACCCCCCTGTGGCAAAATCTGCCACCTCGATGACTGCCATTTGGCCAATGAAACTTGTTACGTCCCAACCTTGCCACGCCAATGTTCCGGCGTTTTGGCCGGTTGCAGTACGGACTACTTTCCCGTCAATCTTCAGATTGAGAGCACATTCTCTGTCTTCAGCTGTGCCGTAGGTTAACGGATTATGCGGGTGGTATCCACCACCAAGACGAAAGTTGATGAAAGCTTCATTAATCACGAAAGCTGGGGATGATATTGTTCCAGTGAGGAAGTCTCCATCGAAAAAGGTGTCCAACAGATTGTTCCCAGCATCCCCCTCCGGAATGGGTCCTTTCCCAACAAAACCACCTGTTGCGGTCCAGTTCATTGCCTCCCAGGTGCTATCCTCGAAATCTTCAATGACAACGCTACCTTCTGGCTTGCCGACGGCCTCATACACACTATCCGAATCCGCCGTGTATGTGATACCATCAAATGATCCCACAATATACTGAGTTCCCGATCCGATATTGGGGCCTCCAGGATTCAGACCGATTTGTGCCACCCATTTCACATTGTTCGTATCGCCATCGACCGGTAGTGGAAATATTCCCACGCATTCCCATTGGCCAGATATCGCATTTGCTGGACCAAAGTCACTAACATGAATCCAGCTCTTCAGATCGCTGGAAGTATAGATGAGAAACTTGTGTACGTTAGGCAACGCTAAAATCATGACCCAGTGTTGTTTACCGGCGTGCCAAAAAACAGTTGGGTCTCGAAAATTGTTCTTCGTATCTTCCGACAGGTATTGAGGTGGTGCTAAATGGATGACTGGATTTTGGCTGTCATATGTCGTCCACGTCAGGCCGTCATCCAGACTGTAAGCAATAGATTGCGACTGTTGACCGTTGGAGACAGTCTTGCCGCTTGGGAGCGTTAAATTTTGGGCATACGCAGATGTGTAGATGGCGATGAGAGGAGGGTTCGCCGCGGTGCCGAATCCGCTAGTATTGTTGGTATCGGCGACAATAGTCCCAGAGAATATATACTCCTCAGCAATGCCGCTAGCATCCTTTCGGTACTCTAAAGCAATGGGGTGCTCCGTCCAATGCAACAAATCTGTGCTGCTGGCGTGTCCCCAAGACATATTTCCCCAACGGCTTCCCATCGGGTTATACTGGTAATATAAATGATATATGCCTTTGTGATAAATCATTCCATTGGGATCATTCATCCAGTTTTTTTCCGGTGAAAAGTGATACTGAGGGCGGTACGGCTCATTGTATGATTGTGCCGCACAAAGCACACCCGCTGCAAGAAAAAGCAGGTATTGGATAGAACGCAGTCTCATTTAGGCGATTGTCGAGAATGATGAATGGTTAATTCAACGAGGATATCCTACTCCATATTTGCAAGATGTGCGTGAGGTTTATATAGTCACAACATTGCACAGATAATTGAACCTTGCCGCGTAAAATAAATCTTTTTTTCAACCCCGCCTTTCATCTACCTAGGTTCTGCCAGTGACATTTGCCGCATTGCCAAGGTGAACCTAATCACAATAATTATCCTCATTTCGGATGAGGTTGTCGTAACTGATTTGTATGTTGCTGGAGGCAACCTTGTACTACCTCCGCACTGCAGGGGTTGATAATGAGGGGGAGGCGGACCATAACAAATTTGTCCCCGCCTTCACTCGCTTATCGGTGATAGCACCCCGATGTCCGCAAGCTTCTATGATGGCGCTGGCGGATGGTGCAGTGGCTTCGTGACGGTAATGCACGGTAATGCATGGAAACGTACAATCGACTTCTTTTTTGGGTTTCTAGACCATGTCGACAACATCCGCACCCTAGTCCACTCCCATAAATGTCTTGGCCTAAGCATGTGCACCCTATTAAAATTCACCCAGGTTCCTCCGAGGATCAGCATCATAACATCAATGCGGGGCCCCGTGGGGAGTTCTCCAATTGTGTTGACTCAGCAGCTTAAACTAAATTTGAACTAGAAGGTTGGAAAATGGGTCTGTGGAATCCAGCTTGTTGGGACTATAACGTTGAATATTGAACAATCGGCATTCTCTAACCCGGAGGTGACTATCACAGCTGTCCATTTTACTGCAAGTCACATCTTGATTATATCGACAGCGAAGTTTGTATACTATATCAATTAGCTCGGGAATGAGTTCCCTAGCCTGGTTAAGAACGAGCTCTTCTCTGCCATTTGCCACAGCACCCGTGTTGGTTTCCAGCTGTTCCGCAGACTAATTATCCTCCATCACGACCTTGCGTCAGCATAGGAAAACGAGTCTAGTGTCAGTCGGCCACTACCCGACACCATCTGAATGCTCGCGGCGCCAGAGTTAGGATACACAAGCCCAGACAAGGCAGCTTCACCATCGTTCAGGAAAACCTCAACCGAGTTCCAGTCTACATACACAGTGAAAGTAATAGTGTTACTTTCCATAGGAATAGACACTGTGCGTATTGTATCATATGCCTGTTTTGGCGCCTGCGGCATGCCGTCAGTGGCTGTCCCGTCATTGTCCCGTACCAAAAATGCCTGGGCATGCACAAAGTCAAAGCCAATGGTGGTGGAGAACGTATCGACACCCTTTATTCTAATTCGAACCTCGTTCCCGTCGTCGCCGGAGTTCTTTGAGACAGTCGTGCGAATAACGTAGGCCCCGCCAGCCATTGCAGGGAGTGATGCTGTCGCCGGGTTGGTCGTGATGGTCTTTCCAGTGACTTTGGTGCCAGTGTCGAAGATCGTTGCGTATGAGCTTATTGGCATGCTCACCAATGTAACAGCACCTCCAACCGTTTTTAGCTTGATGTCGCGAACCATACTCAACTGGCCGGCCCAGCCTCCATAGTACGGAAGGTTGCTCGCATACTCCCAGTTGTTCATCCAGCCTATAGCACGACGGCTGGCGTAAAGCTGGTTTCCGGTGAGGAGCGGATCTGACCAGCTTACAGTTGCATAAAAATCTGGACCACTGTCCATCCACTGGGGGGAAATGTTGGCAGCAGTAAATTGATCGCCATCCCAGGACCCGATCCAATACGCTGTACCAGTTGTTCTATTAAAGCGATATCCGTTCGCTCCGGCAGCAAGAACCCATGTACGCTTAGTGGTATCTTCGTCCACATCCAGCTGGTACAGGTCTGGACACTCTAGAAGGCCAAGATCAACCCCGGAATCCTGGGGAGTAAATCCAGATTTATATACCCAAGTTTTCAGGTTTGAGGACGTATAAAAACCAATTTTATTGCCTTCCGCAAGGGCCATGACCCATTGTGAACGTGCATCGTCCCAGATAACCTTCGGGTCTCGAAAGTCAGGTTTTGCGCCGGGGTTGGGGCTGGGCATCACAGGATTCCCCGAGAACGGTGTGAATGTATTGCCGTTATCGGTGGAATAAAAAAGAGACTGCTGCTGGATTCCATCTGCCATTTGTGTGGCAAGAGCAATGACGGAGTTTAGTCCGAACCCAGCGGTATTTTCGGTGTCAATGACAGCACTCCCAGTCTCAATATCACCGAGGTTGACCCCGTTTTGGTTTGGTTTATATTTTTCGATCGCAACACCGCGTCGAGTCCAGTGGACCAAGTCAGTGCTCGTGACATGGTACCACTCCGTACCACCGCCTGCGCTGGGATTGGCTTCATTGAAGTCGGCGTTGTAAAGATAATACATATGCCATTCCTCCCCGAGGAAAAATGGACGCTGTGGATCGTTCATCCAGTTCGAGTCGGGGGTGATATGGTAGCTTGGGCGGGTGTCGCTAGCAGTGGTGCAGGATATCGCGAAAAGGTAAAAGGCTACTCCTGACAGCAATCGGACGCTGAACTCCCTTCGAAGAAACAGGCTGACGATCATCCTGGAGATGAGGTTTAAATTGTTATAACAATGGACAGGCAAAATAATAGTAGAGATCAAGCGTGATTTCTTAGCGATGAGCAATCTCGCTCGGATTTTAAGGACTATTTTGCAGACATGTGAGATAAAATGAGTGTCAGGAGAATATATATGCACTTGAGGAATTGTCTAACCACACAGGATCATAGAATATAATCTACTTGATATTAAATGATATTTGGGATTGATCAAGAGACTATCCACAGTCGCTACATAGCATATTAAGAGTTAAGGTGTTTCTGTTGGTTATAGAATCTCTCGTGTTGATCAAAGAAGGGCGACGAAATATGGAGGCCAAAAGAGATCCCGTGATAACTTCGGCAGTTATTAAAGAAAGCGGGGAATCCTGGAGGCCAAAAGGGACCCCATGATACCTTCCGCAGCAATTAGGAAACGCGGGGAACCTGGACACAAACTAGGGAGGCTAAAGGAGGCTGAAAGCTAGCGGAGATCGGACGGACAACAGCGACAAGCGAGTTTCACTCGCCTCCGCAACGGTTATAGGGACTACTAAATTGGGTTAGCTCACATCTCTACATCTTACGGATTGCGGACGCCAAAGGAACATTTGATGGATACCCTGCTCTCCTTGTCAGATTCGCCCAAGGTATATTCGATGAAAAGTTCGCTCCCCTCGCTTGATTCGGAACCACCATGGTCTCTGTTAATTTCTCGAATTCTGTGTTGGATATTTAGCAGACGTGGGGTCCTGCATAGTTAGCGGCTCCGAGATAAGCAGGTATATAGGTACGGATGCGAAGGGCTTTAAAGAGTTCTCACTTTCACGTAGTGGTCGAGCCCCAGGCGGCCAAACGGCGGCGTTGAGGATGGGGAGGGTGGCAACTTTATTGCCTTAAAGGAAATTTTGCTAGCGAGCAGAGCATTAGCGACTGGCGTGGGTTCTGGTTTGGCGGGAGTTGGGGGCTGGGGATATGAGGACGGTGACAGAATTATGTTTTGTGGCGGAGGGCGGAAGGCGGTGGCAGCTTATGAAGGGGATATGGCACTCCGCACTGCGGCCTCCCTTCACTTAAATAACCCGGGGATTGCGCTGGATAGCTAGAGATGGCCCAAAGAAGAGTAATGGCGTCGCGTCAAATATGGTTTGAAACGCAAAATGTTAGCAAAATATAACTTTGTCCACCCTCAAGATGTGCTCATTGTAAGACTCCCAGTGTCGCGAGCGAGTACATCCACTCGACGTCATTTTTTCACATTGAGAGATTTACTTACCAATGGATAAATTAACCAGAGCTGCAAAACTGATTTCAAGATGGCTTACAGATCAACCTCTCTAATATCGAGCAGATTATCCCACAACAAGAAAATAGATTGCTAACATGTTGCATTTTAAGCCATATTTAACGTGACACCATTACACTTCTTCGAAATAACGTCCTTATCAAACAAGACAACGATTTGATTAAGTTGTAAGGCGCAAAGCGTCCGGATACAACTCACATGCTCGGGTATATATGAGGCACTATGAGGCGAGTATACTCACTCAGCATCACCACCGTATAGCTTCATGTGGAGCCATCAAACTTCCAACACTTTGGCATTCGACTCTCCGGCCAAGCCCAATTTAATTTGGATGATATATTTGATTCGGATGGTTTGGACAACTTGGCTGGCTTTCCTCTTTTCGATTCTCGTCCACACCGTCCACCATCTCCCTAATCAGCGCCAACATCAAATGCCCTCAAAAATCCCAGCCCACCAATCCATAGTCTTCACGTCCTTTACATCTCCAATAATATCGACTCCCGCCTGCACACTATCAAACATAGCAACCAAAGCCCCAATCTCTTTGTCACTGACCCCATCCCTCTTCATCGTATCCAAAAAATTCACTCTATTCCTCAATAAATCACTCACCTCCCAATACCCATCTTGTAGCGTATCTCCTGACTTTCCCCTTGTCTCCTCCACCAACGCAAACCTCCCTTTCTCCAGCACATTGCTCACAATCTGCTGTGGGCTTAAGACCGATCTGACATTTTCCGTACTAGGCGTCAAACGCTTCGCCTCAATATTTGCTAGCAATAATGCAGTCACAACATGCGGCAAAGTCTCGGCTCTGTCAGCACGGAGACCCCATTCTACGAGGCAAAGACGGGTGGTGTGACCAGCCAAGGAGGAGATGATTTCAGAGAGAATGGCGGGAGTCTCGAAATACCAGATACAGTGAGCGAGAACAACAAAGTCGTAGGGCTTGGCGGAAGGAGGAAGGGTGGACAGAAAGGTGGCTGGGTCGGTGTTGTGGAATGTTACGCGTGGGCCTAAGGGACCAGCGAGGAGGTGGCTCTGGCATTGGGCAAGTGTATAGGGGGCACCTATTTGTGCATTTAGCAAATGTCTTGAAAGATAAAGTAGCAAATAAAGAACAGATCATAGGTAATTTTGAGGCCATAATAATAGGGGCGGAGATTGTGTAGGTAGATGTGTACGGAGATTTGTAGGTACCATAATCAGGCGCTCCTGGGTCTACAGCGTCTATATGTCCATCCGGACCAACTGCGTCTGCTAGAACAGTCGTGCAGTCACCTTGACCACAGCCAATTTCCAGAACTCGTGATCCAGGTGTGATTCCCCAAAACTTAATAAGATTAATACGGTGATCTAACCCTCCTAGATTGCTGTCGAGGAATATTTCGGCGAGCTCTTTGGCTTTCGCAGATGGCTCTGTCATTGTGGAAATAGCACCGAGCTTTCTTTGAGAGAGATTATGGTAGATTGAATTGGGGGGGCCCTATACTCGAGGCTTCGACTTGATGCTTAGAGAATATACGTCGAGTCGGCGGGAGAGAGAAACACTTCAGACTGTTGTTTATTTATACATTTTTTTTTTCCAAACTTTGAAGAAAGCCGAATATGTCCTTGAGGTTAAAGTGACTCACGAGAAGTGACTCATGATAAGAAACTCATGGGAAGCCTTCCCTAACAGGCAGGTAACCTCTACACTTGGCGTTATTCCACTGGGGGATGCTGCACGGTTGGCATTTAGCTTGTCGCGCTTAAATGATGCTGGCCCTGAAGTAGGTAAAGGGAGAGAAAGAACGGCTATTTACAGGATCAATAAAAGAAAAGTTAACGTGTGATCAAAAGTGGCGGAGCAGTTTGTAAAGAGATGGCTGGTTGAATTTACCAATCCGTGAGGCGTTGGTGAAGCTTTACCAATATAACGTAATCGTCGTGACCAACTTTTTACTTCGCTCAAGGTTTGAAAGGTGCAGTTTCACATTCGAGGAAGCCTAAGTACCTTATCATAGTAACTTATATACAAAGGTACATACTCTAAACTGCCATCGTCTCTGGCAGTTAACACCCATACGATCCTTGTGCCAATTGAAACAAACAAGATATTTTCAAATTCTACTACTTTACTTTACTGGAATTAATATTGAGACATACATAATCTCTCTTTAGACTCTTAGGCGGCTCCCTGTGATTTAGCTCATGTCAAACGTGCCTATAATACAATCCCTCGGTCACAGAAAGTTCATATGGAGGTGAATAAACCGTCCTAAACTGATTCCTCTGTTGTGCTGGCATCATTTTTGGCCTGCTCGCCCTCTTGCTCAACTGCGCGCGCTTTGAGGCTGCGCCATTCCACAAAAACACTTCCAAAGATGGTAACACCACAGGTTGCAACCACGATATAGAACACACTAACTATGGAGTCGTTGTAATCGGAAATAAGCTTGTCCAGGTTATCACCCGTAGCAAGGTTTTTGATATCCGTGGCGCCGCCATCAAGAACCGTTTTCGGACTGATGCCTGGGATGTTGGCCAATTTCGAGATAAGCTGGGCGAGGAAAATGTTTTGGGCGACAGGTAGGAAAATGGCAGGACCCAGGAAGCGCACGAACGTGACAATTGCTGTTCCGATTGCGATATCTGATCTGTCAAGGACCGTCTGTACAACGTTCATTGGCTGTTGAACCCCAAAGCCGAGGCCAATGCCGTACAGAACCTGGTAGCCAATCCATTTGGCGTGACCTGTAGCTGGCGTAAATGTCGTGAAAAGACCAGCCCCGATGGTCGTGATGACTGAGCTGATAATGAAGAATGGAGCGTAGTAACCGAGTTTGGCGACCATGAATCCAGACCAAAGAGAGCCTACCACAGTCGAGAGTATCATTGGGAGTAACATAATTCCAGAATTTAGGGCCGAGGCACCTTTGATAGCCTGGAACCAGATAGGCAAATAATACATCGCGACCATCATGCCAGCGCCGTTGAAAAAGCTGTACCACATCGAAGCCCCAATGCTGCGTTGCTTGACGAGACGTGGGGGGACCATCGCACTCTCATCCTTCCAGACCTGGACGCCGATAAAGGCGAGGCAGAGGATGCCGCAAAGAATGAGAAGGACTATGATACGAGAGTTATTCCAAGAGTACTGTGCCCCACCCCATTGAAGTGCCAGTATTAGGCAAACCACTCCTGGTAAGAATATAAGATTTCCGATAGGGTCAAGTTGTTTCAGCCGAGCAAGCCAGCCAGACGCCTGCTCCTCAAGCTTCTGGTTGGGGAGGTGTAGAATGAGGATGGCAACAATGATTGTCACGGCGCCAATTGGCAAGTTCAAATAAAAGCACCATCTCCATGTGACTTTGTCTGTGAAAGTGCCTCCAACTAGAGGGCCGATGACAGATCCTAGGGCAAAGACGGCGCCGAAAAATCCTTGGAATATTGGCCGATGCTGCAAGGGGATGGTGTATGACATGATTACCATCAATCCCGAAAACATCCCTGAGGTTCCTGTCCCTGCAATAGCGCGACCAACAATAAATGAATTCGAGTTTGGAGCTGCACCACAGATGGCCGAGCCAATCTCAAAAAGCAGGATGCCGATGAGAAAAACTGGTTTAGCCGGATAAAATTTGTATATTCTTCCCATGAGCAGCTGGAAACTGCATGTGGTTAGTAGATATGCACTTCCATACCACCCGATGTCGTCTAGAGAGTGAAACTCGTCGGTGATTCGAGGTATTGCGGTTGATATAATATTTTGGTCCTACATCTATTGTTAGATATTCATTTTATATGGGAATATCTTTTTAGTAAGAAAGGAAAATAGTTACCAAGGTGACAAGAAAAATGGAC
Source organism: Pseudogymnoascus sp. SDFLT0511 (assembly GCA_030180035.1). Taxonomy (NCBI): domain Eukaryota; kingdom Fungi; phylum Ascomycota; class Leotiomycetes; order Thelebolales; family Thelebolaceae; genus Pseudogymnoascus; species Pseudogymnoascus sp. SDFLT0511. The sequence goes on along the minus strand of JASCQD010000008.1, from coordinate 455,264 downwards.
AAAAGAAGCGCTGTCATAATAAGAATTCGCTTGTGCATGCTTGGATATTCCACAATATCCTCCTTCTTTGCCTTTGGTAGAGGTTCATCTCCAGGCGTCTTTTCATCGTCACGTGGGGTGTGTTGAGACATTGTTAAAAGCACAAGGCAAACTTCTCAAGGCGAATAAAGAATTAACGGCCATCTTAAAATCTTGGCAGTGGCACGATATATATAGGAAATATCTTCGGCGGTGCTCGGGGTCGACGGGGTCGATTTCGAAGGGCGAGGGCGACAGAGCGAGCTCCATAAGTGAGATTCATGTCGCTTCTCGGTGCTCAAAAATGATTTTCCTGCTCCGGGCCCCGAGAACCGATCATCATCAGAAACAACTCCGTCACCAACGATCTTTCGTACAACATCGGAAATAATGAAAAGCAGCATGCCTCAGACTCCAGAGGGACGACTTAAACCAGGTGAAGACCTAAAAAGGTTTTCCTGCTTGACGTGCCGACAGCGCAAGGTCAAATGTGACAGGCTCAATCCATGCTCTCAATGCATGAAGACAGCGACACAATGCAGCTTTATTGCTCCCGTGCGCGGCAAGCGGAAGTCGACCAAAAAACCAAAGGAGGGTCTTCACAGTAAATTAAAACGATATGAGGAGATGCTAAAAATGTACGGAGCAAAGATTGAATTATCCGATGACGAGAATTTGTCAGATGCAGACGAGGCGTCGCAGCCCGATGTAGAGATGGCGGAAGCTGAAGGAGCCAAGCCTCACAAAAAAGAGCAAGGCGAATCTTATAAACTTGACAGGTCTAAATCAAGGCTTGTAAGTAAGAACGGCTCGTCGAGGTATTTCGATAAGTATGTCTGTTCGTCTTTGAAGCAATGTACATTACTGAACTCCCGTAGTGAGCTTTGGTCCAACATAGATGATGAGGTGAGCTTGACACTACCTTCAACTATAAACGACATTTCACTTATGACTGATAGTTCCAACATCCCGACGAAGCGGGGTTCGTTGAGTGCGTCGGCGAAATGGATGTTCGGATATCGGACGTCTTTGCCGATTCAGCTGACGAGAATGGCCTCTTGCTGGGCACCTATTCGAAAATCGATAATATCGCCAGCCTCCACCTTCCTTTCCATATGCTGCAAAAGTTTTTCGATATTTTTGTCGACAGAGTCGATCCCTTGGTGAAGATTGTGCATCTCCCCACATTCTGGACCACCCTCACAAGTGTGGTTAAGAACCCCCACGGCGTGTCGAAAAGCGTCGAAGCACTCGTTTTCACATTCTATTTCCATACCATTTCCTCTTTAGATGACGACGAATGTCGCTCACTTTTTGGAGAGGAAAGTTCAATTATTTTTGCACGATATAGAGTCGCAGCTCGCCAGAGTTTGATGAACGCGGGATTTCTCAGGACATCTAGCATGGTGACCCTACAAGCATTTATGATGTTTCTCGTACGTCGTGCTCTTCAGAGTTTTTTTGGGGGGGGACTGACTAACCAGCATAGATGGGCATGAAAGGAAGTTATCAAAGTGATACAATGTTCATCCTATCAGGGGTGGCTGTTCGCCTTGCCCGAAGGATGGGTCTTCATCGCGACGGGACATCCCTTGGCCTCTCTCCGTTCGACACAGAAATTAGAAGGCGTCTTTGGTGGATGATTGTCTTTATCGACTGTCGTATGTCTGATTTCTCCGGCACAAGACCGTCTATGGATCTTTTTCTCGGTGATACCAAGAAGCCTCTAAATATCGAAGACGAAGACCTGAGGCCGGACATGGTCGAACCACCGCCAGAGCGCAATGGTATAACATGTGTTGTGCTTTGTTTGATAAGATACGATATTGTGGATTTCATGCGTAAAGTCAAATCGCAATTTTCGTATGATGTTGGGTGGGAACATTTCAGCAGTGCGAGCGTCACACCCGCTCAGAGGGACAATATGATTAAGGAGGTTGAGGACATCTTGGAACGAAAGTATCTTCGATATTTTGACCCGTCGAATCCTCTTCATTATTTATCGTCGGTGCTTGCTAGGTCAGCAATATGTAAGATGAACCTATATGCCTATAATCCACGCCAATTCGCCAACTGCGGCGCCAAAGTCCCTCAGAGGGCACGAGACATCATATTCGCCAACGGTATGAAACTCCTAGAGTATGGCAACCTACTGCACAGAGACCCAAATCTCCGAAAATTTGTAGCGCAGACCAGCTCGAGTTATATATGGGATACTCTGCTATATGTGCTCATCGAAGTGCGCAACCGCAAGACAGGGCCGGATGTCGATCGCGCGTGGAAGCTGATAGGCGAAGCATTCGCAAACTACCCGCTGATTTTCGCCCAGTCCACAGAGGCGCTATTTGCCGCATTGGGTAACTGGACTCTGCAAGTTTGGGACGACTGCGCCTCAGCGAGAAATGCGGAGGGTATGCCGGAACCACCGATGCCGGATTATATTGAAGCGCTTCGGCGCTGTCGAGCACCTGTTGGATCTTCATCGAATCCAGATGCCGGAACACACCCCGAAGAAGCGATGGGGAGGTCAGGTCATAGTGACAAAACTCAACCGCCGAGACATGACGGGAACTATATCGCTGGCCTCGAACCTATTGAGTCGTATGATTTCTCAAACATCCTATCTTTTGATTTGGAACCAAACGAATGGGCGCAATGGGAGCGTTTGCTTGCTGCACAGGGAACGTAGCTGGGGATGCCACTACAAAGAACTTAAATGTGGTCTGTCAATAGTTGTTGCATTAATACAAGACGAAGTCTAGCCCTGCGGTAGACATACTATGTGAAGACAGACCATAGTACCAACCAAATCTCTTACATTCGAGCAGAGATTATCCAACGCCACGTAGAAGTGATGGCACGTTCAATCTTCCATACAAATAAGGTAGAAATGTCTACCCCAGGGTCGCCTCTGGAGTCTCCCAAAAGTGGCACGGCTCGAACCTGCGCGACGTATTTTCTCGTTGGATCCTCTCGAGATGGGTGCCTAGCCCGAAATAAATAAAGAGGCCCGTTAACAGGTATGCGATATCGAGACCGGCCTGTGGTATGTAATACATGTACCCTATAATCAATCAACAGAACGTCAATCGAAATGCTCCATTGGACCGTGATTTGTGTCGATCTTGCTCTATTTCTTCTCTTCTGTAACCAGATTTCACTTCTTGGTGGTGGATTCTACTGTCTGTGCCTGTGTCTGTGCACGTTGCCTCATCTTGGTGGCTTTCGTCCGTATACGACGTTTCTTTGTGTCACTGTCAGCCACCAAACGCCATGTATTGACCGTGCACCAGAGCCAGAGTTAAAAGTCCAAACGAAAGACAAAACCTACATAATATGGTATGCATGGATATTGGGGTCCTTCAAGGCCTGTCTCATCTTCCCCAGGTATGCTTGTACCTCTATATATGACCACTGTGGACACACGGTAAGCTTCGAGTTGTATTGACATGGAGGTGTGAGGACCAACGTTTAGCACCCTCGTTAACAAGGCCATTGACCAGCCTTCAATACCCTCCTGCCAATGTATGAGATTCACATTCCCGACATGCTTCATGTACGGGTCTTTAGCCCATCCCCCAACAGGCCACCTGTAGACCGTCTCGACTACATCCACAAATCCGGCGTCCATAACATAGCCTTTGATCTGCTCGTGAATCCTAAGGTCCTTCCCAAACTTGTCGCCGGCCTCAAGGGAAACTTTGCCCCACTGGTCAAAGATGCTGCCTTCCGTGACGCTGCCATCATCTGACTTCAGAACCACGGACATCTCAATCTGCTGATACCAACCGCCAGGGACAAGGTTGCTGTAGCATGTCAGCAAAGTCATGACAGGCAGAAAGGCTGGTGCTCACTCGAGAGCCTGTTGGTAGAATGCCGGCCAGTCCGCAACACTCCCATACATGGCACGGACGTGAATGAAGTCGAACGAATTCAGCGGGTAGCCCCAATCCAAATCGCATGCATCGTTGATCTCGAAGCGCAGGTTCGGCGCCACCCACTGCGGCTGTATGGGCGAGAGGTCGAACCCCGTCACCTGTGCAGAGGGGAATTGATCCGCGAAATCCATGGCCCAAATGCCGGTTCCCGTTCCTATATCGAGCACATTTTGTGGATTGTCGCCAATGGGCGCGAGGAATAGCCTGTCGCCCATTGTCAACAGGAACAGGTGGTGCGCAATGTCGAGCTGGTTATTCTGCTTCTCGTCGTTTGGACCCCAGTATTCCCCGTCTTTGTACGCATGGTACCGTCGGTTATTCTCGTACCGGTATTTTGTAATATACGAGAGTAGCGACGTAGTATCGCTCTGCAGAGAGCCACTGTCGTAGGCGGAATCCCCATCGCTGTATGTGTCATCGATGGTAATCTCCTCATCTGAAGCACTTGACGATCGAGGGGATTCTGGTTGATGCGACGGCGACGGGAGACTGCCATGGTACTCCACAGGTGGCGCAGCGCCACTTCCTGTCTCGGATGACGGTTCCTGTAGCTTACCCGCAGTTAGCTCAGGGTCCGGTGAAGCCACTGCCGCTGATGAAGCGGATTTAGCGGTTGTGATCGCCGCTCCTGTAGTATCCTCGGCCATGGCGTTGACTTTGATCGATAATATATTCGGAGGCGAAGGTTAGTAATGGATGAACAGATATAATTGACTTCCTTTGATGTCGCACCCAATATCGCCGACACGTCTCGCTTACGATTACTCCGATCGACTCGTGGTCTGGTCCCAACGCAAGGGATCCTGCTACCAGTCGCACACCATGCAAAACACCAATCACAATATATCACATATATCACATATTACACCGATCACATACTGATCACACTGATTACACGATTTTAAAGCTCCTCGCGGTATCCCAGTCATCATGTCCCGGCCAGACATCCCCGCCAAAGTGGCGTTCGTCGCCATTGGCCTGGTCTCAGCGTGGCTGCTGCAGAGAGCTCTAACTGGCCTGTTCAATCTCTTCTTCCACCCACTCACGTCTTTTCCAGGGCCAAAGGCTGCCGCTTTCACAGCCTGGTACAAAACATATCAGGAGTTGTATCTTGGCAGATCTTGGATCGATGTGCTGCAAGAGCTTCATACCAAGTATGGTAGGGAATGAATGGCCTTGCCTGGTGGTGGTGGTGAGAAGCTGGCTGACTGGCAATAAGGCAAGATCGTTCGTGTTGGTCCCAACGAGGTACATGATTCCCCATTTCATGTCTTACATTCCCTTGCTTGCCCTCATTTGTATTCAAATTATTTGTATTTTCACTACTGGCGCCAAGAGTTTGGACCCTTTCCCCAGAATCCCCAAAGTCAAGTTTCTGTGGGTACTATTCTAACGACATCCCTAGCTCCACTTCTCAGATCCGGCAGCATACAGTGAGATATATAGCAACAATCATCGATGGAATAAGCAGGCAGATCTATATCATAGTTTTGGGGAGGACCGCTCGTCATTTGGCTTTTTGACATATGCGGAATCTAAACAGCGGAAGGATATTATGGCCCCCCTTTTCTCACGCCGAGCAATATCTGAACTTCAGGGCCTCGTACAGAGCAATGTACGACCTCCCCCACCACGTTATTGCTACCGGCAGCTTACTGGAGGCTAATTTGCATGCAGGTTGACCGATTATGCAAAATCCTCGCGATTAACGACAGAGCTGGGAAATCCTCTGATCTTTTTTTCGGGCTCCGCTGTTTCACCATGGATACCATCACCTACTTCTGCTTCGCAAAGTCCGTAGATGCGCTCGCTGAGCCAGACTTCAAGGCCCCTATCATTGAGGCCATGGAGGCGTCCTTACCCGCATTCATCGTTTTTAAGCACTTTAGCCTTATCCGTAAAGCAGTATTTGGTATGCCAGCATGGCTCAGCATCCTCACCAGCCCGCAGACTGCGGGGTTAATACGGCTCCAACAACTGCTTGGCGCTCAGGTGAATGATGTGGTGAAGAATCCCGAGACATTGAAAGATTCGCCACATCGAATCATCTATCATGAGCTGCTCAGTACTAAAGCCAGCAAGGGGGAACCACTTCCGTCTGCAGGTAGTCTGTACGAAGAGGCCCAGGCGTTGATGTTTGGTGGTGCTGACACAACTGGCAATGCTCTAATGCTAGGGACATTTCACATGCTCGGATCCCCAGGTTATGTGGACATGCTGAAGGAGGAGTTGTATAGCGCCTGGCCAGTTCTTGACGAACCACCCAAACTTGAGGAATTGGAGAAGTTGCCATTTCTGGTGAGATTGCCTCCGTCTCACTTTATTGATTCGCCTAACTAACGAGCAAAGACCGCTGTTATTAAAGAATCCCTCCGTATTAGCCCTGGTGTTGCTTCCCCCTTACTCCGCGTGGTCCCCGCTACTGGCGCGACCGTCACAGGCGCATATATTCCTCCTGATGTAAGTCGCCCTTTTCTCAATGCATTTAGTCAATGATTAACGTTTCGCAGACCATTGTGGGCATGAGTGGTACCTTTGTCCACAGCTCCAAAGCAATTTTTAAGAACCCCGAAACCTTTGATCCCGAACGCTGGCTCAACAAGGAATCGGTATCCCTCGAGAAATGGCTCGTTGCGTTCTCGAAGGGGCCGAGGATGTGCATGGGACAAAAGTAAGTTCAGCGCTATACGCCTTTGGCTTATCCATGATGTGCCGCTAATGCAACAATAGTCTTGCGAACTGTGAGATGTACCTCGTGTTCGCAGCTCTTTTCCGACGGTTCGACCTAGAGCTTGATGGGACAAGGTAAGACAGGGCCCGTGAAACCGAAATGTGTAACTAACGTGTTTACTTTCAGCGTGGATGATCTGACCTGGAGGGAATGCTTCTTGCCATGCTTCCAAGGGCGGCATCTACAAGCTTTCTGCCGGCCCGTTGCGAACTGAACATCCGCCTTACGCCAACTCGGGGTGAGACGAGGCGACCTACACTACCAACCAGTCCACACCACCTTTGTTTAACTTTTGATCTAAAAGTTATGATCCAAAAGTTTTGATCTAAAGGTCATTTTGATCTGCACTTTGATTTTAAACTACCCTTACAGCGAGCGAGCATAGCGGTCCGCCCACGAGTTATGGCCAATGACGAAAAGTTATACCCACTGTCGTGGTTCTCCATGTAACATCATGGATAGATGAATAGACCACAGCATTATGATAGGATATACAACAAAACTCCTCTGCGTATTCTTCCCATTTCTGTTCTGCGCAGGTTGCACCTATATTTCACGTCGCACGCAACACAATAACACCGACCATTACACCGGCAGTGCAACGATAGCACAGTATCGTATGAGTACACGGCTGAAGCCCCTTGATAAATTTATATTTTCAATATGTTTACAGCGCCCGGAGAACCCGCTCCTCAATCCCTCTTACAACATCAACCGTTGTAGTCTGGCTCGCCATCACATAGAATACATTACCCAGCACGCGCGAGTGGATTCCAAAACCGCCTTCGACGCGCGAGAGGGCTGATTGCAGCCCTATCGCTGCAGTGGACGTATATCCTGAACATGATGTAAGCATATTTCCGAGTGAGTGAGGTATGTAAACAGGAAAAACAAAACAGAAAGGGAGATATACCAGGGTTCTCATCCCGTAGCTTAATAGCAAGCACAGACCCGAGCGCAACCACACTTTCTACTTCTCCGCGACGTGATACGCTGTCCAGGAACGTCGGCGACCACATACTCCACACACCCTCCTTCCCACCTGGCACATTCTCCGCCTTCGTCTTCCCCCACGGCGCCCTAAATGCTTCCCACTCTTCTCCGCTCTCAATCCGCAACAGCTCCTTTACCGATGCCTCGGCAACAGCGCACCCAACTGCATGTGCAGTGTAACTGTGTCCGTGCAGAAGCGCATCACGCTTCTCGTCCCCAAGAAAGACGTCGTATATAGCTTCGCTCGCGACGGTGGCGGCGAGTGGGACAAGTCCACCGGTTAGGAGCTTGGCGTGCACCGAGACGTCCGGTTGGGTCCCAAGGAGCGTGGCAGGGCTGAAAGGGCCGAGGCGTGTGATGCCTGTGAATACCTCGTCGAAGAGTATGGGTAGACCGGTCCAGTTGTTTGGGTCGGTTGGGGCAGGGGAGTCGGAAAATAGGGAGTGCGAGTCGCGGATGGTGTTTATGAGGGTGCGTTGGAATAGGGGGTCGCTGTGAAGGGTTAGTGTGAGTGTGTCAAAGAGGATGGGCTGACTGGACTTACACAAGAAGCATGCCTCCTGCGCCGAGCATGATGGGTTCCATGACCAGTGCGCCGAAAGTCTTTCCTTCGACGCGTACGAGCTGTTCCAGTGTTTCGAGAATGTGCTTCCTATACTTCTCTGCGGCAGGCGACCCGTCTCGGGTCTCCATATCAAACACTTCATCTAGCGACTCAAACTTTATTGCCGGCCCGAAATCCCCCTCTCCTCCCTCAGGCGGCTCAACCACCCACGTCCCCTTCTTCATCTTGACCTGTGGAAAATCAAACCAGTGACCACGCCCACGGTACCAATGCACACGCTCATTATACGTCGATGGCTCCGAACAATCCATTGCCCCAATCGTGTCCCCGTGATAACTACCTTTCAGCCCAATCACGCCTACCTCTTGCGCATCGTCATACCCGTACCGCACCGACGCAGCCGTCAGCGCCATCTTAACCGCAACCTCCACGCCCGTGCTACCATTATCGGAGTAGAACACCCGTTGCATACGTGGATTCTGCAGGTTTTCAAGCAGGAGCTCCGCCAACGCAAGGGCCGGCTCGTGGATCGCCGATGCGAACATCACGTGGCCGTAGCGGCCGGCGGCGTTGGCGGCGGCAAGGGAGAGATTGGGGTTGCCGTGCCCGAGGCCCTGCGTCCACCATGATGCGGAGCCGTCGAGGGTAGGTTGTAGGACGGTCTCAGAGGTTGGGGGTGAGACGGTCTGAAAGAAGTCACCGTGGGCTGAGTCGACGGTCATGAGCTTCTCAGGGGTGATACCACGGTGCTGCGTGAAGGGGTACCAGATGTGTTTGTGGGCTTTTTCAGCCATGGAGTCGAGCCTATCTAGGCGGGAAGTATGAGAGGCGGAGAGGGACGTTGCCATATCTATGACTGATTTGCGCTCGCTCATTTCAAGGTAGTAGTCTGCCATACGCTCCTGGTCTCTCTCTCTACTGCTCTCCTGTGGCGGGGGTTGGGGCAGAGATAGCACAGATATACCACGCTCCCCAAAGTAGTCCCGTAGGTACTCATGGTTCTGATATTGCTCGTCCTCAAATAGTAGAACGGAGTTGAGGTCGTAGCCCCTGATATGGAGGGACTCGAAGGCCGATATGGACGATGAGATGCCTCCAAGGCGGTGGTCACCCACTAATAAAACGGGCAAGCGTAAGGGTCTGTACAAATCCGCCTGCGAACTCCCAGATGGCGTAGGAGAATGCACCCCGCCGGCTGTCTCGACTAGTAGCGTTCCCTTTCCATCCTGAGAACATGATGTCACGTGCGCCTGGATCTTTTCCCGGATTGACGAATCAGAGAGCGGCTAGAGAGTGATTAGCAAGTTGATAATGACTACCACACGAATAATTTTCCATATCTTACAGTAGCACCCCTCGCGGCAATATGCGGGCTCACAGGGTCCCCGAACTGGAATAACGTCTTTGTCTTCGTGCTCGGCGAGAACCGCGCGAGGTGTCCGTCATCGGCGTCGTCAAGCGGGCCGGTCGACACCGGCTTCAGGTACCAGACGGGTTCCTGGGGGAGAGCTCGATGTAAGGCACCGCACAAAATGGTCGACATGACCGTCTTGCCCACGCCGGTGTTCGCGCCATAAATCTGATATGCGCGCAGCGAGCGCCGCAGGACAGATCCCGTGATACCTGAGGCGGGCATGTTGCTGCTCGGTGGTCGGTGGTCGCCGCCTGTGATCGGCTACTAGGAACAAATTGTAGGGGTCGGAATCTCGCCAACCATCAACCGTCGCGATATTTACAGCGTAATACGACTCTAGCTTTGGTTGAGATGCTCGCTTTTTCTCAACCCCAACGCTTTTTTGTTGTTGTCGTCGGCGTCTTCTATCTTACATACACATGCATATCCCCACCCCTAGTTCCCGTTTATCCACACTATTATCGTTAAAGTCGGCTCGCAGGGCTAATGCTCGGCTACGAACGGCTGCTCCACGATGTCTAAAATATAAAATATGGGCCTCTAATCCACCCCACCCCGCGGTCCAGACCTAAGGACGTCCTTATAGCTATCCATACCATCCCTAGCCCTTCCCCTTCCTCCCTCCCCTTCTAAACCCTCCTCCCCCCTTTTAACCACCATGGCCGACCCTCCCACCGACGCTCTTGCAACCTCCATGCGCCTGAATCTCTCCAAGCGCGCCGCAAAATCCTCCCTTCGCGCCCTCACCCTTTCCCCCCCAAGCTCTACTGACTTCTCCTCCAACGACTTCCTCTCCCTCTCATCGTCCCCAACTCTCCATGCCTCCTTCCTGACTCACCTCGCCTCCTCACCCCCCCGCCTTGGCAGCGGCGGTTCCCGTCTACTTGACGGGAACAGCACCTACGCGGAAACCCTCGAGTCCGATATCGCCTCCTTCCACGGCGCCGAGGCCGGCTGTCTCTTCAACGCTGGCTTCGATGCCAATGCGGGCTTTTTTGCATGTGTGCCACAGCCAGGCGACGTAGTTGTCTATGACGCTGCTATACACGCCAGCGTGCACGAGGGGATGCGGCTCTCACGTGCTGGAGTCCGCCTACCCTTCCGACACAATGACGTCGACGACCTGCAGCAGGTGCTTGAGGGGGTCTTAGCAAAGGATGAACTCGTGAGAACGGGGAAGCGAAGCGTCTTCCTCGCGGTGGAGAGTCTGTATAGTATGGATGGCGACCTAGCGCCACTTGCTGCGATTGTGGAAGCAGCAGAGAGGCTGTTGCCCAGAGGCAACTCGAAGATCATCGTGGACGAGGCGCATTCGACTGGCTTGTATGGCGATCATGGGCGCGGGGTTGTGTGTAGTCTGGGCCTGGAACGACGTGTATTTGCGCGCCTTCATACGTTCGGGAAGGCGCTGGCATGTAATGGAGGTATGCTCATACCCCGCTTGCTAACTAACGTTCGCTGAGCTGATGTTGTTGTGAAGCGATTATGCTCTGCTCGCCGCTGACGCGGGAGTATCTGATTAACTATGCGCGGCCCCTCATCTACACCACTTTCATGTCTTACCCCTCACTTGTAGCTATCCGCACCGTTTATGATCTCATGATAGAAGGCGGAACTGTCACTGTATGTTCCCCCCTGCTTTTGTCCCGCCATTGCTCACATCTATCCAGCCTGCGGCGCACATGTGGGCGCTGGTATCACACCTTCACTCTCGCCTCCTGGCCCTCTCTCTACCACCTTCATACCGCCTCCTGCGCATCCCACATCAGCGTCCAGAATCCCCTATTTTCTCGTTGCTCACGCCGCAGCCGCGCGACTTGGCGAGGGAGTGCCAGGCGGCGGGGTTTATGGTACGCGCTATTGTGGCGCCAACTGTGCCAGTGGGAGGGGAAAGGGTGAGGGTTTGTCTGCACGCTGGAAATAGTTTTGAGGAGGTGGAGAGGTTAGTAGGTGTTGTAGGGAACTGGGTAAGGAAGATGGAGGTGGAAGGGGTAGAGAAGGCAAGGTTATAGATGGGAATTGTACGATGGAGGGATAAGTATATAACGGGCGAACAAAAAGGAAGGCTACAGGATATAAAACAAATTAATCTAAATCCAAGAGCTATAATATATAAACAGGTATATAAGCAGGCATATAAACAGGCGCAAACAAGAATCCTCTACCTGCTGAAGGATGCGGGTGGTGGAGTAAGTGCTAATATGATAAGTTACGTAGTATTTCTTATCCGCCAACATCGCATCGCAACTTCCGCACCAACTTTCTCAGTAGTCAGATCTTCAATCCATCAATTATTCGGGGAATCCATCAATTATTAGCGAACCATTATCAACATATAACTAAGATGGCTCAAGAGTTTAGTCAAGACTGGAATAAAGGCGAAAAATCGGGCCTCGTTTCAATAGGCTCTCACAGTCTCTACATGGCAGTTTCGGGTCCCGACCGGCGAGAAAGCGAACCAATCGTCGTGTTAATGACAGGACTTGGGAGTACCATCGACGAATGGGTGGCCGTACGACGGCTTATTGAACCATTTTCACGGTGCTTATTTTACGATCGATCTGGATTGGGGAAAAGCGAGGGACCGCCTTCTGCTCCAAAAGCTATCAGCGCCGTCTCTATAGCCACCGAGCTCGACACCCTCCTCAAAAATACAGGCGTTAATCCACCGTATGTTATACTGTGTCATTCACGGGGTGGCATTACAGCAAGAGAGTTTCTGCATTTACGTCCCAGGGATGTTGTCGGGATGGTATTCGTGGATGCGAACCAGGAAAATACGTTTCTGCATCACGAGGACTTCCCTTCGCCAAGTTTCGAAATCATGTTAACTGGCCTTGATTACTACGAGGTTACGGGTATTAAAGCAGATACTGCGCTGTCGAAAGAAGAGTTTCAAGTCGTGTTGGATGTGCAAGGAAAACCTTTGACTGGAATCACTTCATTGGCGGAGGAAGATGGCGCAAAAGGGGATCCCCCGGTTCTGGCAGCAAAGAAGCAGCTCCAAAACCAAGCTTTGGGAAACAATCCTATCAGTGTTATCCACGCCAACTCGGCCCGAGACTTTCAGCGGCTATATGAAGCTGGCATCAAGGCTGGCAATGGATCTGAAAGGGACCGTCAGGAGTTTAGAGATATTGTGGAATTCTGGCGAGAGACTTCGACTATGCGTGCCAAAGAGATACTGGGTATTTCAAGTGTGCATAATTTTCGAGATGCATTGAAGAGCGGACATAATATCCAGCTCCTTGAGCCCGAACTCATTGTTGAGGAGCTGAAATGGGTTTTTAGTCACTTGGCAGATAGGGCTGATTAAGACAGATCGGTGTTATATCAAGTCCAATCAAACAAATCTCAATGCATATTTCTGCAATTGCCAGGTAGTCCCCAGCCTCAGAGTCACCCTGCGGGCACTGAGAACGCTATGTGACCTTGCATACCGATCACCCCCATCTTTGGGCGTAAGGAACGAGCTATGACTTATACGAAGTTAAACAAGTATATAAAGCCCCCTTCGCCCGCCCCTTCCCCATCTCGTCTACAAGAATCTCGGCTCTCATCCAACTCCTATACCTCAAAAGTCACAACTCCAGCAAACAAACATAACCAATACCACCACCAAAATGAAGCTCACACTCATATTTTCCACCCTCCTGGCCGTTGCCGTATAGACATGTTCGTGTATGACAATAAATATGAACGATATTCAGCATTTAACGACTGCATAGTTATCGAGATATCCCGCGTTTGGCAATGGAGCTGGATTCCGTTTTTTAGGTCTTAACGTAGACTATTAGCAGGAGGAGGAGCATGAAAACGACGAGAGAGGCCCCTGTAGTTCGATAAGAATTCCATTCTCACATCTTTCGAGTTGTATAGTTTGTTTTGGCAACCATTGGAGTACTATCGCTTTTGTCCAATAAAGTTGCATTAGCAAACTCGATTCCAGTGTCCATAAATTTGTTTATGTCGAATTGTTCGGCGAATCCACTGCCTTGTAAGGTCTGGATAGCAGACATCACCCACGTAACACAGTTCTGCTCCGGTATGGCATTTCTCTGGGGAACTGGGACTGACTGAAGGCGCGTCCATATCTCTGATATTTCAACCGCATTGGAAATCTTTCCAATCATTATCAAGCCAAGTAAGCTGCCACTGACAGTGGGGTTGCTCCGGAAGATCCATTCATGGTTTGGATTATGATCGACCCTGGTTTCTGGACCTGGCCTTGCTGCGTCACTGACGTCGAATATGTAGCAATCTTGCTCTTTATAAACTTTAGGTGAAATGACGATTCCCCAATGGTATGCAGAGTATCCCAGACGCTGTCTGTTTTCTTCAAGTGAAAGACCACCACGGTGGTAAATCGAGACGAACAGCCGGCGTTTATTGTTCATGTTTGATTTAGTGGCTATAGGTCAAAGATCGGTAGTAAAGGGCACTGTTAAATAGGACATTCGTCCTTGCGGGGCTCTTATTCTACAGTCGCCTATGTTTCTTGATATGCACTTCAGCTAAGTGTTTGAGGGATACATAGTTAATTGTTAGGTGTTGGGTGTTGGGTGTTTTAAGCGCCAATGGTTTTGTTAGCGAATAACAGGCGCTGGTACGACGAATAGTAATGTTCTGGCCCAACCACGAGTTATGCCCGCTCACGAGGTTGGGCCCCTGGAACAGTAACAAAGTGCCAACCTGCGGTTTATGTGTATGAACCTCAGAACTTATGCTACTAGGCTGCTTTGGCGAAATTTAAGCCATAAATATAATTCACGGTCGGTTGGTTTTTTAGAAAATAGTGAAGTTTATCTCGAAATCGGCGATTATATGTATTCATTTTGTTAGGATTATCATTTCTAACAAATCGTTATAAATCATTTTAACAAAAAAATCCAAAAGCAAAATTTCACGTAACAAAACAAAAGACAAGAAGGCCCTAAAAAAAACTTCAAGTCTAATCTTAGACATAGAACTACACCTTTCTACCAATCCCCCCCTTTTAGACACCATTCGTAGATATCATGGGTATTATAATTCCACATTTTCGAAGCAGAATTTCAAACATGCATCATGTGTATCTTCTTCGGTATCTTCTTGGCAACTGGTGGCAAACCACGAGGCTCCGATTCAAATTCATTTCATCTCTGTGATCTCTCTGCTCTTTGTTCGACGCCTATTTCTGGGAACTCATTTGTCGACTTTCCAGCCTGTGGTGTCGGATGGGTCTACATCATCAACACCACAACACTGATATGGACTCTGGTTAGCATAGAAAATTGGTAGTGGGTTGACTATGTGGCAACTTACTTATTCTGCCAAGATTCATATGACGGTTTACATAATTACACAGCAACTCTCCTCGTGGTCTGGTATGATTACAATGATTAGTAGCTTGGAATAGGACTATTAGGGCAGTGGAAGACCTACGTTTTTTGCACGTATCTGAATCCGCCTTGAAAATTCTTGCAACACATCCCTGGTAGTTGCACGTGTCTGTATAATATTAACTCATAGTTCAAATAGTTCTGCGCCAAGAAAAGCTGGAATACTTACGTTTTGTACATTGTACTGAGCCCAGTTCGACGATATTCCAACAATTGATCCAATTGCACGTATCTAAATAATAAAAAAAAGGCGAAAGCCAGAAGTCAGTAACTAACGTAGTTATCATATTTGGGGTTTCTGATATTGGAAGCACCAACGAAGACTGCAAACGGTCCGATTAATTAAGACAGGCTCGTGACAATTTATCCGGTTGCATGTATCTAGATTCAGAACAGGCAGTGCCACAATGTTAGCAACCGACATGCTTAAAGTTTCCAATATCAGAGGCACCCACGAGCAGTGCAAAGGCCCCTCCCTTGGGAAAAATTAGTGCAGCCTGGCTCCTCTGGACGTAGGATCATATATAAACATGCATCTGCGTTGAGAACATGACGATTAGTATCTCTATCTAAACCATGGCTCAGGAAACACTTACGGAGCACGCAATACGGCAAAAGCCCAGTTGTCGCGTTATTGCAGCCTGTCGGATATGAGCACGTATCTGTTGATATTTAGTAACGCCCACGTATCAGTTCTTGATGACACAGGAAGAGGGATATCGTCACCGCTGGAACTTACGCATATTGCAATGCATGCTGCTCGCACACACATCAGTCGGGCACCCGCGAGAGCGGCATTTCTCCCCCGGCGCCATGTCTAGCACTGTCTTTTGCAATACCTCGATCTGGAGTTCGTGTTACGAGCGGGAGTCAATGGGAATGAAATCGCAAGAAGAAATATAGAGAATATAACAACAGAAATGAAATAAGGGGCGAGCTAGAGAGGGTCATAGATAATATATATGGCTTGATTTTAGCATACAGCAGCGAGTCAAGGCGCGTCAGAATAGGCTCCATGGCTGCATCTATCAGAGCCACCCGCGCTCCTCCGCGCCACTATGAGGCTCACAATAGGCGACTCCAATTTGTAATGCAATGCACCTGCGAGGCCATCGTCATAGCATCTTATGACCTATGAAGGCATGATGTCGACAATGCAGGTTCGGCGAGTACGAAAGGCTGCACGAGGCCGCAGCTGCAGAAGAGGGCTATCAAACCGCGGGGACGGGAAGATAAGTGGGCACTGAGTGCTGGAGGGGCGTCAAGAAGTCCACGTAGTCAGAATGTTAGAAATGGTGCGCTTAAACATCTGAAAATATGATAAATCCCGCCGTCCCGGATACAGTCCGTCGAAGCTATTCCGTCTCGATTCACAACCGGGGAAGTAATTACAAGTGATGTTTAAAACCGTATCTACACCGATGTAGCGGTGAGGTCTTACCCATGGTCCTCTCCAACACGGCGGCGGCCAGGCAGATTCTCACTTTGTGAGTCGATGGTTGTTGGTGGTCACGTTATATGCGGCCAATGCATGACAGCGCGCAAGCCTTGTTGGATATCCACCTAAATATAATCGAGCGCCAAACTCGATGATGGGATTAGTTGCACGAGTAATGCAGCAGAAATCGAGGTTTGGCATATTGATTATCCCGGTGAACGAATAGGTATGATGCATGTGCTTTCAAATAGATCCAACAACGAAATACTACGCCAATAAACATTACTCCCCCCAACCACCAACACTTTTCACATTAGTTGCTCATAAGGTATCCGCATGCCAAACATAGCTTAAATCCGATAAACCCAATCAAACAATGCTATCCCCAACAGGGCGGCGCGCAATGGCAGGCTCCGTAACACGGGCACCCGGGACACCGCCATGACCCATGTGCGCACCCGAAACGCCATGTTGGGTATGAGACCCCATCACACCGCCACCATGGTTTCCCCCCACGATACCATTCTGCGCATATCCCCCGGCCGACCCTCCATGCGGATGCCTACCCGCAAATCCACCTCCCATCCCCACCCCTCCAATGGCAGAAGCATCAAACGGCGCGCCTCCCAGCCCCGCGCCCTCGACTCCCCAGCCCACCTTGCGCGTGAACACTGCCTCGCCGCCTTCCATCTCGCCAGCCCCGTAGCCAAATGGCACGTTGCGGTTTAGCGGGATGTGGTTGAAGCGGAAATCCCAGACGGATGCGTAGACCATTCGGTAGGCGCTGAAGGCGAACATGGTCCCGATGACCGCGCCGCCGAGGCAGTCGTACCAGTTATGGAACTCATCGATGGTGAGGGAGCCGGCTATGAGGGTCGCGGCGAGGACGGGGGCGTAGATGGCGATTAGTTTCCACATTGCGGGGTGGTGGTTGGCGAAGACCTTGAGCTTGGCGTTGAGGTAAAGATAGAGGAAGATGAAGCCCGCGAAGGCAGCCGTGGAGTGACCAGACGGGAAAGACTCGAGACTGTCGTCGATCTGGTCGCGGTCGCCGGTGCAGATGGCGTCTGTGTACATGATCTGCTTGTAGCCGGTGCCTGTGTTGGTGCCCTCGGGGATCTGGGGCTTGCAGACAGCGAGGAAGTGTGGGCGGAGGCCGCCGATCAGCCACTTAATAAATACCTGGAATACAGCGGCGGAGATGAGGGAGTAGAGGAGCCCGATTATGGCGTTGTTGACGTCCCAGAAAGAGCGAATTCGCACTTGCATACAGAGGATGATGAAGATTGGGATCAGGGCTGCCATCAGCGCGGCGGCATAGATGGGGATGATATTCTTCCGGAGGGGGTACGAGAATTCCGGATAGACGATCTCGCCGTCGCGGAATTCGATGGGGAAGGATCGGGTCGGAGCTGGGTGGGCTTCGTAGACCTGGACGGGATTAGTGGTTGTTATAAGATGGAATGGAAGTTACTTACCCCGAGGCCAATGGCGCCCATGATGGCCATAGTGAGGATGTCAAGCCATGTGCATTTGAGCCATTGTCCGAATGTTGGCCTGCGAGAGTAGGCTAGGACGTAGGGTTCATGATTTCTTTTGGTTTGGCGGTTACCAAAGTTGCTAAATAGGCCTCGTCGTTGGGTTGGCTGCTTGTTGTCGGTGACGGCTTCAACGGGAGCGGCCTGGCCGGGAGCAGGCTCTTCCCGCCGACGAGTGAATATGCCCATTGTGTTATGGTACAGAGCTTGAGCGGCTGTAATTGTAGTCGAAGTTATCGTTCCGTCTAGAGCAGTATATATTTCTTTCCGACGCTTCAAACTCATAGAACAAGGTCATCACGCAAAGAAAGCAGTCCGGCCTACCTTTATACCACCTACCGTCCATATATTTGACCTATACCCATAGCAGAATCAAGCTTCATGCCCTCGTCCTGTTGCCGCCCCCTTCCATCAACCTCTCAGGGTCCAGCTCTCTTGCTTTTTTTATATGTGACGTCATGAGCGTCGTTAACCATAGAAGCTCCCTGGTCCATACTATATTGTAGTATACATATGGCGTAAAATATCTCGCTATTAATAAGAATTGGCCGATCTGACAGTGTGCACGGGTAGAGCGGCTCTATGGTGTAGTCACAAACTAAAATAACAAGCATATCCAAGGAAATGGCTGCCGGCACTTGGCAGTAGCACCACAACGCTCCACGGTACGTACTCCACCACCAACATCTCCTGAATCCACGTTGTGGCTGGTGTGATTATTCTATAGAATTTCATTGCGCTTATGCCTTTTCTACATGTACAACTCATATCAATACATATATACAATATCTTCCACGTCGGGCCCTTACCACAGCACCTCCGCACTGACCTGGGCCTGCTCTCCCACTCCCGCCTTTGCAAGCCGTTCCAGCGCCTCCCCCTCCAGTATCCGTGAATGCCACGCGCGCACAAACCGTCGCGCCTCAGCACTATCCTTGAACTTGACAATAAACCTCGGCGGCCCCCTAAACCCCTTCCCCTTCTTCTTCTCTCGCTGCCTCTCCTCGCCCTCGTTATCCCAACCCTCCTCTTCATCCTCCTCCTGCTCCCCCTGCGCAACCTTAGGATCGCTCTTCGACCCAAGTAACACAATATCCTCCTCTCCCCCCTCCAACTTCCACTGCAAATTCCTCTCCCTCCCATCTAGACCAATCGCTAGCCCCAGCTCAAACGCATTCATCTTCCCCCTATCCAAACCCACCAGTACCAGGTTCTCCCCCTGCCGATCCGCCTCCGGCGTAATAAGCGGATGATACCCCCCCGTCTCAATCATCCTTGCGACCGCAGGCCGATACGGCTTCTTCACCACCTTACTAAACAGCAACCGCTGGCTGCTCGGCACAATCGTGAACGCGCTTACCAGCGCAGCCACATCCTCCCCATCCACCAGCACCCCCGGCACCGGCGCCATCCGACTCGTCGCGCACGTCGGCGTCCACTTGCGACTCAGATGGTGCAATCGCGCGATATTGTCCTTGTACGCTTGCGCTGCCGCGGCGGTCGAGAAGAGAACGAAGTAGTGCGATTGCCGCGCCAGCGTCGTCGGGTCGCGGCCGGGTATTACGCGCTGGATCCCTGAGGTCCAGCCTTCGATGTGGGTGCCGCGCGGGGAGAGGCGGATGAAGTCGCTCAGAGCGAGGTGGCGGGAGATGCTGGAGATGACGAGGACGGTGGCGGCGAGGCGTTGGCGGAGGGTGTGAGGGTCGAGGGAGGGGGAGGTCGGAGGTTGATGGTCGGGGTGGAGGAAGGGGCGGTCGGGTTTAGGGGTATTGAGGGGCTTCCAAGAGGTGGATGGGGGGAGCCCGAGGGTGCTTGGGTCGAGCTTGGGGAGGTCGTCTGTGGAGAATTTGGGATTGGTGTCGTTTGTGGTTGATAGAGCTTCTTTGTACTCTGGGAAGAGCTCTTCGAGGATTGTATTTGGCTTTTCGTTTGCCCATAGGGTTTTGGAGGGCGTGGAAGCAGTCGTCGTTATAGGGTCGGGTGCTGGAGAATCAACCAAGCTTGCATCTCGCAGGGCACTTCCAAGCTCCTTGAGTTCAGCTCCTATTCCATCTCCAGTAGCTACTCCCTCCTTTCTCCGGAATTTAGGCGGTGGCCGTCGTGAAAGCTTCTGCGCCCCATCGCGTATCCTTCCACCTTCTTTATGTACACTTCCATCTGCATGCGCCGCACTGCCCGCTGGGCCCTCTCCCTTCTGCGACAAATGAACGCGTCGCCTATTCGGAGGATTCGACTGGCCGTCGGTGCTATAACACTGCAGCCGCGCCGCAGCCAGGAACCGCCGAGCGGCCCATGTCGGTGACAGGCATTGCGAGTGTCGCGGCCGAGTCAGCAGCATTAGCTTCGCCCAGCTCGCAGGTTGTGACTGCGATTCGACCGGTCACAGAGCGTGGTGCGTCGAGTCGAGTCGAGTCGTCGTCGTCTTTAGGTAGGTCGTAGATTGGATGTTTAGCTTCTTGGGTTCTCGGCGATAAGCGTCGATAGGAAGAAGTGCACTACAAAAATTTGGCGAATGAGAATTCCGCAGCGATAACGCCCTTCTCAAGCACGACTCCACGCCTGGGGAGCTTCAGAAAAACAGAGAAAAACATATTGACAGAATGACCGACCTCCAGAATGCGCAGCGATGCGTCGAGGTCAAGATCCGCACGCTGCCAAACGCAGAGCGCTCAGATAGGAAAGATGTGTCACGTGTCTTCCTCTCCATGGACACCCTCATCGAGCTGAGACTGGAGGCAGGACAGCCCTGTTCGGTGTGGAAAGTGGAGGATGCGGATTCAAGGAGAGAGGCTATTGCGTGGCCGAGCGCGCAGAAGATTAATCGGAATGTGATGCAGATGTTTAAGGGTTTTCAGGATCACTGCGGGTTCCGGTTGGAGGACCGGATTGCGGTTGCGCCTGCTGGACCGCTGGTTACGGCGGACTGTGTGGTTTTGAGGGATATAAGCGGAGGTACGGCGCTGGAGGAGAAGGATAGAGCTCATTGGGAGTGGTATTTGGAGGATAAGCTTGGTATGTATTGTTCCCGCCATTCTATATTACCATCTTGCTAATATGATATAGTTCGCGCCGAGTCAATTTTCTCAGACATGCTCTATGAAATCACCCTCAAAGGCCGCCGTTCCTTCATCGTCGAGTCCTTTCTCCTCTCCGGGCGCCCCCTCCCCAACAAAGTCGCCCACTTCTCTCCCACCTCCCGCGTCCAGATCATTGACGAGCAAGCCGCCGCCCTCGAGCGCCCCACCACTGGACCCCGCCCAACTCTCCACGTCTCAGGAATTGCAGGCATCGACTCTGCCCTCCAGAAACTCAACGACGTCCTCGCTGACTTCTCCGATGTGGCTAAGACCTCGCCCACCTGGGGCCGTCGCGCTTGTGGTGTCCTCCTCCACGGTGCCCATGGCAGCGGGAAAACGCTCCTCCTCGAGCGCGTGGCTGCCACCGGTTGGGGACGTGTCTTCCGCATAGACGCCGATGCAAAGATGCAGGCTATCCGCGATATCTTCAAAGACGCCCGTCTCACTGCCCCGAGCATAATCCTCATGGATGACCTAGAGGCGCTCGCTGCCGCTGACCCGCCCAAGCCCGCCATCACCGCGCTCCTCAGTGACGAGATGGCCCGTCTCAGCGCCGACTCTGTGCAGGTCGTTGTCCTCGCCGCTGCGGCGTCCGCATCTACCGTTCCCCTCCCGCTACGCAAGCGTGGAAGATTCACGACGGATATTCTCCTCCCCATCCCTGATGCCGACGCAAGGAGACAGATTCTGCGTTCTCTCGGGCCGGGCGAGGAGGAGGAAGTCAAGCTCCTAGATCGTCTAGCCGAGCGCACTCACGCCTATACAGCTGAGGATCTTGCCCTGCTACTCGACCGCGCCTGCTTCCTCGCACGGCACCGTCGTCGCGCTGAAGCCACGGCAACCCCCCCCGCCAACCCTCCCGGTCAACTCGAGCTACCAACCACGGAAGCCAGCACACCCGCCGCTTCATCCGCTCCGCTAGAAACCCCCGCGCCCGAATCAAACACCCCACCAACCTCCTCCCTCACGCAAGCCGACCTCGACCTTGCCCTCCTCTCCGTCCGCCCAACAGCCATGCATGACATCACTCTCCGCCCCCCAAAGGTGCACTGGTCCGACATCGGCGGCCAGCACGCTCTCAAACGCGCCCTCCGCCGCGCAGTGGAGACACCTCTCCGCCACCCCGCGCTCCTCGCGCGTCTCGGCGCTGCCCCGAAGAAGGGTCTCCTCTTGTACGGACCCCCGGGGTGCAGTAAGACGCTCTCAGCTGCCGCGGTGGCGACAGAGGCGGGGTTTAATTTCTTCGCTGTTAAAGGGGCGGAGCTGCTGAATATGTATGTTGGCGAGTCGGAGAGAGCTGTGCGGGAGGTGTTTGCGAGGGCTAGGGGAGCGGCGCCGAGTATTGTGTTTTTTGACGAGGTGGAGGCGATTGGAGGCAAGAGAGAGGGGAGGGGAGGTGGAGGAGTGAATGTATTGACGACGTTGTTGAATGAGATGGATGGAATTGAGACGCTGAAGGGAGTGATGGTGTTAGCGGCGACGAATAAGCCGGAGGCGCTGGATGTGGCGCTGTTGAGGCCGGGGCGTTTCGATGAGTTGCTCTATGTGGCGCCGCCGGATTTGGAGGGCAGGGTGGAGATTCTGGAGGGGAGGAGGAAGAAGATGGATTGGGCGGCGGATGTGGAGGTGGGATGGTTGGCGGAGAGGTGCGAGGGGTACAGTGGAGCGGAGCTTGTGGGGGTTTGTCAGGCGGCGTGTGATTGTGTGATTGATCGCGCGCTAGAGACTGGGGATATGGCGGCGAAGGTTGGGAGGGAGGATTTCGAGGTTGCGATGGGGAGGGTGAAGAAGCAGATTACGGAGGAGATGGTGGAGGGGTATCGGAGGTGGGCGAAGGGGGTGGGGAATGGGGTGGAGGCCGACTGAGTGAGAGGGAAGTTAGTGGGAAAAGGAGTTTAGGTTCTGGTGCATTTCCGGGAAAAGGATAAAATGTAGACGGAGTTGGATCTGAAAATACAAATCGGGATGATAGAGAATGGTAGAAGCGAGTGTCATCTATAGCAAAAGTGCCAGCCTAACCCACGGCCAACCATCGAGGATTCCTCAGCCATCAGAATATGGGTGAATGAGGTAAGATTTCTAGATCAATACCATCCCCAATGTCTACCTTCCCACCATCTCCTCCAGATACCCGTCCGCAGACATGCCTCCCCCCTTCCCCCGCCACCCAATCCTTCTATTCCCAATATCAAAATCGCAGCGAGCGGCCACCAATGCACAAACGACTCGTACAGCACCGCAAAACCTCGCTTACTGGACCTAGTAGCCCTGGCCAACGAGGTAGTCGGCGAGCGCCTCGACGGTGGTGGCAGCGGCGCCTGCCTGGACATCCTCGCCGTAATGCGAGATGATGATAGCCTGTGTGGTCTTGGCAATCACGATGCCATCCCGACCCTAGAAGACGTCAGATCCTGTCAGAGCCAAGGGCGCTTTGCCTCAAACGCGCAGCAAACAAAGGAGGAATGGGAAAGAAGCTTACCTTGCGGCCGTAGATACTCCGTCCCTCAACCTTGAACACGACGTACCTCTCCCCCGCAACGTGGAGACCGTCTGTCCACAGCTTGTCTGCTGCCGCGCCGCCCGCAAGCGCCGCAACGATGTTCTTCATCTCTGCCGGGCTGACCTGGTAGATATCAGCGCTCTCTCCATCATAACCCCCAGTCCCTCCAGCATCGAGGATTGAACCCCCGATGCATTGTAGAAGCATACGCACCTCGAAGCCTGGGGTCTTGGCCCACACACTGTCGCCTGCGGCGCTGACCAAGGCAGCCTTGTCTGCATGGCCAGAGCCCACCAAGCTATTCCCCCATCAGCATGTATCATTCTCGCATTGTGTAGTTCGGGGATAGGTACCTGGTGTCAACATATGCTATCCAACAAGTTAGCCGCCATTACTCACCGCGGGGTACATTTCCCCCCAGGACTCCCACTTCCCCTCCATCGAACGGGGGATCAAACATACCTTGCCACGACATCTTGGAATCGCTAACACTGTAGAGAGCTGTGGGAGTGTAGAAAAAACGGCGTTATTGGTAAGTTTTTTGGAGATACAAAAGTTGCAAAAGTGCGAGTGTTGAGACGGAGGGGGGAGCAGGGTGGGGGGTTATGACGCTGGAGCTAAGCTGCCGGGGCGGGTATCGGTAAGCGAGGGGCGGCCCTCCCATCATCATTTTTATGGAGGGGTATAGAATTACTTTCGGCCGGAAACGGGCTACAAATCTATATTTACGCCAAACATCACTTGTAATTCAGAATAATAAGAGTAAGGATGCTATAAGTGAGCATTTAATTGGTCCACTGTCTTCTCCTCTTCCCCCTCGTAACAGCCTGTTTCGACCTGGTCACGATGTCATGTATCACGTGACTCAATATATATCTCAACCTCCAAGGTCACATCTTTGTTGCCTGATGTTCCTAATACATCACATCAACAATGCCACGTCCCTTCTCGTGCATTCTCCAAGCCCCCAGACTTACAATATCGACCTCTCTATTTGCCATTCCAAGGCACCCACGAACCCACCTCCCTTTCCCTCTCCGCCACCCAACCCGCGCCATGTCCTCCTCCACGACCTCCCATCTCCCCGCAGTCAACGTATCCTCTAATTCCAACCCGGATACCATTAATGCCGCCCTCCCTCAGCTCCTTGAGCGCTGGACTTTAACTTCTACAAACGCCGGGCTACAGCGCTCTTTCAAATTCAAGACGTTCAAGAAGACATGGGCGTTCATGGATGCCGTTGCCGCAGAGGCAGCAAGGGCGAAGCACCATCCCGAGTGGTCTAATGTATGACCCTTCCCCCCCCCCCTCTCCCTTCCTCCCTAGCCCCGGATAGACAGCTAGTGAATAAGTTATATTACCAAGCAGCAAACTAACGCCCCCAGGTCTACAACACAACCCTCATCCGCTGGACCACGCACCACCCCGCCGGCCTCTCCGAAGCCGACGTCCAAATGGCAGCCTTCTGCGACTCCTGCGCCGCCGAGCACGGCGAGCTCCCCGCTGAGAAGCCTACTGCGTCAGTGGGCACGGATGTCCCGTCCGGAGCTGGGGATCCGCTGGAGGCGTTGGCGGATGGGGTGGTGGTGGAGGGCGGGGAGTGCTGTGTGCCGAAGTATGCGAGAAAGGGGGCAGAGAGGATGGAGGGGGTGGTGGCGGAGGAGTTGCATGAGAAGGGTCCGTGAAGGGGTGGGTGGATGATGGGTGTACAGGGAATGGAACGGGGGCGCAATGGGTAGGAAAAGGGGTACTAAAAGGCAGCGTATTGTTTTGTTTTATGTATGTGTATGTGTAGTACTCGCTATTTTTCGTCTTAATTTGGATAGTATCGATCTGTCGGGAAAACGACACCTAATATCAACTATTCTCGAACTCACCAGTTCAACACTTGGATATCAGTGTCCATGGAATGACATCATACAACATACGTCTACCCGTCCTTGTCTCACACCATCCACACTGCACTCTACGTTGCTCCAGCCAGTGATGCCAAGGGGTCCAAAGATTGATCCAACGAGAACCCAAACGGCGACAAGAATCACTAACAACAGGAAAGCGGCAGTGAAAGTGACTGTGACTGTGACAGCAATACAGCGCCGGCGATGACGTCGGAATAGCGAGAGGAATTAGAACGAAGCAACAGCAACAGCTCCACGCACCAACTCCCATCGCTTCCATGCCGTCGTTTCTATGTACGCATCGCCAATGGTCTTGTATTCGGCAATACCTCGTCCATGTGGTCTAGTTATTCTGCTCCCCGACTCCCACTGAAGGTCTATATCGTGCCAAAATATCTTTTATGAGAAATGTGAGCTCAGCCCTATTGTGACCCCACTCCCGGCATCCATCGTAAGCTCGAGGTAATGGGATAGCTTGCTATGTAAAGGGTTGAGGTCCTTGGATTTCTTTACGAGGCAAGACATCGAGTACACGACTCACACCTTCACAGTTCCACACCAATACAAACACACAAACATGAATACTTTTTCAAGACTTGATTTAACGATTATTAATGCTCATATATCTGCCTCCCGTCTATCCCGACCCAACAAATCCCATCCGTTTTTGTACAAGAAATAGAAGGTTTTAATTACGGGCCCTCGTCCATCCAAATATCTCGCCAGCTCCTCCTTCCAAAGCAGGGAGCGGAGCTTTTTCTACGGCGGTGCCCTGCACGCCTGAACGCCGTCTGTGTCGGTCTGTTGTTACAGATCTTTCTTCTCGTGCCTCATTTCAGGTTCACATACTCCCACACGGCTGGCGTGCCTACACTACACAATAGTGATAAGACAGCGCCTCCACAAAGACCATACGCACGCTTACTGTGCCTTCTTAGCCTTCTTCGCATCCTTCGCGAGCTTCCTCTCGCGTCTCGCCTTGGCCGCCTCCGGTCCAGCCTCCGTATCAAGGACGAAATCCCACCAGCGGAACGAGCTAGCGTAGTTTCCAATGAAGCGCTCGTGGTGGACATCGTGGTGCTCAGCGCCCGCCCAGAACGGCAAGAAGTGGTGCAGCGACCAAGGGAACTCGTATCCGGAGTGGGCATCGATAGCCTGGAAGAGACGGCAGACGATCCAGAGGTACATGGTCAGGATGTGCAGGTCACCGGTGGCGGCGCACCACGCGATGGGGCCGAGAACCGTGCCGGCGCCGAGAATCATGACTTCGATGGGCGAGGCGTACTCGGCAGCCAGGCCGAAGGGGGCGGAGTAGTTGTGGTGAATCTTGTGGACGGAGCGGTAGAGAGGGCCCCAGTGCATGGCGCGGTGCGTCCAGTAATGCCAGGCGTCCTCGATGACGAAGAAGATGGCGATGTGCATGGCGATCTTCCACATGGGGGGAAAGGGGACGCCGGTGGCCATGCCGAAGAAGACGGCCATGGGGTGGAAGACCCAGATCTGGGGGAGCTCGACGGTGAAGTGGGAGAGGAGAACCATTTTGGTGCAGTGCCATTGTTCGGCGGCGGTGGGGATTTTGCCCTGCGTTGTGTGTTAGTGGGATGGGAATGGGATGGGAGTGGAAGTGGGAGGTTGTGGTGGGGATGGGGGACGCGTACGGCTTGGATCTTGTATTTGTTGAAGTAGGGCATGCGATCGATGATGATCCACGGGAGAGAACGGCCGAAGTAGACGAATTCGTGCATCAGGAAGGACATGATTCCAGTTGCGAGGACGTCGTTCTGCATGTATGCGTACCAGGCCTTGGGGTATGTTAGCACGTTGAAGTTTGTTGTATCGGGAGGGAAGAACGTACGGCCCAGAGGCGCTCAAAGACATTGAGAGTCTCGCCATTGTAGTGGGTGATGCCGTTGTACTGGTCCCAGTATGTCGGCGCGGCGAAAAGGGTGCTGTTTGTTGCGTTCCTGTGGCATTGATCAGAACTAATTTCCCAAGATATTTTTCTCTCCGGAGAGTCGCGCCGAGGGGCGAGCGTATCGTCCGAGACTTTCTTGCCAAAGAAGAGGAGTGAGAATACTTACATTATGGCGATATAGCACAGAGGCTATCAGACGATTGTTGAGGATATCGCGGCCACAATCGGGGAGGGGGGCGTTGTGAGGTATAAGTAGTAAGTGGAGGATAAGGAGGGAGGAAAGGAGACGGGGAGTGGTATTGAAGGACTTCCGGTGATAAAAAGGTT
This sequence comes from Pseudogymnoascus sp. SDFLT0511, assembly GCA_030180035.1. Classification (NCBI taxonomy): domain Eukaryota; kingdom Fungi; phylum Ascomycota; class Leotiomycetes; order Thelebolales; family Thelebolaceae; genus Pseudogymnoascus; species Pseudogymnoascus sp. SDFLT0511. The sequence goes on along the minus strand of JASCQD010000008.1, from coordinate 427,531 downwards.
AACGACTAGAAGGATAAAAGGAGTACGTACCCGAGGAGATGCAGTGGATGGCCACCAATGTGGCGTGTTCACCACAGGGGAAACGCGGGACGGCTAGGCGAGATTGGGACTAGCGCATTGATCGATGGGAGATTGGCCAGTTAGAGTCTTCGCGTTGGAGGCCTTGGGGTGTGATAAAGGCCTGCTATCACCACGTGATACTGATTGCGCAGACAGCCACAATCGTATTCGGGTTGGAGGGTCCAGGCTAGAGCGGCAGCACATGATCATGTACACACACTGCAGATTTTATATGAAAAGATACTTCGCATATGATCTCGAATCCGTAATCGTACTCGGGGATGGATGGGCCACCAACGGAACTCTCCTCTTACTCCTACTACTCCAGTTATACTGAGTAAGAAATCTATATATCCATGAGCAAAGCCTCAATTGTAGCTCCGGATAGCTATGCTTCCGGAATACAGTCATCAGCCGCTCGGCATCTGCTTGCGGAGATCATGTACGATTGTGTTCTGGACTTCGATCCTCTATTGGGAAGCTCCCAAGTTCTCTGTGAAACTGCAACTGGCCGGAAAGCCTCAACTTCCAACGATTGTACTATCCAAACGTCTTAACTATGTCGATTTACACCATCTATACCCGTGAGCTAGGAGCCATGAGCCTTCAGAATAGTATACAGACATTCAAATGAGGCTTTCCTTACCAACTCTCTCCGCCACATGCCGTTAGTGCCGATCCCTGCCACGAACCTTTTTCCCATGCAAGTAGCACACAACGTCATCGCCAAAAAATCCCCGAGCTTGTGCAGAAACCCGAAACCCACCCACAGCTCTCCCAAAACGCCACAGAGCTCCCTCCTCGAGCTTCGACCAATGCATATCCCCAGCTCGGCGTGATGTCTATAGTGGCAGAGTAAGAAACCCTGCCCTCAGCAGAGTCACTCGCAAACCACTAACGTTCCTCAAGCCAGGTCCGACGCGTCGACTCGCAGTTGGACAGACTGCAGCTCGCACACCTCAAATCCGCCACCTCCTCACCCATACTGACCTACCGGCGCCTCTCTACCACCTCCGAGCCCACCGAACAAATATCTAGCTCCCCACAAATCGAAGAGCTCCAGGTTCTCATCAAAGCCCTGTCAGCGACGTCGTCGTCAAAGGCACTCCTTCCAGCATGGCGGATTTCGACGTTCCTCGAGCAGGCTGGCCTGTCAGAAGGCGAAGTGAATGCGTTAGGCGAGACGAAGAGTTCGTATGAGAAGGAGCTGGAGTGGCTCCTAGTCAGCAAGGCGACAGTGCAAGTGTACGGCGTGCTCCTAAACACGCTGCTCGAACAAACGATCCCGCTCAGCAACGACATATGGTACTGGGACGAGGTGCTCGGTTCATATACATTCACAGCCATCTACATGATCCAGACCTCACCGCTGCGGTTATGGGACTGGACAAAGGACATCTACGAGGACTCGCGGGAGAGGTTTGCTAGCCTACGAGAGGAGCCTGAGGAGACGCTTTCGGCAACGGCGATTGGTACGAACGTTACAGCGCGGTGGAAGACGTTCTACGGATTAGTGAGAGATAGTATCCGCGAGCGGTCAGTCACGGATATCCAAGCGAGAGTTCTCTCTCCGCTGGCGAAATCGCGGTCTGAAGCACGCCGGAAACAGGCTGGTCTTAAGCGTCTTAGGGAGATGAGCGCAAGTGGCCTTGGAGTGCTGATGGATGAGGGCCTCAACTTTGATATTGGCGAGGATAATACGGGGATCCAGGGCTTGGATGGCAGCGACTGGAATGTCGTGGTCGAGCGCAGCGTGGCGCTGATGGATACGGTGCTAAGAAACGTCACGGCTCTGGAGACGGGTGTCTCGGAGTTCGAAGATGTTGTTTTTGCGAGCGTGGCAGACGACCCAGAAATTTCTTCCCGGGGTATGGGTATGGGCGAGCTGAGAGACAAGCCGGCGAAGCTGTGCAAGCGTCTCCAGAATATCCTCAGCACGCATATCCCAGCACACGTTCAGGCCCAGCAACACCTACGATCCCAGTACGGCCGTCCCCACCGACTCGTGCGATACTGGCTCCCCGCCACCGCCCTCCTTCTCTCCTCGACCACCATCCTCCGCATCGTCGTAAACCGCAAGGCTGCCATCCTCCAATGGATCCAGGACCTCGGCTCCACCATGCAAGACTTCTGGATGAACTGGATCGTCGAGCCAACCAGGAAGATCATCAAAACAATCCGCCACGACGAAGGCAGCGAGGTTGCCATCATGAGCCGCGAGTCCCTCAAGGGAGACCGCGACAGCCTCGAGCGCATGGTCGTCGACTTCGCCATCGATAACCCCGAGGCCGCTGGCATGGGTGGCCCTCTGAGCGACGCCCATATCGCCGAGATCCGCGCAAAGGTCAAGGAGGGTGACTTGACACCCGTGCTGCGCGCGTACGAGAAGGATCTGCGCCGCCCGTTCGTAGGAACCATGCGTGGCGACCTGGTGCGCACGCTGCTTATCCAGGTTCAGAAGACGAAGGTGGATGTTGAGGTCGCGCTGAGCGGCATTGACGCTCTACTCAAGAGCCAGGAGCTGGTGTTTGGTTTCGTCGGGCTGACACCAGGAGTCTTGGTGTGTATTGGCGTGGGCAGATATATCAGCGGGATGTTTGGGGAGCGAAGGGGACAGAAGTATGGGCATAAGGCTGGGCAGATGATACGGGTGCTGAGGAATATCGACCGCATCCTGACGACGTCGACGCCCTCGCCGAATGGGATTTTGTCTTACAAGGACCATGGGTTGTTGCTCTGCGAGGTGCATGTGCTGCGCTCTAGGGCGGCGAAACTGTTCCCGGGTGAGGTGGAGAGGGAGTTCTTCGAGGATGTGAATGAGCTCGGCGACATCTCGATAGGGATTGAGAGGCAGCTGAAGGTTGTCCAGCGCATCAGGTGGGCATATGGGAAGTGGCTATCTAAGTGAGCGAGCGTGCAAAGCGTTGGCCGCCGTGTACTTGGTTCTAGAATCTGCAGCGCCATATGGTCCTATATGTAAACTTCACGTGTACGAAATCTACCACAGTATAATAAAGAAGCGCCCCATTTTATAATAGAATAAGCTTCATCAAGAACCAAGAACCTTTACCGGCACTTACCAGCTCTGCTATTGGATCATTTTCTGCTGGGCGGTGTCTCCATTTGGTAGCCGGCCAGGTCCAATTTTTTCTCACAAGTGGCGGAAACCGGAGGCAGAGCACGTGACATGGCACAATTACCCCCCACGCTTCTGACATGGGAATCGAAGGCGGGGAGTCATACTTTCACTATCTTACCAGTTTATATGTTTATTTGTATATATCTGTATATATCATTGTAATGGGTTCCATAGAATCAGCGCTGCCGACGAGCAATGGCAAGGTTAACGAGTCACCCTTGAACAGGGCCGACGAGGTTGCAGATGTAAGCTTACAAAGCGCAAACTAACATGTCCGATGCTCGTATATGCAATACTGACATGCGGTAGCTCTTAAATTCCGTCCAGGAGCTCATCATTCCTTTTATTCGCCGGGCAGATGACGAAGCGGCCGTGAAACATACGGGCCATGGCCAGAGCGGAAGCTCCGGAACAGCACTGGTTGAGTCGCACAAGCCCGCGGAGCTCGTGAAGTTGCTTGACCTGCAGCTGCCGGAGACTGGCGGTGGAAAAACGGCTCTCCTGGATGTTATCCAGCAGGTCTTGAAGTACAGCGTTAACACGTGGGACCAAGGCTTCCTGGATAAGCTGTACGCCAGCACCAACCCCGTACGTCTGCCTCCCCCCACCTAACGGCACCCCTTCTGATAGATATCCCAGGTTGGCGTGGTTTCCGAGCTCATCCTTGCAACCCTCAACACCAACGTGCACGTCTACCAAGTCTCCCCCGCCCTCACCGTCATCGAGAAAGCAATCACCAAGCGCTTCGCCAACCTCTACGGCTTCACCGGCCCCCACGCCGGCGGCTTCTCCACCCAAGGCGGCAGCGGCAGCAACCTGAGCGCCCTCATCATCGCCCGCAACACGCTCTACCCCGCCACCAAGACTGACGGCAATGGCAGCCACAACTTCGTCATCTTCACCTCCGCGCACGGCCACTACTCCTTCGAGAAAGCAGCACAGATGATCGGTCTCGGCTCCCGCAACCTCGTCCCCGTCCCCGTCGGCGACGATGGCGCCATGCTCCCCGCAGAGCTAGAACGCCTCATCCTCGAAGCCAAGGACGCGGGGAAGACGCCCCTCCTCGTCAACGCCACGGCTGGCTCCACGGTCCTCGGCTCCTTCGACCCGTTCGAGGAGATTGCTGCCATCGCCCGCTCGCACGGGATGTGGATGCACGTTGACGGCGCATGGGGCGGTTCCGTCGTCTTCTCCGAGAAACAGCGCCACAAGCTGAAGGGCGTGCACCTCGCTGACTCGGTGGCTGTGAACCCGCATAAGATGCTCGGAGCGCCGACGACGTGCTCGCTCCTGCTGGCGAAGGATCTGAGACAGTTCCATCGCGCGAACACGCTGCCGGCGGGGTACTTGTTCCACGGTGCTGATGCGGATGGCGAGGTGTGGGATCTGGCTGATCTGACGCCGCAGTGTGGCCGCAGGCCGGATAGCTTGAAGGTCGCGCTGAGCTGGACGTACTATGGTGCGGAGGGGTATGGGCGGATGATTGACGAGGCGTTTGAGGCGGCGGCGTATTTGGCGGGGTTGGTGGGGAAGAATAGGGATTTTGTGCTGGTGTCGCAGAATCCGCCGCCGTGCTTGCAGGTGTGCTTTTATTATGCGCCGAGGGGGCTGAGTGAGGTGCCGGAGAAGAATACGAAGGCGACGGCGGGGATGGTGGAGAAGTTGGTGCATAGGGGGTTCATGGTTGATCATGCGCCGGGGGAGAGGGGGAACTTCTTTAGGGTGGTGGTGAATGTTCAGACGAGGAAGGGGACGTTGGATGGGCTGGTGAAGGCCATTGTTGATATTGGAAAGGAATGAGAGCGGGAGCGGGAGCGGGAATTTTGATAGATACCATACTAGTTCCGCAAGGAAAGCAATATAGACAGAAATGTAGACAGAGAAATATAGTATGATGGATGATACCAGACCTACTATAACCACATGATTCCTTTCGATATTGGGAAGAAATAGAGCATAGGAGCCGCATTTTGATATGCACCATGCTAATTCCGCGAGTAAGGGGGAAATATAGACAAAATATAGACAATGAAATATATTATAATGATGCCAGACCTACAGCTTCACAGATACCGGTTATAATCTGTAATGCCATAATTCCAGTGAGGCGCAATCGTGGAGTTGTATGCGTGGCACGATTCGTATGCGGTTCTAACGAGACCACATCGCCACCCGCAGGGGTCATGCAGTTCTGCAGTTCTAGCGAAGCCCACGGCCGCCGCCGCGCATCATAGACCCCAGACAACTTTATCGTCACTCAACTAACGAAACATACCGTACCTTGATTGACTTCCCTCCACCGACGTCGTCACAACTCAGCTCAACGATCTTCACGCCGACGACGAAATAATTCAACAAATTACTGCTATAGCTCCGATCTCGCCATCCTGCACTGCTAGCGAGAGCTTCATGCCAATCGACTCCTAGCTCGTGAAATCTACTCCGCGACCTGTTCCTGTTCCCGCTACCTAGACCAGACCCCACAAAGACGACGACGACTGCCTCGTTGTCCTCCTCCCCCTCCCTCCCACCACCACCACCACAACCACCACCGCAAAGATGGCCGGATCCCGCAACTATGACTTCCTGGTACGTCCGCTCGCACGCCGCCCATCCCCAGATCCCTCCGCTAACAGACCGCGCGCAGATCAAGCTCCTCCTCATCGGCGACTCGGGCGTCGGCAAGTCCTGCTGTCTGCTGCGCTTCAGTGAGGACTCCTTCACCCCTTCATTCATCACGACCATCGGCATCGACTTCAAGATCCGCACCATCGAGCTGGACGGCAAGCGCGTCAAGCTGCAAATCTGGGATACGGCAGGCCAGGAACGCTTCCGCACCATTACCACAGCCTACTATCGCGGCGCCATGGGTATTCTATTAGTCTACGATGTCACAGATGAGAGGAGTTTTAACAGTTTGTCTCCCCTTTGCCATTTCCGGGTTGGCCGTCCATCCCCGTTCCCCCCGGTGACCGAACAATAACGAAGAACGAGCACATGCTAACCACCCCCTCCCGCCCGCAGACATCCGCACGTGGTTCTCCAACGTCGAGCAGCACGCCACCGAGGGCGTGAACAAGATCCTCATCGGCAACAAGTGCGACTGGGACGACAAGCGCACCGTCTCGACCGAGCGCGGCCAAGCGCTCGCCGACGAGTTGGGCATCCCTTTCCTCGAGGTCAGCGCAAAGGCCAACATCAACGTCGAGAAGGCCTTCTTCAGCCTCGCGGCGGATATCAAGAGACGGATTGTGGATAGCGCGAAGACGGAGGAGAGCAAGGGGGTTGATGTGGCGCAGGGGGGCAGCGGGGGAGGGAAGTGCTGTTAGACGGGGCGATGAGAGTCGTGGGTGAAGGACCTAATTGGATGGGGGTGGGTGCTGTGCGATGAGTACGGAATCTGATAGACGACCGACGGAGGGGAGAAGCTTCCGCATGCTGCTCGTGGCGTCTACTGTCTGCTGCTCTTTCACAGAGGCACACGCGGCGCCGAGCGAGGCAGCTCTTTCACTCTCTCTCTCCGGCCGGGTGGTGTCCACTCGCGTGCATTTGTAATGTTCCGCCGTCTCCTGTTTTTTATCTCTTTTGGTCTCTGTTCCGAGTGGCGTTTTGTTGTTTTTTATCGTTTTGTTGGGATTGCGAGTTCTGAGAAGCCAGCAGCACAAGTACACGATGGTCGCGGGGCCTGTGGATTATAAATAGTTTTGTTCATAAATGGGAAGGAGTTTAGACGTTTCTGCTTTTACTGATGGCTTTTGTGGTGTAGTGAGGGGATATTGATGTGATTTACTTGTTTTCGTGTCCCTGTCCGTGTCCGTGTGAGGCTGTTGAGGTGTTCTCGTTCTCTTTGTATGTGTCTGGGTTCTTATTCAAACCACGACTCCGCTGAACCTTATAAAGAAATACCGTCATCTCCATCCTGGTATACCAAATCTCTGCATCACTCCATATATTATCCAAGTTACTGACAATACCACCAGCAATCCATCAGCCCAACTGTATTTCGAGGACTTCTCGCCCACTTACCCATCCTCAGACACTCTTCCACCAATACACATAGTTGGTTTCCCCGAAGCCGAAGCGGCTAAACTCGCCGCCGCCGCCGCGGTCCCTCCTCCAGAAGGCGTATAAAAGGCAGCCTTTCATCACGGATGGGTGAACACCACAAACCACCAATATCCATAACAACTGCATATCTGCGAGTGGTGGGGTGGTTCCGGTGGGTTGTCGACTGTGTTTTGGGCGGTACGGTTGGTGCGTGAGGATGGCCTGGTGCTGAAGAGGTGGTGGTGGTGGTGAGAGTTCATGGTGGTGAGAATTGGGCGGTGGTGGTGTGAAAGCAACGGTAGGGGGCTGTAGCCAGTGGGGAGAAGAGGGTGGTGAGAAGGGCGGTGTGGAGAGGAGAATTGTACTGTGGACTAACTATGTGAACAGTAAGGTGTGGCGGTATGCTACATCTATGACTGCTTCGTTTTCCCGAACCCTAACTCATCTGCGAGGATACATCCGTGTATTAGGATGTCTTTGTTGGCGGGTGGAAATCTAAATAAGGGTTTGGTTGACACGGATGTTTGGGAATTGGTGCCGAGATAGGGGGGCGGCTGAAAATCACCTAGAATTTATTTTACGCGCTGCCCCTATTTCACAAGTCAGTCATATTTTCTATTCACATCTTACTTTCTTTCTCTTGTCCTTCTTTTCGTCACTTTCTATTTGCTTTCCAACTGCTTCCAACCACTGGAGACGAGCGCGGTTTGGTGGTTGTCGCTCTAGCCTACTTTTTTACGTACCTTCCTCCTCCAGCTGCCGTTGCGCGCTCTCCCCTCCCACCCTCACTTTTGTATGAAGCAGAACAGCCATTCAATTATTTCTCAATCCACTGTTGCTTTCAGAACTTCTATTTTCTTCCGATCCATACTCCGTTATCATACCTCCTTTCATATTTCAGCTTAAATTCTGAGAAGCAATGCTGCAGGCTGTATTTACAAATGAAGCCAGGGCATGACGACGAACGAAACCATATGAGGTCGTTCAAGTCTACGCCTATTAATTGGGGTGGCGGTCTGGCTGAACCAGCTACGGCGTTCTGCACACGTTCGGCGCTTTCAGCACCTGACTGTCATCCTGGAGGACATCATGAAGTTCAATTGCTCAATGGTTCGTGTGGGTGTTTCCCCGGCCGAGTATGCAGTGGTTGGGTGTGGGTATTTCCCCCTTACCAGATGAATCCTCTATTTTTTGCAAAATTTTTGGCTTCCTCAGAATCTCTCTCCGACGTCTGGAAGATGAGATATGGAGTTTTGGCAGATTAAAGGAGCTGAATCAATCTCTTGGAGACGAGGTCTGGCGAGGAAAAGCGAACCGATGGGGGGATGAGATGGACTGTGTATGTTGATGAAGATAGAGGGAAGGTGCGATGGTTGAGGTTGTGGAAGTGGAAGTGGAAGGAGCGGCATCATCGGCGGCGCGATGATGGAGTGGCGGCAACGGCGGAAGGAGCGGCCCTTGCGGATAGTCTGGGCAAAAGTGGAAGGAACGGCGCGTGCGGATAGTCTGGCCGACCCGCGGCTTGACAGTTGCTTCGATATATCTGTTTTGAGGGACAAAGGTTGGTACGCTGGCAACGGTGTATTTCCGGGATAGTGGAAGTGACTGAGCATGATATATATCTTGCGGATAAAAGTTGAAGTAGACAAGGGATCAAGAAAAGGGGTTGGGTGTGAAACTACTCGATATATCACAAATCCCATGTGCAGTTGGATTTGGACGTTGAGGATAATGTTATCTCTATTAAGGGTGGACTCAAGTCATTTTCTCCCCCTTTTCACCCGGTCCAGCTGTCCCAATATCTTCCTCCATGCCCTCGTCCCATCCGTACCCCTTTTCAAATCTCTCACTCCCATCCTGCCCACCACGCAAGACAAACCAACGGGAAATGCTCAATGCATAACTCACCTCTCCCAGCCCCAACCTCAATGCCGCACAGTCCTACAAACCAGTCTATAAAAGGTAGCCCCCGGTAAAATAGAGACCCGATGATCACACAGGAACCTGCAAACGTATCATTCAACATCGATATGGACGGTAAATTCATACTGTTGCATTTCATACAGACATTGTCAGCAAAATTGCGGCTAGATCTTTCTGGCCTATAGTGATGTGACAAGAAGATGAGATGACAGGAGAGCCTTGCTGTGGCGAGAAGGCTAGGTGACAGCAGAACCCCTTGGTGGTCAACCCCCTTGTAATTTGCCTTGTTTGACTATTTCGTCCTCGCTGGCTTGGCTCCGCCGGTTCCAATGTTTTGTTTTCCTGCTTGTTGGCGCCTACTCATGCCGCCGCTTCTGCCAGTCATCCAATTTTTTCTTCCATTCGTTGCTAGCGATAGCTCATATTGCTTTGATGAACCCGATATGCTCTGGCGGCGTTTGGCATTCGATTTGGCCTTTTATAAGCAGCGGCAGCTTGATAATGGGAACGTCTTGACGGCTACCTTCTCTTCTTTCATCTGACCGATCTTTGTCTGCAGTCTGCGATTCTCGCCACAGACAAAGGCATTCATGCTCTCGACTGGGTCAATTTTAGGAAATGTCTTCGCTGCGGAGGTCAGTAGACGATGCACATCTTTTGTTTCCCGAAGGGTGGATGCTTTTTATATCCGCCGGGGGGGAGGGATGAGATAAAGAAGGAGCTAGCTAAGGAGAGGAGGGAGAGAAAGGAGGCGGAGATGAAGGAGAAGGAGGGGTGGGTGAAGAAGTTGGCAGAGTTGAAGAGCAAGATAAAGGAGTGGCGACTGACGAGAACGTAGCAACGACAGCAAATTTCCGCCAACGAGAAAGGAGCGACAATAAAAAGACCGTGGCGAGAACCACCCCAAACTATTCCGGCCTCTATAGCGCAACGCGTTTAGAAATAAAAAGTGGTACATACAACAGGCAACACAAGGGCGCGGCAATAGTGCCCCTTTCTGCCATATGTTTTGCGATAGTTAGCTAGTGAGATGTGGAGGTCAGTTCTATACTATACCCCGCATCCTCCGCAGTGCCGAAGAGGCTCGGAAAGAGGTTTGGAGAGGGGGTTTGGCAGTTATAGCTGCGTCACTGGGGATAAATGCAGCCTAGTTGAACCAAAGATTTAGACAGTTAACGAGAAAGCGGTATGAGAATACAGATAGATTTATCCCACGTACCCACCAACCCACCAAGGCTCCCCCCTCCCCTCTGCAGCCAGTCCATAAAGCTTCTCCGCGCACCCCCAGACGTAACCAATGACCCATATCTCTCGTTTACGGAGCCTCTATTGTGGAAAGGTTCCTACAGAGGATTCTAGCCCTATACAGTTGCTCTAGACTCTGTGGACCTGAACCTTCCGCTCGATTTCCCTGTCAAGGAGCAAAGGTAGAAGCAGATGGTGACAGGAACCCCCGACAATGTCGGAGCAATGACAGCAGAACGTCCGCCAGCAAGAAAGGGGCGATGAGAATATAATGACGAGAACCCACCCAAAACTCCTGCCACCCGCTACAGCGCAGTAAGTTCAGAAATAAAAAGTGGTATGCACAACAGGCAGCACGAGGGCGCAGCAACAGTCACGTAAGATTTTTTCTTTTCTGCGATGATGGATTGATGAGATGTGGAGGAATTTTTTATACTATATGAGATATATCTAGAGGTGGTGGAGAGGCCGTAAAGGCGGGATAGAAGCGTGCTGGTTGAAACGAGGACTTGCATGGGCCATGAGGGAAGGGCATGAGAATCCAGATAGACTCATGCCACATACTCACCAACCCCCACAACGAACAAACCCAACAAAACACAACAGTGGTCCGTGAATTCCGCAATCTGTACCCCTTTAAGACACGAAGCGTCCATGTCCCCTCGTGCTCGCAGCCTCCACCGCTACATGCTCCCTGTTGTTGAGGATTTCAGTTTCCACCTGTGCTACTGAGACGAGAGAGCTTGCCGTAGCAGCTAGGCTTCTGGTGGCATCAGTACATCGGTATTTCGGGAAGTGTACAGATTAGAGCTATGGAATGGAGAAAGCAGAGATGGATAGTAAGGGCGCCATGACACGGTATTCTCTCCTCCCCAACAGCAGCAAAACAGACAGTACCAGTAACAAACCCCTGACCATTCAGAAGAAGAGGGTCAAAATACCTAAATGAGATAATCGCAAAATATATTGCGACGAACGTCGTACATGCTGCATTCTAGCACCATGGCTAGGCACTTGATGCAATAGGACATGAAATAGCCACATGAGAATTCGACTTGCGTCCGCCACCATGTGGTCAGACAAAGACGCGCGGGTGGTTAACGCAATTGATTTACGGCGATCTCGGGAGAACATCGCACATGAAGACTTGGGACTGCACAACCAAGACAGTGATTTTGCTGGATCCCGGTTTACCATCTTCTCGGGAAGTGTGTCAGTGTTCAGGGAAAGCGATGTGTCTGCAGCACCGCCGACAGAACCATCGCTGACGAGAAAGGGGTGACACCGACGACAGAACCCCCGCTAGCGAGAAAGGGGTGACAAGAACGAAAACCGTGACAAGAACAACACCCCAGCTTCCACCCCAGCTACCTCCCAAAACGTACTATTACCTTGGCCGTTAGAGAGAGGACCTTTAAGCCTGCAACATCCGAGACGTTCGATCATATCTCTCGAACCCAGTTTGGGATTAGAGACTTTCTTGGTAACGATCAACCACGGGGCCTTTTGAGATGGGGAGGGTATTTTATACTGCATTACCTGTATACACATGTTTAGTAGTACCAAAGAGGTCGAAGTGAATATTTACGCAGTTGACAGGAAAACGGCATGAAATCCCGATAGACTCACCCAACATCCCCACCAATCCCTCATTATGAACATACACGCCCAGGCTCAACCCTCCCCCCGCGAAAGAAGCCAGACCATGGACATGGGACATCAATAGGGTTGTCAGGGAACTGTGCAGAGATGATCGAACCTAGCCCGAGCTTCTTCCAGGGCAACGCTAGCAGCAAACCTCCGCGATGCGGACACTGCACAGGCCGCCCTTGAATTGGAGCAGAGAGCAGCGACATCAAACTTGGAGAATATCCAAGAGGCCATTGATAAACGGAGGGAGGCTGCGAAGCTCCCCGCGTAGACGCACTAGTACTCTACATGCACTGCACGAAGTCTGTCGACTGAACCGCGCCTAGCTCGATGCTCTAATCGCACCCACAGGGCTGCGGAAGACCACGCGAAGACTCGGGACAAGTTCGCAAAGGGCGTTCTTGCAGAAGTAAAGAATGTGGCAGAAGCAGTAGACAAGGTTGACGGCGGAGCAACAGAAAAAGAAGTCCAGGCGCTGGTGCAGACTGGGTGCAACAAGATTCAAGAACGCCTTGATAAGTTGGACGGGTGCGTGCAACCTCCTTCTGTGCTATGGCTGACGATGACAGAAACTACTTGACGAGAACACAGCAACGACAGCAGAACCCCACAAGTGAGAAGCACGCCGGGAGAGAGCAACCCCCCCGCCCCACTTACTACATCGGCCTCCCATCCTACAACAGAGATCAAACTCCCTTATCCGTTGATGTACTCGTGTATAATGAATTGACCCTAGATGTCTTCACTAGTAACTCCCTTTTTACCCACCCCGACCTTATGCATCCCCTTTTAGCTCGGTGGATATGGGAATAACAAGCAATGCGTGGGGAAAACCTGTAGTATGACGGCACAGTGATATTGATTCCTGCAGGAATCTCATGGGCGCTGGTGAGTTAGTGAATTTGTGAGAGGGGGCTTGCCTTCTTATATTATATAACACATGTTCAGCAGTACCGAAGAGGCTGGGAAGAGGGGTAGTGGTGGGAGTGGAAGCAATATTAGTGAAGATACATGCGCGCTGGTTGAAGCAAAGATTCAGACAGTTGACGAGAAAGCGATATGAAAACCCCCTATGAACCCATTCCATAAATTCCCCCACCGCCACAACCCAATCCAAAAAACACCTAACTCCCCCTCCTCCTCCCCACCAGTTTCGTAATCCCACCCCCTTACCCGATGAGTCCCCAGCTCGCTTCCTCTGCTAGTGGTGTGAAGGTGTAGCTTAGTCACCAGTTTAGCTAGGGAGGAGGTGGCCTCATTATGGCCTATGTTCGGAAGAACACTTGGGAATATCATCACCATAAGCCCACTTAGAAACAGCCCCTGCCACGGATCGTGACAGTGGCAACAATAGACGGCGACAACAGCAACCCACCCTCCGACAAGAAGCCGGTAACGACAGCAGCGGTAAATGGCGGCGAGAGCCCAATCCCTGCCTCCAGTTGCTCTGTGACTGGAGGTGCATATGAATAGAAAGTGGAGCGTAGGAGAAACCGCCCGCACAGCACCAAACTCAGCTGAAATCTCACTGTATAAGTCTATTTGCTACAGAGCTAATGAGACGAGGAGGCTTTTTTATACCTATAAAATGTTCTCCCCAGGCGTACTAAACAGCCACGGAATCTAGGACGGCGATGGAAGCGGGAGCGTTGCTGAGTACGGATCTGCTCTGTATACTCGATTCTTGCACCCACTGGGAAAGCCATACGAAACCCCCCCATGAACCCTTCCCATCCCATCCAAAGTATTTAACAAACTCCTTCACGAATCAACCCAAGCAGACATAGACACGATAATCTTCATCAGACTACGGGTGTGCTGCCCGCACGCATCCGCGAAACAACAACTTCACCCCCTATGCCCTTACACTCACCCCCCACAATCCTGCGGTCGCCCCCCCGACTTACGACAGCAACATCAGACGGTGACGAGAACCCATCTGACAGCAGACCCCCCTGGCTGGCGAGAAATACACAGTGAGGATGAACGCGGTGACGAGACCACACCCCAGTTTCTAGCTACCCTCTACAGCGCGTAGGGTGTCAAAACACAAACCGGTATGCAAAGACAACAAGCAACACAACAGCAGCACAGCCATGCGTATAGCGGCCATGTCACTATTCGCATGCGCGCTTGAGCTGGTCGGAAGGGGGGATTGTTTATATGTGAATCTCATAACGAGGGGGGCCATATGCCGTTGCTAGTGATGATGTGAGCGAAAGGAAAGTGGGGGGTGAGCTCCTGGAAAACAAAAAGGGTGGATGGGAGGGAGAGACAAAGATGAGAAATACGACAAGAAACAGAGAAAGTACACATAATAACAGATCATGAAGCGTGAGATCGTTCATCTATAACCGGAGTTTCTTACTCCCTCTTCTCTTCCCTTCTTTTCCTCATTCACCGGCCGCCCTGCACCATCTCTATCTCAACAACTCATCCTGCCACATCATCCATACAACCCTTCCTTCCCTCCTCGCCCATTCCATCCTGTCCATCTCAACCTCCTTACAACACATATCTCAACATCCACCCTTACAACAGCACAAACACAAACAAATAAAAAAGTTCACATCACCAAAACAAAAAAAACGCCACCACACCATCCAACCCCTCCCACCGCTCTACAACAAAAAAAACGTACTAGCCAACTAGCGAAGTCAAGCAACCGATGAATCGAATCCAACCATAACAAAAAGAATATGAAGAAAGAGTACGGCCGTGCACAAAAAGCGAGTTGAGAAGCCAAGTAGTAAGGCAGATAAGGATATCCGGGTGAGAAGAGGGCGTGCGAGTCCATGCTTGGCAGCGTCGGCGCCAGTGATGGAGCGTCACAAGTGTGACGGGATGGAGTTGTGAGTGACAATCGCAGAGGCGACAGAGTGGCAGAGTGGCAGGTGCCTAGCATCGGGAAGGCGTTAAGTCAACGCGGGGTCATTGACAGGCAGACAAAGAGTCACACCCCTCACCCCCCCACATGACTCAACCCCCCTCCCTCCAGGCACCCACCCACCCCCAACCTTACGCCCTTCACAACCCCCCCATCTCCCCTCCCCCCAACTGCCTACTCAGCTCCTCCTCCGCCGCCCCCTCTCCCTCCCCCTTATACGTCCCCCTCGCCAAAAACTCCTCCTGCACCTGCCTCTGCTTCGCCGCGCTCTCCCGCAGATCCGCTACCGCCTGCGCCGCACTAGCCTGCAGCTGCGCCTGCAGCGGCGCCATCTGGCTCTGCAGACTAGCACCACCACCAGACTGCTGCTGCTGGTCTGGCGACGCCTGCGCGCCCATCACGGCCGTGGGGGCGTGTTGTGTAGCTGGCGGTGTCGGTTCGGGACGGCGCAGCGGGGCGTCGTGGTGTTGGTGGGGGTGGTTGAGGAGGACGGAGACGGCGGCGGGGGGTTGGGGGTATTCGCCTTGGGATTCGAGGAGGCGGCGTTGGAGCTGGAGGATGTAGTCGCGCAGGGAGTAGTTTTCGTTCTGGATGACCTTGTAGTTGTCGTTGAGGGTGTGGAGCTCGCGGACCTGCTCTTCGAGCTTCTTGATGTAGCCCTCTTTGCGTTGGCGGAAGGCGCGCTGTGGGGGTTGAGTTAGCGATAATTTGGGGGATTGGATAGCAAAGGGGGGTTTGATTGATTATAGAGGTATAAAATGGCTTGATGAAGGGACGTTGGTGATTGAAGCGTTGATGGTTTACGTAAGCTGGATTGTGGATGGTGATGCCATAAGAGTTGACAAAGCAAGAGCTTAGGTCGCGCGAACGCGAACCTCAAAAGATCTCCCCCATCACCACCCCAACGAAACAATGCGCAAACCATCGTCGCCAACGCGTGGGAAATGATCGCGACGTACCTGAGCTGCGCGGTTCTGCGCCGCGCGTTTCGACTGCGAGAGCTCGCGCTTCCCGCCCTTCCGGCCATCGCCGTTGTCGTCCCCGCTGTCGCCGCCAGCGCTGCCGCCCATCATGTCGAGGGCGTGGTGGGCGTGCGCGGCGCCCGCGATGGCAGGATCGATGTTGTGCGGGCTTGCGGAGCTGGAGGCCACGTCGTTGTAGCCATGGACGAGGTGCGTTGGCTGGTGGTGAGGGTGCTGCTGCTGCTGCTGTTGTTGCGACTGGTGCTGGCTTGGGGGGTTGTTGATGACGGCTGCCAGTTGGGCTCTTAGGTCTGGGAGGAGACGCGAAATCATGTCAGCATGCTCACGACTCTGAGCGAGGGGAATATAGAGGTGAGCAAGAGGGGGAAGGGGGGCCCGTTAGGTTTATGCAGCCCGCGGGCTTCAGGGTAGAGGGGGATGGATTGGGGGGGTGTGGTGATTGATGAGTAAGGCGGCGACAATGAGAGAATGTGGTGAGTCGTGTTGCGGCGTCCCATCCATCCCCCTCGGGTCCTTCCTAATCTCGTGATGATCTTTGAATGATTTGTATTTGTACGTACCATTATCTGAATGCATGTCCTGCTATTTCCGGTGCAAGCACCGTGGAGTCAGCAATGAAGTTTGTGCAGGTGCGCAAATGCGCGGGCGCGGGGGAATTATAGCGAGCTTTCTCAGCTATCGCCTCGCTCTCTTACTCTCTCGGGCGCAAACAACGAGATGAGCGGCGGAGGGGCGGGCTTTGGTTGGGGGGGGGGGGGGTGTTGTTCTCAAAGGAGGAGGAGTAATCACTGCTTACCTGAGCAGGATGTGGAGGCGCAGGGGCCAATGTTGGCTGCATCGCGTTCATTCGCTGGGGGGAGGGGGAAAGCTTTGTAGCGCCTTCTTGGTAAATAGAGGAAGGTGAGAGTTTTGTGTGTTGATCGGAGTGATTTGTGATTTGTGATCAGGTGGGAAGAATGGTGACCGGGAGGAAGAAAGGGAATTGTAGATTGTAGTAGCTGGCGTCGGCAGTAGGAGGATCAAGGTGAATTATTATGATTGTTGCGAGGGAAAATCAATAGAATGAGTAAGAGAGGTTGTAGATTGGGGAAAGAGAGAGGAAGAGAGAGGAAGAGGGTCAAGAATGAGAAGGGAAGGGCGCAGGTAGGTAGCAAGTAGTAGCAGGTAGCAGGGAGCAGGTAGTCGCAATAATACAATGGTGACGGGAAGGAAGAGAGTGGCTGAAGGATGAGGGATGGGGATGAGGGAGTGGCTGGGGTTTTGAGGCTGGTAGTGGCTGAGGTTGTGGCTGGAGCTGTGGCTTGCGTGCGATGTTTATGAGGATTGGATGAGATTGTTGTGGAAGTTGTGGATTGTTGTGGATTGTGCCACGGATAGTTCGGGTGATGTGACAGTAATCGCTTATGTAATTTATTACGTGAGCCAGTTGTGTACGCGGCGTGCGGCGGCCGGACAGCGGAGGGCGGAACGCGAAGCGGAGTTCGGTGTGGGGTGTGTATCCGGCGAGGGGCCCGATGATACCTTACGTAAGTCTCATGTAAGCATACAAATTATCCACTACAAGTACGTAATTATGTAATCACTGCACAACTTTATACTCTGGCGACTCGTATGGAGGAGGTACAGGGGAGTAATCAAACAACACCGCCAACCACCACCGACGGCATAATGCCATCATCCTATCACCGTCGTAACCACCCCGTATGTCACGTATGTCACCGTATATCACTTCTAGTCCAATCTCACCATCTCCTCATTGGGATGAATTATCCTGTGCCAAAACAATAGCCTAGCCACGGCGTTTGCGTTATTTCCGAGCCTTCCGTGCGTTCCAAGACAGGTCCCAGGACTGAAATCTCTGCTTAAACCGCCTCTTCCCCTCCTTCTTCTTCTTTCGGCGATTTGACTGCGGTGTTAAATTATGCAGTATATACTGTGCTGTTTTGACTGCTGTTTATGCTGTGCTGTTTTGACTACTGCTTTGACTGTGCCGTTTTAACTGTGGTTTGATTACTGATAGTATCCACCCAACGTTATAATTACAGCCGCCATACTCGCAGTGTTATAATGTCAACAGCTGAACGGCAAACCGAAGCAGTGGGTCTATCTCCTCTCCCTTGCCTCTCATACTCTAACCGTTCGTTCCTCTCTCGTGCCTCT
The DNA here is from genome assembly GCA_030180035.1 of Pseudogymnoascus sp. SDFLT0511. Taxonomy (NCBI): domain Eukaryota; kingdom Fungi; phylum Ascomycota; class Leotiomycetes; order Thelebolales; family Thelebolaceae; genus Pseudogymnoascus; species Pseudogymnoascus sp. SDFLT0511. The sequence goes on along the minus strand of JASCQD010000008.1, from coordinate 409,437 downwards.
CACACTCACATTGTCCCTTCCTCCCACTCCTCCTTCCTCCTATGCATCCTTTATTCCACACACCCTTCTTCCTTCTCCCTATCTCTCCTCTCCTCCGCCGAGCCGGAGCACCAAGCACCACCCCCTCTCACCCACCCAACCCAACCGGATCTCCAAATACACCTCCAGCCTCTCAGCCCCATCATCTCCATCCCCACCAACCGACGCAACAGCCCTCTCCAGATGACCACCTTCTTACAAATCATCCCCCCCGCCCTTACCGCAAGTCCGGTACAGCTGCCCCCCATCACTACCAGCACAGAACCCGTACTGCCCAGCGAACAGACAAGAGATCGTAGATACGAGCGGCCTCGAGTGAGTGTACCCTCCAGTCCTGTCTGTCGATGCCAAAGGACGAGCTCAACTCGGGAGTCGCGGGAGATGGGAATTGACTATACGAGGAAAAGGTACAATAGCTTGGGGATCAGCTGCAATGGCGCGTCTCGCGGTGCACGAGGAGACTTGATACAGACACACCTGGAGTCGGTATCCGAATGCATAACGCGAGTCCTAGGCATGGCATGTAAACACTAGTCTTTGGGAACTCGTGGGGCTTAGCTAGTACTGAGAGGGGATGCTTCTAAATAAGATACTTTTAAACACCACACCCATTCGAAGAATATTTATGTCGGTGTAAAGGCCATCTCTATCTAGTTCGCAGGAGTTTTCTGTAGTGCTGCTAGCTCTCCTTGGAATTAGTACCAATTTCGAACAAACCCTTTTGGCGCTTTCTATAAAGTCGGCCTCCACAGTGCAAAGTGGGATAATAATGCTAGAACCAAATTCGATAACCGTGACAAAACCTCATAATGTAACTCGTAGAATGCTTATTATCTTCAATAACTGGACTCATCATTGTAGGACAATACTTCCTCTTGGAAGAGAAAGCTACCAGAATTTTAGCGGAGGAACTGACGCATTAGGGCGGCTGCAACCCTGGGATTAAGACATCGCATCTAAAGGACGACAATTACACATTGGCATTATTTTGCATATATTCGGGCAAATATAATTAACTTATATAATACAATCATATTCAATCCAGACTCTAGGTTGGCTATCATTGTAGCGTTGCTGTCTTTTAGCTATTGATTATTAATCCTGATTTCAAAGTATAACAATGCTAGAGACATGATCTACGTCATGCATCACTTCAGTTCAACAACTATAAAACTCCTTCAAACAACATCATCCCTAACATTAACTTATACATACTCACATTCCAATCATGGCCCCTACAATCCTCATCGCCGGCGCAACCGGCAACACCGGCCGAAGCGTCGTCGAAACCCTCTCCAAGCTATCAAAAACCAGCACCACCCTCTCCAACCACCGCATCCTCGCCCTCACACGCTCCTCCACCAGCCCAGCAGCCCAGCATCTCGCCAGCCTCCCCAATGTTGAGGTAGCACAGCAAAACTGGGTCGAGATTACCCCCGCCTGGCTGCGCTCCCACGAGGTTAACCGCGCCTTCATCGCGCCACACAACCAACCCAACCAATTCGCCGAAGAATCCACTTTCCACCTCGCCTGCCTCGAGGCAGGCGTCAAGTACGTAGTCCGCATCTCGACGACGGCCGCGAACGTGCGCCCGGATTGCAAGGCATATTACCCGCGCTCGCACTGGGCCATCGAGGCGCTGCTGGGCTCACCCGAGTTTCGCGACTTGCACTGGACGTCGCTGCAGCCTAATGTGTTTGGGTCGTTCTATCTTGGGCCCGCGGCGGGGTTTATTAAACATTTCCGCGAGACGGGGGAGCAGGGGACGCTGAGTATGATGGCGTCGGAGGATGGGCCGGTTGGGATTATTGACGCGGATGAGGTTGGAGTCATTGCTGCTCGTCTGCTGGCCCAAGAAGACACTTCTGTGCATAATAATGCTAAGTACGTCTTGAATGGGCCGGAGGACATTACTGGGGCTGGGATTGTGAAGATGGTTGAGCAGCATATTGGTGCGCGTGTCGACAATGTCAGCTACAAGGACTTGGGGTTTGTTGATGACATGGCTGCCGCGGCGCCGCAGGAATCAAAGAATGTCATCTTGTCTATTAAATTCGCGGCGCTGACCGGGTGGGAGGGGAAGTGCACGGCGTCTACTACTAGCAAGGAGGTACTGGAACTAGCTGCGCCAGTGCGTACGCCTGCTGATATGTTGAGGGCCATGTTGGAGGCGTAGGTTAATTAGGGAAACGATATATCGATATTTGACGAACTTGATGGGCTAATTGCATCTACTTGCATCTTTAAAGGCATCGTTTGACAACGGCAGGTTACTCTTTGGGATAAGATATAAATAAATAAATATCATTATCGTCAATTCACGTGTCTAGCTGCCCGCAAATGATTTTTATTGTCAGTTTCAGGTGCTAAGCTCACTTGAGAAGAGCGATATTATTTGTACTGAGGTTGGGATGATTATTTCTGGGGCGTATTGGCGTATGAATCTCCCTCGGTTCGAGCAGATCAAGACCGTTGTGGATCCCGGTGATGCTTTTCATAATTCACAGAGCGTGAGCCTGGTAGGCACAACTGGCAGAGTTGTCTAAGCCTGTGAATGAAAAACTGGCCAAAAGGCGATCTTTCCTTGCAAGAATATAGTAATAGTTAAGTCTAATGATGCTCCTATTACCCTTCTATATATTCTCCATAATGTACCAGTCTAGTTATTATTCCCTCTCTTTCCTCGCAAGGATATCATAATAGTTAAGTCTAATGATGCTCCTATTATACTTCTTCTTGTGTTACAATCTAGTTATTATTCTCTCTTCATCATTCCCTCCTACTTCTTTTCTTGTTTCGTCTCCTTCTCCGCCTTTTTCGCACCCTTTGGGACTCTAACAAGCCAATACAAAACCAAGGCCATGGCAGCATTGAAGATGATGTAAACCCAAAGAAGTCCAAAGTTGCGCCATCTGTTGCCGTAGGACGAAGAAATGCCCGCCAAAAATTGGTTTGTCGAATCAAGGGCGCAGTAGCTGCATTCCGAAGTGGCCGAGGGGTTTAACACCTTACCGCCAGCGCCGGAAATGAAAGTGCTCATATATTCAAGGCAAGTTTTGTTTCCGGCCGGCTCAAAGTGGAGCAGTTCATTTTCGGCACAAACCACAGCTGCGTTGGCGACTCCGACGGATAACATGCCATCGACAAGGTATGTGAATGGCGAGAGGCGATACATGAATATCCAAAAGCGAGGGAAAACACTGGGAGACGCAAGAACACCACAGAAGACGAGTGTCATCATGAACATGAGGTTAGCAATATTTCCTCCAGTCTCGGCGGTTTCGATGGCGGCGATGACCATGTTGGTGAAGGTAGATGTGAAGAGTAAGAACTGCCAAATGAACAAGAACATGAGGCCACCGCGCTCGGTAACCGCATCGGTAGGCTGAGCGTTGCGATATAGCCCAATGGGATAGTAGTAGCAGAAAAAGATCAAGACTGCCATCAGACTATTCCAGGGCAATTCAACGATGATATTCGACAACATGAATGTCTGCCAGGAATAGGTTTTCGACGGGCGCTCACGAACCTCGTACAGGGAGCGCTGAGTGACGAAATGCGGCATGATCTGCTGGACTAACTGACCAAATATCGTGAAGAGCATGAAAATAGAAAACATTTGGTTCGTCAGCTCTTGTCTGTTAGTCCCTGCATTGAAGAAGGAGAAGCCGATAAATAGCGCCTGATGAAAATTAGTGACTTTAAAACTTCCGAGTGGAGGGTGAAATGACAACATACCGACGAGACGCAGAGTGCCGTTTTGGAGTAGATGTAAGAAGGTGTGCGCCAGTATTGCTCGAAGACACGCTTGGTTACCTCCAATAGCTGGAAAGTAAATGGAGCTGCAAATTCACGATAGCTGGCCTTATCGGCCGGTGCTGATGAAGGCTGCGAAATTTGGGGCAATTCTTCCTTTAGGCGCTGAAGCTCGCGATGCACGCCTTGGTACTCGGGGCTATCCCTCCATGTTGACACCCAATCGATTTCAGTAGAAGAGCCTGGTGCTGCGCCGATAACCTCCAACATCCACTCAGCCGGGTTGGCATCTTCTGGGCACGCAAACGCTCCGTGTCGTTCAAAGTACTTTGTAAGAATAGATGCGTTTTGCCCAACCTCGCCAAAGTAAACAGTCCTTCCCCCTTTAGCAAGGAAGAGTAACCTGTCGAACCGTTGGAACAGCATCGCCGAGGGTTGATGGATCTACATTAAAGAATCAGATTATTGAACTCCAAAAATTTAGACTGTTTACTTACTGTGCACAGAACTGCTTGGCCATTCTTGGTTAATTTCTCCATCAAGTCACAAATCGCCCACGAGGTTTGACTGTCCAAGCCTGAAGTGGGCTCGTCAAGGAAAAGAAGCAATTGCGGCTTTGCAGCGAGTTCGACACCGATTGTCAAACGTTTACGTTGTTCAACGTTCAACCCTAAAAGACTTGTATCAGCAAGGTTCATCTCACTGAGTGTGTAAGAAGCTCACCTTCACCAGGCACACCAACAATAGCATCGGCATATTCTTCCATATCTAATAGCTTGATCACATCGTTTACATAATCGAGTTTCTCTTGGCGAGGGACGTTTTCAGGTTGTCGGAGTAGGGCACTGAAGTTCAAAGCCTCGCGAACAGTCGAAGTGGACAGGTGAAGATCTTGCTGTTGGACATAGCCAGTTTTTCGTTGAAAGGAGGCGTCACGTTCTCTACCGTCGACAAACATGCCTCCAGTAATGACTCCCATGGTTGTGCGGGTAGCCAGGACATCAAGTAATGTAGTTTTACCAGCACCAGAGACACCCTGTCTGTTGTTAATAACTTGATGTGTACGAAGGATAGAAAAACATACCATGAGCGCTGTTAATGTACCAGGTTTCACCCAACCGTCAACGTGATCTAGAATCCGGCGAGGTTCGCCTTTAATCTTGATATCGTAACAAACATCCTCCCAATGGAAAACAGCCGTTTGTTTCTCTATCATTGCTGATATATGAGTAGCTGTTCTGTCTATCGTAGCAGCTTCACCACTTGCAGCCTCCTCGTCACCAGTGTTGTTCTTAAGTAGAGCTGCAGGTGCATGCCCTCGTCGGAAGAGGAGGACTTCGCCCTTTGATTTCTTCGCCGAGATGAATTCGGTTGCAGTTATGTAGGTAGCGCAAAGGCCAACCATGAACGCGATTAAGATGCCAAGATTTCTGTGGACAAAGAAGTCAGTAATTAACCATGAGCCAGCGGCGAAGTTGTTCAAACATACCTCCATTTATGAGATGGATCGTACTGAAAGGCGGACATGATGTAAGCTGTACCATCAACTGAAGTAGCGCCAGGCACAGCGCCAACCGACGAACAGATTTGTTGAGCCGGTTCCAAATTCATGTATGAAGGTCCACTTGGCACGAACGAGGTGGGAGGACAGTCGAATTTGCGTCCAGCAAACTCGTTAATCATGAGACTTTCGAAGCCATACGCAACAGGGTCGAGATAATTAATCCATCTAGCCCAGCCCCGCATATTAGGAACCGGGAGAGCAAAGCCAGTATAAATAACGATTGCCAAGATCAAGAGAGCTGCTGGAGCCATGGCCTGAGACAGAGTTCGAGAGACCGAGGCAATTGTTCGGAACAACATGGACATTACCATTGTCAGCATAAATGATATCAACAGGAAGAAGAAGAAGTTTCCAGGTTCCCGATTGAGATTAGTCATGAAGTAAATGATGAGATTAAAGACGATGGCGTTGGTTATTTTGTAGGGCATGTCTGTAAGCATAGAAGCAATAGCCTCGCAAGATGGGTGGTAGAGAGCATATCGGTTGTGCTTTTCGACAATGGGACGTTGGGCGTAAAGTGTCAGAATCTGGATAAATCGTTAAAAATTTGGCAGGACGAAAAATGGGATACTGGACATACCTCTAGAGCACTACTGAAGGCACTCATTAATATGGCGAAGAATAGAAGCGCACTTCTCGTGAAGAAGCTATCACTGGTGGAAGAAATGTTGTAGAAGATGCTGCTGATAATAAGACCCATTATAGAGTTACCAATAATTTGAGTGAGAGTCAGGCTTGGATCGCCCTTCAGCCTCCAGAAACCACGGCGAAGACAAAGTGCAATCTGTCCACCATAGGACAATGTGAAAGGACTGGTAACTCGCTGCTGCTTTGACTGCTGGGCTCTTCGAGAATCTTTAAACTCTTCTAGATGTTGGCCTGAGAGAGCATACTTCTGATTGTAGTTGTCAACTTCGTTGAGTAACTCAGCTCGCTCGGGGCTATTCTGCCATGCTCGAGCAAAATCGTCAGGGGTGCGCGGAACTCTGTTCTCAAATCCCTGTCGTACAACACGTTCTTTGGAACTTGTCATCGACGTTAGGAAATCCGCGGTTGTTTGCCTGTCTGGGCAATCAAAGCCAAGATTGACGAAGTATTCTTTCGCCTCGGTGGTCCGGCCAAAGTAGATTTGACGACCCTCATAGAGCACAAGTACTTTATGGAAGATCTGCAATTGATTAGTACTAGAGCAAGGCAACTTGGAAAATACTAGGGGTTCATACATCGTAAGCACTTTGAGGGGCTTGATAGATAGCAACCACCGCAGTGGATCCGGCAAGATCAGTCGAATTCCGGAGTGTTTTGCAGAATTCAATGGCATTCGCACTGTCCAGTCCTCGAGTACTATTATCCCAACACTGGAGCGGCGCGCCACTAAGGGCTGCTTCGGCAATAGTGACACGCTTTCGCTCACCACCGCTCACACCACGGATGAAGTCGTTCCCAACTCGAGTGTTGACGGTGTGGCTGATACCGAAGACGGCCATCATGACATCTCGAAGGTATGCAGCATATTGGTTCCTCGTTAGGCCGCCAGGTATATGACGAGGAGATCTTGCTTGAGCAGCAAACTCGAGTGTTTGGCCAACAGTCAGCATAGGAAAATGCACGTCAACCTCCGCAGTATAGATGGCTTCGCCTCGAAAGTCCTTGTGCATTTGCTTTGGTTCGATTCCTTGATAGTTGATTTGCGATTTGTCGTCGAGGTAGAAACCATGGGTTTCTCCAGCAATGGTCTTGAGAAAAGTTGAACAGCCACTATTAAATATTTTAGTCCATGTATAACAACGGTGACTGCATGTATATGTATCTTACCTTCCGGGAGGACCGAGTACAACCAACATCTCACCATGATTCACAACACCCTCCATATTCCGGAGGATGTCGATCTTTCCGGGCTTCCCTTTTCCAAAAAGTTTCTTGGCCATGCCAAAGGCCTGGAGCACGACATTTCCCTTCAACAGTTAGAATACAAGCTAATATTTGCAACCGCATGATAATAAACATACCACGGTCTTCTGATAATCAGTGGCCGAGCCAAAACCATATACGCTCAAGTCTCTAAAGGCAAATCCGGCAGTACGTTGCTTCCATTTTTCCGGATCGCGTGCTTGAAGATTGAGCATTGACTTTGTGAATGCTTTTGGCTGGAAGTTTGGCGAGTTTGGATTCAGGATTGAGTTCTCGTCGGCATCGAAAGGGTTCGCTTCGTACACAGATGCCCGGGACTGCATGGTGATCCTTCTTGCCAGTGCGTGGAGCTCTTCATCTTGGGCTTTCTCATCTTTCTCTTGTTTCGTGAGAGTCTTCTCAAGTTCGCTGAAATTGAGGTCGATGTGATTCGGGGAAGTAGGATTATTTTCGTTATCAGTACGAGAAGGGGCTGCAGTGGACTCAAAAGATAAAGTATCTCCGTCTAAGTTCCCTGTTTCTCCATGAGTTACTAAAATGTTATTTAGTTTAAGAGAAACCGGACGCTTCCGCCATGTTAATTCACTTACGGGACGACATTTTGACGAAGACTACGGCCCAAGTGGCCTGAAGCGAAGGGAAATAGTTATCCAAGAAGTCTTAGTACACAATGAAATAGAAAGAAATAAATGAATGTGAAGTCAAGTGAACAAAGGAAGAATGAAATTCCAAGGGGAATATAGGGCAGTGGAAACAATTTGTCCTTTCCCGTTGTTAAGTATTCCTAATCAGATGAGGACCTGCATGGAATAAATCCCGAGATCCGATCTGAATTTTATGTTTTTCTGTAGGCATCCGGGCTCCGTCCAAGGAAAGCACTATTTAGAGAATTGTACAGGCTTCTTAATCTACGGTAACGCATGTCAGATTTTGATGACTAGCCGTTCTGTTTCCATCACTTATTTCTCGAGGTTTGCCATTCGGTGCTTGGGCAAACCTCCGACATATTCTTATCTAATAACATTTATCCACCGGAACCTACGGCTAACAGTGGACTTAGTTTTAAGACATGTCTCTAACCCTTATACTTCTTTCACTTGTCCGGTAACGGTTATCATTCGGTGCTGTGAAAACCTCCGATATGTGCATATCTAACCTAGCATATAGTTATGAAACTGAACATCGGCAGGAGCTTCGTAATGTATGGTTAGTGCACCACTTATGTTTAAGAGCTACACCACTATGGGTATAGTTTTCGGCAGATGGAGTTGCATAAAATTCGCCACCGCAACCCCTATAACTATTTTAGAATAGCCCCTCGAGTGAGTTTCTTCGGAACATACTCCAGTGACGAATCCGTGCATTATCTTCATAATTCATAATTTCTCCACGAACTTTACCTATACTTTACATATTGTGGAGCAGGCGGCTTAGATAAGCGGTAGTCTAGAGGCTGGGTAACTCCAACAAAAACCGTCCGAGAATGTCCGAACCGCCGCTTAGCTAAGCCGCATGCTCCACAATATGTGAAGTTTCGTGGAGAAAATTATGAAGATATGCACGGATTCGTCGCTGTCACTATCCGGAACCACCGCTAACCGCTAGCGGTCAATCTCCCCGCTCTGTCTCTCACCCTCTCATCCTCTCATCATCCTTTCTCCGTCTCCCTCTCTCCCTTCCTCCTGTGCACCCTTCCTCCTTCGCACCGATCCCCCTCCGCCGTGTCGGCTTACCAAGACCTTCATCCCACCCACCCCTACCTAATCGGACCTTCCAGTACAGTACAGCCTCTCAAATCCCCAAACCAACAACATGCCAAGAGCAATGCCCCTCTCCATAATGACGAATTCCTAACGAATCATCAACCTCCTACCGCAAGTCCGGTATCATTACCCCTATCACTGCCAGAACAGAGCCCCTAATGCCCAGAGAATAGGGCTCATAATGTCTAGAGAGTTGTGCACATCCCAGTGAAGAAGTCCTAGACATCGACTCCCGCTTGGCAGAAGTGAATATCAAGTTGTAATGGCCGAGCTAATCCATTTTTTGATGGGATTGCATCGCGAGTATCATAGACATCCAATCCCAATCGTCGGAAATGATGATCTCACGGTAACATGTGGCGGAGCCCCTCTTCCCATATAATTGCATCGCGAGTTCTCACTGATCACATCGCGTGCTTCCAGGGTTCCCCTGTAGCCACCTGTACCACCTATCTCGACATAAGATCTTCGTAATATTGCCCATATCACCGTCGACATATAATCCTCTTCCAGCGGAGTAGTATGTCGAGCCCTCAGTCATCACACCACCCCTTTCAACCCCAACCTGACCCCTAACAGCCTCAAATCCCCTTCCAACCGCCTCCCACTGATCCATCAACCCTTCTCCTCAAACATAAACCCACCCACTCATAATCCTCCTCGCCGTCCTGAACACCACCGCCCTCTCCAGCCTCCCCCCTTCAAACCGCGCATCAACCACCATCCTCCCACTCGGATGCGCAACCACCACCCCCTCCCCCCTCCTCTCCCCCTTCCTCATCACTCGCGCCACGACTGACCCCTCCACCCCAGCCGCAGCCGCCACCGATACCCCAACGCTGATCGGGACCGCCCCGTGCGGATCCCCCGTTGAGACCGCGCGGACTACTATATCCATCTCTCCATCCTCGCCCTCTCCAGTCGGCGGAGGAGGGGAGACGAGACTAATCTTTGGCACTCCAGCCGGGGTATCCCCAACTTCAGAGCACATCCCCATCTTAACAGCCGCCTGACATCTTATAGCCTCCAACTTCTTTAGTAAACTCGGATGCCCCCTCATCTCCGCCGGCGAAATCGTGCCCTCAACCCCCAAACTCTCCGCAGCGATAAACACACACGGATTCGACGCGTCAATACACGTAGCTTCAACCCCATCGAAGACATCCACCCCTGAGCCCGTCGGCAGCAGCGCCCCCGTCACCGACCCCGCCGGTTCGAGGAACGCGAGCTTGATACACGCGCCCGTCCCCGGCACGCCCGAGATCGCGAAATCACCCATTGCTGCCGCTTCCCCCGCGACGACGGGGACGGTAGCTTCGATCAGCTTGCCGGTGTTTGTATTATGAATCCTCACCACCACTTCCCCCCCTTCTCTCCCCTTCCCCTCAGAAGACGGGAGCCGCACCAGCCCCTCATCCACAGCAAACGCCGCAACCCCCGCCGTCATATTCCCACAACTCCCCCTATAATCCACCACCCCATCCCGAATCCCCATCTGCACAAACGTGAAGTCCACATCTGCCCCCTCCCGCGTGGGCGGGCCCACAACACATAGTTTGCTGAGGGACGAGATCCCGCCGCCCAGACCGTTGAGTTGCCGCCCGAAGGGGTCGGGGGAGCCGAGGATGGTGCGGAAGATGGGGGGCCAGTCTTGGGGATCGGAAGGGAGGGAGGAGAGGTGAAGGATGGGGGCGCGGGAGGTGCCGCCGCGGTAGTAGGAGGCGGGGAGGCGGCGTTGGGGGTGCGGTTTTGTGGGGGGCGTGGTGGTGGTGGTGGTGGTGTAGAGGCGTTGGGCCCCTAGCCGTGGAAGGTCTTTGATAGAAGTTTCCCTTCCAGGGCGGCTCGCGGCGAGGAATGGGCTAGAGAGTCCATATCCCTTTCTGGAAGTTTGATTGCCGGCGAGCCATGCGCTGGGGATCTGATGCCTGGCCGCCTTGCCTTCCATGTGCGGGAGAGCCGCAGCGCGGGTCTGCGATAGGCTTCGCCAACTACTACCGCCGAGAGCCTTGAAATTCCGTGATGAAGCCATATTGATGCTCCGGCACATGGGGGGTGTGCTGAGTGATATAGGCATTGCAAACGCTGCCGGGGTATGGTCTGCGGGCGCCCTGACAGTGCTGACCCGAGCTCCGCGATCCTGTAGCGCCGATCTTCCCGGGGTAAGATTCTTGGTCCCACAGCGCGGGTATCCAATTGGGAAAAAACACTTCTCGGAAATTCGGGAGGAAGCGAAGAATAAACTTTAAAGGTGTGGTGGTGGTGGAGGTTATATATATCCCCGCAGTTGTCTCCATTGGGTTTTGAGATGGGAGCCGCACGTGCCGAGGCCGACGGTGGCAGCAGAAACGCGATGTGGGCATGAACTTGGGAAACGCACCGGCAGCGCGTAACGTATAAATGGTATTGAAATAGTGTATCGAAAATAATGTAAAATGCATAGACGTTTATCTTCCTTTGAGGGTTAATGACATAGTCAGTTCCACTCGATTGGGAGGCTTACGCGTGCTCATTGCCTTGATATAAAATCAACCCCACCTCCTCTCCTTCCAATTCCATTATCATATAAAACACATGCAAGTTAAATATTTGGCAACCCCCCAGCGCTCATATCCACTCTTAAAGAGGATGTGAAAATATTCATATCATAAATAGTAATCAAAATAAAATAATTCCACAATTAGAACATTAACGATGAAGAAAGATTGACATAAATTTCATATCCCCATTCCCACTCTCCATCTATCTAAAGGTATCCCATCCATCGCACACATTTTGTACCTCCAACCCCCCAGCATCCCCATGCATAATCCTCCGCCCCCCCAAACACCTCATATATCCATTCCCCCACTTACGCAACAACCCCATTCGGCCCTCCATTCGCCGCCGCCGCCGCCGCACCACCCTGCTCGCCCCCCTCCTCCACAAGCCTCACACAAGCTTCCTTCTCCTTATCAAACACAAACGCATGCACCTTGAGCCCGCGATCCGCAATCGCCTTCGCCACCGTCGGCTGCTCGCGCAGCCACTGCACCTCGGCCTGCACGTAGACCTCTGCTAGATGGCGGTCGCGTTGTATCGAGTCGACTTCGGAGAGGAGGGCGTCGTTGGCGGCGCGGAGGTGGGAGAGGTCTCTGTTGGTTGGGGGTTAGCGGGTGTAATTGGGGGAGTGGGGTGGAGGGGAAACTTACTCGTACCACCCGTGTATCGCAGTCGGGGCCTCGCTGGCCTCCTTGAATAGTACGCAGTCGTAGTGTCCACAGACGACAATATGCTTCACCTACATACAGACGCATTAGCCTCCTTCCCTCTTACTCTCTTTCTCTCTCTCTCACCACACCTTCTCCCCCCAGGGTATCAGCTCACCTCTAACAAATCAACACAATACGCAATCGCGCTCGCAGAGCTCAAATCCCCATTACTCATCACACTCCCCAGGTTGCGATGCACAAACGTCTCCTGCGGCAGCACGTCCAGCACGGCCGTCTCGGTGATCCAGCTGTCGCTGCAGCCGACCCAGAGGATCTGCGCCTTGCTTTCGCCCGTGCTGGGGATCAGGTCTGCGGGGACGGGCAGGATCGAGTAGCGGCGCTGCACGGCGCGGTGCACGTCGGGGAACATCTTGGGCGCGAGGTGAGGTGTGTCGTGTGTGTGTGTGTGTCGTGTGCGTGTGGTCGTAAAGTGTGTGCGGGGTACCTGGTGGTGGTGCGTGGTGTGTGTATGGCGGGGTAGACAGGAGGAGGAATCGGGTGGTTTGGTTTGTCTCAAGAGGATAGGATTAAGGCTCGGCACAGTAGACCAAGACTTTCAGCTTTCAATGTGTGCAGAGAGGAGGAGCAGCAGCCAGCAGCCTTGTATACCAGGAGCGTAAATCAGGTATGGAGAAAGTGACAGAATATAGTACAGTAGTACAGTTACTAGAGAGGAAGAAGAGTGACGGAGAGAGAGGAAAGATTGATGAAAATCGAGATATTACCGGCCACGCCTTCCCTACCTGGTTTGTTCCGGTTGTCTTGCGTTGTCTTGGTCGTGCTTGTTGTCTCGACTGGAACAATCCTGGTGCGGAGAACGCAGCTAACGACTAAAAATCAGGCCACTTTCTCGGGATGTCGGCGCTGGATCGGAGGGCGTCGGGCCGCTGTCGGCATATGTCTTGGGCAGTATTGTAAGAGTATGAGAGTTTAGACGGTGAGAATGTGAGAAATGAGAAATGGGAGGGAGATGGACAGAAGAGATGAATTGACTTGGGATTTTGGATGATATGGAGGGAGATGGAGTCGGTGTCGGTGTTGATACAAGGTAAAAGGGTTGTGACGGGATTAAACGGGGGTGCAGGCTGGTCTACGCTACATGCCGCCCGCCGCCCCATGTCGTGACGGTGCGGCGGCGGCTGGGGTGCGGCAGTCGTGAACAGGCCGTGCGGTAGTTGATTTGAGTTGGCAGGCAGGGAATGAGGCTGATATATTAACAGTTGACAGGTCGGCGTAGAGTAGACTTTAAACTTGCTTGTAGACGCATGTAAGCACTCTATGCATCCCCAACACTAAGCTCTCTCTTCCGATTTCACAAAAAAATGGGGATACATCTGGAGATCCACGTGACGGACACGGTGTATATAAAATTCCATATGTATATTGTCCAACTATCTACAATAATCAATAGATAAATTGATTGAGTGAGTGAGTGAGCAAACCGAGCCCAGAAAACACTCCTCCTTCCCTTTCCCTTTTCCCATTCCCTCTTGCCATCCCATCCCCGACCTTCCCATCCCATCCAGACTCCCACCGCGCCGTCCCTATCCAGCCAGCCCATATCCATATCCATACACCCCAAAGCCATCCTCTTTACTCCCACAAAACCCAAACACAAATGCTGTATGTGCGCAAAAAAAGAAGATAGATAACACCCAGCAATGGCAACCAGTCCCACCTCCACATGCCATGCCATCCCATCCACCCCGAACTTCCCCCGGCCAAGGCGTCCCATCTCCATCAAAGCTGACAACAAAAAAGGAACGACGGGAACCTGTCCCGACACCTCATCTCCGCCGCTATAAGAAGCCCTCCCCATCCCCTCCCCAATCCCCTCAAACCGCCGCCCAAAGCCCAGTGCTTTGACACCCTCCACGCCACACCACCGGCAAAACCTCGGACCGGCAATTCCCCGGCGGCCCGTCAGCCCGCACGTGACCGCCTCACTCACCGGATTCACGGTCCGCCAACCGTCCCCCATGCCACCCCCGTCTCGCGAGGGCCTACATAACCCCGCCCCGCGCCCTCCACCTTGACGGGGACCCCAGGGAAATAGGAAAGGGGCGCCCCCCCAGGGCCTCGAACCCAGTCCGCTAAGTCGGGCCTTTCGCTACTCTGCCACTACGGGGCAGCCAATCGATGGGTAAAATGAGGAACTGGGTGGGGGGGAGGGTCCGAATAGATCACCCGCCGTGGGTGGTGGCCTAGAACCCGACTCGACTGTCTGGGTGCCCGTGACGATGATCGCGTTGTGTGGGATGGTGGTGGGTTCAGCGCATGCCCATGTGGCCCAGGGCATCTTGACGGCGCGCCTCGGCTTCGCGGATGATCTCGGCGGAGAGGGCGAGGGAGGGCGCGAGTCGGCTGTATCGCGCTATCTCCTCGACGACGCCGTTGATTAAGGCGTCCATCTGGTCCGAGGGTGGGAGGAGCGGCGCTAGCGAGGGTGACATTGTGGCGCCCATGACAAGGAGCGTCTGCGATACGATCGAGAGCGCGCCTTGCCAGAGATACGGCATGTGACCTGCGTGGCTGCGGGTTGTTAGAAGGGTCAAGGAGAGAGGAGGCATGGGGTGAACTTACTGTGCCGTTATGTTCTCCAGCTGGCGGATCGCGGCATCGAGACACTTGCGACAGTTCTCGCGCACCGCGGGATCCAAAGCAGCTTGCTCGTTATCCAGGACGGCCAGGATATACGGGCGGAAGATTATGGTTCTGCACGCGTAAAAGCGCAGGCGGAGCACGGTCTGGACCGGGTCGGCCAGGAGGCCCCGAGTATACGGGAACTGCAGGGCCAGGGGCAGACTCTCGTACCACTGCCCGAGCTGGAAGTCTAGTTCGGCTACGACAGGCTCCAGAGCACTCATCGTCGCCACGCTGTCTTTGCTGTAGATGAGCTGGCTCACTCTATTCAGCAGGCGCCTGAGGGCAATCTCAGCTAGGAAGTACCACAGCTCGTCGCGGCCGACAAACTGGGCGTTGTCCCCGCCCTCGGTATCCTCCATATGATCAAAGTGCTCGAACTCGACGAAGCCACCTGGGAGCCCGACGCATTCCTCGAACTGGACAATGCCAGAATGTGGGAGGTCGAGCTCGGCCAGGAGATCGGACTCGAAGAGCAGAGCGTTCCAGTACACCCTCTCGCTCAGCTCGCGCTCCTCTGGGGGGACGCGCCCAGGCCCGGAAAGAAGGAGCTGGAGCTTCGTGCTTGTGCTGCTCAGCAGCGTCCATGCCTCCAGGGGACGGACTAGATAGAATAGGTATGCCGAAGCAAGAACCATGCACTGCGCGCTCAGCACCGTGTTTCGAGTCATGAGGGCCGGTAACAGTGCCCATGCAGACGCGAAAAATGAGAGTCCTGGCGTCTCCTCCGAGAGCGGTACCCTGGAAATGGAACCATGCACTGACGCCTGCCCCAAGGCCAACACGAGGAGGACGATGCAGGACTCCGGCCCCTCGCGGAAGCCGTTGGATAGCGCAACGCGGTAGTGACTAGGCCAGTTGAATGGGTTGACAACCGCATACCATACATTGACCCGCGAGAAGAATGCGCGGATGTATGCTGACGTGTTGGAGAGGTCCAGACGCAGCGATTTCGGCAGGGTGAGTGGTTCGCGGGACATTTCCAGCTGGAGAAGGATTTGCGGATCGTACGGCCGGGATACCAGATCGCGGATGACGGGCCACTGGAGGAGGTGCAGCGCTGCGTTCGTGTGCTCTTTGGGCATTGTGGAGATGTTGGTGGGCGGGCTGGTCCATGTTCCAAGGCCGGTGACTGGAATCATGGAGACGAAGTTTACGTGATTTTGGATCATTTCCTCATTGCTGATGGCCGTGCTGCTGCTGACGGCTGGCGATCCTGACGTAAGAGCCAGCTGGTTCGTCTGGCTCACCAGACTTGACTGTAAAAGACCCTCTATGCGTGAAAGGTGTTCCAGAATGAGCTTATCGCCCGCATCGAGCTTGATGCCAGGCTCGCGATAGATACACTCTGCGCCGAGCTCAACACAGAGCCGGCACTTTGGCTTTGATCCATCACAACGCGATTTCCGTGACCTGCATATCTCGCACTACACTGCATGTTAGCCAGGTAGCTCAGCGCAGCGGTGGATCATGGCGTGCATACAGCTATAGTAGCCCTCCGCCTGGGATAGTCACTTCCTGCATCTGTATTCCTCCTCTTAAGAGGGTTAATTCCATCATCACTATCCTTCCTGTTCTGCATTCCATTTGTAGTAGAATCCCGGTCTCCCGACGACTGGGACAGATTCCGCGCCTTCTGGGCCGACCCGAGGATGCCTTCGCGGCTGAAACTCAGACCGCGGCGATCAGTGGGGGATTTGAGAGAGTTTGGCGATTTGATAACGCCGTTCGACGTCGCCGATAGGTGCGGAGAGGGCAGATCGATGGCGAAGTTATCGCGCGACATTGGGTAGTGCTTGCCTTGTGTGGACTCTGAGGCCGCCGGTGAATTATCTGGGGACGAGTTCGACATGGCGTGGGTGACCAGACGAAGGGACTCCAGTACCATGAGTAGTAGTTATAACCCCGTGATATTACCCGGGCAGGGAAACAGGTACGGATGCAATACGACGTCACGTCGATTATTGGCTGTCTGAGCTGAGGCCTGATATATCGATGATGTCCAAGGAAAGAGAGGGGCCGCAGTTAGTTGCCGTGCGACTGGCCTGTATTTGAAGGAAAGCGAGTGGAACTGAGAGCGTATATTGAGGGGGTGGGGTGGATGTTTTTCTGGCGTATTTCGTTCTTTGGTAGCCTACTTTCAACGTGCAGCCACCGTCGAGCGCCTTGGTGGCGGTTGCTAAGGATGTGAGGTAGACGTACGGGCCCTCTCGTAGCTTTTCCACAACGAGGCGCCGACCAGGGTGAGATAGGCGGCAAGGGTAGTAAAAACTCAATCTTTCGGACAATGGGGAATCCTAGATTGGGCTCGTTTCCCGAGTAGTGTGCATTATCGAGGTACAGTAGTGGGAGCAGCGGTGGCAGTAGGAGAGGGGGGAGGGGGAAAAGAGGGGGATAGTATCATGCAGTATCGTGATGTCGTGGGGTAAAACGGTGCGGTACTCGAAGGTAGTTAAAGGTGAGAGATCAGAGGTGAGAGGGTGAATCGGCAAAGTATGAGTATGCGATGTACAGCTGAGACGAAGGAGTAGAAGCAACAACAGTTGGTCTGTAGTGCGCGGGGCGCAAACAGATGGGATTAGTAGCGTTGATTATGTAGCTAGTAAGGGAACCTTGAAGTACGTCCATAACACCCGGCGTGAAAATGTGGAAGTGTGGAAAGTATTCTGACCAGTGACGGGGTTTAGATGGAGATGCCGGGGCCCTGCTTAGTCGGTGCAGGAGATTGTCATCCAGGAGTCCTCCCGGTCTTCCAAGCCTTCCAGCAAAATTCCGAGTGGAATCTGGGGTTCGGGGTCGGCACGTGCTTACCGAATTGGAAAGATTCCAGAAGGAAGGCGCTGGATATGAGGCCCGATATTAAAAAGTTGTGCTGTACAGTAGCATGCGCAGTAGTGGCAGTAGTATCTGCTACTGCCACACTAGGCCAACTAGCACCCTTCGAAAGCCACTAGATCCAGCGCCAGAAGGTCCAACTTCTCATGGTAACAGGCTGACAGGGTACAAGGGCTTGTCGTACTAAATAAACCTCCACCCGAGCGGGGGAAATAATATGTCTGAGAGCTGAGGTGATCCATCTGAGTCCATGGCGCCCTCTTCATCCACCTCGTCTGATGTCTTTAATGGTCATCCGAGCCAGTCATGAAATACCAGCCACCCACTATCAAAGCCCTTCCAAGGCGGCCTAGAGCCAGTGGCTGAGATGCAAGACGATGGAAGTGGAGGAAAGACGAAAGACGGTACAGTTGAAGTGTCAAAACGCAATGCGCCAACCCGCTGTCGCGAAGGCTGCTGGGCCACCCCCCCCCCGTTGTACGATGTGCCGCCCACAGCAGGGTGGAGATTGGGACGGTGCTTGGACTCTCCCCGTTCGGCGCGAAGCTAGGGTTTGCATTGTGGGGACAGTGCGGCGCGTCCGCTTAACGATCTCAGCGCCGCCATGGCGAAATGTTGTGAGCAGATGCCAAAGGGTCTCGCTGCGAAGTCGGCGGCGTGGGATGGGGCGCAGACGACCCAGGTGAAGTTGCCCCGGTACCGTACCAGAAAAGCTCCGCTCCTCCCGCTGCACCTCTTAATCTCACTCCTCCTCTTCAACCGCCTTCTCATCTCCGTCTCCTCTACTTTGCCCCTCCTCACTTTCCCTTATCACCCTTCACTTTGCGCTCCCCCTCCTTCACGTCCTGGCTAGTCCGGTATCTCCTACGCGCCCGCGGTTTCGGTTGTATGCCCTCGCAACACTGAATGCGGGGTCTCCAGACACCCCAACTTCGAAAAAGATGGAGAAAAGGGTGGGAGAGCAACCACGCAAGTTTGACCTGGGCGCGGAGTGGGAGAGTGGAGCCGAGAGTGCGTGGAAGCCGTCATGGAACACCATTTGTGGACGGTCGATAGGTGGAGTACCAGGTGTACGAGTACCAGACGCACCATGTACTCCGTACTCAACATGGGGGTGCTCGCTCCTGTTGTGCTTCGCGACGCACTCCATGCATCCAACCCATCATAACTTGCATAAATGTGAACGTGTTTTCAAGGATACGTGTCTGACTTTCACACCCCTTCACACGCCCCTCGATATACTCCGTAGTGTACCTTTCGCTCTCTCATCCTGGTGTTGCCGCCCAGACTCGGCCGCCAGTCGTCCCATCCCAACTTCACATCAGCGCTAATGGTGGGGGGTGTGAGAAGCCCCCAGATGGTGCGGAGTCGCTTTCTCCGTAATCTCTCCGCATTTTCCACAGGGACGGCGCCCGGGGGATCTCATTAATGCTGGCACAGCTTCCAACAAGCTCACAGTACTCGTCGTACACTCGCACGCACGAAGATCGGCCCTGCCAATTAACGATAGTCCATAAAAAAGTGAAGCTCTCCGGTGGCGAAGAGTGCACCTGTCGCTCCCATGAAAAGATGAGTGTGGAGCAGCGGGAGGGGGGGTGTGCTGCCCACAACGACGGCGCCGGGAGATGATACAATATGAGGAAGGTCGCAGGGCGACAGCAAGGTGTGTTTGTGGATATACATACGGCATCCCCGCAGAGTATTAACATGCTTCAATACTCCGCGTATACTGCGTATACCTGCCCTTTGCGCGGCCGTGTCGATAGTATTGCAGTTATAGCTAGCTATGGGTTGTTATGCATCGTTATTGATGTCTATTCCTTTTCGGAGTGACTTCTCTCGTCCTCGTCCAAAACGGGCTTCAACGATGACTGTCACGTGATGACATATACCACTTGTGATATATTGGGCAACTGCAGGTCTCTCTGCAGGCCTCCCCTTCGTTGTATAGCAAGCATCCCCAGGCTGTGGTGGTGTGGTACAGTAAGTTATTACAAAGGCCCCCGATCGTAGTCGCCACAGTCACTTTGCAATATAAAAGTACAAGGTGTTTGCTCTCTGCGACGATGATCCTTTCTGTGTCAGGCACAGAATCACCGTGCGATCGCAGTGACTCCCAATAGTTTGGCAAGGCTATGGAGTAGTCCATCATAACACAATGGAGATTGTGGCTTGACAATATTACGCAACCTTGAAGGTATTGACAGTCTCCACCGAGTCCACTCTGGACGTTCACGATATCAGATGGAGCAGGTGATAACTCGTATCCCAAGGATAGCTAGCTATCCGAGGAATGAGGTTCTCCACATCATGGCCAAGACGTTTTCAATAGCGCATTCTCATCGACGACTTTGACGTTGTCCAGACCATGAAGATCGATCGAAGGAACTGTGTGCCATGGTCACCTGACAGCAAGGGCAACGTTTAGTTGATTGAGGTGCATTTCAACCCGTACGCCAGAGGAGGACCCCCTCCTTCTAGCTGGGATATGATGCTTCTGGAAGCCGGGTCTCAGCATGCCCGAGGGGGGGTATGACAGTATAGAGCAAGTCGACTGTCGATCTCATCATAGCACTTGCCACGATCGTGGACCGATACTACAGCAAGCCTGTAGGAACGCGAAGCTGGTGATGCCTTGGCACCTATCGCAGGGCGGCAGGGTAATTGGGATGCACCGGAAAAGTCCAAGATGAGATAGGTGCATGCCGACGCGGGGGAGATAGAGAAGCTGACAGGATCCGGCATCGAGGGGGCGGGGAAAACTAACCTCCAGCCACAGATCTACCCAGCTTCGACTGAAAACGGCGACTGAGCATGCCGAATCATCCATGATCCATCCCGCATGGCGGGGTTTGCTCGGCCAAATCCAAAGCTTGAAGACACCATGAGATCGACTCGGTGTTTATCGATATGACAGCTTCACCGCATTGCCGTTGATGGACAGGACCGCCCGCGCCCCCCCATCCTGTCTTACCCCACTTCCCCACACTCAGCTCAGCTTCTCATGATCTATCCACATGTGGCCCACACGTGGACAGATATCGCCACAGACGGACTTTCTCCCCTCTTCTGCCAAGTATCAGTATATTGCTCGCCACATCTCCAGGTCGTATGACAAGCTTACGCAGTATTTCGCAGACGCCTGCAGGCCGGAGATTTTATCGGCTTGTTGCGGCTAGCGAAGCATAGATACTATATAATGGTGTAGAACGCCCCCTGTTCAATATATTGTGCCTCAATTGACCCTGTCTAGAGGCCCTCCGAGAAGTACGGAAGTGTTGGTGAAGCGACGAGTCGGTGGCGCCGTAGCTCGCAAAGTGGGTAGAAATCACCAAAGCGCGGAGACGAGGATGGAGGAAGGACCATCAAGAGGGGCTGGTAAGAGCCAGTAAACGGCACACAAGCCTCTCACCGCAAGGATCTCGGACGGTATTCGGCTTTTCCAGAGGGGCTGGAGGCGGGACTCTCACGGTAAGCGTCAATGCCGTGCATCGGCAAAATAGAAAGTGAGACCATATTCGGTTGCCCCCCTCATCCTTCGTCCCTCGTTATTCTCAACACAAAAAAGAAAAGTCGAGCAGGAGCCATTTGGCAGTTGTATGCAGCTTAGTCATGCAGCAGCGGGTTGGGGGCGAGGAAGCTGCGGGCCGCTTACCCTGCAGCCTGTCGCATCTGCATCGAATCGAGTGTGGGGGGCTGTGTGGGATGTCGCTCTGGAAATATTATCCGTAGCCGACCTCAATTTTACTCGCGGATGCTAGAACATAAAAGACCTCCTGAATAGCCTCATTCGCAAAATAATTGTAAGAAATAAGTCAGCTTTACAAAGCAGATTTCTTGCTTGGATTCATTTCATAGTTTCCTTGGTGAATGCAACCACCAACGGAGAGCAAGGATGGAATGAGCCATCTGTCTCCGCTGGCAACAAAAGTTCTTGCATATACCACCAGTAACAAGGATGAAGGAAAGTGCCGTTTATATGTCCGTCGGCCTGACATAAATCCATATATCATTGAGCAATGTAACTCCTCATGCGTCGATGTTATGTGAACGAGCTCACTCGCTGGATGATCTCCAGTTTGTCTCACTTGTTGTTCTAGTTTATGAAAAAAGGGGTACATCAGTACAGTACAATAACTAATCATCGCGGTCCGAAATCCGAACTTCAGAAGCTGCATCAGGGGCCCTCACAGCCCAAAAACCAGCCACAATGCGTCATTTTCCAGGGTTTGATACTGGGCAGCAACCAACATCCAGTCCTGTTTGTGGCTGAGGCGTCCTTGGCCTGCGTAGAACATCAGATGAAGAAGAAACCTGAAATGCTTTCCAAGCCACCTGCACGAGTAAATGAATGCGACCCAATGGCATGAATTGCAACGGCTCGGAGATTTTTGAGGCCTGCAAGGGGATCATGGATCGACAGAAGATGGTCCGGGGAGCGCAGAAGATCTTCCGAACCCTATTAGGGAACGGGGGGGATGTGAGGCCCTGTTGATGAGGATTGATTGAGTCAGGGGGGTTATCTGGAATTCGTATATTCTTGGAAGGTTTCCAGCTGAGCACCGGAGAAGTTCCGAGGAAAACACCCTTCGTCTAGCATAGCATAGTGGTTATGTAAGCCATTCTACTTTTGCATCAGCATCAAGAGCATTGCCATAGAAAACAACAGACTTTAAAAGCATTATTTGGTTATCTTAGTCCTCCGAATGAAGAGAGGGTGGCATCGGCACAGTTCAGAAGACGGCCACTAAGAGTGTCTCCAACCAAAAAGTCTTGTATCATATGATTGTGAGCCAAATAAAAGCAAAACTGTGATATCCGTTCAACAAGGTCAGAGAGAATTGCTAATCCACCATGTAGTAGCTCTCCATAACAACCTATTCAGACTTCACATCGACCACTGTCTTATCTGTGGGGCACGTTAATAAAGCTTACTTCTCGGGCAATGAGTGACATACAGAACGCAACATAGTTCTTGATGTGATTCGCTTTCTCAAGAGTCTCTGGGTAATACCAGGCAGCGTCTTTCAATTCCGTCTCTGCCAGTGTATTAGTTCAATTCTCAGCATATGGGAAGAGCTACATACTGCCACCAGCGGTGATATTGTAGTAGGAGGCATCACCCTGCTCTCAAGTCAGTGCCCATTTTGCACCACATACGACATCTAAGGTGTCATTGTTCATTTGGATGGATGCAAGAAACAAAAGCTCTTGGACAGTGGCTCATGGTTCAGTGGCTCGTGGTCAGCGGCTCGTGGTCAGAGGCTCGTGGTCAGAGGCTCGTGGTCAGAGGCTCGTGGACAGAGGTTCGTCGATGGAGTCTGAGTATCATACCTTCCAAGGGCAATGGGTGTGAGTATCAGACTTTGTGAAGACCTTCTGATCAACAGAACTGGCGGAAATGTCAGTACAGCCAGCACCGGCCCCATATACCGAGCATCCGTCAGATACTTACTCTGGAGGGAACTAATCCGGCTTAATATTAGCTATCTTGCATATTGATAAAGGCACATTGGGCTCATAATGCATACATAAATATTCCCTTCAACAACTTCGTAGTTGTCGGTCTCCGCGACCACCTGGCCGTTCACGGTGGCTGTAGCGTGCATGGTGATGATTATTGGGTGATGTTCTAGAATGTGATGATGATATAAGACTGAGATAAAGCGTCTTTAATGAAACAACACGGCCACGATGTTAAATCCTTTGAATCTGAAGCTTTATAGTCGTGGGATGATTATGTGAGCTTGCTCAGTAATCCAGGTGGTGGTATGATGACGAATAATGTTGACGGTCTCTGAGGTATTTCATGCGGGGTATATCACATCACCTCTTCCGGAACGGACAGCTCGGCAACCACAGCACTGCAGCTTATGTCTCAGCACCACGGGGCGGCGGTGAGACAAATATCTTCATATATAGTTATTTTTATATATAGCTTCAAATCTCAGCAACAGTCCAGGCCACGCCGACCCGGATTTGCAGGTTCCTGCAGATGATTTACGCAGGGGCTCGGACTCTATCTAATCTTATCTCGTCCACCGTGTGACCTCTCAGCTGCAAAAAAGGAATGAAAACTTGCCAATTATCGTATTATCACAGCTTTGATTGATCTATTGCCATCAAGCACTTGCATGCTCTGCAGCCTCATCACGGCACTTGTATGCAGAGGAACAGCCCGCACCAATTTTAACTGTGGGAAACACTGATATAAGGACTGTCGTTGGTCATAATCAATGCGCTAGTAAATCCAAGTGCGGAACGTTCCGTTGTTAGACTTCAATGATGAATTGAATGTGGCGATGGCTTCGAACTGGAATGCGCCCTTTGCATTGCAATAGACCTGTCGTAAATTACCTATCGTTATCGCTGTGTATGCGGTCCGATAGCGCGTATATATTCCTTTCTTCCCCCTTGCTTCCTTGGACTTCGATCTCAGCAACAACAACCCCTCTTTCTTTTGCATAGCTTTGTAGCAATCATAGAATCACCACAATGGACTCCAAACAGTTCAAGAAGGCCGCCACTTCAGCGATTGATGAGAGTGAGTAGTATCACTGGCCATGACAAGAGTCTGCATACTGATCTAGACCAGTCGTGAACTACTATGACACCCTGCCAGATCGCAAGGTTTTATCCAGTGTTGAGCCTGGGTATCTTAGGAAGCTTCTCCCAGCCGGTCCTCCAGTGAAAGGAGAGTCATGGCAAGATATCCAAAAGGATATTGAAGAGAAGATTGTCCCTGGACTGACTCACTGGTATGTCCCCTTTCCATGTCCTTGTCCCATGGTCTTTTGACTCCGCTGTCCCCAGCTCATTCTAACACCCACAGGCAACATCCAAACTTCATGGCCTTCTTCCCTGCCAGCAGCTCTTTCCCAGGCATGCTGGGTGAGCTATACTCAGCTGCATTCACTGCCCCGGCCTTCAACTGGATTTGCTCACCAGCTGTCACGGAGCTCGAGACAGTCATCATGGACTGGCTTGCCAAGCTGCTCAACCTCCCAGACTGCTACCTCTCCACCGGAGAAGGCGGAGGTGTCATCCAGGGTTCAGCCTCAGAGGCAATTGTAACTGTCATGGTAGCTGCCCGTGACAAGTATCTCCGTGAGACCACATCCCACCTCAGCGGCGAGGAGCAGGAGGATGCCATCGCCTACAAGCGCAGCAAGCTTGTTGCCCTCGGCAGCGACCAAGCCCACAGCAGCACCCACAAAGCTGCCCTTATCTGCGGAGTCCGCTACCGCTCGGTGCCCACCACCCTTGAGAACAACTTCGCCATGACCGGCGATGCCCTGCTCAAGACAATCAACGAGCTCAAAGCCAAGGGCCTAGAGCCCTTCTACCTCACCTGCAACCTGGGAACAACCTCCACCTGTGCCGTTGACGACTTCTGCTCCATTACCAAAGCCCTCAGGACCGTCGCCCCAGCCGGTCCTGGCGAGGTTTGGGTCCACGTCGATGCCGCCTATGCCGGCTCCGCCCTCGTCTGCCCTGAGTACCAGCACATGACCTCACACTTTGGAGAGTTCCACTCCTTCGACATGAACATGCACAAGTGGCTTCTGACCAACTTTGATGCGTCCTGTCTGTTCATCCGCAAGCGCAAGGACCTCATTGACGCCCTCAGCGTGACCCCCAGCTACCTCCGCAATGAGCACACCGAGAGCGGCCTCGTCACCGACTACCGTGACTGGCAGATCCCTCTTGGACGTCGTTTCCGCAGCTTGAAGATCTGGTTCGTCATGCGGACGTATGGCATTGAGGGGATGCAGGCCCATATTCGTCGCCACATCAAGCTGGGTGATCTCTTCCATGACCTGGTTAAGGAGAGAAGCGATCTGTTCGAGGTGATTGGCGAGCCACGATTCGCGTTGACGACGTTTGCTCTCACTGCCAAGGATGGGGAGGATCGCGAGGAGGTGAATCGCGTATCAAAGCAAGTATATGAGACTGTCAACCAGGGCGGCGTGATTTATATCACCAGCAGCGTGGTGGGTGGTATTTACATCCTTCGTGTGGTTAGTGCAAATGAGCTGGCTGAGGAGAAGTATGTACTCAATGCCTTTGATATCATCACGAAAACCACCGAAGAGGTTCGTGCCCTTAAGGGTATCAATGGAGCAGATGGGGTTAACGGCGTGAAGACGGCCAATGGAGTGAATGGAAAGGTTCCTCAGCAGTTGGTGGAGGAGGGTGGTGGCAAGGGGCTCGGAGAGGTGACGGACGTCAACGGACTTGCGAGATAAAGCTCTAGGCGTTTCCAGGATAATTCCAGGATAAGATAAACGTATTTGACAACTAGAAGGAAACTCCACTTATCACAACAAGCATATACTATTAGACCACACAGCTGATATTCCGGGTTTGGCGCTACGTTGCTGTTTTTCAAAAGATCCAGGAAGATAGATAGACAGGGAAACCAAAATATCAAGCTGGTACATATCGTAATATTATTTCCGTCTCCATACTGTAAGTAACGTGTATAACCACCTGGGTATAATCGTCTTGACTTCCCCCGTCCAAAACGCCCGCTCAACC
This sequence comes from Pseudogymnoascus sp. SDFLT0511, assembly GCA_030180035.1. Taxonomy (NCBI): domain Eukaryota; kingdom Fungi; phylum Ascomycota; class Leotiomycetes; order Thelebolales; family Thelebolaceae; genus Pseudogymnoascus; species Pseudogymnoascus sp. SDFLT0511. The sequence goes on along the minus strand of JASCQD010000008.1, from coordinate 383,137 downwards.
CCCGTTTACAGGGCAAGCTACCAGTCGTCGTCCTGCCCGCTATCGTACAGTCTATAGCTGCGATCGTATCGTTTCTCGTTCTGCCACATAAAATAATTCCATGATCGCGTATACCCTCCTTCCTTATCCACCAAAAAAACCAAGGTATTTATTCCTCCTCTTTAAACCGGCAAAGACTCATTACCCAGTCCTGGCACACGATCCACAACCATCCCGATGTACGGACCGATGACGGGGATATTACGCATAAAGCCGAGGATGGTGCCGATGAAGTCGCCAAAGAGTATGAAGATGCCGTACAGCTCGACCAGAAACCCGATCAGCGGCCAGCGCAGCAAGATGAGCAGGATGCCCGCCGCGAATGCCGCAGTGCCCTTCAGCTTCTGGCGCCGCGCGAAGAAGAGAAGCGTCTTGGCCGGGCCGATGATGGCTGTCAGCCCGATGAGGAAGAGGATATTTCCCATGGCGAGCATGGCGCGGTCGAAGAAGAGGAAGACGCCGAAGATGAGGAAGAAGGCGCCTGAGGTGCTGTGTTAGGGGTGTGTTGTTGGGACGGGAAGGAGCAGCGGGGCGGGCTTACCACCGGAGCAGAAGGCGACACCGACCTCTGTGTGAATGTTAGCATGTAATTCCCATTGAGAAGTCTGTTCGTGAGCGGCGTATGGCGACAGGCGCAGTGGGGAAAAGGGGCTGGACCCGGCATGGGGAGCTGGGAGTGCGACGTACTCTGCGAATCTGATAACCACATGGTAGGCATATTGGCGGTATTTCGTCGAAGGGCCCTTCTGTACGGTATATGGCAACAGAAATATATATTAGGGCTTCAAGGGGACGGAGAGAAGGAGAAATGTGAAGGAGTGAGATTCCTTTTTTTTCCCAGGGCGCAGCGAGATTACGATTACGGCCGCGATAACTTCGGGCCACTCGTTGATCCCAGTCCGGCTGCTGATAATGGGGACGTGCACCGGATTGAGCTTGAAGTGGGGTCTGGGCCGTATAAATAGCTCGGTTTTGCAGGCGATGATCCGTTTCAACACTGAAATTTCTTCAATGTCTTTGGAGATCGTGATGGAGAGCTGAACACTGAACAACCACGCCGATAGCGAGTCCACAACACATGTGGCGGCTTCGGTGATTGTGCTGTTCTTCTTTATGGGATGGTCGCATGTGCGCGGCGGGTGCCTGGACAAAGGCACGGGAGGGATGGATATCTGTCCTGATGTCTGTCCTGATGTCTGGTGTCTTGGAGCTTGCTGCGCTGTATGACGGTAGGCTGCATTTCTCTGTTTTATTCTTTGTTCTATATACGATTCTCCGATTCTCCAATTCTACGATCCTCCGATCCTATCACGAATCCATACATGCCGGATCACCTGGCTTTTATAGCTGTGGTAACTGAGAGTTTATTCCCTATATTCTCTCGGTACCCCGTCAAGGCAAAGAACACCCGGGGTACTCGCACTCTACGGAGTTGTACCCTCGATCGCTATTAAGCCGGAGCACTTCCGAGGAAGCGGCTGTTGAAAGACAGTTGCCGTATGGAATGAGCTTGACTATGATGGTCTCACATCAATATAATTGCCGTCTTGTCTGTCTAGCTTCATATTTTACATGGAAGTATAGACCTTAGATTGAGCATACATAACCCTTATTTAGCTATGCCATAGTTTTTGAATCCGATGTCCTGTACCAAACCAGCGCCGTTCCTGCCTTTAACTCCGTGCTTGAGTGACTCCATGCCTCAAAATGACCAATGGCCAAATGCCAAATGTGCTCCCATAACCCTGACACGACATACAATCCCCCTCACTTCAGAATCGTGTGCGCCCCCCTAGCCTCAAGGTACTGCTCCGCGACACCCTGTCCCAGCGTCCTCAGCACCGCAAACACCTCCTTATTATGATACCGCAGTCTGGTCTTTGGATCCGTATACGGCGCCACCAACCCCGTAATATCGCAATAGTGCTTCGAATGCGCAAGCGACGGCGCCGACTCAATATTCATGTACGTCGCCCCCGGTCCAGCCCCTCCACCCCCAACCGCCGTAGCCTTTGCGTTCATATTCCGCTCCAGCACCAGTTTACTCAGGTTCCTGCTCGCCTGCGCCAGGTTCGGCGGCTGACGCCTGTCGAGCGCGCTCGAGGCGGGCGTGGAGTCGCCTGCGGTGGATGTGCCACTGGACTCGTCGCCGCCAGGGGTTGCGGCGCCGCTATTGTCTTGCGTGGGCATGAGGGAGGAGGCTTCTTTGCGGGAGGAGTCGCCGAGAATGGTCTTGATGTTTTTGTTGCGGCGCTGGTTGGGCTTCCAGGAGGGATTGCGGAAGTTTCGCGGGACGTGGTTGATGTCGAGCTTCTCGATGAGGGCTTGGTGGGCTGCTTGGGCGGCGGCGATTTCTTCGGCCTGAGGGTTGATGGGAGGCGGCATTTTGAAGGATGAGTTTGTTGTATCGATCGTATTTGTGTGTGTTGAATATGTGAGGTTTCAATGGAATACCCTTTGTGCCGGCTGCGATCGAGATTAGCTTGTGGTGATGCGAGTGATGGAACGGGATATATGTATACTGCCAGCCGCCACCGCCATTTGGGCCGATTCGCGTCAACAACACCGCGTTTGGATAGTCATGACAGGCTTTTGTTTCCTACAACTTCACTAAGAAAATCAAAATGGTAAGTGTTGATGAATCTTGACGTTTGACATTTACTGATTGTAGCGTCTGTAGGAGAGCCCTCATGAGCACCAGCAGAATCTTCTGTTGTCCCGAATCATCACGAACGTAGTAAGTTGAGCAGCTCCGGTACATGCGACGAAGCTAATGATCGCCCAGGAAAAGCTCAATGAAGCTATTGTACTTCTCAACAAGGGCCTTCAAGTACATTTTCTCATAGATTTTGCAAGAATTTAAGCTAATAATATCCCAGGAAATCAACATCCAAAACATGAACGTCGAGCTCGTTGCACAGATGTTCAAGAACTACCAGTCGAATGTGCTCTTCCACCTTGAAGGTAGGAATTTTATATAATGCATCTAAGAATTATAACTGATCTATTATTTAGCAACGGACAGCCTGAAGGAGCCATCATAGAGCAGAGGCACGAGCGGGGTCGTTGTGAGGGGAAGGGTTTGATGAATTGGATGAGGCGCTGGGAGTCTTTGTTTCTCGGTTTTATACCTTCTTATCAAAAAAAGGATAACATTTTCATGCAAATACATTTATTGAATGTGCAATCCACTGTAGACACTATTATATGAACATAATGTTGAATGAAAGGCCTAGCATCAACGTCGTTGCTATCACAGCCTTGTGCCCGCCGTCGTGCCCATGAAAACTCTCAGCCTCGCCCATTCCTATCGCGCCCCAAATTCCACACGCAACGTCCGGCCCTCAACAACGACGCATCCACGTCCAGTGGCGCCGCTCAGAATTCCAGGCCGAGATTGAAAGAACGCAGCAGCCGCGACTACCAAATATATTTAACCTCGACCATAAACGACATCCGTCAATGGCTTGAAGGACACATACCGTCCACATCCACCGACATCACCACGACAATGGCGCCCTCCGCGATATCTCCCAATGCCCCAGAGGTATCGTCGGGACGACCAGAAGCAGGGCCTGCAAAGATATACCCCGTTAAAGAAGCACATTTTGAGGGCTACCAAGCGCCACAGCCTGACGGATACAAGAAAGCACGTCAGATTGGCAGCGACAACGTCGCGATAGTTATTGACAATGGTAAGATCACATCAAAAGCCTACAATTCTCACATCATGTATCCCCTACTAACAGCACACATACAGGCTCATCGGCAGTCCGCGCAGGATGGTCATTCGAGGACAATCCCCGGTTCACCATCCCCCCCGTGATGGCAAAGTACCGAGACCGGAAACTAGGCAAGACTTTCGCCTTCGCAGGCTCCGACGTCTACGCCGACACCACCGCACGCGGCCACATGCGCGCCGCCTTCGAAGCCGGCAGCGGCGTGGTCTGCAACTGGGATGTCATGGAGTACGTCCTCGACTACCTCTTCCTCAAGCTCGGCATCGACGGCCAAGAGGGCGCAATCGACATGCCCATCGTCATGACCGAGGCGCTCGCCAACCTGCCGTACTCGCGAAAATCCATGTCCGAGATTCTGTTCGAGTGCTACGGCGCTCCCTCCGTTGCCTACGGCGTTGACGCCCTCTTCTCGTATGCCCACAACGGCGGACGCACAGGTCTCGTCGTCTCCTCCTCCCACAGTTCCACGCACCTGATCCCCGTGGTCGACTCGCGCGCGCTGCCGGCGCAGGCCACGCGCTTGAACTGGGGAGGTTCGCAGAGCGCAGAGTACCTCCTCAAGCTGATCCGGCTCAAGTACCCGGGTTTCACGGGGAAACTGAACTCTTCGCAGGCGGAGCACATGGTGCGTGACCACTGCTACGTCGCGCAGGACTATGTGAAGGAAGTCGGCGAGATACTTGATTGGACGGGCCTCGAGGACCGCGACGTCGTCATCCAGTACCCCTTCACCGAAGAAGTGATCATCCAAAAATCCGAAGAGGAGCTCGCCCGCGCCGCTGAAAAGCGTAAAGAATCTGGCCGCCGCCTTCAAGAGCAGGCCGCGAAAATGCGTCTGGAGAAACTGGTCCGTAAAGAGCAGGAACTCGACTACTACCGCTCCCTCCAGACGCGTCTGGCGACCGAGAACAAGAAGGAGAGTAAACGCCTCCTCGACGCCGAAGACCTAAAGGATGAAGCCGCCCTTGCGAAAACAATCAAGGAGCTCGACCTCTCGATCCGCAAATCCCGGCAAAAGGACGTTGGCGGCCCCGAAATCGAAGACGATGCCGAGCCCCCGAACTACGACCTCCTTGACGTCCCAGATGAGGACCTCGACGACGCGGGGATCAAACAGAAACGCCACCAGCGCCTCATGAAATCCAACCACGAGGCCCGCGCCCGCGCCAAGGCCGAAAAGGCCGCTGAGGCCGCGCGCGTGGCTGAGATCGCAAGATTGGACCAGGAGCGCCGGGAGGGCGATTTGGAGGGGTGGTTAGAGGAGCGACGTGCTGCACGTGCTGCGTTGGTCAAGAAATTGAAGGAGCGCGAGAGGCTCAAGGCTGATCTGGGGAATCGCAAGTCCCTCGCTAGTCAAATCAGGATGAAGTCCATCGCTGCCCTCGCCTCTGACACTCCGGCCAAAAAACGCCGCAGGGGAGGTGATGACGATACTTTCGGCGCGGATGATGATGACTGGGGAATCTACCGCCAGGTCGCCAATGATGGCGATAACTCAGAAGACGAGGAAGAGGATCTGGGAGCGTCCCTGAAGGCCCTCGAGATGGAGCTGCTGGAGCACGACCCAGAGTTCACGGAATTGCACACACACGATGCGCAGAGCGATTGGTCAACCTCCCTCGTCCACGCCTTCCTCCGCGGTCCGCGCGCCTTCGACGCCGGTTCAGCTCGGGAAACGCATCAAATCCACCTCAACGTCGAGCGCATTCGCGTCCCTGAGGTAGTATTCCAGCCCTCCATCGCCGGGCTGGACCAAGCAGGCATCGTGGAGATTGCAGCGGATATCCTGATGCAGCGACTCGGCGGGCAGGTGGATATGAAGGATATCTTTTTGACGGGAGGCGCAACGCTGTTTCAGGGGTTCGAAGAGAGGTTGGCGAGGGAGCTGAGGGGGGTGTTGCCGGTTGAGCGCGATGTCAGGGTGAGGAGGGCGGGGGATGCGGTAGTGGATGCGTGGCGGGGGGCCGGGGGGTGGGTGGGGAAGGAGGGCGGTGCGGAGTGGAAGAGGGGGAGGGTTACGAAGGGGGAGTGGTTGGAGAAGGGTGGGGATTATATTAAGGTCTGCTTTATCCCGTCTCGCGTTTTACGTGTTGGGTGTGGGCGATTGCTAACATTGGGTGATAGGAACACAATTTGGGGAATGCGTATACGGGCGGTTTTTAAGGCTGGGAAAGGGGACAGAAGGGAAGGGGGTTTTGGGGGGTGGAAATGGGGGGTCGGTCTGATTATTTAGCGTTTTGATCGAAGGTGAGGGCGCGTGTGCGGGAATGGAAACGGGACAACAAAAAATAGATGAGAGATAGTTGGTTGCTATGCTATGACTTCTTTGGCTACTCATTTCTGATTCCTCTTTCGCTAGTTTTTCTTTTCAAAATAAGGTATTGATTCGTCGAAAGCTTAATTACTGCTTTTTTTATCAGCTATGAAAGGAACTATAACCTTGGTTCTGCTTCCCTTCCTGTCTCATACACGCCGTCACAGCTCTCACTCGAAAAGAGGCAGCTGTCGAAGCTTCATTCCCATCTCACGTCTCGCAACTTCATTATGCCTCTGGTTGAGAAGGAGCTCTGATTAAGGATCTTAAGACAAGGCTGCCGATGAAGACGTATGCCCGATGAGAGTTATGCATACGACCTGCGCCAGCTCCCCACCATGGCTCTGGGTTCTAGGGTCGCAATTATCTATGGTTTGGAGGGATCAACGACGACACAACTGCGCGGCTAACCCGAGCGTTTTGTCGGCAAGAAAAACCGGACTGCGGCGAGAAGAAGACGGCGGTAGCAGCAGGATGGCCCAACGACAACAAGAACCGTTAACCAGAGCTCTTTCTCAACCAGAAAATCTACCAGCAATCTTGTCTGTTTACCGGCTCTTCCAGACCCGTCTATCTTTCTCTTTCCTGAGCACCCTTTAATTCTTGACGGATCCATTCAAACACAAGCTGGTTCTTTCCATTTTAAAGATTTGAGATACGGCGAGGGATATCGCGTGACTTTGAGATCGTGGTAATTTCAGGGGCAAAGTTAGTCATGCACTCGCACGAGCTCTTATTGAGTGCGTTACGCACGCGAAGCAAAGCGAATGTCGCCACATTGCGACCGTAAGTCCCTGTCTACAGTAATTTGTATGATGAGGTACAGTACATATTCCTACTCTACGAAAGTATCATTTCCTCTCCCATCCTCGCTCTCACCCTCGTCCTTGCTTCCAGGGGCTTCTGGATCAGGAATTGGAGGCTCTTATCCTACCGAGCCTCAATTCCAGCCCTACGGAGCTTCTTCACAGCCTAGTTTGTAGCCTAGCGGACTGCCAAAGCCTCTTGCCTAGAAGCTCGTTTTTCTCTGCCCGAGACTCGTGGGACAAGGTAGCTAGATTAACTAATCAACTTAACTACTGTACCTGAAAGCTAGAAACTGAGAAGCAAATGCCTATTAAGAGCTAGGCACTTCTAAATCCAGAGCGACCTCGATAAGGCTTCAGGTTGGTAAGCATAGGACACGACAATGTTTATTAAACCGCAGGTTGGTAAGCAAAGGACACGACAATGTTTATTAAACCGAGGGTCTTCCGAGAAATAGTCGCGTTAGACGAAAAAGCGGGGATTCATTAGTTTAGACTACCTTGGTAGGGCCATCCCGGCGCTTCCGAAAGTGCGGGGTAATGTAACATTAGTTTCATCCCCACACTTTAATCTCTTAGCACTTCCACTTTACATTGTCTAAAGATACTCAATGCATGTCAACTAATCTTTACCTCCGCACTACATTACATGCGGTTTATGATCGTTTCATATACCTAGAGGATCCAAAGTCATGTCAACAGAGAACGCCACTGAGGGACAGAGAAGGAATAAGCGCACTCGTCGCGCCTGTCTCAACTGCAGGTTCTATTTCTCCCCCTTTCCCACTAGTCTCGTGTGCGACTTGAGCTTGACGGACAGCTGCCTCGGAAATGCTAGTCGCTGTAGCTGACGAAATCTAGACGCAAGAAAACAAGATGTCCCGGTGAACTTCCAGCTTGCAGCTTTTGTACGAGACTGGACCAGCCTTGCCAGTATGCAGAGTCAATTCAGCATAGAAACCGGCGGCCATCACGCGTATTAGGCCATGATAATACGGAACCCCCGTATGTAAGTTAGTGCGTGTTAACCAGCTTGTATCCAACGCTAAATCTACTTAGTGGGATTTGATCGCCAGAGTCGCGCAGCTGGAGGAAATGGTGAGAATGCCTGTACAACCCGAAATGGCGTAAGTGGCGATTATAAGTCCTTGGTATTAGGCAAAAAGAAGGTCTTGACAAATGCAGCAGGAAATCTCCCGAGTTGCAAAGAAGTCAACAGGGCATCGACAGCATCTATGCAACAAACTCGTGGGTATCGACAAGCTTATCAGCAGTGGACACAGGCTCCTCTACAGGAGTAGAGTCAACTAGAAGCTTAGAATAGTCGGTCTATACAATTCTTGTTTTAGTATATTATCGCTGACATTTCTTAGCTCGGAGACGTTTTTCCCTTTGTCTACATCCCTGATACAAAAGGCCATAGATGCCTATTTTTTTCATTCACATAATCAACCATACTCCTTTTTCTGCCAGTCAAGGTTTAGGCAGCGAGCTGCTGATAGAAGCATATCCGATCATGTTCTCTATGCTGTTGTCGCATCAGCTTCCCGATTTATGGAAGACCAATATTCCAAGAGTAACTTTGGCGCTCTTTGTGCCCAATTGTCATGGGATCTGCAGTTGAAACACTTACATAGTGATACAGAAGCTGATATTAGCTTCGTCCAAGCAACGACTCTTCTTGCGATATTTGACTTCACAGGTAGGCATTATAGCACGGATCTGATACGCAATGTAATTAGAAAGGGTACTAACAGAATGGGATAGCTTCTCAAAGTCGCAGTGCATGGAAGAAAGTCGGGGCTGCCGCTCGGATGGCACAAGACTTGAAGTCTATGTTAGAGCCTGACCCCTCTTTCCACTTGCAAGAGCAAGAGGAGCAACGACGTACCTTTTGGTCAATCTACATGCTTGACGGGTTGACTACATGTGGCCGGGCAAGGCCACCAGCATTTCATGGCCATTACTGCAAAGTCAATCTTCCTTGCACAGAGATGTCGTTTCACCTCGGCCTATACGAGGAGACTCAAAATCTAGGCCAAGCGTTGTCAGAGGTTGACGTTACCAACAGACAAACAGATTTCTCTCCTTTCGCTCGCGTCATCCTCATTGCCACTATCCTAAGTCGAGCCAGTCAGTACGTTATGCAGGATGTCAATTTTCGCACTGAAAGGCCACCTTGGAACAGTGACTCCGATTACGCCGCTATTTCATCAAGTATCGTCAATTTTGAGTATCAGGTTGGTATACACCGACCTCTTGAAGAAGCCCTCGATATACCCGGTGGTTTCATATATGAATTTGATGGGCAACCCGCTGAGCATACTGTGTTCTACTATGCTCTCTACCATCTTACCCAGTGTATATTGAATCACCACTTCCTTTTGCGCTGTCGATTGCAGCCTTATTCATCCCGGGTACCCCCTACATTCACTACCCGTGCGTTTAATACGTGCCGAGAACATGCTCGATCCCTCACATTACTCCTGGAGAATGCACATCGCCTCGGATGTCGGTTAGGCGCTTCTTTTCTGGGTTACTGCACCTTAGTTGCAGGAACAATCAATTCCCTCTACCAGTACGATCTGGATGCCAATATCAGGTTACAATCGAAAGAAGCTTTAGACAAGAATATAGAGTTCTTAACAAGGCATGCTCAATATTGGAATAATGCGAAACTCATGGTAAGGGTCTTTATCATACCCTAATATATAATAATTAACCAGAATTTAGCTTGCGGAGCTGCAAAAGTTCGACCAACAAGCTAGTAATTTCCAGAGTTTGATTATTCCAGAAATAATTGAGCTGAACTTCGATTCGGACACAATCGAGCGGCTATATAATATCGCCGATTACAATGTTATATCTCGCCATCAAGCAGGTTTTGAGGCTTCAACTTTCAAGCCCGTCGAATCTGAGACCCACAGAGTTTCTAGTTCTCTAGGTGATTATTCGGGACAGTGGATGCAGAGTCTAAGTGGTAATAATTCGGTACTTGCGGATAGTAGAGCGATCACAGGCAGCCAGATACCTTGGTCACCAGATCATAACAGTTACTATATTTCGCATTCCCAAGCTATCTTACCCGAGATCGGAACGCAGCGTCAAATCAACCAGGGCATGTCGGAAGTTATATCGGATCAAATGATCCTGTAGAATAAAGACAGGAGTGCATTTCTAGAGTCCAGGTGGATGTGTTGGACTCGAATGACAAGTCTTTTCTACCAATTGTACATTGCAAAAAGGAAGGGTGTTTATAATCGTGAGGTTTCCATCATAAGTGGTTATTAAGTACTTCATCACTAGTTTAAGAATGCAGAGGTTCTCTTATATAATCATACTATATATACTACATAGCTATACAGTGTTTGTTAATAGTATCATTGAAAAGAGTCGTTGGAGGATGTCAGTAAATTCTCATTCTACTGTAAGATTTCTATGGTAAATACCTACGGAGTTGCTCATTCTTACCGAAACTATAATTGGTAGGCTATTTCTACCTTTTTATCTTAGAAAGCTTATAAACATGGAGTCAATGCTAATTCAAACTGAATGTTGATTTCTCACTATTTCTAATTATGTACGATACTAGTGCAGATTACAATAATCTGCCAGTAGTTTTGGGGAGTAACATCCTTACAACGTGTACCTGAAGAACGAGGCATAGTCACCCTTGTGTCTCTCAGCAATCTTTTGTTCGCGAGTCATCTGTTCAGGTAGCATGTTATGCTCAGCAGCCCAGGTGTCACGGCGGACATTCTCGGCCTTCAACCAGGCACGAATGCCTAACGACATGCAGGATGTCATGGTAATCAGCGCAATGAGAATGGCGTGGCCTTGGATGAATCTTTAAATAAAGTTAGTAAGGTTCCAACCAAAAATATAGGTAGGACGACGCTACCGAGGAGAGTCTTTTGGGAGATAGATAAAGGAAGCAAGGACACCGCCGAGATTTCCAAAGCCAACGTGCATGGCGATGCCAACTCCTCGTTTTAAACTACCACCAATGTTGTTACTGTTCCATGTAATTCCGAGAGGCACGGACGCGAAGATTCCGGAGCACGCAAAAAAGGTTCCAACATATTGAACAGCAGCTCTGGGTGACGATATCAACATTATCCAGCCGATGACGGCTGTAGCCATGAAAACAGACTGGAAGATTCCACGCTGCTTAGTCTTATCTGCGAAATACCCACCGGTAACAGTGACAATACAGCCGACCACGTAAGGAGGGGCAGACATGAGTTGAGCTTGGGTGCTCGAATAACCCAGATTTTTTATGACGGTTGGCAGGAAGAATGAGAATGAGTAGACTGGCGTAAAGGTACCAACTGTACACAGACAGTGGGCCCAGATTTTCCAGTCCGTGAGCGCATCCCAGACGTACCGCATATCGAATTCATCGGCTAATTCGTTTGTGTCGTGGGCAATCCGTCTGCGGATCTCTGCCCTGTCTTCGTCGGTTACAAACTTTGCTCTAGTCTACGTTTAGCAGATGGTATGTCTCCGTTAAAAGATTCATACTTACTTCTCAGGAGTGTCAATAATGACAAAGTATGCAGCGATACCTACCACTATGGTGAGAAGACCCTCGATAATGAATATCCATGACCATCCAGCTTTGCCTTCAATTCCCGCCATCTTTCCAATAGCTGCTGCAAGCAGTCCTCCAAAAGCCCCTGCTGCAGTTGCAGCCGAGAAAAAGAACGCGATACGGAAGCCGGTCTCGTGCCGAGGATACCAAAGGGTAATATCTTAGAACAAACGTTTAATTAGTATATTGTTCAAGAGACTATCGTGAGACGGATACGAGTCACAGCGTAGAGCGGAGACGAGACTCACAATAGGCCACACCAGGAAACAATCCTCCTTCTGCTAAGCCAAGAAGTATTCGACAGGCAACTATGCCAGCGAAGTTATCAACGAATCCCATGCCTATAACAATGGCAGACCAAACAACCATGATGAAGGACAGCCAAATACTAGGACCAAAGCGTTTTATCATCATATTCGAAGGAATCTCGGCTATGATATAGGTCGGGAAGAAAACTGCAAGTGCAATATTGTATTGCAGACTTTTTGGATTCATGCCCAAATCCTTTTCGAGTCCAAAGAGACGCGCATTGCCAATGTTTGTGCGATCAAGGAAGCTCAGCCTGTTTCATCATAAGTGTTAAACACTGAACAACAAGCGAGATCAGATCGAACACAACCACTTACAGATAAAGAAGAGCAAAAAATGGAAGTATACGGATATCCAGCTTGCGTAAGAGTCGTCTCGTGGCGGCAGCATCATACTGTGGAGGTCCAAGATCGCCAACTGCAGTAGAGTCTATCATTTTTTCACAGTGCACAGTCGGGGGTGAGCCACCCTTTAAGGAATCTCTCCCACTGTCGTTATTTGGAGTGTCCATGGTAATAATTTTCGATATGAGTATGTAAAATTATTGCTTAGTACTAGTTGTCGATCGAAGAATCATCCAACAGGGAGCAGTCAGAGTCAATATAAATACAAACAGATTGGGTTTTCGGCCTAGTTTTCCAAATGGACAATCACAGCCATGTGTAAAGAGAGAGAGACATCCTGTGGGGAGACTTCTTTGAGGTTAGTTTCCCATTTCAAAACCCAGTAGGCGTTGGAATAACCTGACCCGGCACCGTGTTTTAGTGATCTTGTGGACATCTCCGTTTAAGCCACAACTAGCGTGTTCACCCCGCAAATCACCCGGCTTAGAGCGAATGGAGGCAAATGTGGGCCCGGTATACTTTCTTTTACCGTGCCCACATTTGTCTATCCCTACCAAGTCATCAACGCCTCCCCTACTTGGTATTTCGGCAACTTTCTGAACCCGGAATGCACAAGTCGAGCATAAGCTCACCGACCTCGTGTAAATCAAGCACAATGATGACGAGTTTGAGTTTACTTACAATGAACATCCATGTTTATTGGGTTTTCAGATTACTACGGAGGTTATGTCATAAGTTTTGTCGGTGGAGTAAACATGGGGCAGTAGAATTTGTCCACGACGGCATAAAATCATGTATCGATCCAATACAGAATAGAAGTCGAGATACACCATTGGGCTACAGTACGGCTCCATAAGTTTGCATACGGATCGGTGCTTTTTCCCATACAAAAAGACACTCATTTACTGCAATTTGAGCACAGACCCGCATGCAAACTTATGGCGCCATACTGTACGCAGTAGTACACATGGCAATGCTATACTCGAAAGAGTCCCGAGGCACCTCGATATTACTATTTGCTTCTATAGCGATAATTATCAAAAACTTAAATTCACAGAGACGACGTCGTAATACATTCATCAATGAACATTTCTAAACCATTTCTAATAACACAAGCCTATTATCATGTCATATTTTACTTTTCAATCTTCGCTTCTCCTCCTGTTCGATCAGGAAATTCGAAACAGCATCTTGATATTCCGAGAAGCCATATCTCTCGGCGTGAATTAGAGCGCATTCTCTGTCATTTGCATCTAATAATTCTTGACGCACAGGTGCTTTCATCAACTCCTTTGTAGCTCGCAGTGATGCTGGAGGAGAGTCTGCAATTCTGTGTGCAATTTGCATGACCTTGGACAGAAAGTCTTTCTTTGGCAGGACTTTGCTCACTAGCCCAATGTCCTGTGCATTCTGTGCTGAGATTTGATCTGCCGCAAGAAACAAAGATGCAGCCCTTTGGTGACCCATTATTTTCGGAAAAGACACACTGGAGGCTCCCTCAGCCGCCATCCCCCACTTGACGAAAGGTGTGAAAAAGTAAGCGTCTGGCACTGCGTACACTAGATCGAAGAGCCCGAGACTGCTAGTCCCATAACCCGCAGCAGGCCCGTTTACTGCTGCAACCAAGACCTTCTTTGACAGGATGAATATCCTATTCAGTTTGTGAAAATCGGAGCCAACTTTGAAAGACATCCCTTCACCATCCAAGAGCTCCATTCCAGTGCAGAAGAACCTGCCTTCCCCGGTGACCACTACCACTTGAATACTCGACTTGCTTTCAATCCATTGCATAGCAGTGACAACGTCCCTGAGTAACTTAGGATGCAGTGAGTTTCCTGATAACGGACGGTTGTACTTTAGTAGAGCTGTGCGACCTTGCTGATAGATCTCCAACTTTGCAAACTGGAGGGAGGGAGGATGCATGATAGGCTCTGATCTGAGAATTTTCATAGTTGACCAAAGCGTTGTGTGTTGAGTACGCCGTATTCGCAATGTATATAGTTGCCTAAAGAAAAATAGTATGCATTCGGGCCCTTCGTGGTAACGGCTTGTGAAAGACGAATAGATACTTATAAGCTCTCTTAAATAGAGAAAATTTACGGAGAGGCAAAAAGTGATGTATAGCGAGCTCGTGATTGAACGATGGGAGGGTTCCGAGATATGTAAAGTTAACTTTGCACAATTAATCTCAGGGTAGGAAAGTGGGAGAGAGTGTTGTGTGGATCTAGTGGAGTGTGTTGTTTGATAGGTACAGTACCCCGCACTTGAAATCACAGGTAACAGGGTACCGTCTTTCCCCACACACGGCCCGTTGTTCGCCGTCTCAAGACAAAGGTCTTGAGACGGCGAACAAGTGCAACATATATTTCAACTTGGCCTACTCTAGACTTCTTTGAACCAGGCGCGGGTTTGAACTATACCCGCGTTTGGACTGGACGCACGTTTAAAGTAGACCCGCGTTTGAACTGTAACGTCGACCCTTCCAATACTGGTGTCGACAGGCGTTCATATTTACCCAAATCGAAAACCTGCCCTCTCTTGCGCATTCACCAGTATAATTCTCCTATTCTTAAAAATCCTCCCTTTTCTTGCCCCCGAGAACTAAGCCAGTGCCTGTCTGCAAACGGCATACGATGCATCCCGATTCAAGGCCCCAAGTACCTGCTTCCGTCAAATCTCTGAATTCAAAGAGGCATAGAGCTCTAGCTGCATGTGCAACTTGCCATCAGCGCAAAGTGAGATGCGATGGCTCCATTGTGGGAGTTCCATGTACCAATTGCCGCCTCGACACTCTCGACTGCAGTATGAGAGTAAGACTGTTAGTGTGCCTGTTATACAATCTTATACCCCCGAGACAACTATTGTGCTAGTTATTTGCTAACTTACATATTTATAAGTAGTCGTAAGAGGAGTCTAGTGAAAGGACTAGATGTTTCGCCGAGCCATGTTCCTAATGTATCCTCGACTCCATCAACTTTACGCTCAGTCGACGTCGAAGTCCTCCAGCCATTTGGGGTAGCCCAACTATCCAATGATGATATGTTTTACAGGTTTCTGGATTTCAGTGCATTAAAGAAAACTCAAATCGATAGTATGGAGTATCTAATATCAGAAGGGTGCTTCCATTTCCCGAAGCGTCCTCACCTTAATGAGCTTGTACGATGTTACTTTTACAGTGTACATCCCTACCTACCAGTGTTAAATGAGGATGAGTTTGGGTTTCTGTGTACAGGAACTACATGCGAAAGTGACACGCAGTCTACATTTTCTGTTCTCGTCCTTCAAGCGATGCTATTCGCAGCTTCAGCAGTATGTATTCTTATTTTGCAGTAGAGACGAATTCTTGCTAAATTGCAAAATCAGTTTACTTCTCTATCTGTTTTAAAAGCCATTGGTTTTCAAAGTTATCATGCAGCAAGAAAAAGTTTCTATGAACGAGCAAAGGTATATATCACCACAATGACACGACGTAGGGAATACTACTAAATGATATATAGTTACTTTATGATTTTCAAATAGAGACGGACTCTATAGCAATCTCCCAGGCAGCACTCTTATTATCGTTTCATTCGACGCGAACCACTCTTCAGAACAATACCTCATGGCTATCAGTTGGGATTCAGCATGCCCGGGCAGAGAACTGCCATCTGTATTACCGTGCTCTGGACATAAGCGCTCACCAAAGGGCCCGGAGGAAAAGGCTGTGGTGGTGCTGTGTTATACGCGACCGAGTGATTGCTCTAGGTATGCGGCGACATATTCAGATAACGCCCGATCTTTTTGCCTTCGACCAGCACACTGTTGTGGAGGATGATTTTGAGCGAGAGATTGAGCATTCTGCAGTTTATAGTGCTGAGAAGAAGCGCCTGCTCGTGAGGGAATTCGTCATTCAGTGTCAGCTTGCAGTGGCTGTAACATCAAGCCTTCTGATGATATACTCACTCAGTGGTAAATTGTTTCCGACTGTGTCCACAAAGTCAGATTTCTTGAAGAGAAAATACCAGGTAGAGGAGTGCACCAAGGAATTAGCAAAGTGGGAGGACGAAACCAAACTTCAGTCAACATTAGATGGGAACAACTGTGCAACATCGTGTGGAACGGTAATTGTTTACAAAGATCTAACGTATCTATATTACTTGTAAGCAGTCGGTCTAGTTCATTACTGTTCAACCTGCTAATGTATCGACGCAGCTCCACTCGAATAGCTCTGTGCAATTACACCATACGAATGTTAAATGAACACTACGACTTCACAATCGACTCCATGCTACAGCTCCATATAACCAAAATTGAACTCCAAAGGGGCATTGCAAGCGTATGTCATAAAGTTACAAGCCTAATAATGTCGGATTTCGTTGACCATCTACCTATAAGCGTGTATGTATTTTGTCAGATTCATGATCCCTCCTATGCTTAATATGTCTCCAGTTACACTTTCAATGCTAACATATTTCTTAGTATTGCAATAGTGGCACTACCCTTAGCGTTGTTATATCTTGATTCAAAGTTATCTTCGAACACTGCGGAGCAAACCACTAGCCAGCCTGGATTTTATTCCTACACGGAGTTCTTAAGGCTTCTTAGTCTGCGATTTGAGTTTGTTGATACTGTTACCAACATCATCAGCAATGCTGTTCAGTCAACCAGCTCCGCGTTGTTACGTATTGGTTATTCGATATCCAGTGGTGCTTCTGACATGGATCCAAAACTCTTGGATCCTCCAGCTAACCCCGTAGGGGGTTGGTGTGACATTCTTGCTTATCACCCGCGACTTTATTTTCGAGTATTATTTTTACTAGATTCTTCACTTTCGCGAGGCCAGCACCCATCAAATGCCGATAGTTCATACTTCACTCAACTCGAGTCTTCCTCTCCTTCCCCCCCTTCCTCTCTCAACGATATACCGATAGAGATAAGGCCTTTGACATCTGTTGTGGCAACGAACTCTTCGACTGTGACCCAGAGGCCAAAACCTGTTTGGCTTGAAAAACGATTGAGAGAGTCGAATTTAGAAAGATTGCAACAAGTACACATTCCTCCGGCCCAGGTACAGAAACATCTATTAAACGATGAGTACCCCATTTTATCACACGATATTTTCGGATTTTCTGTTGATGCTTTTGAGTTTCTTATCGAGGAACGAAATTTGGAGTGCGAGGAGAAAATCAATGGCGAGGAGGATGCCGATCAGGTATTAGAAGAGATGATATTTTTCATGTTCAACCCGTCACCAGCGGGTGGGCATTTTTGATTGTACAGTTCTGGACTAGCGGTGTCGGAGTTTTAGCTTATTGAAGGCACAGTATTTAGAGTTTTGAAAGCTCAAAGACAAAGAGAGATTTCTAATCGTGACTGCAAAGCTATGAATTGGTTTGCAATGTCTTAGTTTCTTTAAGAATCCTCATCGAATTATCGTCTTGGATCAACTTATACCAAATAATATCACATGGCTAAAATTGGAATACTCGATTGTTCAATACTATCATTTCTAGGTAAGACTTATTCGACACCTTGACAATATGGCTCCACCTGCTTAAAGTTGTTCACAAAAACATTACTTGCAGTGGAAGCACTTCTCTGATCCCTCTTTGCAGTGTCCACGGTAGGTCAATTTCTTGGGATACGCACATAATTGCCGTGAAATTGGACTGCCCCGACGTGTGGACTGACTTGTAGCGTTTAGGGTCTCAGGAGCAATGCCTTTCTCAACCCATTTAACGGTTGCATCAAATGCAGTATGTGGGTAGACGCCATCTCCACCAGAACAATGACTCAGTCCAGGGGCCATAAATAATCGGAAATAGTCGTGGACTTTTGAATCGACGGCTATAACCTTTTCATAATAGTCTGTAGTACCTCCTGGAGCTATGAGCTCGTCGCTCTATTTCTTATCAGCAAACATAAACGAACAGACAAACAAGAGGGAAGGGCCTACTGTTCCATGCCATGAGAGCAGTTTCCCACCCCTACTATGAAATTCTGCTAAGTCTGGATTGTTTGTAGCTAGAAAAGACGAATACTCTTCAACTGAATCCCTAAAAATGATCTCGTAGTCCCTCTGATTTAACGCTGTTAGATTTGCGTTAGGGTCCTTCAGAATAAATAATTTTATCCAATTAGTAGGCAGAGGGGAGGTCTTGGGAGTGCACACCCCATCCGCGGTACATTCAGTGTTAGCTAAAGCGGCACCATCTCCAGTAAGTGCTGCACTTTGATCCGTCCCATACCATAATGGTGATTTGTCGGCTTTCTCTGCACCTTTCCAAGCTTTTTGTGCAATAGTTGCCGCAGCTGCGCTCACTTTCCACATCTTCCCAGAGCTGGTGCAATTGAATGACTTGCCTACTAGCTTCTTTGGGTCAAATTTGCACAATTCAGAACGTGTTATCAGCAAGTCAATAACACCATCATCGCCATCACAAGCCGCAACAGCTTGGTCACGGATAATTTCCAGCTCACAAGGATGTGGATAGACTCCTAGCTTATCCATAATAAACCTGGGCCAATACATTGCAACAAAAAATTCGGGCCAGTTCACAGCTGGAGCACCAGCGACGATTCCGTTATAGGCGTCAGGATATCTTTGAGCAAGCATCATGGCCTGTCGCCCACCTCCCGAACAACCAGAAAAGTATGAATACGTCGGAGGTTGGCCGTAAAAGTCCTCGGTAATACTCTTGCCAATGATAGCGGCATCGTTCAGTGAAACAGATCCAAAATTGTGTAGAGCATAAAGATTGACATTCCCAGGGCTCGTCTGAGCCCATGGGCTTGGATCGAATGGACTGGCGGAACCGCCCTCTCCCGTAAGTCCAGCGTCGGTCCCCACGCTGGCGTATCCTTCGCCGACAGATCCGTACATCCCCATAAAATCTGCACTGAGTCCAGCCGAGAATCCACCGCCGCCAATTCCTTGCATACGTCCATTCCAATTATCTAGAGGTAGCCACACCTGACTGTGGATATTGTTATTTTGGCCCAAGCGAGTATATGAGACCGTAACGTTGCAGAAGCTGACATTTGTCAGGTTGACGTTTTCATGGCTGCTGTACTCGAAGTGAGTTATGAAGCCTGAATAGTTGGAAACGAGATTTGTTTCGACCGATAAGAAGGTAGCGCCTAGGATTTCTGGATAATGAAATGATGTTGGTGTGCAGGCTAAAGCCGAGACAGAACCATGAAAGAGTGACGATAGGGCCATATTGAGGAGCAGATGGGGAATACTGTGAATAGTACAAGGCTGTGAAATTTAGGGAAACACCGTCGATGTGAGTGCTCTACTATCTCGAGGAGGAGAGCCTTTATTTATTCATCTTCGACAGAGCTGTTAGCAAATATGGAAATGACTTCATTTCTGTCAACCCCATAACGCCTCCCCCACAACCCCGCATTCTTGGTGAAGAGCTTACAGTACCTTGCATAGTCAGAGACGGGACCGGATGTAAGGACGGGACCGGATGTAATCTAAGGACAGGACGGGATGTAAGGACGGGGTGATGTACGGACCGTGCATGCCGTCCTCACGTTTTCCTCGCCCAGCTTGCTCTCTTCATCATGGGGGACCGGCTCTAAGTTTATGCGAAGTCTCTGTCACCGCGGGCTAACTCTATAATAGTCTTTATTTTGCTCAAACCATAGTGGACAGTCAGAGTCACGCATAGATTTGAGACCCCACGGGGAAGGCTACGAAATGTAGTGGTGGGGACGGGGTAACCCCCGTCCCCACCACGCCTTTTCGGCAATGTCCATTGTCCAACTGTTGAAGGACACGCATTTGCGTCAGTAAAGGAGTACACGCTGGAGATATCTGAGATATCTTTCTTCTCAAGGAAAGACTTTCAATCTGAGTTTTAAAGTTGAACCCTCTCGCTCAGCCGCGTTGATATCGACATCAGAATTGGCAATCGAAGTACAATCTTCAAACTTCGTGCAACAAGTTACCACCTCGCCGATTGTCA
This sequence comes from Pseudogymnoascus sp. SDFLT0511, assembly GCA_030180035.1. Classification (NCBI taxonomy): domain Eukaryota; kingdom Fungi; phylum Ascomycota; class Leotiomycetes; order Thelebolales; family Thelebolaceae; genus Pseudogymnoascus; species Pseudogymnoascus sp. SDFLT0511. Next base: position 363,033 of record JASCQD010000008.1, on the reverse strand, counting down.
ACATGGCACATTCGCAGCATTCGGTTCTCGAACGGCCAGACAAGTTTAACTTTGCTATCGATGTGGTTGATTTTTGGGCAAATCAGCCTGGCAATATGGAAGCAATGCGTTGGCTCTCAAACGATGAGACAACAAGTCGCACCATGACTTTTGAGTATTTCTCACGACAATCAAATCGCATCTCGGTCTTGCTCGATCGATTGAGTGTGAAGTGTGGAGACACAATGATCATGATTGCTCCAAGAGTTCCAGCATGGTAAGCATATACCCGTAAGATATGGACTGTTCACGCCCAGTTGCTGATTGCTTCTTCAAAGGTGGGAAATTGCGGTATCTGCCATCCGCAGCGGTGTTATTCTTGCTCCAGCCACTACTCTCTTGACATCGAAGGATATTCAATACCGGTGCACGTTAAGCAGGGCTACAGTGTTCGTTGGAGATAGAACGAGTGTTGGGAAATTCTTAGCTGTGCGAAATCAGTGCCCGTTAGTGGAAATGGTAATTCAAATTGAGGGGGTTCCCTGGGAAGGCGCAGTCTCGCTCTACGCTAGCCTGGAAAGTGTAGAGGAGAATGCTACACTCAGCCCCGTGAGACAAGACTGGCGTGCCCCTGCTCTCATCTATTTCACTTCGGGAACCTCAGGACCGCCAAAAATGGTGCAGCACAATCAAATATCATTTCCCTTAGGTAATAATGGCCTTAAACCCACTCTTCGGTCTAGTTCCTAATAGGTCAAGCACTCACGAACACTGGCAAGCATTGGTATCAACTTGCTCCAGGCAAGCTTTTCTGGAATACAGCAGAGCAAGGTAAGGCACCAGACACTTGTCAGCTCGAAACTTACTGATATTTCAACCCAAAAGGCTGGGCCAAGGCTGCATGGTCGTTCTTCGGTGCATGGAACTGTGGAGCTACACTCTTTGTCTACGATGATCGAGGACCCTTTGATCCTAATCGTCTTTTGAGGCTACTCCATTCGTACCCAATCACCACATTATGCGCAGCACCCCTTGCGTACAGACATCTTGTGCTCCCAGCATTTCGCGAATACTTCGAGAAACATCGGCCGATGTCACTCACACACTGCACAGCCGCGGGAGAGGCACTGAATGACGAAGTCATGAAGCAGTTTTTACAAATGACGGGACTAAAAATCCATGATGGATACGGCCAAAGTGAAGTGATCCTTCTCTGTGGTAATTTCGAGGGGTGCCCAATTCGTCCTGGCTCAATGGGAAAACCAGCACCGGGGGTTCCGCTTTATGTTATTAACAACGACGGAACCGAGGCTGCCACTGAAGATGAAGGGGATATGGCAGTACTCTTGAGTGAGAATCCAGAGCAGGACGCATTCTTTGGCATTTTCGATGGATACGTTTCAAGTGATCAGCACGTCACCCGCAACCTGAAATCAGTAACTCTAGATGGCCAACAGAAACGATGGTATTTAACGGGCGATAAAGCTAGGAGGGACGTAGATGGATACTTCTGGTTCGTGGGGAGAGCCGACGACGTGATTAATTCTTCTGGATATCGCATTGGTAGGTCAATTCTTAGATAAATTGGGTATAGTTGCTTACTTGTGTAGGTCCTTTCGAGGTGGAGTCCGTCCTCCAGGCGCACCCTGAGGTGGTAGAGTCTGCCGTAGTCTCCTCGCCTGACCCTGTCCGTGGAGAGGTTGTCAAGGCTTTCGTGGTGTTAAAGGCAACTTCAACACAGTGTCATGACAATTTGACAAAGGAACTTCAAGCCTTTTGCAAAAGTAATGCTGCACCCTACAAATACCCTCGAAAAATACAATTTGTAACTGCGAGCTTTATGCCAAGAACCACGTCTGGCAAGATACAAAGGAGCAAACTCAGGAAGATGGAGTGGGAGAACGGGACGAAGGCAATGCTTTAAGTGTATTTTCATATCCATAGAATGGTTCTCTATATTCCTCGAGTTAGAGCCGTTTTCAATCTTAAATTGTTTAGAAAAATCAAGTAATCGTTGTAGACAAAAAAATACTTTTCAGTATAAAGTCCTTCGAAATTTATGTTTTATACAATCAACTCTTCGCACAACCACACCGTTGAACCCGCTGCAACGCCATACTCTCTAGGTTTCAGCTTGTGTACTAGGGTAATGAGAATTTTTAAGCCGGGGTTTCCCAGAGCATGTCCCAAGGAGATCGCCCCACCCATGGGGTTAACACGAGCATTCTCAAGACCCAGAATCTTATCATTTGCCTTGATCACCACAGCAAATGCTTCATTGAATTCCTAGATAGCTACGTCATCTTTCTTAATGTATGCTCTCTGTAATGCAAGCTGTACAGCCTTTTCGGGAGCAACGGCATAGTCGGCAGGATCAACACCTGCATCTGCAGAGCCACAAATGCGAGCAAGGACTCTGGTTTGACAGCCATGCTGTCGTGCGATAGCTTCAACAACGAGTAAATGGCAGCGGCTAAGTGGGATACAACGGCGGAACAATGCCCTAAGAGCGATTCCTTGAAAAGAAAATCCAAGCGGTAACAAAAGGGGGACTGTATCAGCAAGACAGAGCTAACGACGACGAGAACCGCCCGACTAGAGCTCCTCCTCGGCCGGAAAAGTAACCAGCGATCCTGTCTACACTCTTCTCCTCTAGTCTAATCTATCTTTATTCGTTCCCGAGCCCCTTACGCGTACTTGTAGCTTCGTTCGCGATATTGAGCTTCGCGAAGGATGATATAAGGAGGGCAGTATTTTCCATCCCTCTTGAAACCAAGCGATTTGGGGACAGGATGTAAAATACAGATATATCCTTCCAGGCTGTTGCGTTTCTTATTTAACTAGGGGTTGCGGGTTCTCCTGGCTCTTTGGCACATCCGTCATACTCGTCCCCTGTTCTCGCAGGGAAAGGCTCACTTCAACTTCCCTCCCCCATCTTCTCTCAGCAGGCTTTGGGAATTGAATTTAAGCCCATTCCTCTTAGTCAATTACGAAAGGTAGGCCGCTCTGATACCGGAGGAAATAGCAATCCCTCCCCGTACACCCCATCTCGCATCCTAGCTAGACCGTTAGTTGTTCTTTAGTTGTTACGGGAATACCTAGTATCGTTAAAAAGACTAGTTTCTAACCTAACATCTGTTAAGTGATAAGTTTGAGTCAATGGTGTTTATCTAATCCATAACTAGTTGTAAATTTTGAAGAAGGTTGTCCTTGTTGAACGAACCGTTAGTGATACTAGGTCCCCATGGGCTTCAGTTACTGTTGATGCAAAGTTTACGTGAGGGGACGCAGCTGCGCATGCCGTTGTTTAGAGAGTTGGTGTTTGTGTTTAGATTAGGGGCAGCTGTACTTGTCTTTCTTGCACTGTTGTCTCTCTTAAGACTGGCTTTTGTAGCCTACCATTCGTCATATATTGGCCCAATGTATTAATAGAAATGCACATTCTAAGAAGATAAGTTGGCAGTGTTAGTGATAGCAAGGCTGAGGGTTGAAGTGCGTTGCGTGTAGGTGAAAAACTTGTAATTAGCAGAGGCTCTATTTTATAATGCACGGGGTTGACTGGCGATTGGAAGGCGGTAGGTCGTAAGAATGGAGGTAGAGTCTTAGATCTAGGAAAGATCTCATAGCTTGCACTCATTGAAGTGTGCTATGTAGTTAATTAAAGTGTCAACTGCCTTAACCTATTGTTTATGATAGTGTCCTCCACCGCCGACGATATCAGGGGTATGTAGTCATCAGAAGGGTCACAAAAAAACGAGTAAAGATTCAAGCATCCGTGGTTGAGATGATTGAAGCGCGAGAGGATGTACTTGGCCGCTCTGTTAAAGTCGCTTCCACCCGTATAATCTGGGAAGAAGTTGACTAGCGGTTTGCTCTGTAATTTTTCCTTGAAACGCCCAACATTGCAAAGAAGGAGGATGATGGAGGCGCGGTGGAACCAGGTAGAGTTGATCACGGACCCGAAGAGGGAAAGACTCTCTATGATTTTGTTCTGGGTTGGTTCTTCGGGATAATATTCGTCGTATTGGCAGAGGTCCACGAAAAATACAATGCTCTTGCAGGCTTCGAATTGATGGATCCACTTTTTCTCTGAGCGTTGCGAACTGGCATCGAACATGCAGAGGGAAAGCTGTCTCATCGTGACTCTATGTTCTTGGACCCCTGATATGTCTGGCGTTTCACCTCCAAGTTTGAGTATATCAACATCGGTTGGGAGGTAGTCTTTATGTGCAATCCTTTGGATCTCCTCGATGAAGCTATTTGTTCAGTGGTCAGTATGAATTCATCCATCGAATTATTAATTAAACTTACTAGGAGGACGAGTCCGGTACATATGCTTCATACTTTAAATCCGTTTCTAAAATACCTTTCCATAGACCTTGGACTGCATCCGCGCCGTTAAAAGTGATCTTGTCATCGCCAGCTTGGATCGCCTCAAACTCCTGGGACAGAAGTTCAGCTTGTATCCTTGCTGTATTACCTAGGTCAATATCCCCGTTCTTCTGTATCAAGACTATACCCTCTACCACGCGCATTATATACTTCATTACTACCTCCTTATACATCCTACGATCATCATCGGTAAAGCCACCTGCATGTCTAATCTTCATATTCTTAATGAAGACCTGCACACAATCGCGCTCTCCTTGGAGAAGGACGCTAGCCTCTCGTTTCTTCATCCAAGCATGAGCCTTAATTTCATGCTCGATATTCGTATTTCTATCTCTTTCGACTTGGGAGGACCCCACAACAGGCCGATGCTGTTTCTGGCGTATGTTTTCGACGGTGTCTTTCAGGGAACCCCGGAGGGCCATTTCATACACTTTCGAGATAAAGAGCTCGCGGTCAAACTCGAATATCTTGGAGATTTTGGAGAGGTTATCCGTGCAGCGACTGTAGATGGAGGTGGAGTCGCGTTTGATGTAGAGCGACGAGGCGTCGTCTTTGACTCGTTTTATTACCTTACGGGTAGAGGTTTTCTCAAGCATCATCTTCTGCTCTCCAATGGCTTTGCTACACAAAACATTAGCCTACTGCGCGAGTAAAGACAAGGAGCTTCTTCTACCGACCAGTTGCAGACGGTAAGAAGAAGGGTTAGAGCACTCGTTTGGCGATCAAGCATCTTCTGCAATTCCTCCAAAGTCCCATTCTTAATCAATAACCTAACCTTGCTTTGAAAATCCAGTCCCGTCCCACCCTTCTGCTGAAGACCCTCGACTTCGGAATCCATCCGCTGAACTAGCATCGTGCAACAGATCACCGAGGCATCCAAATCCATGACCAGCTGGTGATGCGGCTCGTCTACATCCGTATCCATCCATTCCTGAAGTTTACTTAACGCGGCCTTGAGAGCAATTAGCTGGGCGATGAGATTGATGAGCGCAAAATCGGCTTCCTTCCAGCGGCTGTGCAGCGTCTGCAATGTGCTCACTGTCTTTCCTAGAAGATCCACGATGCTAGATACAGAGGCCGCTGCGCCGATGATGGTTAGGGGATCTACCATTGCTTTTGGGGAGAGGATAAGTAACCCTTTGCATCTATTGAAATGGAGTTGCAAAATGGAGTTGCGATGGAGATTGAGCCGGTGCATCAGCCGCTCCTCTTTCTTATTTCGTGAATACCATCTGCACAGCCTTGTCAGGTGTATTTGCAAGCCACCTTTTTCCAGCCAATGACAACTGCATAGGAGGCGAATATCACAACAAATACTTTCTCTATAAATTTAATGCCTGATTTACTACATATAAACTAATATATTATAAAATATTTATACCCTATAGCCAATTTCTAGAAAAACATTTAAGTATACACTTATAAGGCCCTGCCCGAATACTATTTATTCTATTAGAGTAGGTAGGAATGATGCGTTTAAGTAGCAAGGGCGCAAAAGAAACTATACAGGCTTAGTGGTGCTTTCCCTGTTATAGACCTCCTGATTACCCAATATATAGCTATTGTTAAAGTTTGCCACTCAATACTCACTCCCCAGCTCACCCGGCGCACCCCTCGCCTCACAGGCGGCAAGGGGCCTCGATTCCACGCTATGCCTATTAGCACGATTGAGGCTACTAGCTAGCGGATACGCAAGCTTGTGTATGACAGAGCGGACGGGATGCCCAATTCTCTTGAGTCTATGGTCGTATGTGAATTGTTCTGAAGTATGGTGGAATATACGGGGCGAAAGAGAGACTAAAAATGGAGATGGTTGCATTGGAGATGGCTCATAGTAGTCACCATCAGCCTCATTACCCTCATCACGTAATATAATGGACTTTATTTCCATCTACAATTATAAATCTTTGCAGATACTTCCAATACAGACCCTGTAGGACCTGGGTAAGTCGCAGGGGCAAGCGGGTTCAACTTTCCCTTTATATTCCGGTGACAACGAGCCATGCGGATATCCCCCCTATCTCACTCACCCACAATCACCAAAGGCGGCAATGCACCAGTGCAGCAAATACAAGTACAAGTAAAGTGATATAATTACTCTATATCCTCTAGATCTCCATTACCCTCCTGAGTCTATACCAGACACAGCTATATACAGCCCAGAACACAAATAGATATAATATACCCAACCCAATCCAACCCAAAACGCCACGCTCAACACATATTAAACAACCCACAAATCGCTTTAAATCTGCAGCGCCACCGCCGTCAAAACAGCCATTCCCCCCATAACCCCCCAGCTCACAGCTCGCGCCACTCCAGCACCCTCCTTCGGCCCCGTCGCCGCACTATCATCATCCCCACTCCCCGCAACCGCCAACCCCAAATCCTCACTCGTATCCCCTCCCGCCGCCGAGCCCCCTACCACCGCATCCGGACTACTAACCTTACTCCCGACCGTCTTCGTCTCCCCAATAGGCTCCCCATCCGAATAACTGCCCTGCACACAAGCCTGACCCGTCCCCCCCGGAATCGCCCACGCCAGCCGCGCAACCGTCTCCCAAATATGCGTCACATTCGTCAACATGGCCGGCGTATAGAACATGCGACAATTCGCCGACTCGTTCAGGAACTGCATCGGCGTGTCGCTGCCCGGGTGGTAGCCGCTGCGGAAATTCACCGACGGGGGGTTCGCCATAGCGATGGGGAATTGCTTGGGTAGATAGCTCGCCCACTTCTTCTTCTGGGCCGCGGTGCCGAAATCCGCGAGCGTGGCGGCGACGGAGGCTTCGATGGCCTCCCAGGGCTCGACAAGGACGCCCCTTGTGCCGCCGACAGCTTGCATGGGGCCGAATGCGGGACGGCCGCCGAGGACGACGGTGCGGACGCCGCCGAGGCGGCGCATCAGGTCGCTGAAGACGGCGCAGGTGGACGCGCAGTAGCCGTCGTGGAGGAGGATGATGTCTTCTGCGGCGTACGGCTGGGCGGGGGTCTTGGCCAGCGGGCCGTAGCCGGTGACGGACTCGATGGTGTCGCCTTGGTAGAGGTAGGGGTCGGAGAAGTTGTATCGCATGATTTGCGTGTAGGAGCCGCCGTTGATGGTGACGGGGCCGCGCATGTCGGCCCAGGAGGTGAAGTCTTCTTCGTCCACGTCGACCGAGTTGGTGTAGTGAATGGGGGAGAGGTACATATCGGCAGGGGTGAGGCCGGCGTTGTCGAAGGAGGCGTTGAGGGCGTCGTCGAGCGTGATGGTGCCGAAGGCTGTGCCGATGATGTCTAGGGCCGTAGAGTAGCGCATGCGCGCGCCAATGTCAGGCTCCATGGAGGGGAAGAACTGCTTGAAGGTGTCGTAGCCTAGGAAGAGGGAGCCGCCGCCGTTGGAGGAGACGTCGATGATGATCTTGGTGCGGCCTTTGGATTTGGCGTACTTGATGAATTTCCGGATCAGGTCTTGGAACTCGACTGAGTCGCCAGATGCTACGGGGTCGAAGGTATTCATGCTGATCACGGCAACTTCTTTGAGGTTGAAGTCGTCCAGGAAGAAGGCGCCGAGCTCGACCTCCTTCTCAGCGTGCTGGATGACGGGTTTGGGGTAGTTTGGCGGGACGAGGCGCTTCTCGACGTATCTCTTCTTGAGGGACCTCTTGGATGTCGAGGAAGTTGAGGAAGAGGAGGCCGTCGCGGGGGCAACAAAGGTGCTGTAGAAGGATTTGCCGTCAATGACCTGGGACCATTGCTCCTGGAGAGCGGCCGGGACAGCAGCGTAACAGGGGATAGTCTTGGTGTCGCCGTTGGCCAGGGTGGCGGTGAAGTTGGAGCCCGGGTAGAACCAGGGCATGACGAAGGAGCCAACTGAGTCAGACTGCTGGCGCGCGAACAGCACGTTCCAGCGGGCATCTGCGTCTTGGAAGAGTTGGTGATTCGATTCGTTTGTGAGGTATTCCACAACACCTACGCCGTCGATTGACACAATAGGAGACGCGTCTTCCGCGTTGAGATCCGCTGCATGGGCGTTAGTTGAAGTTATTAGAATGGGTATCAGAAAACGTACTGGTGAAGTAAACCTTCGGCAATGCCTTCCCATCGAGGGAAACAGAGATCAAGGAGCCCTCGTACGCGCCGTTACTTGCACCACCACGGTACCAGTCCAACGAGCTGTAGAATGTGTTCCCCAGGAAGGTGTAGTGGCCGTCAAAGGCCAGGCCCGTAATGAGAGCCATCTGCTCCTCAAACTGGTATTGATTCGTAAACTTCCCAGCCTTTATGTTGACGATCACCGCATCGAGCTTTCCAATAATATCGACGGGGTCATTTGCGTAACCCACGCCGGGGTTCTTGATGTCGTTGAGGGTTGATTGGAACTCGCTGAACTTTTGGAAGTTCTCGACCGTCGCGATGCCGATGTCCGCGTCGAAGGGGACGGAGGTTAGACATGCATACCCGGTCTGCGCGGACGAGAGTCAGCAGGCGTTTCGAGGGGATTTTCGAGGGGAGGGGCACATACCGTTGCTGGGATGGGATTGCCGCGGAGGTAGAGATTCCTGACGACAGCACATGGCTCTGTAGCAGCTGCCACGAGAGAGGCAGCCGATGCTATGAGGGCCGAAATGGCAGCGCGTCGCGCCATGGCGGGGGGTTGGAAGATGAGAGGAATGAGGGGGAAACGCAGAACCGAGGGAAAGGAGCGTAAAATGGAAGGGAATGAGAGAAGACAAAATGAGAGACAAGACACGCAAAACGCAGAAAAAGCGAAGAAACGACGAGTCGACGAGAATATCTGAAGTAAGCAAGTATATACAACTAAGAGAGAGAGTGGAGCGCACGACGGTCCTCTTCAACCTCACAGTGTTTCCGAAATGCGCCTAGCCTCTCCCTCCCCTTGTTGGTTGGACTTCCCAGAGCGGGCAGAGAGGCTGAGGAAGGGGAGGGAACAACGCCCCATTGCTTGGCAGGTCGAGGTGTTGTGCGCTCTGCATCGCGTGTATGGAGTGGTCTGGGGAGTGGTATGGGGCAGAATAGCCGGTCTTACCTTTTTGTCTGGGCGGCGGCTGGTGCGGCCTCATCTCCACCAACACGTCTCTGGAGGTGCAGTAGTAGACAGCCAAGGGACCAAGAGGCGTCGGAAACAGAGTGTTATGTTACTCTAATGCGCCGATGGTCCGGATGGCCCTGATGGCCCCGATAGCCCCCATAGCCCTGTAGAGGCGTCCTTTGGCGTGTTGCTGCGGACTGGTTTGGATGGTTTCGGGGTACTGTAAGGGGGGTTTGGAGAGTTTGGAGAGCTGAAAATAGCACCCAACCAGCCACTGTAAATGTGGCACTGCACATCCCTTTGTTGGAATGAGCGACAGTACCCGTACATCCGGGGATTCCATCCAGGGTTCTCAGTGGAAGGGATTTGTGGACAACAGCGTCCTGTCAGATGTACCCTGCAGGGTGTTTTAGTATGGCGGCTAGGGTGATGGGGGTACTTATTGGTGCATTTCTGGTACCTGTCTCATTGCCCGGGGTTGTACTGGTACTTTGTGAGCGCTGCTGCTCAGGAACAGGAACAAGATTATCGCGTCTATTTGACCGTCATTCCTTCTTTCCAACAGAGAAGGCGCCGGGGGATTATATCTCACATAAAGGCTCTCTTCGCTTTATTCTCTTGTCAGCCTCTGCGGCCTTTTGTTGTCTCCATAGCTTGCTTATATCGCTCGTAGGCCTCAAAGTCCTCTTACTCCGCAGACCTCTCTGACTGATAGCGCCGCCCATGCCGACAATGCCGATCTCAGGTACATGTCAATTATATGGGGCAACGACAGAAACTCAAAGTACACCCATCACAGCTGAAGAGCACAGTAGGGGTTAAATTAGCTGACAGCTCCAGAGTAACAGTACTAGCATATTAGAATGACCACAGCATCGACGGCGTGGGATCATCGTCGGCCATGGCGCTGATGTTAAGTTACAGACCCCTGAAGCTGACGGGGACGCGGTGAAACCCCTACTCCGGGTGACAGTGGCAGGAGGAGTGATCACCGTCGCAGCAAGCAATCACCGGAGATGAAAGAGGAGAATAGCAAACAATATAAAAAGGCTTGACTGGATTTGAGTTTATTTGAATTTATTTGAATTTCAAGATATTAAAAGCTTGACAATCAGCCTTGCCAAGTAGAGAGCCACAAAGTGCAAAGCCACAAAGTTCAAAGCCACTTTCCACCGCCGTGGAGTGCTTAAAATAGCAAATCAGCTGAAATCCTCCATCCTTCTTTCATTTCCCATCCCACCAACCAAAATCCCATTCTACCACGTGATATCGCTTCACGTGTTTCCTCCACGTTACCCCAAAAATAAACGATCCTCGGCTCGGCAAATTGTTGATGCGATATCACTTCCTGCGCCTCACAATTATCGCGGCACGCGTCGACACAGCCTGACACTTTTGGACATTTGAATCTGGTGACGAACATACAACAGTCCACACTCAACTCTCGACCCTCATATTCCTTTGACAGACAAGGGGGATTATACACCCTCACCACCACCAGATATCACGAAAATAAAAACACAAACAGTCACAACAACCTCATCCACCACGCATGCAGTTCACGCTCACAAGGCTGCAACACAACACCTCAACCCCACCACGCTGAAATGCGCCCCTAACAACCACCACCCACCAACAACCCCAACAACCCCCACAAACGATACCTCACCTCACTCCCCCTCACCCCCACAATGCCCACCACCCTCGAAGCCAAAATCGTCGTCCTCGGCGCCCAAGGCGTCGGCAAAACCTCCCTCGTCCACCGCTACATCCACAGCACCTTCCTCCCCCCCCATCCCTCCACCATCGGCGCCTCCTTCCTCACCAAACGCATCCACGACACCGACTCCAACACCCTCGTGCGCCTCCAACTCTGGGACACGGCGGGCCAAGAGCGCTTCCGCTCCATCTCGCGCCTCTACTACCGCGGCGCGAACGCATGCATCATCTGCTACTCCATCACCGACGCCGGGAGCTTCGAGGAGATGGGCCGGTGGCTGGCGGAGCTAAGGCGGGAGCTGGGCGAGGGCGTGGTGCTGCATGTTGTGGGGACGAAGGCGGATATCGTGGCGCGCGACCCGGCGCAGCGACAGGTGCCGTTTGAGCGCTGCATCGCGTATGTGGCGGAGAACTTGTACCCCGCGCTGTCGTCCACGCCGCCCTTGACGGCGACCGCAGACGGCAGCGCGGGGTTTGGGGGGAGGTCGAGGGCGGCGAGTGGGGAGTTGAGGAGTCCCGGAGGGGGGAATAGTAAGAGGAGTAGTGGGTTTTGGGGACAGGATGTTGGGTGGGATTGTTGTCATGAGATTTCGGCGGAGAGTGGGGAAGGGGTGGATGAGGTGTTTAGGGTTGTGACGAGGAAGCTTGTGGAGCAGGCGAGGAAGAGGGAGGAGGAGGCGGAGGGGGCGGGAGGCGGGGATGGGGAAGGGGATTATTTTGGGGGGGCGGCGGCGGCGGGGAGCTTTAGGGTGGGGAGGGATAGGAGGAGTTGGTTGGGGTTTCCGACGGGGGTGGGGATGGAGGATGTTATTGAGGAGGGGAGGAGGGGGGAGGCTGGGGCTGGGGCGGGTGTTGGGGGGAAGGTGAAGGGGAGGGGGAGGAAGTGTTGTTAGGTTTCGGGGGGGGGTTTGGGGGAGATAGTTTGTGCGATAGTGCTGATGGGATTGGTTTTGATTTGGTTAGGGGGGAAGGTGACGGGATCGGATGGGTTGTTTTTGGTTTTAGGGGAAGGGGGGTTCTTGGGTAGATGGCTGGCTGGCTGCATTGGGCATTATGGCGGTTGGGGGGTGGGGGGCGTTATACCTTGGTTTACGGCGTTGGATATCGGGAATCATTGCGCGTTCGTGCGTGTCACACGATATATTTCTTGTGCCTTTTTCCGTGACTTCATCTTGGGGTGTTGGTGGTGATACGTGTGTGCTTTACGCCTTTCCATCCAAGTTATCCCAACCACCCATGCCTCCATACCCGCGTTTAAAGTCCATCACAGGGTGACGAGAATACAGAGACTGGCTCAGGAGCAGGGCATGCATAACCTAGCCATGCTCACAACTGCTGTCGTACTCGCATATAAGTAGAGGCTAATCATACCATTACACTTTTGTTAAACATTGCACCATCTAACGAACCAGCAGATGTGAGGATGGGCGGGACCTGTGGGGGATGCATGAAATAGGGGTTCTGAAAGGCCGGCAGATTGAACTAGGGTGGGCACGCGTGGATCGGAGTTGGTGTGCTGTTGTTACCACCCTCTCTTGTCACCGCGGGGGTTTCTTGTCGAGGAGTTGCTCTCCTTGTGTGTCGTGCGGTTTCCGCTATCGTTACACTACCACCAGCGACGTTGTCATCAACTTGTTAGAGAGATGGGGTCAGAAGAGGGCGAACCCTCAGAAGATGAGACCACAAAAGAGCCGCCAACCCCAACAGAAGGAGAACCTGGGCGGACGTTATGACGCCACTTAGGGGGTCAGACGAAGGCACGCTCCAGATCGGCGAGCATGATATCCCGGTCGGAAGGGATATCGATCTGAAAGGGTGGCGCGCAGAAGGAACTCAACACTAAGGAGCTGGAGCTACCATAGCATAGGATGATCATACCCTTAAGACTCTCGCGAATAGCATCTAGTTCCTTCTCTTCGCGGCATGTTCTTTTTTTGGCGCATTATGGGAGGGCGTGCCTCTCGCATGATAGAAGGAGGATGATTTGACTTGACTTGCATCCTAAACCTAGTTTGAAGCTTGCCGTGGGATGACGGGGAAGGGGTGTTAGGCTCAGAGACAGGACGCCAATAGCGAGTATCTTTACTCCCACGAACCCAGTGCAGTTTTTATCACAGCAGATATTATCTAAAGAGAGAACCCAAAATCTCGTGATCAGGGCTACTAGATAAACGACCAACATACGAAACATACTCGTAATGATTAGGACCACCGACGATCTCGAAGAGACAACACAACATGTACGGGATGGAGGCATGAGAAGATATCGGGTTGGGAAGGTGGAGAGTACTAGCGCTGTATCTTGTTGTCTCGACGTGAGGGGCGGAAGGTGATGTTGTTACCACCCCTTTTTCTTGTCACCGCGCGCTTTTCTTGTCGAGAATCTGCCTGTCTATCCCCAGGACCATCCTGCCGCCCCTCCCCTGCTGAAATATGGCCGTGAGTACGATGACTCTTGCCACCTTTGATCTGTGGTGCGCTGGGAATCGTGGTGACTTCGCGAATTGCACGGAAACGATAGACGGAAAAGGAGAAAGAAGTACGGAAATGACACTATAAATGAGAGGATACTGTGATCATGGTAGAAAATATATATTCGACAGCTGAAATAGTTTTGGCAGCTAAAAGGAAGAATGGAGACTTGTGCCATTCCAATGAATATTGACTTTCCCTTTGGGTTATCATTTATAAACGCAGATGATAAAATATGCAGGAAGTGAGAGCGTAGTACCCTGATGGATGGGAGGGTGGGGGGGGGGGGACCTTATCTTATCGGGCTATCTAATCGGCGGCAGGGGACCAGGAACCAGGGGGACGGACCGCGGGGTCGCACCAGATTGCTCAGCGCATACGAGTAGCTTAACTAATTTGTGCTTATCAACACAGCGACTAACAATTTTTAGGCGGAGGGTAGCCCTTCGTTCGTCATCCAGTGCTCTCCAAACTCTGAGAGATATATCAACTCATCCTCTCACCCCCATAGCCATGTCCATCTCCGACGCAGCTGTCAACGGTGAACCCGTGGAATTCACTTATGAAAATAACACTCTCACATGGACAAAGAGACAAGGCACGAACGAAGGTGTTGAGCAGAAGGGTACCATCCTCGAAAGCGACGTCCTTGCCATCATCCCCACCTCAACCACCTCCCCAGACTACACAGTCTACACCCTCCCCCGCCTCTCCACGCCCGACAACACCGCCCTCCCCGTTCCAGACGTCTCATTCCACACGACACAGCTCATCAGTGCACCATCAGCATTCATCTCCTCACATCTCCTCGGCTCGCCTGCTCCACCCCACCTCTCCCTCCCCGCAGATGATATCTACGTGATCATCTCGTCGAAATCCGGTACGGGAAAAGCAGCAGCTTTTTTTGAAGGTGTCCTCAAACCTGCGCTGAAGGTGCTGGGGCTGGGTGAGGATGGGTATCAAGTCCTGCTGACGACGTCGAATGAGTCCATTACGGAGCTTGCGGAAGGGACGTTGCGGGAGAAGGCGGGGAGGGGGGTGAGGCAGACTGTTATTCTACTGAGTGGGGATGGCGGGGTGGTAGAGTTGTTGAATGGGATTGTTGGAGCTGAGGGTTCAAGGTAATCCCCCACCCACCCCCCATAAATAAACACCAGCTAATCCAACTCAGCACATACGTCCGCCCAGCCATAGCACTCTTCCCCTTCGGCACCGGAAACGCCCTCTTTCACTCCACTCACCGCCTCCCCACCCCGCCCCCAAACCCCCTCCTCCACGCCCTCGCCTCGCTATCATCTCCCTCCTCCCGTCCCCTCCCCCATTTCCGCGCTTCTTTCTCCAACGCATCGCTCCTCACGAATGAAGGACGCACCGCTACACCTCTTAAAAACAACGAGATCTACGGCTGCATCGTCGCGTCGTACGGTTTCCACTCCACGCTCGTCGCAGACTCCGACACCACCGAGCTGCGGAAACACGGGGATAAGCGGTTTGGAATCGTCGCGCAGGAGCTGCTTGGGGCGCCCCACCGGTATCAGGCGAAGTTGACGCTTACGTCCAAGGGCGGGGAGGAGAAGGTGGTAGACAGAGAAACACACGCCTACATCCTCGTCACGTTGGTCTCCAACCTCGAGAAAACATTCACCATCTCCCCTCACACTACCCCGCTCGATGAGGTAATGCGGGTAATCCACTTCGACTCCGGGTCCGGGGAGGAGATAATGGGTGTTATGAAAGAGGCCTACAGTGGGGGGGAGCATGTTAAGAGGACGGATGGGCTAGTGGGGTATGAGGAGGTGGAGGCGCTGAGGGTTGATTTTAGGGAAGGGGCTGTGGAGGGGAACGAAGGGAAGTGGTTGAGGGTTTGTGTAGATGGGCTTATTGTCCGGGTGGAGAGTGGGGGATGGATGAGGGTTGAAAAGGTGAAGAAGGGGGCGGAGGTGCTGGATATTGTGGTTTAGAAGGGTAGACTGGGCATTAGATTCTTATAGACGGTAGAGGGAAGTATCGCACGACTGCAGACGCTCATAAAAACATTTCCAGCTTCCAAACTATGGGTATAATTGTGTGTGGCCTACTACCAATCTCTCACGTATGACTATAAACAACTACTCCCCCAGCCTACGCTTTCCCACCCCTAGCCCTCTTCGCCCTCTTCCCCTTCGCCCGCCCCGACGAACCAGCATCCACACCATCCTCCACATCCCCATCATCCACCTCCCCCTCCTCCTCCCCCACCCCCCTCTTCTTAGACTTCGGCTTCCCTTTCTTAGCCTGCTGTTTCGCCACGTGCGCCGCCTCACTCAACTCATTCTTCCTCGCCCACTCCGCCGCCTCATCCGCAAACGTCGTATTCAACAACCCACCCCCCGTCGTGGACTTCAACTTCCTAACTGCAGCTTTCATCCTGGCGCTCCCCGCCGCCTTATTCGCCCCCACCGCGCCACCAGCCCGCGCCCCGGCTCCAACAGCACCATCAAAGTACCGCGTTATGTTCGCTTGTGTTCCCTCCGCTTCGCGCCGATTCATGTCTTGGATGACCGGGACGAGAACTTCGTCTGTGCGCTCGGGGGTCCACCCAATGGTAGCCATGAGGAACGACCGCAAGTTGTCTAGATCCGGGACTCCCCACTGGAAGGGGTCAGGTGTGCTGTCGACATCCGCGTGGAGGTATGCTTCTGTGACTGCCTTGCTCGGGAATGCAGGTGGAAGAAACAGTTTCGAAGCCTGGGATTTCCGGAATTTCTTTCGGAAGGAAGATTTACTATCTGCTTCTTTAGGGCGCTGGTTGTGCTGCACATCGAACCACCAGTCTTTGAACTCTTGGAGGCCGTCGGATGATGGGAATTCAGAGATGATTTCGAGGGCGGCGACGGGGCCGATGCCAGGGAGGCCTTCTGTGTAATCGCTACCTAAGAGGTGGGCGAATTCGATGAGTTTGTCGCGGGGGAGGGAGAGCTCTTTTTCGAGGTCCGAAGCTAGGTAGCATTCGACGAATTTGTTGCTGTTGAACATGTTTTTGTAGACGCGGGTGCCGCCGAAGAGAAAGACGTCGGAGTCGTCGGTGATGATTCCGTCAACCAGGCCGAGTGTGACGAGCTCGGCGCATTGGGCTTCTGCTTCCATGGGAGCTGTGATGTATGGCAAACCGAACAGACGGAGAAGCGCCTGGCATTCCGTGACCATGATGTGAGATACCTCGTCCGCATCACGACGGTCCTTCTTTTGCTGGTTGCGAAGTTGTTTGAGCTCTCGCTCGTAGTCTTCCTGATTAAACTGCGGAGCCTTGTTGTTAAGGCTACTGGCAAAACGGGCGTGTTCTTCTGCTTCAAGGGCAAGATGGGCAAGCAATTCCTCGTCGTCTGGATCGCTGAAGTCGCCGAACTCATCGTCTGAAATTGTATGAGCAGGTTGTTGGTTGAAGGCGTCATCATTCTCTGCGGCAAAGATATCTTCTTGCTCTTGGAGAGTGGGGGGCGCCGCCGTTGCCATGGGTTCATGTAATTCGACATCCTCAAATGTAGGAGATGGACTCTTTTCATGGGCAGCGGACTCACCCTGACGTTGCTTTCCGGACGGCTCCTCTCGGTCACTTTCCGACCATTCAACGGGCTCCCCGTCTGAAGGCAGGTTTGTCTCGGCTCTGTCTTCCAACACAGCTGGGATGGTTTTTTCGGCTTGTTGTTGAGACAAGTCAGCTGGCTTGTTACTTATACTAGCAATAGAATCTTGTTCAGGTTTCTCCTTGTTGGACGGCGATATCCTTCCATCAGTAACGGCGACCTTTGGTGCTGGCGCCTCAACAATCTCAACATCACTATCTTCATCGGAAGACTCAATCTCAATGACTCCATGATCGCGCTTATACATTCTCTCCTCTTCTAAACGCCTCTCATAATCCTCGGCGTTCACTCTCTGATCTTTCGCCATCTGCTCTTTAACATCTGCTCGAATATCCCCAGTACTGGCCAGCCACGGTGGAAGAGGCCTTGCTTTTTCGACGCTATCTTCACGCTCAAATCCCCCCGCCAAATCTTCATTTTCCTTTTCAGTGCTTTTGGATTTGTTTGGGCGGGCCTTCGCATATCCACTGAATATAGATTTCTTCAAATCGAGCTTCTCAAAAGGCAGAGGACCGCTGCCGAACGGATTTTCAGCAGCGCGCAGGGAAGGGGTAGGCGCTGATGGTCCAGCAACGCCCTTCTGCTTCCGCGATGCAGCGAGAATATCTTGCAGGTTCTCCTCCTCGTCGCTGCTCTCGGTGGCCATGCGCTTTGGCACCGCAGCGTTGGCTCTGTTGTTGACAATATGGATCAATCCATTCCCACTACTCTTTTGAAGTGGCCGATGGTCTTTAGCAGACTTCTGTTCATATGCCGGCATCTGAACATCTTCAAAGTCGGCTTCCTCCTCGGATTCCTCGGCAGCAAAGCTTTTCTGCAACGACATCGCAATCGCACGATTCAGCTCTTCTTCTTCGTCAACATGCTCACTCTCTTCGAATAAATCTCCAGCTTCATTTTGTTCTACGAAGAGAGAGTTTGTTGGAGCTTGCTCCTTTTCCACGATATCGTCGTCGGCTAATTGGAGCGCCTTAATATGGTCCATTTGTTTCTGGAATCGTGCCTGTTCCGTAGGAAGCCGATTGAGTCCTTCGACGGGGACGTCTTCAAACTCATCGTCATCCTCAAGTTCTTCGTCATTCGGCCTAACCTGTGTGCGTTCATGCAAAGCATCAATGTCTATCGGCTTGTTTCGTTCCCCACGATCTCTATCCTTGCTAACAACACCCAATGCCCAACCACCTTCTACCCCTTCATTCTTCACCAACATGTATTCCCGACCTCTTTCACCTGCAATCCTGCCATTGCCCATTGTATCTTCGGCGTTCATTCCATTCAAGTTCATCAATCGCTGCGTTAAATCGTTTCGTTCCCTCACTCGCTCGACTTGGAATTTCGAGAATGCCATCCTGTCCGGAAACATTTCCTCGAGTTGCTCTTTGCTCAACCCCATTCTGAGCCTAGATCTTAGCCTCGCAGCATTAAGAATATTATACCTATCTGCAGGCGGCAAACACTTAAAGAAGTCGCCGTCGAAGTCGATTTTGCTGAAATCGTATAAATCAACATTCTCCCCACTATTGTGCTGCCTCGCAAACTCCTCCAGCTCTTCCGCAGACATAATCCGAGGGTCATTCGGCTGTCCCATATTTGAAATATCACCATTCAAATCCGGCAAATGATATTGGTCCTTCTTCACGAACTTCCGGCTCTGCTGCCTCTCCTGGTTCGACATGCCCAATTCGTCCACATAGACCAAGTTCTGATCATCCGGCAGCTCCTCATCTTCCACAGCCTCCGTAGGACCGCCTCTGACCTCAATCTCTCGTTTCCGCTTCTCCTCCGCCTCTTCCGCCACCCGCTGCATCTGCATCGCAAGCAGCTTCCCCGCCGTCCTTGTCGCATCATCGCGTCTCCCCTCTCTCCGTCTCTTCCGGCCCAAAATCGTCTGGCGTTTCAGCGCAGGCGCGCCACCATCGAAGACAAACACCGGCTTGATGCCGAAGTACAGCAGCTTGCAGATGCGCCGGAAGAAGCCGACGACGTGGGAGTTGCGCAGTGCATTCCCTTCCTTGTCGCGCACGGCTTTTAGGAACTGGTATATCCAAATAGACGCGTCAACTGCGAGGCGCTTGCGATTGAGAGCTTCCAGCTTCGTCGGTCTGGCGCAGGGGTGCAGCACCGACCAGAGTTGGGTCACACCCATCGTTCATAGAGGTGGCAGGATTCCCTCGAAGGCAGTAATATATATGTCGCAGAAGTCGATCCGGACGTTGCCTTCGCTGCAATATCAGCAGGGAGCCTTGACGCAGTTTTCGGAGACTGCGGGAATCATATTGGCGGATTTGTCTGCAATGCCTCAAGTTTTAACTACTGAAGGCACCCATTCGCCTTCTCGACGAGTCATTGGGGTATTTCGTGACGTACTTAACGCGAGGTCACGTGCGTCATTCAACGTCCTTATCGTTATCGGTATCGCCATGGATATCCGCACCTTTTCACTTCGAGGCGTACAACTAAATTTTTGATACCCACCAACGTCTGAGCAAGATGGCGACTGCAAACGTCGAGGCAAAGAACTATCTCAATGGCCTTTTGAACAAGAGCCTTCGTGTGACAACTACTGACAAGCGAATGTTCCTCGGCGAGTTCAAATGCACAGATTCGGTAGCCATCCCCCATTTCTCCCCGCAACGGAGTGGAGCACACAGCACATTTCAAGTACCCCGCATCTAACATTGACTCTATAGGATCGTAACATCATCCTCGCACACACCTACGAATACCGCCTACCCTCAGAATCCTCCCTTCCACAAACTTCCGGCGCTGGCTCGGTCACATTGGAGATGACATCCCGCTATCTGGGTCTGGTCGTCGTGCCGGGCGAGCATGTTACGAAGATCGAGCTCGAGCAGTTCGCGTCGCAGATGAAATCTACGGGATCGCGGTGGTCTGGCAATATGCTTAAGTCGCAGAATGGCACTACCACAACGACGACGTCAGAAGCCGGATAGTACCCCACTCTGGTTGTTATGGGTTTCACATGTACTCTTACTGCCTGGCTGGATAGGACGAAGTATTCGCTTCATATAGGGGGACTGAGGATGGAAAAGGGGGCATAATGCGAAGGGTATGTAACCCGAACGCTGTACAGGATGCCGTTACAAAACCCCGGACGGTAGACACCTGGCAATAAGAACCTACGGGGCTCTGAATCTCCAGGATAAAACTTGGACTTATAGGAGATCAGTTAGTTACATCAGGCCTGCCGTTTAGAAACACGGGTTATGAACCACAAGGACACCAATTTTGAGAAACAAACTCAAATCAAAATATAAACAACATATTATTTTATTAACATCGGGTCATTGCGAAACACATGTTGTATAAAAAAAGGAAAAGAAAGCAATGAGATTCCGGGATTAATTCTCCCGCAAAACTCCAAACTCGTCAACACCAAAGAAAGACCACTCCAATCCCGGCACCTTAGACCTCAACCGAGGTCTCGTGGAGACGACCCCTGCTCTCGCCGTTGAGAATCTCACTCTCCTGCACAGAGTGCCTGTCCTCCTCTTCCTCGTCCTCATAATCATCGACGCCCTGGTGGGCGCTAGCCGGGACCCACAGGCCAGACTCGCGGTCCTTGTATGAGGAATCTTGGCCGGAAAGGTCGTGGCCCTCTGCGTTGCGCGCGATGTTGTTTCGGCGGCGCTGGGAGAGGTTGCGTGCGCGGCTGGATAGCTTTGCATTGACAGCAGCCTTGGAGTCGACCCAGTTGGTGAGGGCATCCTCGCAGTCTTGGATGATGGCCTTGCTGGCCTCGTAACCGTCGTATGCGGCTCTGGTCTCGCCTGGGGTGACGGGGGTGTCATCAATCAGCTCCAATAGATGCTTTCCGTAACCAGCGATTGTAGCGAGCTTCTCGCTGTGCTCGCGGAGGGCATTGAATTGGTAGTTGAATGCTGCCTTGATCTTCTCGCGCGTGATGTTTGAAAGCTGGGCCTCGGCGACGAGCGACTCGGCTTCGGCGCGGACAAGCTCCTGTTCGAGAATAACGATTCGGGGAGAGTTGGGCTCCTTGTATTTTAGTTGTGCGATTTGGTCTGTGATCTTCTGCTTGCCTGGATTGAGTTAGTACCAGGATAGGCGCATCGAGGAATGAAGAAACTTACGGTCTCTGCTTGGCTGCACCGACGACTCAATGTTGCGAATGCTCTTGATGGTGACGCGGTATTGATCGTACTGGTCAACGTAGGAGTCCTCGAGCTCACCCATTTCATAGAGCAACACACCAAGCTTGTCGGTAACATCGGATACGTCATCGTCGCATCCCTCGCCCCAAATCGACAATTGTTGCTATATGATGTCAGTAAAGGCGACAGCAACTCGACGCGGTGTCGCAGGCTTACAGCAACTTCCATGCGCTCTCTGCCGACGAGCTCCATGCTCCTCATAACGTTCTTCTCCATCTTCACCAGCTGGGCGAGCTTCTTGCTCAGCTCGGTGCTACCGAAGCCAGCACTATAACGACCAATTAGTTACGCATCCAGGTTTGCGCAATGGGTTCAAACATACGCATGCTTCCTCAACCCATGGCCAATGCCGCCCCGGCCAAACAGGCGCCCCGACTTGGTCGTCGATGGTGGAGGCGGCGGGTTCTGGAGCTGCGAAGCCGTCGGAGCCCGAGACTGCCGCAAGGAATATGTGCGATGCATTGCTTATTGACACGTTTGTTGACAGTGAGTGTGTGCTTATTTAAACGGAAATCAATCAGTCGTTCGATTGATAGTTAATAGGTAGCAAGATCACAAAAATAAAAGAGAAAGAGAAGAGAGTAGTCTGGGCTGGGGATTGGATTAAGGGTGGAGTGACTTTAGCTGACTTTCAGGTTAAACCCTCAAGAAGAAGGCAGAAGGGTGACGGGACTGGGGGGGACCACTGCGTCATAGTTGTATGTTTAAGGTTTGAAAGGATCCACAATTGGGCTGCGTTGATGGCTGTGATTGGATGGAATTCTACGAGGCTACGCACGACAACCAAGCCTCGACGTAGCCGGTTTATTTGTGTTTATTTGTCAATTGACGGGGGACCGCAACCAGACGTGTGACGAATTAGAAAATTGGTAGTTGATAGTTAAGAAATAAGAGATATATGATGATTATCAGGTCAAATAAAATCCAAAAATTATATCGACAATGGCAAAAAAACCGTGCAAAAGGCTGGCTATCGAGGCAGATACTCCGGGGTCAAAATCAATCCGCATTGAATTTAGCAAGGCAGCGCAGATACATAGTGGGCACACTACGCCAGTTAGCACAGAATATAGTCTCACAATGTTGCATCCGATGTCATACTTGTGCCAATGTCTCTTACTTATGTCAAGACAGCGACATCTCGGGCCTTAATCGCTAGATGGTGGCATAGTATGGGCATAGTATGGCCTAGTATCGATGATTTAACACATGACCGGAGTACTCAGGCAAGAGCCATTGCGTCAAAAACGGCTTTTTCCTTTACCTATGATTTAATACTTCCCACTTGCGAAGGAAGTCGAGCTGATCCCCTCCGTATCCCATATCCCAACCCGACGGAGTGTGCTCTGTAGGGCTGTCGGCAGTTGCAAGCCGCCACGCACTAGTTGATTAATCTCCAAACCCGCAAAACTGCCTTTGCACGTCTTTTCTCCGCAAGGGCAGTTCGCTGATGCTAATCACAGCACTTGGCCATGCAGACTGCTGTAGCTGCTCATTGCTAGTCGATCCCGGGAGCTTTCTTTTCTGCATCCCTGGTCAGATCATGGGTCCCCCCTCGAAAGTAGTTTAGGCCTAGACTGCTGGAAATTATACAGGGTTCGAAGCAAAGTCCCATGAAAAAGTAGCGTTGTCGATAAACGCCCGCTTATGACGTCATAGGTAGAATTGCTAAGTTTGGCGTTGGGATCACGGGAGCGTTGGGGCGCCATAGATTAGATTAGATTAGATCGTGGGGTGTTTCTCGTCCCAAAGATTATCGAAAAGGTGAGATCCACGTACCACATTCGCGGTCACGATTATACGCTATATTATCGCACCAATATGGTAATAGAATAAATTACTTTGTTTCTCATGAGCAATGGCTACCGAGGTATGTGAGAGTATCCCGTGGTTGGCGGTGGATAAAGCCAACAAGAGTGGTGGCCTCATTGTGGAATTTAGGATTCGTGGGCTAACATTTCTACAGCTTGCGTACACGCTGGATCCCATCACAGCCCTCGCACATTACTGCCAGGGGAAGGGTACAGAGCAAAATGAGTTGCTTCTAGTTGGGGAGGGCGCCTTTCTCAAGATTTATAAAGTTGAATCCTCAAAGCTCATCGCACAGTGCAGAGTCTTCAACTCCCAGACTGTGCACGGGATCGCCGTTCAGGGGGACCATAGATCTGGCGATGGCCTATTAGCAATCTGGGGAGGTCGTTCCTTTACCGTGCTTGACGATGTTGACTTGAAAAACATAATATCAGGCACTGTGGAGTCGCTCGTTTCCAACGAGAAAGTCGCCCCTGATTGGCTCCTTGCCTGTGCTATTTCTCCCTTTGATGCTTCGGGGGGTTGCATTTTTATCACAGCCCACAGCGTTGCCCTACATGTTTTGCCACTCGATGGCTCAAAGCAACTTTCTGTGCGGCGCCTGTCGTCGCCGTCCCGTTCGATTCTCTACTCTGCCAATATTGTCTGGACATCAGAATCTTCAATTATGGTTGCAGCAGGCACAGTGTTTGGAGAAATTGAAATTATTGCCCTGAAAATGAGTATTTTAGACTCTACAGAAAGCAGTGAGGTACTTTTCACTTTAACTGGTCACGAAGGGTCAATATTCGGCGTCCAGATCTCCCCTGAGATCAGAGGGCCAGATGGACAACTTACCAGACTTTTGGCCAGCTGTAGCGACGATCGTACCATCAGATTATGGGATCTCTCGCCGTTAAATAGCCATCCAACAGATCCTCCTCTAACAAAACGTCTGCTAAAGGATACTGGCTTCGGCGGAGTTGTTCCCGACTCACAGGGTATACTTTCTGAAAAGCTATGCATCGCTACTGGAATGGGGGCCCATGCCTCTCGCATTTGGCAAGTCAAGTTTTTCACTCCGAGGCA
The DNA here is from genome assembly GCA_030180035.1 of Pseudogymnoascus sp. SDFLT0511. Lineage (NCBI taxonomy): Eukaryota > Fungi > Ascomycota > Leotiomycetes > Thelebolales > Thelebolaceae > Pseudogymnoascus > Pseudogymnoascus sp. SDFLT0511. Next base: position 338,743 of record JASCQD010000008.1, on the reverse strand, counting down.
ACCGGAGTCTGAAATGGCAACCCCTGTCAATGTTCTCTCTTTCGGTGAAGACTCGACAGTGCAACAATGGGCACTTGAGGGGTGGTCAAAGGCGTCTAGAGACAATGCGACTGAGGATGGTCTTGGGCTAGAAAAGTTAACTTTGAAGCCAAAAGCCACTCTTACACATATCCAGGAATTTTCGCACCATACAGGAAAACATATCTGGTCGTCTTCTTTGCTTGCTACCGGGCAGCGACAAAGCAGATTGGCCACCGGCGGTGCAGATGGAGCAGTCTCAGTGTTTGATGCTTTCCTTGATGGGCAACAAGTAGAGCAAGAAAGTGGGCAGACAGCTCATGATGCCCTCGCAGATGGTTTACCGGAAAGCCATAGCCACGCACGGTCTTGGATTAAATCACTGGACGATCTCGTCGAGCCTCTTCCTCCCCCTCCAATAGTTGAAGAGCCTGTCGTGCAAGAAGCCCCTACTGTCACTGAGTCTAAGGATGGATGTCCAGATGATGCAAGAAAGATCAAGAAGAAGAAGAAAAAGAAGCCTCCTGTGACACCAAAAGACTCTTTCAACAAATACGCACTTGTCGGTCCAAATCAAGTTCTCTTCACGACAAATTTTGGAAGGGTTGTCATCCAGTCAGCTAATTCCACTCGCCCTTGGCTGGAACTATCACTCCCTGCCGGCTCTGAATTAGACCTTAAAAATTATTCGGTTGTCACAGGTATTGCAGACCACGGAATTGCCATATTGGCTGGTGCGAACGGCAAGGTTTATATGCATTCCCCATCTCGAGGCATAGAACAGATAGCGGATTTAAAGCGGAAGGTAGCGGGACTGTTTTATATTTCAAGGCCGAGTCAGGATGCACTACTTGTCCTCGCAACCCTCCTTGGGAGTTCGGAGGCCACTGTTATTACTCTCCGATCCGCTTCTTTAGGAGAAGTGAATGTTCAAGTCATCAACTTACCACCTGGATTTGTAGTGACAAGTGCATGCGATGTCGCCGAAGCTATCATACTGGGATCGAGAAACGGGAAAATAGCAGCTTATATTTTGGACGCCGGGGCAAATGAGCAGATGATTGCTGTTGATGATAGCTTCAAGTGTCATGATGCAATAACCTCCATTATAAGGGTTCCGGAATCCTTCGAAACCCCGGGTCATTTTGTCGTCACCGCCCGTGATGGGACTTATGCTATTTTATTTGCAGCTGTCGATCCACTCGATGAGGAGCCCATTATCATGTTTAAACTTGTCCACCAAGCATCGCTTCCATTTGGACCAATGATCGAAGGGGCATCATACTGCGGCACATCGCTGATTCTCCATGGATTTCGGAGCAAGACGTTTATTGTTTGGAATGAAACGGATCAGTTGGAGATCTGCAGGGTTGACTGCGGCGGGGCTCATAGAAGCTATGTTTACGCCCTTCTTCCCCAATACGGTGGTACCTACTTTGCGTATACAAAGGCATCGAAACTGCATATACATGAGCAAGACCACCCGTCACACAAAGTATTGAAGTCGGGTGGCCACGGACGAGAGATCAAAACCTGTGCAGTATCTCCGGACCAACGTTTTATTGCTACAGCAGCAGAGGATACAAATATAAGGATATGGAGCTATGATGATAGTCATGACGAGGGGCTTGGCGATAGGCTCAAATGTCATGTCACCCTACGGAAACACACTGCTGGAGTTCAGCACCTCCAATGGGCTGTTTCCCCGGATGATGAGTATTACTTGTTCAGCGGTGGCGGGTGCGAGGAGTTTAATGTATGGGCGATCTCAGACGTTCCAGGGTTTGGGCTCGGGGCATACTGCGAAGCTACTCTAGATGACCTGAGCGAAGACCGTGACCTACGGATTATGGGCTTCGACGTTAACGCTGTTGGTAACCCTCTCGAGCTTGATATGGCAAAGCGCCCTTCGATGTACTTGATTACGATGGCTTTATCCGATTCTACCATCAGGGCATATTGGTATTCAAAAGATGGGTTCCAAAAGTTTGGACAAGGGAGATACACTTCTTCGTGTATAACACATATAAGGATGTTAATATCACCTAAGACCGAGTCGAGGGTTCTAACTGCTTCGACGGACGGTCACCTTGCACTGTGGACAGCCGGTAGATATGGTGAGGATGGCGAGGACCCCGAAGTTACGACATTTTCCGTGACGCAGACACTTAAAGTTCACCAGTCGGCCATTTTATCACTTGATACCCTCCCAACAGGACCTGACGATTTCCTCATCGCTACTGGAGGCGACGACAATGCCGTGTCACTGGTTTTTCTCGGTGCCAATGAATTTTCATTGAGGCTGACGGTTCCATCAGCCCATGCTGCTGCTGTTAGTGGACTGAGCTTTGTTGGCCATTCACACAATTCCGCGGATGGGACGGGAATCTTTCTCATCTGCACAGTGGGTGGAGAACAAAAGGTGAAGACTTGGGCGTTTAAGGCAATAGTGGAAGTAGAACAGGGAGAGCTCAAGATCAGCGAGTTGATATGGCAGGAGGCACCAGTCGTTGATATGACGACTACGACCAATGTTCCAGATGCCGCCGGACTGGCAACTTTCGGTGGGCATTGCGGCCATACTCATTGCTTGGTGTATGGCAATGGGATGGAAGTATTTGATGCTTGATAGGATCATATCCTTACGGGGTTCTAAGATGATAGTTAGAAAATCATGGATATATTATCTGTTGGCCATATTTATTTTATAATGTATATTTCCGGGCATTTAATATTTATCATGAAAATATAAATATAAATTAAATTTAAGCTTACTCCACTACAACGCAAAATGGCGTATACTAAGCACACCTTCGAAATGCACAGAGAACAGAAGCCGAACACCATTTCAACTATTCTAGATGGTCTAAATAGTCAAATGATTGATTGGAGAGTGTTCATGGGTTGTCGATAGAGGTGAGAAGTGATACACAGCTCCGGCCTATAGTAACACCGGCGGCCGCCACAGAGATCGCGCTAGCAAGGTATCCCTTGTCGTAACCCCATACTGCCAGTGTTATCTGGAGCTTAACATTTCGTATCTGGCAGATCAGCTCAAACAAATCCACGCCTCGCTACAAATGACACAGGTATAAACACCAGAAAACACTAATGCAGCTGGAAAATGGACACAATGGACACAACATCATCACCCGCAGATGCGCCAATGGGAGATGCACCCCATGACACACCAGCTCCTGAAGAAACCTCCCACCCCTCCTCGATACCTCAAAAGCGCGTGTTGGAGGATGACCATGTGCCACCCGTATCCTCACCACTAAACCCGGATTTCAACAAAGCGCCAAAAGACGAGGCACCCGCCGCCAAGGAGCGCGCAGCTCGCGCGAAAAAGGAATCATTTAAGAAACGCGAGGCAAAAGGCCCTTCTACTACCACAGAAGTAAGGGACAGCCCAGATCCGGCGGGCCCAGCCAAGCAGAGGAAGACCTCCGATGTCCTTGCCCCTCTGCGCTACAAGCTAGCTCCACCAAGGCTTGCGGATTTTGAACCTCCACAAGGGCCAGTATTTACCCCGAGTCATACAATCAAAGGACCCGATGGCGCACCTATACAGTTCTATGAAGCTTCGGACTAGTAAGATTACCGCGCTCCCGATATCTGGAACAGCTTGGCTAACATGCGCGCCCCCTCCAGTGCCTCCAATAAGAAGAACTATCGTTATACTCACTGTATCGCCGACCCCGAATTCCCCTCGTCTCTATTCTACCGCCAGTCCGAGACTGCGCCGTTCACTCCACGTCTTAATTTCGAAGACCAGGCGGGCCATATGTTCGTGGACCCGGCAGGTCGACATGTGTCGACTGATAAAGGTTTCCGCATGGCGAAGGCAAACGTATGCGTTAGAGAGGGACGCTACTACTGGGAATGCAAGATCACAAGCGGTATACCAAAGCAAGGCGAAACTAGCGAAGGGCACGTACGAGTGGGCTGGGCGAGGAGAGAGGCTACGTTGGAATCGATGTGCGGCTTCGATGCCTACAGTTACGGAATCAGGGATGTGACTGGCCAAAAGGTCCACCTGTCGCGCCCAACTGCATTCTTTCCACCCGGCGAAAATATAGAGGTGGGAGATGTGGTAGGGCTGGAGATCAATCTTCCATCACTATCGCTACACAGCAAGGTTGTCGAAGGGCGGTATAACCCAGCCGTGGATCTGGAAGACGACGAGCCGAAGCACGCAGAAGTTTCTGATGTCATACGGGATCGAGTTCCCATACGATTCAAGTCCCACCTCTACTTTGAGCAGATCGATTACCTTCCAGTGAAAGAGCTCGAAGACTTGATGAATCCTGCTCCGACAGGAACTTCTGGTAGTAGTGGCTCGAGTCAGAAACCAAGCTCAACGCATCCAGTACCAGCAATGCGCACTCTGCCAAATTCCAGCATCAAGATTTATAAAAACGGAGTTTACATGGGCGAGGCCTTCAAGGATCTCCTCGCATTTCTACCGCCGGCGTCGTTGCCACAGGTCCAAGTGGGTGCCCGAGAAGGTCTGGATGATGGGATGCTGGGCTACTACCCGGCAGTCAGTGTATTCCGTGGCGGCGCTGCGGAAATCAACCTTGGCCCTGATTTCTGGTTCCCTCCGCCCGGATTTGATGCGGATGATGACGAGGTCGACATGGTCGGAAGCGACCAACAAGCAGCATCCAAGAGCAAGAAAGCGAAGCCCGTCTCGGAAAGATTTGATGATCAGATCGCCGAGGATATCGTTTATGATATTATCGACGAGGTTGATTTCTGGATGCAGGACGGATTCGTGGTCCTGAATCAGGCGGCCCGCAACACGGCAATGGCTCACCCTACGGCCACGAATGGTAATGGAGAGCTAGGGGAGAACATCATTCCGCACGGCGAGATCAAGGAGCTGGTCCAGGATGAGGAGTAACGATGAATCATGATGCCGCGCAAAAAGCGCAAAAACGACTGACCGTCGCAATTATCGTTGTGATCATTGCGCTGGAACAATTGATGGTGCTCCCGATAGGTTCAATTAGCCCGGCAACGCTGTTACTACAGCAGACTGCAGCAAACCACAGCAATAGTATTGAAACAATGTTTCACCTCATGAAACCGAGGTGCCTGGATATGTCACGATAGAAATGACGAAAACAGTGCCGGGCCGGGAAGGCCGGGATGCACATCGGGATGGGACCATTGAGGTGGCTTAAACCACCCGCGGGTTTAAGAAAATAGTAAGACATAAATCAAGAGACCCTGAAGTTGCAATTGCAACCGGCGGATTTCTCAACCTCGTTGCTACTACTGTAGGGATATATTTCGACAAATATAAAAAATGAAATGAAATTCGGGAGCTGATTGTCAACATGGGAGGACGCGCACGCACCCTCTGTGATAAGAGTACTCTAGTAAGAGTCAAGTAACCCCGCGGTGGCTGGCATGACGTCGCCTGTACCCAATCCTTTTTTGGCGCACGGCACGGATGCCGCACCCAGTAGCTGTACGAGTAGTTGTGCCTCGCATGAACACAATCAGGTGGCTGCCATGCAAACTTTTGCCGACGGTGATTCCACTACTCCGTCTTGAGATTGCTCTACCATTCGACATTTCATTCCTGTCGCCTAGTCTCCCACTGTATCACCTCTGGTCGCAAATCATCATTTGATGGCGTGAGGGCCTGGATGTCGCGAGAGAGCTTCTGAAATTCGCCTCATGCTACATCAGTCGTACTGCTGTGCACAACTCGCGCGCACCGGAAACCCGAGTAAAATTTGATGTCTCAGCCTCTTTTGCGAAGGTTATCCGCAGCTCACTTCCTCGAAGGAAGAGCCTGGCGATTCTTGGGCACGTCGTAGTTGCCCATTGGAAGCGATGCAGAGAGTTACTTCCATGCTGCCGTCCTGGGACAGGACAAAGAAAGGCGGCAAGCAGGGCTTCGATAAGGTCTGGGGATGGGCAGACAAACTGGGCGCCCCGGTAAACAGGTTCTCGAATAAAATTGGCAGTGAGGCGTTTTGGCCGACTGAATTGGACAAGGAAAGCGACAAGGCTGCGAGGATATTGAGGAGCTTTTGCAGTGAGTAGTCCCGATCCTACCTCGGGCCACAAGTACGAACTCCTGCTATGGACAAGTACCTATGTTGTGCGCAATGATGGGGGGAGGCGACATGGTTTATGGTCTCAATAGTTTACTGACAATGGCTCACAGAGGATGGCTTCTACAAGGAAGAGAAATTACCGCCGAGCGAAGTCGGTCCCAATCAGAGCGCGAAACAAAGAGTACTCATGAAAATCCCGCCGAACGTAGTCAAGAATGCAGTTGGGATGGCTATTTTCACAACAATGCGCACAGGTCTCTGGATTTCGGGTGCTGGCGGATCTGGAGTCTTGGTTGCGCGGTTAGAAGACGGGTCATGGTCACCTCCTTCAGGGATTATGCTACACACTGCAGGGATAGGGTTTTTGGCGGGAATCGACATATACGACTGCGTTGTGGTAATAAACAGCAAGAAGACCTTGGAGTCATTTACGAAAATCCGAGCAACGGTTGGTGGCGAAATCAGTGCCGTTGCAGGGCCAGTTGGCGTTGGTGGGGTGCTGGAGAATGATGGGAAATGGAAGCAGATCAACAGGCCAGTATTTACTTACCTGAAGTCGAGAGGGTTCTATGCTGGGGTTCAGCTAGATGGCACGGTAATTATTGAACGGACGGACGAGAATGAGAGGTTCTATGGCGAGAGAGTATCCGCAGCAGATATCTTGGCTGGGAAGGTCAGATTCGTACCCAGGGAAACGAAAATGCTTCTGGAGACACTGAAATTGGCGGAGGGTCGATCGGACTACGACCAAGAATTAATGGAGGAATTAGAAGGCCAACCCGCCCCAGGAGATGTCGATGTTGAGTCAACAAGCGGGTTTGGAATCCCCGAACCAGATGACCCCGATCCATTCGGTGTCCTTGCTCTAGAGCAGGCCGGGCTGGAGATCAGAGAGGCAGGAAGCCACTCTCGGCCGAATAGCTCACAGTTTGAATACAAGCCGAGCCCCACGAGTCCGATATTTCCACACTTTAACCGGATGAGTATGGACACGACAGTGGCAGGCAGTCGAGCAAGCTATATGAGCAACTCGAAAAGAACCAGCTTACGAACTGTCCGAAGTATCTCAATGGGCACACAAACGGACGCGGATGACTCGTCCAGTGTGCATGCAAAGACTCCAATCGAAGCAGCTGATACTCCCGTGGAAAAAGCCGAGCTAGAACCGCCGGATGTTGACTATACACAAATTGATCTCGGACCATATAGCGGCTTCACAAGCCCAAACCGTGTTTCTGAGTTCAACGGGAGTGGCACGACTATAACAGAGCAATCGTCACCTGAATCTCAACACCATGAAGGAGTTGAGAAGCATGCCGAACCCAAGCACTACGAAACGCCCTTGAAGAATGTCGAACCCCAACGCTACGAAACGTCGGAGAAGGGTACTAAACTCCAAAACCACGAAGACTCTGAGAAGCATACTGAACATCAAAACCACGAAGGTTCTGACAAGCACGGCGATAGCGAGGCCGACACTTATTCAGACGACGGCCTAGACGACGACGAACCCGTGGTTTTCGAGGCGGCGGCAGCAACACATCGCCCGACACACATCAACGTTGTGAAGGCGCGAGGAAATGTTGTCACCATTCCACCAAGGCCGACACCACCTTTGCCACCAAGGAGCTCGGCAAGAGGCAGCAGGACTTTGATCAATGGCGTCTGGGAGAATGGAGCCTCCCCGCTTGGGAGCCCAAGGTCGGACAGGTTTTCTCCTCTCTCGAGCCCAAGGGCTGACGGGTTTGAGATTGCCAAGCTTAATGGGAGTCCAAGCCGGCCTTCATCGCTCCCGCCGCAGACCGAGCAACCCAATGGCGTAACCGAAAATGGGGTCAAGGCGGTGGATGAACCAAATGGAGTCAAAGAGAAGCAGGCGAGTGCAGTGGAGGTTCCTTACGGTCAATACCTTTCCTCCGGAAACCAGACGAAGGAACATAGCCCCAAGGAAGAGGCTGTTACAACTCCAGAAGAAACGAAGGCCTCGTCCCCAAAATCCGCAGCTGAAGTTCCACTCCCAAGCTCTGATCTGCCTGAAGATGGGGCTGAGGAAAGTCAGAACGAGGACTTTCATGATGCTGTCGACGAGCCCATTAGTAGTGGCAAGGATACGAGTATGGACACGAAGATATAGCTGACATATGGTGTTTTTGGAAATTTCATGCTTAGGAGGGGGGGAATAATATATGGGAGTAACCTTTTTGTTGTTATTAAGGGTAAAGAGCATAATTTTGGACTTGGAGTTTCTTGTCGGGGGCATCATATGGGGAAGCGACTTGGTGTTCCGCGACGTTCGGTGGGAGTTTGGCAAGAGATAGGAAATAGGAATATAGGCGCCAACATACTTGACAATATAGTCAAACGCAATTTAAAGAGATGGCTTGTATGTTGTTTTACGTGCTTGTTGATGTGAATTTTCGAGGCAATTACGCTGTTGAAATAATAAGTGGCACGGTTATTAGCACATTTCTAGTAAGAGTAGTCCTTAGCCATAGAACCTACCTTTCAAGCCTTTCAAGTTACATCTATTAGTAACTATTCTGTTAACTGTAGCTAGCCCCTAGTAACTAAGCAACTTCACCTGCACTTTTAATTACTCTAATCACTGTTATAATCTACAGCCACCCTTTAGCCTTTCAGGCGGTATGCTAGTGAGCAGTGCCGTTTTTTATTTAACCGCGTAGCGACTGAAAATATAGAACACTACTACCCAACTATCAAACGAGCATTTTACTCCCTTAACCACGTTAGCTAGTCTTCCTAAATTTCAAAAAAATTGGCAAAAATAAGCTCCCTCGGGTGGGCTTGAACCACCAACCTCTCGATTGCAAGCATATTACTCATATAACAGTCGAACGCGCTAGCCAATTGCGCCACGAGGGATTCTTCCCAGTGAGCTAGAGCTCCTGATTCGATGGGTGCTGAGATGTAAAAGTTTGTTTAGTACAGTAGAACCCCTGTTGTAAGGATGCAATTTTAACCGGACTTTTTTAGCGTTATAACTGAAATATCGGTAGACTAGGAACACGTGATTGAAACTAAATACCATAATTAAATTTAAATACCAAATAATAACTCTATAAACTAGTTATCTAGAGAAATCTACTACCTTAATGATATTACTAGAGCCTTAATATTCGTAATAAGACTACTATATATAGGCGTTCTATAAAGGCTTTAGGTGCTGTGAATAGGCCTATTAGCGTAAGGCGCGCCGTTGCTTAATTGTAATAGACTATTAGGCCATTATACTCATACAAAATATAACGATATAATCACATATTATAGAGCAATATTGTAGTATCGTAAAGGCTTTAAAATTACATACAAAATGGTTACGTTCCCTCAAAACTATCGCTGTATCAGAGTTATCGGCTAAATGGTAATCGTTATAACAGGGGTTCTACTGCAGCACCATAGAACCTATCTTTTCAGTTACATCTATCAGTAACTGTTTTGTCAATTATAGCCCCTAGTAACTAAGCAGCTTCGCTTGCACTTTAATCACTATAATCACTATTGTAATTTACAGCCACCTTTTCAGACTTTTGGGCGGCATGATGGTGAAGCGTGCCGTTTTTAAGTTCGACCGCGTACTCGCGTACCTGAGCGAAGTCGCGTATTCCCCTGATAAGGCTGATAAGGCGGGGAGAGTCAACACAACGTTTGTTGGAAACATTTGATCTACCTTTTGTCCCAAGCCTGCCCACGATAGAAGTTATAGCTCAGCTGTGATTTCACGTCCCAGACCTCGCAAATGTCGGCCGGGCAGTATGACGATAGTAATCGCGCCTTTGTCCAAGCCTTCATGGCAAGAGGCACATTGACGTTCAAGGAAGCGCGACCCCTCCTCGCCGCCATATTCTCCGTGAAAGATGGTACCTCACCTATTCATCTCCAGCCTTCCCTCCAGTTCCTAACCAACTGAATACAGGTGATACTGTTCGCCCCGATGAAGTCACCATGGCAGATTTCGACTCTTATGTCCACGCCGCCTCCGCTGCCTTGTCCCCTTTCGACTACGAGATTCGCTCCACACTCCACCAGGTCTCGAAAGAGCGCATATGGGCTCTCGTGAACACCACCAGTGATGCTCTGACGCAATTAGCCACAGTGAGGACAGCGGACGAGATCGCATTTATCAAGCGGGTACTAGACGCGATGTTCGAGACGTACAATACCGAGCGCCAGGAGGTCATGGCGATTACGAGCATGCAGGCCATGAAAGTTGCGAAAGCGGATGAGAGGAGGCGGCAGAGCAACGGGGCCGGTGAGGAGAGCCAGAGCGCAGATAAGGGGCTCATGCACGGCCAGGCAGAGAAGTTGATGTTGAGTCTGGTCGAAGAAGGGTGGTTTGAGCGCAGCGAGAAGGGGTGGTTTACGCTTTCTCCGCGGGCGCTGATGGAGCTCAAGTCCTGGCTCGCGGCGACTTATAATGATCCGGATGCGGAGGCGGGCGAGTGGCAGCATATCAAGAACTGCGAGGCTTGCAAGGGGATTGTGACGATGGGGCAGAGGTGCTCGGAGGTGTCGTGTATTGTGCGCCTTCATGAGGGTTGTCTGGGCCCATTTTGGAGGACGAGGAGGGAGGAGAAGTGTCCGAAGTGCAAGACGCCCTGGAAGGGCTTGTGGGTTGGGGAGAAGGCTGTGACGACGACAGAAGCGTATAATAGGGGCAGGAGAATTAGTGGGGGAGGAAACAGGAGGCCAGCGCAAGAGGATGAGGAAGAGGAAGAGGGAGAAAATGGGGCAGAGGGGGGAGAGAGGGAAGATGATGATGACGAAGTTTGAGAGATGAGACGTGGAATATTACGAATTGCTGGCGTTATGGATTGAGGCATGGGGTTCTAGGTGGCGGCGTTAGGTATGGGATTTGCTATTTCAAGTGATACTCCTCAATACCAAAGATCTTAAAGGCGGGGACGGCAGTTGGTGACTATCAATGTATTTAACGCATTGTTTTGCGAATGAGAGTATACAAATCAAATTGGTATATTGATCGACTATAATATGCCAATCATGGTCATGAATGTGATCCATCCCCCTCCATTATTCTGTATACAAGAAACTTATTTTGCGCCTCATTATTTTATCCATCCCGTATCAGTAGCATAATAGCCGTTTCCTCTGATACTAGTACTCCTATGGTTCATAATCGTGATTTTCCCGGCTCCCTTGACTCATTACAATCGTATGCGACATCATCTGCTTTAGTCGCGGCGACGTCTCGATGGAGAGGCCTCATCTGAGGCGTCGTGCCGGCGTGAATCATGATTTCTGCTCTTTGGCGAAGCCCCGCTATTGATTCGACGCGAATCGTGGCTTCGGCGTCTCGGCGGAGAATTATCAGCCGAGCGATCACGACGGCGCGAATCGTGGCTCCGGCGTCTTGACTCAGGCTTAGGTGTCATGCTGGACTCCAACGCTGGGTCATCTTCAAGTTCGACAATGCGGCCCTCGCTGTCGACCACTTCCGTCTTGCCTTCTGCTGCAAGTCGTACTTCCTTGCCTCGCTTGTGGCAGTACCAGAAGAAGAACAGTAAAACTAAAAAGTCAGAATGCACACCGTGACGTAGAGTGGAACAACTTACCAAATAGACCTAAGCTAAGCAACACATTCGTACCCATGAATGCAGGCCACCTTAACTTCAGAGAATTCATGATGGTCTTTAACAAACCAGCGACCGCCCCAGGCTTCGTGACGAGGTCTTTCAATCCGTTCGGCTTCAAAAACCCCTTAGCTGCCCCCATGAACCCTCCACCAGCTGCTGCGCTAGCAGCACCCTCCGCCATACCAGATTTCTGGGCCTCTGCGGCGGTAGCCAGAATCTCAGGTGCCAGCGTACTGGTCCACTTTTCCGGCAACTGTGCGATTAACTTCTTCAAGAATGAAGGAAGTTGCTCGTAGGTCTTCGCAAGTGTTCCCTGAGAGTCATCCAGGAGATGGATCAGGTCATCGTATGCCGTCGGAACCCCGTTGACGAGGTCTTTAAGCACGAGTGTGAACTTCTTCATGAGCTCGTCGGACTCCTTCGAGAGAGACAGAGCCCGGTTGTTGACTGCCGACAGGTTGAGGTCGTTCAGAACTCGGGTGATATCATCCTCTTCTTTCTCGACCTCGTCCGTCGGAAGGTCTGCCTTCATGATTTTGTCATCCTTCTTTGACTTCCCAAACAACGACGAGAATCGGTTTTCTATCTTCTTCATTTTATCAGCTGGCCCTTTCGCGTTCTCCTTGTTTTTTCCCTTGCTTATAGACCTCTCTAGCTGCGGCGCGTTTTCATCCTCGTCGAGAATCTCCCGGTCCGAAGCAGTCGGGCGTTTAGGGAGCGGTGGCGGTGTCCCTTCAGAGACAAGGTGTTCGATGAACCACTCATCGTCGGCGCTTAGAACTGGCTTAAGTGGTGGTGTTTGAGCATCCTCTCGGGCTTTCTTCTCAGCTTGGTGCTTCTTTACTTTCTTATATGTGAAGTATTCCAGCATCTTGATAGCTCTTTCGGTTACAAGAGTGAATGCAACGTGCAGATGTTGTGGATGTTGAATCTGGAGGAGGTTGGGTCCATCGATGTTGACGGTGGCGTAGTGCCAAGATCCAGCAGAGGGGCATCTGTGGCTGTGCAACGACGTCACAAGCTTGTGACAGCAGGTAGCCAAGCTTTTATCAAAACATTATAATATGCTTATATTTCCCAAATTTAAGCAACCCAGCAGAGATAATCAAGTTCTAGCAGGTGGATGATGGTTGAGAGTAACTATAGTTACCTCGGTCACGGTGAGGATTCAGTATGGTATGAGATCTGTCCGTTCATGAGCTTGCTCTTATTTCGTCGTTTTATAAAGACGAGGATCTAATTGTTAAATCTAGCTAATATAGGTAAAATGAAGCTTCCAATAATTCTAATTTGTTCCCACGGACTGCCAACCCTTCCAAGTCACTATATACGGATAGCTTATTTGGCTGTCGGGTCTGTTCCAGCTTGTACTCCATGGCTGAGCGGCATCGGCTGCCGCGCTCTGAGATCCAACTACTGGTGGTAATCCATACGGCTGTTTCCAAGGACCCTGTATATTTCGTCGACAATATCTTGTTGGCCACTTGGTGCGCCTCTCACCGCGAGGAACTTCCTGCAGTCCACCGACACTTCTTCCCCTGGGTTGCCGCTTCGCATGATACCACCCGCCTCTTCAAGGACACACCATGCCGCTGCAACATCCCACGCCCAGCATCCTCCTTCCCAGTATACGTCTAGCTGACCAGCCGCTACGGCGACGAGGTTCAGCGCGGCGGATCCCATGGACCTCAGACTGTGTACCATAGCTCCTCCCTGCTCCTTGGAGGCAGCAAGCTTGGCGAATGCCTTGACTTTTACGTCGAAATTTATCCCGCTGCGGTCTGAGCCCCATTCCACGCCGACAAGGCAAGTGCTCAGGTCTTTCAGTGGCTCAGGGTTAGCTTTCAGAGGAAGCTTTTGTTTGAGGCCGCCATTCTGCGACAAGTAGGATCCCTGGCCCTTAATTGCAGTCCAGAGTTCGTTGAGAAATGGGTTGTAAATGACGCCGACTGTTGGTACCCGGCCCACCGTAAAACCAAGGGAGATGCAGACGCTTGGGAAGGCGTGGACAAAGTTCGTCGTGCCATCTATCGGGTCGACAATGAACGTGGGAGCATCGGTCAGTGGCTGGCCAGGATAGTATGTCTCCTCCCCGATGAAGTCAAACTTCGGGTATGCTGTGCGCAATTCAGAAGTCACCATGGCCTCTACAGCCTTGTCAGTTTCAGTGACAAGGTCGGCGGCTACAACATATCAGCCGGATCATATGAGGAAGCACCAGAGGCGGTTGGTTGCCCAATCCGCCCTCAGGACTTTATATAGTGGGGGCGTACAGTTCTTTTTTGTATCGGAACCAAGCGTTTGTGGGGTTGCAGACATGATCATCTTGCCCGCCTGGTGGGCGACCTTGACCAAAAGGTCATGTATCTCTGTAAGATTGATATCAGACATGTTGAGCGTAGTGTTTCTTTGATTGGGGGGGAATTGGTGATTTAGGAATGACAGATGTGATTGAGGTGGGGTATGTAAATAAGGCGGGGGGTAATAATTTGGGTGGTACGTACTTTGTAGAGCTTCGGGGAACTCACCGCCTGGCAGAAAAAGTCTAGCCTCAAGACCAGCCGAAGCACCACAACGCGCCCGACTGGCAAGTTGCGTGCATGATTCAAAGACAAAGATTGCAGTTACAGTTCGCCCATTTTATTGGGTATAGAGGTTGTAGAGGAGCACAGATTTTTGTAGCTGCTCGAACATTCTCCGCGATGTCTTCCTCTGAAACCAATTCCCTCGCAAAGGACATTGGCGCAACTCCTGCCGTCGGTCAACATATCCACCACGATGGAAAAGATTACAGCACAATAAAAGAGGGTTTGGCATATATTCTTGTCCCTGGAAATGGGCCTTTGGTACCTCAAACCAACCCGACTGGCGACAATCAATCCCAGTCAGTCTTTTATAACCCGATCCAACAGTTCAATCGCGACCTGAGCGTTTTGGCAATCAAGGCTTATGGAGAGGATGCGGTTGCTAAAAAGGAAGCCGAAACTGAGAAGAGACGCAAAGCTGCCAATGCTAAGAGCAAGAAGCGAAAGCGTGTGGACGAAACTGTGAATAAAGATGGTGCGGGAGGTGCAGCGGCACGGGCTGAGATGACCAGCGACAACGGAGAGTCGGTTACTTTGGCCACAAATAAGGCATCAGAACAAACAGCTATGGAAATAGATGGGCCAGCGATGGAGGGTTTGCAACATGCAGGCATTGAAGCCGAGACTGAAGCCTCACTGGACAGGACTGTGGAACAAAACGGAACGGATAAATCCAAGCAGCAAGAACAGTTCACCATCCTCGACGCCCTTTCAGCAACTGGCCTGCGAGCCCTCCGATATGCACAAGAGATCCCATTCACCACCTCTGTTACAGCAAACGACCTTCTCCCGGAAGCTACCCGAGCAATCAACCTGAATGTCCTCCATAACAAGCTCACCTCTCAGATAAGCCCCGTCACTGGGAACGCCATAACTCACATGTACAACTTTGCCAGCGAAATACCCCTTGATTCCCATCGATACAAGCCCTCCAAAAAATACGATGTTATCGACCTCGACCCTTATGGCACGGCGGTCCCCTTCCTCGATGCAGCTGTTCAAGCTGTCCGTGATGATGGAGGCCTTCTCTGCGTCACCTGCACGGATGCTGGCGTCTGGGCTTCCAATGGGTACCCAGAGAAGTGCTATTCTTTATATGGCGGGTTGCCGCTTAAGGGAATGCACTCGCATGAAGGCGGGTTGCGATTGATACTTCACGCCATCGCCTCATCTGCTGCACGCTATGGGCTTGCTATCGAGCCTTTGCTTTCTTTGTCCATAGACTTCTACGCCCGGGTGTTTGTAAAGATCCACAAGTCCCCGGCAGACGTCAAATTTCTTGCTGGTAAAACAATGATGGTTTATAACTGCGACCAGGGATGCGGGTCTTGGGAGACGCAACTCTTAGCAAAGAATCAGTTGCGGCCGAACAAGAGTGGGAAGGGCACTTATTGGAAACATATATTTGCTCAGGCGCCTACCACAGGACGGGATTGTGAACACTGTGGGTGGCATCGACATCTAGCCGGGCCAATGTGGGCGGGTCCACTACATGACGGGAAGTTCATACAGCGTATCCTCGATGACCTGCCAAAGGTCGATAAGGAGACTTATCAAACCACAACGAGACTCGAAGGGATGTTGTCTATGGCCCTGGAAGAGACACTGGCACCCCTACCGCGGACAGACGATCTCGTTCCGCCACCGGTCCCAAAGGGCAGAGCGGATCCGTCGGTAGTCGACCCATTTCCATTCTACTTCATTCCGTCAGTATTATCGAAAGTGATTCATTGCATCACTCCCGATGAGAACGCCATGCGTGGTGCACTCAGGCATGCGGGCTACAGGGTCACACGCAGCCACACCAAAGCAGGCACCATCAAGACGGATGCGCCATGGAGTATTATATGGGAAGTTATGCGTGAATGGGCAAGACAAAAGGCCCCGGTCAGGGAAGGGGCTATTAGAGAAGGAACTCCAGGATGGAAAGTAATGGGATTCGATAAGAAGCAGGCAGAAAATGAAGAGGCTGGAAAGGGGGGCGGCGAAGGCAATGAGCGTTTGAAGATCGTATTTGATGAATCGCTCGGGAGAGAAACGGATAAAAAGAAGCTGGTAAGGTATCAAGTGAATCCCAGGGAGAACTGGGGACCGATGAACAAGGCCAGGGGTCCTCTGTGAGACAGCACATAGGAGTCTACACGGTCCATATTGGATGTTAAATTAAGCGCTATACATAATCTCAGAAGCCTATCACTCTGCTTTAAATTACTTATTCCTTGGTTATTAAACTTGATTGATCACAATTTCAGCAAAGAAAGGAAATGCCCATCTGAACTTCTATCCAAATCCAAAATACCCAGAGCACGTGACTTCGTGTAATTTACGTGTCGTGTGCTTGAGGCGAGGGACCAGGCGGGTACGAACTTCATGTCAGCGCCAAATGTTCGCTCGGAAAGATGCAGTTATAACCACAACTGCGGTATGCCGAGTTGAATCGAGGGGCAGTACATAATGTGGGTCATCGAGAGTGATGGCGATACCTTTAATGGTATGTATTCGATTTGGAAGACCAACCCTATGCTGGCAGGCTGCATGCTAATCTGGCATAGGCAAGCGACTCTGGCTTCGTCCGGGGAAGAGATTTATTTTGGGACGAACATTAGCAGACTGTAGGGCCCCTCTCAGTTCCATGCTTTTCGTATACTCACATGTCAGCTAGCCGGCGGCTTCGCGATAGCGAATAAAACCATATCCAGGAAACACTTAGTTGTTGAAGTAGACGAAGTTAAGCCTGGAGATTGCGTGAGTTCACAGACCCTGCCTTAGCAGATAACATTTCTAATATACCAAAGGCGCGCTTAAGCACTCGATCGCGAATTACCCTGGAGGATCTCAACACAAAGATAGGAACGTTGGTCAATAATATCCAGATCAGGGGTCAGCGTCATGTACTTGAGGATAATGACTATGATATACGGTTGGGGCAATATGAGAAGCTTTTCAGGTCTCGTCTTCCAACTGATATTTTGATTTCGACTTGATTGCTGACAGGTCACAGAATTCGATGGATTCCAGTTGTCCTAACGTTTTCCTTCACTGGAAAGGAACTCCGCAACAACCAGATTTCCTCGTTCGTTGAACTCCTAGAGCGCCTTGATATAAAGGTTCTTGTCGAGTATGTGCACCAAAGTACAACTCACGTTGTGGCGAAGAAGCGCAACACATCCAAGGGGCTCCAGGCACTCATCAACGGGAAGCATATCGTTGACCATTCCTTTATCGACGCAATCGTCAACGTTACCACGGCAGATCCTGGGGCCGAATCGGCTCTTGAATCAGATTTTGACTCAAATTGGCCAAAAGAACTTGATCATCTTCCTCCAAAGGGGCCCGAACAAACGGACCGACCATCCTCTTCGTACCTACCAGACCCTACAAGGTTGACCATTTTCGAGGGCTACACATTTGTGTTCTACGAACAGTCGCAATTTGACAATCTAATTGCGCCAATAACTAACGGCAAAGGGAAAGCATTGCTCCATCAGGCAAACCCAGCTAGCACAACAGCAGAGGAGTTTGTGCGATATGTGAAGAATGTTGCAGGAGAAAAGGGCGTGGGCGAATTTGAAGATGGTAGCACTGGGACAGGAGTGGTGGTTGTGAGATACCAGCCCCTGAAAGGGCCAACGTTACCGTTTTATTCCGACTTCGGTCAGCAAGTTTCATTACAACTTGACCACCGGTTAATTGAACAGAGCGAGTTCTTAGACGCTATTTTGAACAACGATGCCAGTGTGTTGCGGAGACCTCTCGAGGTTGAATCGTCTGCCGTACCAGCAAGTTTGACGACAGATGAGCCACGCAGAGTAATTACGAGTGCTTCGGAAGAGAAGGCAGAATATAAAGCTGCCGCTGTAGTAGCACGTGGTTCTGGTTTCTCCAGAAGCTCAGAGGAAAAGCAGCCGCTATCAACTGGTACCGTTGAGCCACCGGCGAGGCGAGGGGGAAGGTCGAGACGGGCGGTAACGAGTAGATTTACTGGTTTCGACGACGAATTTGATGACAGCACGCCTAGCGAAACTATTGTATCGGCCAGCAGCTCGCGACTACAAGATTCCTCAGCTATGGACTACCAGAAGTCTACGACCACAGTAGTTGAGCAAGCTGCAGATCCAGAGGAGCCACGAGTGCGAACGAAGCGTCCACTCCCACAGGTGCAGGAGTCGGATAACGAGGATATTATGGACCAACTTGCTCCAGCCGCGGCGAAGCTGAAACGTTTGCGACTTGCGAATGGAGAACCAACAAATCCCCCTGATCAACCTTTGGCAACAATGGAAGCAAAAGCTCCTTCCGCAGAGCCTAGGGAGGCCGTAAAGAAGCCGCGGAAAGTCAAGAAAGAAGCTGATGCGCCAGAGTTCACATATTTGCAACGGCAAGGGGAGCCCCCTCTAACAGACTCCCAGAGAGATGCCTCGGGTGCTGGCGCTGAGGATGTGGATGCTGCCGAAGTCCGGAATCTCTCGTCGATCAAAGAAATGGGAGTCAGGCGCCCAGATGCAGCGATCCAGGCTAGGGACGAGGCCAGAAGTGATCGCTGGGATGAGAGGTGGAACGGTCGCGTGGATTTCAAGAAGTTCAGGAGGAAAGGGGGAGACAGATTACCCGCCGCACAAAAAGTTATCGTGTCGCTGGAAGTGGCTAAGCAGAAGGATTTTGGCATTGGTGACAGTTATTGGCTTAAGAACGATAAAGCATCCCAGCTAAGGAAGAAGGATAAGTCGCAAAGGACCAGCCAAAACGAGTCGCCTATCCAATCTCAGACTCTAGCAACGAGAAGTGATGTCGACGAATCTAATATGGACTCACCTAATCCAGGGGTTTCATTATCGAATTCGATGAGGGATACCGGGCAACCAGATGGCCGACATAAGAGCGCTAGCACTGGCCGATCTGCGTCGAACAAGAGACCTTCTAGTGAAGCTTTGATGAACCCACCCCCGGTTAAAAAAGTGAAGCGCCCCTTTCAGAAAGAAGACAGTGATGACAGCGACGATGGACTTGGGTTCCGGTTTCAGAAGAGAAAATGAGGGCAGTTTAGTTTGGAGGGATTCGTACTCCAAGCGAGGCTGTCGTGTCGGTCCAATACTTACGCTGCTCCACAGTTGCACCTAAATTGGCCTATATGTGCCACTATACCCCAGTATGGGTCTACAAGGCCGATACGAAGTTGTCTCACACTCTCTCCGGCTTCCGTACCAGCCCGCCCCGTCGATCACAGGCATCGTCAGGAGGCAGGTCATGGACGCGGCTGTGTAAGGCTTTGTTAAGGAAGAAGTGCCGCGGTCTCATGTCAAAAATGACAATATACGATGGCAGAGATATAAAAGAGGCCACACGGGCCGAGGAAGGATGGCTTGTGGCTGAACGAGGGCCTGCGGAGCAATCTGACAGAAATACGCAATAATAGGGGATTTTCTATAAAGGTGCTGGCGAACCTATGGGCTATTTATTATATAGTACACCCATCTTCAGTGGAAATAATGCGCTTCACCCTATGCAGCCGACCTCTCAAAACCTTCGATACAATGCCAATCATGTAAACACAAGTCCATGACAATTTGTACAAAATTGACAATCGCACCCAGTCCAATGTTGGCATAATTCAAGGGTATCATATATCGACTAGTCTAGTACCTCTGTTTCTATCATTACACATGCCCGCTCTAAATGCAGAGAAACCCTAAATATTCTAGTCCATACTCTCCAATGCACTGACCTCCTTTACCTCCGATTCTCCCACAGCAATACCAACCAAGCATGCCCCAAGCATCCCTTCCCAGTTTACCCAAGGATGGATCTCAGCGAACAGCTTCGTGCCATCCCGGCCAGCACACTTCATGAGCTCAGGCTCTCCACCCGGATGGTATGGCAGATACGGCGTGATATTGTATACCTTGCCACCCAACACCGTCCAAGCATCCTTTCCCTTGCGGCCCGTATAGTACCGCAACTGAGAGGGCGTGACCTTCAGATAAGGAGTATCAGCCGGAAGCCCTCGAAGATTGGCATTCGGCGCCTCGGACAACTTTGCCCAATCAAGGGGCGAGTGGCCGGGCGTCAGCCCAACCTTTAGTCTGGGTTTGGCGGGGATCGAGGTATGTGTTGGTGGCGGTGCCAGGGAGAAGTTTCCGCCGCGATTTGGGGCAGGCGACCGTGATGGCGGGGATGCCGAGTAGACTGAGCGAAGGGGAGGTTGCACTGAAGGTATTGGGTTCAACCGTGGCGGGCCGCGGCTGTCCGAAGCGCGTTGTGCGGAGTTTAGAGCTGGGAAGGAAGGAAGCGCGGGGGCGGATAGTCCCTGGCCCCTAGGAGAGGGCTGTGACGGTGCAGCTGGGACCTTTTGAGATGCGCCTCGTGCTGGCAGAGCCCCATTGCCGGGCCCATTTGGCGGCTTAATCAGGAAGGATGGAGGAGGCGGCATCGCCTTCCGGTCCAGATCAGCCTTGGCTTCCTTCACGCCCGCATCCGGAGATGCCGTGTCTTCCATTTCTTCCCTGCCGCCCTTGGTTTCACCCCCATCCTTCACCTGGCCCGCCGTCGTCTGATCCACATCGTCATTCGAGACATCGCCGCCGCTGTCAGCCTTCCTGGGGAACCAGGAGGCTAGCCATGTTGAGGGCGACACCTTGAAGAGGAGGAAGGTAAAAGTGGCGATTAATAGTGACACGCCGATCAGAGTCATAACAGGATTAGACGCAGGAAGGCGCGCCGCTGTGGCCTTCGGGGTTGGCGAGGCTGTAAGATTAAAGACAATGCAATGTAATGCGGCTGCTTAAGAGAAATATATTATAGTTTGTGGGACGTGGGACGTGGGACGCAGATGCGATAAGCATATTGCGGCTCGATGGTTGTGGTTGGCAGTTGGCGGTTGGACCACAGTGGGATATTCTTGGCGGGGCAATAAAAGTACTGTAGTTAGTCCAGTGTCCAAAGTTACTTGGCCCAAAGTACTTGTGTACTGCCGAGCGTGGTCGGGGTAGTGGTGGCTTGACAGGAGTACAAAAGTAGAGGTACTTACGTACAGTACACTATTGCTACGACTACTGTAAGTTGTTTCACTCTTCTGTCCGCGTGCGTCCGTTGTCTTTGTTTACCTGCGGAATACTGAGACAGGGGACAACGGTGATGATGAGCTGCAGAAATTTGATCTGGCAGTTATGTAAATAATAGAATGTATGTATTATAATAGATAATATAATATATAATATATTCTTCTCCCCCGCCGCTGATACTGCTGGCTCTACTGGTTCTACTCGAATTTGTACGTAGAGGGGTAAAAAGTATCGCGCGGTTGACTGCCAAATGACAAAAAGGTACAGTACATTCTTTCGCATTTCCACGGCCAAACTCCAATCTAAGATCATAATAACGGCCCACTCCAAACAAGACCACACCGCATCATACCCAGTATCACCAACAACACCAACACCGACTGACTGTACCACCCGATTATCCCGAATTGCGACATCCTGCCAGACAAAAGGACTGATTGCACTGAACCCAGAAGAGCAGAATGCGATAATGCGAGCGCCGAATGGTCCTCTGACTTCGAAGAGCGGCAATGCTATGCCTGTCGATAAGCCGAATCCTCATGGCCAGAGGCCCGCCATGTCGCCCATGGGCGCAGCGGGCATGAAATCTATGAACACCACGCCTTTAACTCCCAAAATCGCAGGCGCACTTCCTGCAAACGTTGTGACACCATTGCTTCGACGAGCAACGCGTCAGGACACTACCCCCAGCGGTCCCCAGAGGGACGAACGCACAACCCCCGTCGGCTCCTTTCTGAGCGACAACATCACACCACGGTCAGGGTCGAGAAAGTCGAGGTTGGATAGTGCAAACCCGACTCCAACTGGCACTCCGACAGCTCTAAAACCAACGGAGCCCACTCTTGCATCTGGAGGAAATCTAGTGTATAGCGGGGGTCTGGGGCTGTCTCAACTCGACGACCTCCCACCAAAGCCCACTGTCTCATTTAGCCCTACCATATCGGATATTGGGAGTGCACAAGACAGGACACAACATCAATCGCAGCAATTGCAGCAATCGCAGCAAGCGGGGAAGTTCTTCTATGCCAGCGACGCAAGGACGAATAACCCCCAACCTTCTCGTCAACGTCCAAATCCTCCAAAGCAGAATATCTTCCTCTATGCGAACGGAAACGCAATTCCCTCGCCCACAACCCAACCTGGGCTATCGCCAACTTTTCCCGCGTCGGAGGATAAAGCCAGGGCGAGATTTGTTCACGCCAATGGGACCCCAGATACTACAAAGCCACCAACCCATTCGTTCAGCCGTGCAGGTTCGGCAGTCTCAAGCACGCCGTTCTCTGGACCTCCTCGTCTTGCATTCCAAGGCCGGCCCTCTGGGTCGTCGCGGCCCTCATCACCTACGAAGCCTGCTGATAGCGGCAATACCTACGTGCCCAGAAGGATTTCAACCGTTTCGCCTCCTTCAATTCCAGTCCCCTATACGTCACCTCCTTTAGCCTCAGCATCATATACTTCCCCCCCTTTAGCGCCAGCTCCCTATACGTCGCCTCCTTTAATCCAGGCACCCTACACATCGCCACCACTTTATCAGAATGGGGCCCCTACCGGAGAAGAGGGCTCAACGCCCAATCCTTTTTGGCCTTGCTCTAAATCTCCCAGTGTTAGCCACCAGGACGAGTCGCGCTCGGGAGTAGAGTCAATTGAAGGCCAAGGCCGCAATGTGCCTCTGCCAGTTACTTCTGGCAGGACAAGTCTTTCCTCGACAGAGGAAGGGTCAGAGGCTGCCTTACCAGATGATTCCTCGTCTGTTTCCGGACTGAGGAGTCCAGTGAAAGCTGGGGGCTCGCTGGAGCAATTGAATGAACTTGCTGCCAATGCCCGACGGGAAAGGAAGGTTCTCGACCTCGAAATAACAAACTCGTCACTTGCAGCAATCAACCGGACCCTTGAGCGTGAGATGCGAAAGCAAAGTGCCGAGCTACGGAGATATCGTCGACTGAGTCGGTCAGGACGCCTCTCCATTGCCACAGCGGTATCCCGATCCTCCCTTGGAAGCCATTTAAGTCTGGGTGGAATTAGCGAAGATCCACATACAGATCTCAGCGGGGAGGAGTACGACGATGAAGATGAAGATGACGATGCCTCTGAGTTGGACTCTGTCGATGATGGGACCCTCAGCCCTACTGCTTTGGCAGAAAGCGATGCACGTCACAGAAAGCGTGATGAGGAGCGATTACAGCTGGATCTAGAAAAGCACCAGCAACTTTTGGTCGATAGCCAGAAGATGAATCAGAGTATAAAACGATGTCTCGGATGGACAGAGGAGCTTATACTTGAGGGTAATAAGGCACTAGCTTATAAGGTGCATGTCAGCGACGTTGAACTCGGAGGACGGGTGCTAATTGCGGATGATCACGACGATGACACTGAGACTGTTGTCTCGGGAATTTAAATGGCCTTATCTATCAAATCTCTCAGGATGAGGCGGCAATATTCGGAATTCGAACGGAGGTCATCGTGCAGCATAAGTTTGTCGTGCCAAGATTGTGGCCGAGATTTTGGAGGCGTTTATGAGGCGTATTGTTATGGATGGAGATGGTGCGCGGGCGACCAGATAATACATCTTTGGCTTTGGGACTGTGTGTGGGAGTTAGTAGCGTGGTATCGCTCGGAGTTTGTTCACGGAAGGAGGCTATGAGGTCCACTCGCTCATTTAACATCAGTTCATTTGTTTGTACAGTATGATACCCAAGGCAGATATGCCGCCATTTGGCTAGAAGAGCAGAAGCTATTTTCATTTGTAAAAATATCGCTAGCTTAAACAAAGCAATTCAAATTGTGTAATGAGTAGTTATATACATGCTCTCCATATGCAGTGTACGTTCCCATGAATCACGTTGCGGTAAATTTCTAGGCCGCGAGAGTTGAAGCAAATTGTTGCAACTGTGGTTGTCAAGAACCTCGAGTAACCTAGGCATCTCATGGAAGCGTTATGGGTATTTCCTCTTGGACATTACTCTTCATTGCTATCTCAATGACCCCTCACTTCTAAATTATCTAATCTCCCCCTTTACTTTGGCACGTTTGGAGCGTCTGCAGCGGCGGCAGCAGCAGCGGCAGCAGCAGCATCCGTTTCCTTAGCTACAGGAGGAGACTTGGCACCATCAGCCTTCTTATCCTTGCCCTTCTTCTTCTCCTTCTTAGCCGCAGCTTCTGCAACCAACTGTTCAAATGCCATATAATCGCCCTCCTCCTCGGGGTTACGTTTAGCCTAGTATAATTAGCATCAAGCAGCATAAATAGGGATCCAGAACGCAACATACCTTCGCATATATTTCACCACTGATAACCAGAGCCTGGGCTCTCTCCAGACGCTTCGACATCGGCACCCTCTTGTCATGTAGAACCTCGTCACATACATCCCTGAGCACACCCTGGATCTCAAACTTGCTTCCACGCCATGCAGCTGTGAGGATCTTTCCGGTCACTCGTCTCTCGTACTCAACACGTCTCTCATCGGTCCAGTCCTCTCCACCCTTCTCCTCCATCTTGGCCATCTCCTCCATGGTCATCTGTGCGTCAATTGCACTAGATATGGTATTCCACGTATCCTTTGCCAGGGTTCCCTTATCCTTCAGTCGCGAAAAGAAACCCCCTATGCCAAGGAATTTCTGCGACTTTAACAAAGCGCCAGCTTTCGACAAATAAGTGGCTCCTATCGCGTGCAGAATATCGAGACCAAAGGACTCCATCTTCAAGTTTTCCACTTCAAGTCTCGTCTTCTCTTGGAATGCTTTGGTCACATCGTCTCCCTTGTCGGTCTCGGTCCAGATGCTAATTCGATCAATCATCTTCTTAGCCAGGGTATCTACACGCTCTTTGCGGATAGCTATGCGCTCCTTCTCGTATTCTGCCAACTGATCACGCTGCTCTTTTGACAGTCCACCCTTCTTCTTCTCCTTTCTGCGGAGCTCCTTCTCCTCCTCAGTTATTCCAGCGGCATCAAGCTGCGCCTCCGAGTCGCTCTTGGACATGATCGCAGGCCTTGTCGGTATTCCTCTCATTGGAGTGGACGACCCAGATGCAGGAGGTGAAGTTGGATTCGACAGTGGCTTCTCTGTCAGAGGGTCGATTTCGTAGCGTTTGCCTGTCGTATGATCGAATGCGTAAGCCTTCTCTGGCGCAGGCTCGGTTGCATCGGCTGCTGATGCGGCAGGCGGCGGAGCCGAAGATGGCTTCTCATCTGCGGAGACTTTCCCTTCGGGAGAAGCCCCTGATGCCTCAGTCGCGGCAGCATGATCTTCATCCTCCCCTTCAGCTTCCTCTGTCATGGTGATGTCCATCGTCTTTGTGAGGTCCTTCATAAGTGATATCTCGCCAATCAAATCCACGAATGCGTCTCCTCCAAAGATAGTTCCGAAAAACTCGGCAGGGTCCGTGAAGC
Organism: Pseudogymnoascus sp. SDFLT0511; assembly: GCA_030180035.1. Classification (NCBI taxonomy): domain Eukaryota; kingdom Fungi; phylum Ascomycota; class Leotiomycetes; order Thelebolales; family Thelebolaceae; genus Pseudogymnoascus; species Pseudogymnoascus sp. SDFLT0511. The sequence continues at coordinate 313,003 of JASCQD010000008.1, read as the reverse complement.
CCTCACTGGGCTGGGCATGGTCCTTTCCGAATTTATCATACGACCGCCTCAGGTCAGGGTCGCTGAGAACTTGGTAGGCTTCGCCGATCGCCTGGAATTTGGCATGTGCAGTCTCGTCGCCGGGGTTTTTATCTGTCTCGTCAGGCTTATATTCGAAGGGTACATATGTTGTAAATGGTACCTACCCGGATGATGTATAATGGCAAGCTTTCTGTATGCCTTTTTGATCTCCAACTCGGTGGCGTCGGGCTTTACCACAAGGGCATCGTAGTAAGTGAGGTCTGCGACCATCTTGGCGATTTCCGAATGCGCCGATCTGAGGGGCAGAGGGAGGAAAGGCTGCTTGCTGGATTAGCTGCGTTGATTTAGGAGCGGGGAATCTTATCTGACCTGATGTATTGTATGAGTTGAAAATAAACCCAAGCAATAGCCGGTTGATTGTTTGGGTTGATGAACAGTTACAATAGTATAGGTTGGTGGGGAGAAGTACAAGGCTGGTGGTTACTTTTCAAGTAGCGACGTTTTGCCGCCATATCATCATCTGTGGCGCAGCAGCTAATAAACTTGGAGCGCGTAACGGAGCCACGATAAACAGTATAATTGGGGCTTCGCAGGACTAACTACACTGGTCAAATAGCGGAATGATATGGAATTTCCAAGGGTCCTTTTTTATGATAGCTTACTTCATAAGAAATAAAGGTCAACAGCCAATATCATAAGAGGTTTTCTATTTTCTTGCTATTTTATAACTCCGTTTGTGGCGTCGGTATGTATTGGAGTGGTATACAACTGGAGGCAATAGATTTCTCTGGGTAGGTGGGCAACATCAGGTTCAGTTAGCAGTCATTATAGGTACGACAGGTGTCAAGTCAGGAAAAGCGATGGTATGGAAAGATAGTCCAAAGTTCCATTTAGTCCATGTGTGTTTGGATGGTAAAGTCAGATTATTCTAGCTACAGAAGTAGAAGACACCGATAGAGCTTTTGGTCAACAAACTCCGTTGCGGAAACCAATAAAGTCAGTTTTTCTAGCTGTTCATTTGTCTCCCTCTACTGCACGCCAGCCTTGGCCATGCGCTGGAAGCACTGTGCGTACGCCTCATGCACCTCTGGGACCTCGAAGTTGTACTCCTTAAGCTTGTTGATCAGCTTGGTGGTATCAAGCTTGCAGTTGCTGCGTCCGGCCTTGATGACCTTGGCCTGCTCCTCCAGGGAGAAGTTCTTCCAGGTGAAATCTGGGCGGACGTATTGCTTGAAAAGGGCAAGGACCTCGTTGTGGGAGATGGCGCCGGGGTTGGTGAAGTTGTAAATGCCAGTATCCTGGTGTTCCGCGAGGAGGATGGCGGCTGGGAGCAGGTCGTGGAGGATGGTGTTGGAGTTGGGGATATCAACGACGCGCTCGTACTTGGAGATCTTGGTGACAAAGTTGCGGCTGTGGAGGTCGTCGCTGACAGGCATTCTCAGTCTCAGGATGAGCACATTGGGGTAGGTTTTCATGACCTGGCAAATGTTAGCCGTCATATCTCTTGTAGGGAACCACGCGGTTACTCACCTCCTCAACGTGGGCCTTGGTCTCGGAGTAGAAAGAGCCGTCGAAGTTGGCCTTGTCAGTCTCGAGGTAGCCTGGGCCGCCGATGGGGTGCTTCTCATCGTATGTGTAAATGCATCCGGTGGCGAAAACAGTCAAGTGGATCTTCTCGAGGAAGCAGATATCGGCCAAGTTCAGGGTACCGATGACATTGCTGCGGATGGTCTCCTCCTTGTTGTCCTCGCACCAATCGACGTTGGGGCGACCAGTGCAGCCAGCACAGTTAAGAATGTGAGTTGGCTTGACCCTCTGGATCTCAGCAATGACAGCCTCACGGTTTTGCATGCGGACAGTGGTGGTAGCAACGGTCTTGCCTTGGCTCTCGAGGAGAGTCTTGAGGTGACCAGCAACCCATCCTGCGCCACCCCAGATGAGGTAGGAAGGCTTCTCGGTGGTGGTGGCCATTATGAATTTATTTATTTGAAGATTGAAAGGTAAGGTGTGTATTGTTGTTTTGATATAAGAGGGAGATGAGGAATTTGATGTAAAAGTTGGGAAGTGGGAGGTGGGAGAGTTGTTTACGAAGAGGGAAGGAGAAGGAAGGAGAGGGGCGAGGAGAGAGGGGCGGGCGGGGAGAAGGGGGGGGGAGAAGGAGGGGGATTAGAATATACGGTGAAGAAAGTGCCCACGGTGTGTACAGCGAACAGTGTGGTGTGTGGTTGGGTGGGAGTACCAAAGATAGCTTAGTAATAAAATGGTCAAAGCTTCTGGCCGCATACTACTACAGTACCCATCAACATCAACGGTTTCACCGCACACGGGTACCTGAGGAACCACTCATAATATAGAGGGGTACATTGTCACGTGATGCGAGTTACTGTTTGACGCGCGAATAGACTGCGGAGAACGTACGAATACTCGTACTATGCAAGTCAGAACAGCATGAGATATGTAGAGTAGAGTACTATATAAGACTATATATAGAGCAGAGAGCATCGAGCATCGAGCATCGAGATAGAAGCTCTAGGGTACAGCGTAGAACTCACAGTTTGCAGCAGTCTGACTGTACTTCGTATCCTTACTATATGCTGTATGTATACTCTAGTACAAAGTAGGGGTAGGAGTACAAGTTTCTCAGCCTCTCACAATTTTACGTGTACCGTAGGGGATTATAGGGAGGATTATAGGGAGGATCACAGGGAGGGGCAACAATGAACATTGTGCTGTGGCTGTGGCGTGAGAATCCTAAATATATGCCTGGCGCCTGAGGCCACTATATTTACACATCCACTATCTACTCACCAACCAGACAGGCCAGACTCTTGTAGGCTTAGGTAAGCACTTCTCCAACTACCTGCTGACTAATCTTTGCTCTCGGCCAAACTACTCTGTGCAAAGATCTTCCGTGTTCCGTCCGTTCTTGAAAGAAAGGGATGCGAATCTTCCGATTCGACTCTCAAAAATCACACGTTTTAGGGGTAAAAGAGGGCAGATATATTTCAGGCTAATCAAATCAAAGATTAAAGGAGATTATCTTCCTTCCAGAACATCGCTGTGGAAACCATTTCAGCGTACTCTACTTACTATATAATGAATATGCTATTTACATGCTATTATTGATTACTTGGTGCTACAGTAGCGCAGAACAGTCTTCGTCGCTACAAGTACTCTTGTCCTTGTCTTGTCTCCTCACCTCCACCCTCCCCCATACCCCAATTCAGTAAGCTCCACTGGGCAACTTACCTCATTTGACATCTTACCTACCTCCTCCATCTCCACCTCCACCTCAACTTCACCACAAACCAGACTCTCATTTACTCTCCGGCGACGTTGCGCCTTCACCTCAATCATGGTTTCTGCCAGCCAGGTTCTTTACCTTGCGGTTCATCCGCTCCAATTGCGCTCAATCGTCCAATGGTTCGTGGGGACATTCCGACCCAACGCGACGATGCTAACCTGTCACCTCTAGGAAGGTATGGCATGACCCAGTCCATACTCGGGACCCAAAAACAGAATCCGAAACTCTTAAAAAATGCTTTGTGCACCTGGAAAATACAAGCCGCAGTTTCAGTATGGTCATCCAAGAGCTGAACCCAGAGTTACTCGTCCCAGTTGCTCTCTTCTACCTGATCCTTCGCGGCCTCGACACTGTCGAAGACGACATGACCATTCCGTTGGAGGACAAGGAGCCGATATTGAGGGATTTCCACAACATCATGGAGAAGGATGGCTGGAATTTCAATGGTAACGGCCCAGATGAGAAGGACCGAGGCCTCCTGGTGGACTTCGACGTCGTTATCGCGGAATACAAGAAGGTGAAGCCGGTATATCAATCGATCATCAAAGACATCACAGATAAGATGGGCAATGGCATGGCAGATTATGCCAACAACGCTGAACACAACGTGAACGGCGTTAACACGATCAAGGACTACGAGCTGTACTGCCATTATGTTGCTGGTCTTGTAGGAGACGGCTTGACCAGACTTTTTGTTGAGAGTGGCTTGGCCAATCCGGCACTTCTCAAACGCCCACACCTGTCCGAGTCCATGGGCCAGTTCCTCCAGAAGACAAATATCATTCGTGATATCCGCGAGGACTTCGATGACAAGAGGCGATTTTGGCCAAAGGAGATCTGGTCGAAGCACGTGGAGAAATTCGAGGACCTGTTCAAGCCCGAAAACCAGGAATCAGCACTTGCATGCAGCTCGGAAATGGTGTTGAACTCCCTTCGCCACGCGGATGAATGCCTCTTCTACTTGGCTGGTATTAAAGATCAGAGTGTTTTCAACTTCACCGCTATTCCGCAGTCCATGGCCATTGCGACCCTCGAGCTCGTTTTCCAAAACCCTAAAATTTTCCAGCAAAACATCAAGATCACCAAGGGTGAAGCGTGCGAGTTGATGATCCAGTCTACCCAAAATCTGCGGATTGTCTGCGGAGTTTTCAAGACATACACACGAAAGATTGCCAAGAAGAACTCACCGAAAGATCCCAATTTCCTGGAAATTAGCATTGCTTGTGGCAAGGTATATCCTACAAAGGGGTCCTTGTTGTTCAGAGAAGATAGCTAATCATGGTTTAGATCGAGCAATTTATCGAGTCCATATTTCCATCCCAAGACCCCAAGGCCGCCACGATCGCAGTCACTGAACCAACCGCAAAAGAGGCAGAAGCACAGTCGGAGTCTTACAAAGACGTTGTGTACCTTCTGGCCGCCGTCCTTGGGACACTTTTCGTTATTTCTTTCTTGATGGTAATGCACCCAACCCATATTATTTGCTGGCGATCTAATTTGCGATTTAGATTGGTGGTGCATATCTTGCAGGAGCAAGATTCGATATTGCTTACCAGGAAATCCGCAATGGTAATTTATTCGCTACCCGCGAATCATCGATTCCTCAGGTTGAGCACGTGGAGCTATAGCTGCATTTACAATACAACATATTTCGCGGTTGGCGATACTCAGTACCGCATTCGCAAACCTGGCAATGGCCTAGATCATTGGGCGCATGAGCATTTGATATAAATCATCTGTAGGATTGGACTCGCATGAACGCAATAGTTTTTTGAAATGTTCTGAGGCTTCCTTGTAGCTTTTTGCTATTCTGAGTTACACAACATTTAATTCCCGGAGCAACGCCTAGTTTCATCAATTCCGCTCTTTAAATAGCGAATATAGGGGGAATGGCAGGTATCCCGTCTTGTGGGAAGGTGGATATATTTCTGTAACATACTGGGTAATGTGGATATAGTCGTATAAGACAGACGGCGGGCATGGCCTATGGTCAATTTTAATAGCAAGAGCAGTGAAAACATGTGGCTACTGCGAACACCTTTTTACTACGAGCACATTTGTGACCCTAAAAGAGACCGATGCTACTATAGTAACACTTCTAGTACAAACCATCTTCTACCTAACTGACTGGATATCACAGACGTATAAATCACGTTACATGAGCCAACCAAGCCTACAACCACCTACAACTATACCATTGCGCGATCGCCTGCCCCTGGTGAGAATATCGTCGAGAGTTTTGTAGAATCGGCACAAAAGTACAGAATTAGATACGGCTCCTACTTTGTGGTCAACAACCTTTTGAATGTGCAGAATGCTGAGGTTTTAAACACGTCCCTAGAATGGGGACAGGTTGGTATTAGTGGCAGTACATACGATCAGATTGTATTCGATCAGCTATCAGAGTTATGGACACAGTACGGAAATTTGACTGAGGTAAGAACCGGAATAGGATTCTTCACACTTTGTCGCTGACAGTTATTACTTTGCTAGATATATTTGGTTAGATGGTGGATATAGTTCAACTCAGATGAGCGATATTGAGAGTGTCTTAGAATGAACCCTAAGCCGTTGTCTTCAGTGCTTGCGACAAAAACAGCACTTGAGTTTCCGCGAATCCAGACGGGTTCACAACCGTAGCTGCAATTAATGTAGTTTCAAGCTGATCTTAAACGCTAGTTCGACGGATTGGGACTGAAAATGGGAGATGCCCTGAAGAGACTTGGTCAACGTAAGAGTGTTGCTCGCCCCCGTCACGAGCTGACCTCTAACATTTTTCTAAGTGGCACCAGAAGTGATGGTGGGGATCCTACAAGCCCCCTTTTCTGCCCGGCGAATGTGATACTACTCTGCAAATCGACGGCCGCTGGTTCTTTGGCGTTGACCAACTCCTACGATCTATTGAACAAGTGATTGATGTTTGCCACACAAGCGTAGGTCGCAGATGCGTCTTGAAACTAGATCTTACCACTGGTCGCAGCGGTCTTATTATCCCCGCTCGCCATGCTGCCCGCTGCAAGCAATTGGGTGATTTCATCAACTCCTGCTATAACAAGCCCATCACTCCAAAGCGCACCAAATCTGAGCATAAGGCTGGCAGCTACTCTTATAAACATTCGACCTTCCTTCCCACTGCGATTGATCGCAGTATACTAATGGAGGATCAACAGCTATGACAGAAATGCCACATAAATTATTGTAAATGTCGGAACTAACATCCATATATTACTTAAGCATACAATGTTCGTTATAAGGGATATGTAATAAACATAATATTTTAATTAGGTAACATAATACTTCATACGGCTAATGACAGAACTACCACCTAAAATATCGAAAATGACAGAACTGCCACCTAAAATATCGAAAATGACAGAACTGCCATCCTATAAATTTATAACCTAAGTTAACTTATCTACTATAGCATTCTATGCTCTAAATTAACTTATCTACTATAGCATTCTATGCTCTAAATTATTTATTATCTACGCCTAACGTTACTATTGTTAACGTAAGTCATGGTGTAACCGGCTACATGGTGTAACCGGCTATTTTGCCCACCCCACCAAAATCCAGCTTTGTAGCAACACGCACCTAACAAAAACCAAACTCTTTATAACTTCTGCAATAGTAGTTATAAAGCTTAATACTCTTAGATTATTACTCTTTATATACTTATATATTATAAGTAAATTTTTTAGAATGTACGCTAAGCTTATTAGACAGTTATTTATAGTTTAAGTTTTGCTATATAAATATTTTGTATAGTAAAAATTAAAATCTTAGATTACTTGTGCAAATAGGCGCTAGTAACACTAACATTTTAAATATATATAAAGATTTATATATAGAACTTAAATATTAAGTAGCTAAGTGTAGCGATTTTTATTAGTAGAGTTATTTTGATTTTAAGTTTTGTAAGTACCTTTACATACAAATTTGTATATAAAGGTACATATAGCCGGTTACACCATGTAGCCGGTTACACCATGACTTACGTTATAGAACATAAGTTAACTCTAAATTAGTCTATAGCTTACCTTAAATTCTAGTAATAAATTACAGTTAATTACTAAATTACCACCTAAAATATCAAAAATTACTATATTACCACCCTAAATCATAATAATTACTAGATTACCACCCTATGATTTTCTACTATTACATAACATAATTTAATTATGTGACATAAGTTAAATGTGTATTTTTATAGCTACTAATAGGTAGCAATGTAATAAGTTAGCTATGTACGCTTTATAGTACTAGTATTAGAGCCCTAGGATAAAGAACGAAATATATCATGTCATGTAAATAGTCACGTGACTTGATCTTAGTACTCTAGAAATACTAAGATTAATACTGCCACTTCTTACTACCTTAAAAAAATCGCAAAAATTCTACATAGAAGCCACCTAGCTAGCTAGCTAGCTACCTACCTACCTACCTACCTACCTACCTAACGTAAGTCGTGGCGTACTGGCCGCAATGGCGTACTGGCCGCAATGTATCTTTACAGCTAAATTTGTATGTAAAGGTACATATAATTACAGAATTTAGAACCTTAACTACTCCTATAATAAAATTTGTAATGCTTAACCCTCTTATATATAAAACCTTTATATAATCATCTACTATACGTAAAGACACTAGTAGCTCTAGCTTTTTTTTGCATGAGTTATTAAAGGTTTTAGACTTTGCTATATAATTTTTTGTATGGTAAATATATAGTTGCTAATAACTCCCTTATTAGGCTAGTGTACAAGCTAGCATTTCTAAGTGTAATGTATGTATATATCAAGTCTCTAAATACAAAAGCGTTAAACTTTAATAAGCTTAGTTCAAAAGTTATTAAAGGTTAAAATATAGATCACGTGATACAAATCAACGTGTAAATGCAACTACAGCCAGTACGCCATTGCGGCCAGTACGCCACGACTTACGTTATAGGGTAACGTAAGTCGTGGCGTAGATGCAGCAATGGCGTAGATGCAGTAGTGGGGTTGCAGCCACCCCATCAACAACTTCAAAAAATCGTAATAATTCAATTACTACTATTATTATACTAAAATGGTCCGTAAAAAGAGTATAAAGGCTCAAGAACGCGAAATCCGACTTACAGAAGCAGTTATTAGAGTTAAAAGTCGAAAATACAAAACTGCATATGCTGCATCAAAGACCCTAGATCTTAACCTTAATACTGTTATAAAACGTATAAATGGAGGCTCTACATAACAAGAAGCACGCTAATAACAGCAGCTCCTCTTAAAAAATCAAGAGAGGACCCTCTTAAAGTAGATTAAGGAGCTTACTACAAGCGGCTACGCTCCTAGCCATTAGATATTACAGGAGGTTGTAGATGAAGTCTAGTTAAATAAGTGTCGCGTTTTTTAGCCTTAACAATAACACCTATAATAACAATAACAACCTTAAACTTAACAACCTTAAATACCTAAGTTAACTCTTAGGCAAGATTAGGTTCCGCGATTCATTCAAAGGCATCCTAACTTACGTGTTAAGTTAGGACGTAGAGTTAACGTAAGTCGTGGCGTAATGGGTACAATGGCGTAATGGGTATACTCAATTTGCAGGCAAATTTGCATCACGTGATCTGTATTAAAACCTTTAATAACTTTTTAACTAAGCTTATTAATGCTTAAAGCTTTTGGATTTAGAGACTTTATATATACATATATTATACTTAAAAATGCTAACTTGTAAGCTAGCCTAATAAGGAAGTTATTAGCAATTTTAGATTTACCATATAAAATTTTATATAGCAAAATCTAAAACCATTAATAAATTATGCAAAAAGAAACTAATGCTACTAGCGTCTTTATATATAATTAATTCTTATATAAATGTTTTATAAATAAGAGGATTAAGTCTTATTAATTTTATTAATAGAGTTATTACACTTTGAAGTTTTCATTTCAAAGTACCTTTATATACAAATTTAGCTGCAAAGGTACATATACCCATTACGCCATTATACCCATTACGCCACGACTTACGTTAGTGTATTATGTAGTAATTTATGTGGCATATTATGTAGTAATTTACGTAGCATATTATGTGGCATATTATGTAGCATATTTCATGGCATATTATGTAGCATACTTAATGGCATATTATGTGGTAATTTATATAGCAATTTACGTAGTAATTAAGTTAGTAGCTTACGTAGTAATTAAGTTAGTAGCTTATGTAGTAATTAGGGTAGTAATTAGGTAAGTAGGTAAATATATAGTAGATGCAGTCATGTAGTATTTATTTATGTGATTTTTAGGTTAGGTGACAAAGGCAGTGAGCATAGGGTGGCAATTTAGTCATTTCTAAACAGTTAGGTGGCAATTTAGTCCTTTTTGATATTTTAGGTGGCAATTCAGTCAGTCATTTGCCGTAATTCTAATATTAAATTACGTTTCTATAGAAGCTTATTAAAATGTCTAAGATATCTAATTTAAATTTAATAGGATAAACCTATATAGATTAAGAGCCTCTATCTATTATAGTAAGGAAATATCGTTCTCCTTTAATTCCCTCTAACGTAAGTCGTGGCGTACTGCGGGTAATGGCGTACTGCGGGTAGTGGGGTTTGCAAGCAAATTAGGGTTAAATGATGTAAGTCTAAATCACTAATAACTTTTTAATTAAGCTTAGGAATGCTTAATGCTTTTATACTTATAGACCTTATATACACATATATTATATTTAAAAACGCTAGAATGTAAGCTAGCCTAATAAAGAAGTTATTAATGATTTAAAACTTACTATACTAAATTTTTATATGATAATACCTATAATCCTTAATAACTTATGTAATAAGATGCCTAGCACTACTAGCGTCTATATTTATAATAGATTGTTATATTAAGTTCTTATATATAAGAGAGCTAAGCCTTAATAAATTTATTAAAGGAGTAATTTAGGTTTTAAGTTTCACTACTACAAGTACCTTTACATACAAATTTAGGTGTAAAGATACATACCCGCATTACGCCATTACCCGCAGTACGCCACGACTTACGTTATTTTAAAGGGTCCTGTAATATTTATATCAAAATATATAAGGTTTTTAGTAGCCTTAAAAGGTTCCTTACTTCCCTTTTTTATGTTTTACCTATATAGTAGGAATTACAATTAGCTAACTTATGTTTAATAACATCCTTAGCTATTATATCTAATCCTTTTATACAATTTAACTTTTTAATAAGGTAGTCCTTATTCAGATGATTTAAACATTTATGTATTAGGTCTAGCTTACTAGTAGGGCTAGAAGTATGATATATTATAGACTTAATTTAATTATAGTCTATCTTTACATCTAAATAGTAACGTAAGTCGTGGCGTAAGCGGCGACATGGCGTAAGCGGCGATAAGTACATTTATATACAAATTTGTATGGAAAGGTACTTCTACATCCGAAACCAAAAACTTAAATAGCTCTATGGATAAAAATCGATAGGCTTAGCTGTTTGATATTTAGGTTCTATATATAGGCCTTTACTTAATATAAAAACGCTAGTACTACTAGCGTCTTTTTGCAATGCTAATTTAAGGGTTAAGTTTTACTCATATAAATATTTGTATAAGCAATCTTCTCCTATTAATAGAACTGTAATGACGGCACTAGCGATACTAATCTTTTTATACATTATAGAGGTTTATATATAAAACCTAAATACCAAACAGCTAAGGCTAGCGATTTTTATTTACAGAATTATTTAGGTTTTTAGTTTCGGAAGTGTAAGTACCTTTACATACAAATTTATATGTAAGGGTACTTATCGCCGCTTACGCCAGATCGCCGCTTACGCCACGACTTACGTTACCGGCTCAATGGCCATACCGGCTCATTTGCCGACCCCACCAAAATCCAGGACAGAACCACCACCACCACCACCACCACCACTACCACTGCCACTATGGTAAAGCGTAAGAGTATAAAGGCTCAGGAGCGCAATTTACGACTTTCTGAAGCTGTTTTAGGAGTACAGACTGGAAAATATAAATCTACATATGTTGCTGCAAAGGCCTTAGGGCTAAGGCCAGACACTATCCGTAGGCGCATAAGTGGTGTATAGCAGACACATACAGAAGCACATTTACCACAGCAACTTCTATCTAAAAACCAAGAGCAGACCCTTTTAAAGTGAGCTTACTGTAAGTGGCTACGCTCCTAGCCATCGGATATTACGGGAGGTTGCAGATGAAGTCCGGTCAAATAAGTGTCGCATTTTTCAGCCTTAACAACAACACCTACAACAACTACAACCTCAACAACCACAAACTCAACAACCTAACTTACCTCTTAGGCAAGAGTGGGTGCCACGATTCATTCAAAGGCATCCTAACCTACGTGTTAAGTTAGGACGTAGAGTTGAGGCGCAAAGGATGAATGGGGTGACAAAAGAGGTATTAAGGGGGTGGTTTGACGCGTACAAAAGCCTTACAACAGAGCTAAAAATCGAAAACTACAATACCTACAATATGGATGAGACTGGATTTTCGATTGGAACTATGCAATCTACACGAATTATAGTTGACTCTACGCTCCGTACGCGATTTCAAGCACATCCTAGCTGGTAGGAATGGGTGTCTGCTGTTGAATGCATCTGTATGGATGGAACAGCTATCGAACCTCTTATTATCTTCAAAGGACAGAATATACTACAAAGCTAGATTCTAAAGGAAGTTATACAAAAATGGCACTTCTCTATAAATACAAAAGGATGGACAAGTAATCTTTATGGATTAGAGTAGCTAAAACGCGTTTTTAAGCCTTCTATAAGAGCAAAAGCAACACTTCTAAATGGAAAACTATAACAAAGGCTCCTTATTTATGACGGCCACGATAGCCATATAAGCGGAAGCTTTATATCACACTACATTCAAAATCGAATATCGCTCCTTATAATACCTCCTCATACATCTCATATGTTACAACCACTTGATGTTGTAATTTTTAGACCTTTAAAGAAACACCTTACAACAGCCCTATCACACCTTAATGAGGCACAACTCCTACGCATACATAAGTTAGAATGGATGGAAGCATACATTAAAGCAAGAGAAGCTACATTTTCAAATATAAATATAACTTCTACTTAGAGAGGGAGTGGGCTATAGCCATTTCAACTGCAAACTATTATTCGAGCAGCTACGCTTCCTACTATAGACGTTATAGTAGAACGGCTACATACTCCTACAGAGCATGATATTTTTGAGAAGGTGTTCTTAAACAGTAGTCCACCTGATTTTCAAACACTCCACAAAGAAAATATAGTACTCTCTTCTACAATAAGTTGTAGTGTTCTTAATACACCTACAAAGCGATATATCAATAAGCTAGCAGACGAGACAGAACGCCTTAATACACGCAACACCCTTCAAAAAAGAGAGTGTGATAACTTACGCTTAATTATTCAGAAGCGTAGAGTACAGAATAAGGGTAAGAGAGCAGTTTTGAAGGGTCAATTCCACATCTCTACAGAAGAGTTGCGGTCGCAAGTTGTAGAAGCAGAAGCTGCAACAGCCACAGCTTCACAGAGGCCTAGAACAACGCCACGACCTAGAAACGAAGCTATAATTGAGGAAATAGATGAAGAGAGTGAAGAAGAGCTAACGTAAGTCGTGGCCTACTGGCATCAATGGCGTACTGGCACCACACCAAATTGCGAGGCGAAATACATCACGTGACTTGTAGTTTAACATCTAATAACTTTTGTAATAAGCTATCTAGAGCTTAACGCTCTTATATTTAAGAAATTTATATAATTATACATTGTGCTTAAAAACGCTAGCTTGTAAGCAAGCTATTTATAGGAGTTATTAACACTCTAAGATTTGCTATACAAATATTTTGTATAGTAAAATCTTAGACCTTTAATAACTTATGCAAAACAATTATAGTCCTACTAACGTTTTTTTATATAGAAGAGTATTATATATAGTTCTAATATATACAATGAATAAACTTCACTAATTTTATTATTAGAGTTATTAAGGTTTAAAGTTTCTTAGTTGCAAGTGTCTTTACATACAAAGTTATATGTAAAGATACATTAGTGCCAGTACGCCATTGATGCCAGTAGGCCACGACTTACGTTATATGACAGCGATTTGGATGAGTTGGCTTTGTAATTATTAACTTATTTTCGATTTTCTAAGCTGGTAGTTTGGTGGATTTTGGTGGGGTTTTCAGAATCGCCGCTTACGCCATGTCGCCGTTAAGTTATCGCACTCTCTTTTTTGAAGGGTAACGTAGGTCGTGGCCATACCGACTCAATGGCCATACCGACTCAATTGCCGACCCTACCAAAAGTTGGTCAGATTTAGATCACATGACCTACAATTGAACTCCTAATAACTTTTGTAATAAAAATAGTAGGACTTATCCCTCTTATACAAAGAGTCTTTATATACCTATACCTTATAATTGAAAACACTAGCATATAAGCTAGCGTTATAAGGAAGTTATTAACAGTTTTAGATTTACCATACTAAATTTTTATATGACAAAAGTTAAAACCTTTAATAACTTATGCAAAAAGAAGCTAGTGCTATTAGCATTTTTATATATAGTAGATAGTAGTTTAAAGTTTCCATATATAAGAGGGATATGCTCTAGCATTTTTATTAAAGGAGTTATAATGTTCTGATTTTTTGTAAGTGTAAGTATCATTACATACAAACTTGTATGTAAAGGTACTAAGAGCCGGTATGGCCATTGAGTCGGTATGGCCACGACCTACGTTATTGCGTGTATTAAGCCGCTCTGTCTCGTCTGCTAACTTATTAATATATCGCTTTGTAGGAGTATTAAGAACACTACGACTTATTGTAGAAGAGAGCACTATATTTGCTTTGTGAAGTGTTTGAAAATCAGGTGGACTGCTGTTTAAGAATAACGTAGGTCGTGGCGTAAATGCCATAATGGCGTAAATGCCATAGTGGGGTGAGCGACCCCATCAAAATATCAGCAGCTTCAAAAAAATCAAAAATAGTTCTATAATTACAATGCCAATTCATCCAATTCGCTATCATATAGCTCTTCTTCACTCTCTTCATCTATTTCCTCAATTACAGCTTCGTGAATAGGTCGTGGCGTTGTTCTAGGCCTCTGTGAAGCTGTGGCTGTTGCAGCTTCTGCTTCTACAACTTGCGACCGGAGTTCCTCTGTAGAGATGTGGAATTAACCCTTCAAAACTGCTCTCTTACCCTTATTCTGTACTCTGCGCTTCTGAATAATTGAGCGTAAGTTATCACACTCTCTTTTTTGAAGGGTGTTGCGTGTATTAAGGCGTTCTGTCTCATCTGCTAACTTATGAATATATCGCTTTGTAGGAGTATTCAAAACACCTTGATTTAAGGCTATAGAGAGCATAGAATTTGCTTTGTGAAGGGTATTAAAATCAGGTAGACTACTGTTTAAGAATACCTTCTCAAAAATATCATGCTCTGTAGGAGTATGTGGCCGTTCTACTATAACGTCTATAGTAGGAAGCGTAGCTGCTCGAATGACTGTTTGCGGCTGGAATGGCTGTAGCCCACTCCCTCTCCAAGCAGAATTGATATTTGAAGTTGAAAAAGCAGCTGCTCTTGCTTGTATATATGCTTCAAGCCACTCTGCTTTCTGTATGCGTAGGAGTTGTGCCTCATTAAGGTGTGAGAGAGCTGTTGTAAGGCGACTTTTTAGAGGTCCAAAAATCGCAACATTAAGTGGCTGTAACACATGTGAGGTATGAGGAGGTAGTATAAGGAGCAATATTCGATTTTGAATGCAGTGTGATATAAAGCTTCCACTTATATGGCTGTCATGGCCGTCGTAAATAAGGAGCCTTTGTTGTAGTTTTCCATTTAGAAGTGTTACCTTTGCTCTTGTAGAGGGCTCAAAAACGCGTTTTAACTACTCTAATCCATGAAGATTGCTTGTCCATCCTTTTGTATTTGCAGAGAAGTGCCATTTTTGTATAACGTCCTTTGGAATCCAGCTTTGTAGGATGTTCTGTCCTTTGAAGATAATGAGGGGGTCGATAGCTGTTCCGTCCATGTAGATGCATTCAACAGCAGACACCCATTCCTGTCGGCTAGGATGGGCTTGAAATCGCGTACGGAGCGTAGAGTCGACTATAATTCGTGTAGATTGCATAGTTCCAATTGAAAATCCAGTCTCGTCCATATTGTAAGTGTTGTAGTTTTCGATTTTTAGCTCTGTTATAAGGCTTTTGTACGCGTTAAACCACCCCTTTAACACATCTTTTGTCACCCCATTCATCCTTTGCGCCTCAACTCTACGTCCTAACTTAACGCGTAAGTTAGGATGCCTTTGAATGAACCGTGGCACCCATTCTTGCCCAAGAGGTAAGTTAGGAATTTGAGATTGTGGTTGTTGAGTTTGTAGTTGTTGTAGTTGTTGTTGTTGAGGCTGAAAAACGCGACACTTATTTGACCGGACTTCATCTGCAACCTCCCGTAGTATTCGATGGCTAGGAGCGTAGCCGCTTGCAGTAAGCTCTTTAATCCACTTTAAAAGTGTCTTTTCTTGATTTTTAGATAATAGTTGCTGTTTTTGACGCGCTTCTTGCCTTGAAGGCCGTTGTTGGCTAACGCGCTTACTGACAGTATTGCGGCTTAACCCTAACGCCTTAGCAGCTTCATATGACAACTTATACTTCTTATTTTCGATGCCTAAGATAGCTTCAGCTAATATAGCTTCTAATTCCTTTGATTTTTGACTTTTTTGACGCACCATAATTGATTTTAGGTGGTTAATTAGGTGTAGTACATAACCACTCTCACTTTGGTGGGGTACAGCTCTCGGAAAGCGTCCCGTTACGCCATCCGTCCCGTTACGCCATGACCTACGTTATGTTATAATTTACATATCATATTATGTAGTATATTATATAGTAATTAAGTTAATAATTCACATAGTAGCTTATATAGTAATTAAGCTAGTAAATGTAACGTTAGTTATGTGATTATTTAGGGCTACGTGAATTTCAAAGTCACGTAGGGTGGTAGTCTGATATTTTCAAAAAGTAGGGTGGCAGTTCTAATATTTTCGATATTTTAGGTGGTAATTCTAATATTTGCCGTTATATATATAGTGCTTTTTTAAAGTATGTAATTCATAGTAGAAAAAGTACATTTTCTATGTAAATTATACTATAAAGCTACCTTCTAGTTCATGGTTTGGCTAGCTAAACCATAAACTGCAAAAATCACGGTTAGGCTAGCTAGTTCATAAACTAGCTTAGTTCACGGTTTGGCCAGAACATATATAAGTTGTTAGTGTGTATAACATAATTTGAAGTTAGTAGTGTGGAATTTCTGATATTTTTAAAGGTTAGGGTGGTAGTTCTAATATGTTCAATCATTTATGTGGCAGTTCTAACATTAACTCTAGTTAAGAGACATGTGACCTGAATTGAATGTACTTATTAGACAAATGTTTATATACAGGAGTTCTACTATGCGGATATATATTTTTATTAGAAAAAATCATATTTGTATAGTATATATAGTAGTATGTCTATATTTATTTATAGCTAATAAATAAGAAACGTGATAGTATGGCTGTGATTTTTATAGGAGTTAGGTTGTTCTGACCCCTATTCTAACCCGAAGGGAAAGGAAAGTAGGCCATGGCAACTGAATTCAAGGGCTATTTCCATAATGGTCATCTAGATTACTACCTACCTATATAGTTACAAGAGGGTCCGAACTCAAGACGGTTAAAGTATATAATTACAGTTCAAATGTGCACGGATGTCCCTCCAAAGCATCCACCCGGCCTTTGCGACATTATTCAAAGCTATGATCTAAGAGACTATGAGTTGGTAAAAGGGACGTGGGATATTAGAGGTCTCTGTCTGTATTACTACTTCCGTTGTCCAACCTTCTTACTCGGTGATGGTGGTGTGGTCTGTGAAGCAGTAAAAGCTCTTGATTTCCCGCCGATATCAGACACGATGATGCCAAGGATCCAGGCATTCGTCAGAAAGAATGACTGGCTGGCAAGCCACAGTCCTGGAACGAAGGTGCTTTTCCCAAGAAATTCCAGATTAAAGCCCTGTTGGAGCCACATGGCTTGTGTTAAAACCCACAGGGTAAGTGCCATTATGCCAATTCGCGGGGACGCAATCAAAGACGATGTGGGAAGATAGAATGGGAGGAACACCATGTACCAAAGGAAGTACTGTGATGATAATCAGCAGTGGATAAAAAATACTGGCTTGGGCATATTCTCATACCTGGCTCGTACAAACTTTGTTGAAGGTCACGAACGAAAAGGTTTGTGCCAACATTGTCGACGGTAGGTCTTTCTTCGCCAACAGAAGCGGAAGCGCAATGGCAGAGAGAAATAGCTGCGGAATGAATGCTAAAGACTCTAGATGCATATATGAGGGGGTGAATGCCGTAGAGCTTAAGTATAAAATGGTATTGTACGGCGAAAAATTGTGCCGGTGATCAACGCGTGTGACGTGATGAAGATACGTATGATGTAAGAACGGACTCCCATACCTTGAAGTTTGTTAGTGATAGAAAGTAATAAAAAACCCATACACCTACATGTAATACATGGCCAAATTTAAGGTGACAAAAGTCCCAAAACTCAGGAAGGCAAGGGTGATTCGGGGCCTGTTACAAAACCTTCGGGCCCTGTCCCATAGTGACGCCCCCTCTGTCGTGCTGGGCTGTAACTGCATTTGCTCGTCATCTAGCCACCACAGTATCGATGGGGCATATATAAAGGGGTATATCTTGAAATGAACCCCGACGCCCAACAGTACACTAGCCAGCACAATCCGGCGTTGCATGACTGCCCAAACCAAAGCAACAACCATGGCAGCAAGTAGGCCCTCTGAGCTTCCCCTTGTACTTATGGTTGCAACCATAGGGTTTAACAACCAGATGCTGGCAAATTTCAGCGCTCTATCCATCGGCATTCCACCCGTAGTTCGGAGGACGAGGACAATAATCCAGCCGGTAATTATGTCGCTCAGGGCAAAAAGCGCCTTGCCGAACGAAAACCAACTCCCATGCCACGTAGTTGGCAAAAGTAGCCATGATAGAATAGGTGTATATCGATATGTTTCACGATCGTAGGGCGAATGGCTAGTTGCGACATAACGAGCAGCATCCGTAAAAACATAATAATCGATATCGGTGTACTTCATTGGTGAGTTGGCATCTTGCCATAGGCCGTATAGAAACAGGCCAATCCTTAGAATTATCGCGGCGGAAAACACAGGAAGTGGCCTAAACCAGGTAGACTTCGTGCTCATGGTTATATCAGAAGCCAAAAGGGAACGATCGTTTGGGGCCAGACGAGGCCGTTACTAAATATGTGAATTGCGAACGGAAATCCCAGTACGATTTCCAGAAGTCAACTTCTGATTATAGGATTCACCAGGCCAAATGAAGACCATTCCCCTATGCCAGTTGGCGCTATTATTTCGATCGAGATTGCAAGTTGAAGCTGGTGCGTGACCGGGCGACGTTCAATTGAACCAACCGCGCTTGTGCAATTGCCGAGTCAGGCCATAACTGACAGCCGCGCCACACTAATGCAATCAACAAGCACGATAACACGTGATCACATCCACGGGCAGCTTCCCATATAAGAACGCATGCCTTGTTGTTCGAAGTTACGGCTCTGTTATATATATTCCCTCCTATTTCCAAATATCAGACCCTATGCCGGCAGAGAAACGATCATACGAAGAGATGGCGGAAACCCCGAATCCATTTTTGCCAATTTTTGATGGCTTCAGGGTCGAAATCGATGAGAACCACCTTGCCAGAGAGCGCGTAATCAAGGCATCCCGAGATGTTACAGCTCTTAGTAAGAAAGCGTGAGTGGTGTCAGGGTTATACAAATAGTCGGAATATTAATTCGATAGCAGCATTTTCTCTCTACAGAGGTAAAATCACCAGTCTTGCGAGCCGGCCAAGGGTTATATATATGTTGGTAAAAGCTAAGTCAGCAACCAGGGTGAGAACTATCAGCGCGGGAATACCCCCAAAGATCAGTACAGAGGTTCAGGGACGATTCGAGGCTATTTCGGAGCTATTTAAAGACATGTCGAAGGACCTCCGGGGTATCAATTCCTGGCGATATCAACGCCAAGCCTCTCCCGGGATCCAGGAATTCATAGAGGCCCTCTCATGTTCGTACCCCCTGCGTTCCTCAGAATGGCTTCTGGGAGTTTTTTTTTAACGTTTCCGAAGTTGAGCACTATCTTAGAACAGGGAAGCTAGTCACGAGAGATCTTGCTATGAAGGGTATAATATGGGATATTCCTCTGACAGCAGACGACTACGCACTTGGGTTATTCGACCTATCGGGGGAAATCATGCGGTTTGCAGTCACTGCCATTGCGACAACAGGCTCACTGCCACATTTGAAATCCAGTCACTCATCCATCGATCGCTCGATTCTAACAGACCTGAGGCACCTGAGATCTTCTTTTGAGGCACTAGATACAACTTCCTGCCACGGAACAAGCCTTGGCGGAGAAATCGACAAGAAGATGGAGACCATGGTTCAGAGTGTTGAGAAGGTGGAGAATGCGGCATGTTCCTTAATCATCAGAGACCACGAACGGCCCAAGAATACGCCTGAGCCCAGTGACAATAATTGAACCAGCAAGAGTCACTGTCAGGATCATGAGCGTATTTATTCCTTGGTATAAAGGTGCCATTGGAATCGAACTACGAAGCAAAATCAGCCGGTCAGTCGCCCTGCCGGGTAAAATGTTGGCGTATCCGTGTTAATACGTCAGGCGAACGAGGTAGTGGTGGTATGCAAATGGCTATTATTAGTGTTGTGATATGGCCTGCTCCAACAGAATGCTCCACAGACGACGGTGGAAGGTGGATTATTTTCGGTCGTTTCGATCATGTTATTCGCTGTGGCGGGATATGGATGTACTGAATGTCTTTAACAACTGCTGGAACTATTCAACCCAATGGATTACACCTATGCGCTGGTAACATCCTCAGTTGCTTGTCGAGCATCTTCGTCAATGGTTCGTGTGCGAAGCTGCAGCGCATGGATCCCTCCTTCTTGTGCCATTTCATCCTTCAGCAAGGTATAGACCATTCGATGCCTTGCGGGCTGCGACTTGGCCTTGAAAGCGTCCGAAGTGATGACCACCCTATTGTAGCATTATTGTCGGAGCTGTTCTAGAAGAAGGGTCAAAGTTATAAACCTGAAATGGGTCTCCTTGGAGGTATTGCCTTCCATGGCTTTATGATGAGAGTGCATGTGGGAATCATTGTGTATTTCTAATTTCTCTGGCTGGAGCGCATCAGTGAGCTATATCGCCGAGTTAGCACAGTCATGAGAGGTCGTCATCGGATTATATAACCTTTGCTCTCATGGCCTCTTCGAGTGGTTTCGAAGCCATAATCGTCGAGAACGGCCTACTCGCCACAGTAAACGCCAGTCGGCGCAGCATTAACAAGTATATGTTCTTTGGAAGGGCGTCTCGAGACGTGTGTTTCTGCTGGTTTTGAGGCTTGCACACATTGATTGCGGGTAAATAAATAGTAGAGCTTATGCACAGATGTGACGGACCCTGGCTCGCTTATCGACGGGTCACCTGCAGATAAGAACAGTTGGACCTCTCACAAGCGTACTGATTCAAATGGGAAGGAGGCTCAGCCCAGTATTATTGAAGAGGCAATATGGTACGTCAAAGCTAAATAAATGTAAGTAAAGCAAAGTGCTTCTGGAAACGTTTACTATATTTCAAGTCCCAAAAGCTATCACCATCAGAAAGCAAGGAATTAGTTAGAACCGGACGATCCACCTCACTACCGATGCGGCTCGCTCGCAACCCGGCAACCTTCTCCACGTAAATATGTGCCGCCCCACCATTCACTTGAGCAACGTGCCTTAGATGGCCACTTGCGTTCCTAACAATGCCACATACCACTTGTCTTCGCGCCCCTCGAGTGTGGAGTGTCCTATTCCAACGGCCAGTAATTCGTCCTCGTTGGTTTATCCCAGGAATTCCCAGGATGGTTTCCACGCTCCCAAACCTACCGGTATTCCAAGCAATTGCGCAGCATGATCCAACTTCAATAGCCGTCATTCATTCGGAATCAGGCCGGCGATTTACGTATGGAGAACTACTTTCGGATGTGGCCAAAGCCAAGGATAGGCTACGCTCTGCGGATGGGAGAGAGGCACCTGAAGGCGAACGGATAGCATTCATTATAGAAAATAGCTATGATTACGTAGGTACGTTGGATGAAACTCCCAAAATGAATATTTATAAGCACTCATATGATTCCAGTAACTCTACTGTCTATTTTGGGTGCGCATTGCATTGCTCTACCCCTGTCACCAGCATTCCCTCCTCGAGAATTACAGTATGTCATGGATCATAGCCAAGCATCCATGTTACTTGCCTCAAGCAAGTTCCACAAAAAGGCACAGGATATTGCTTTGCAAGGTCTCTCCTTTCAACCCCGCGTAATTGAGGTGGAAAAGCTGCAAGCGAGTGATATTGGACTTGCCGAAGTCTCGTTGGGCGGTCCTACCGGTGGCCAAGGAGGTATAATGCTTTACACCTCCGGAACCACAAGCAAACCCGTGAGTTCGTGTCAATATCTACGTAACTAAGCTAATTCGAGACAGAAAGGTGTCTTCCTGGCAGAGTCGGTGATCACCGCGCAAGCACAATCTCTCTTGCAAGCCTGGAATTATGCGCCTGAGGATCATCTACTCCACGTTCTTCCTCTTCATCATATTCACGGCATCATCAATGCTATTATAGCGCCGCTTTTCGCAGGTTCTACCATAGAATTTCTTTTCCCATTCAATGCTACTGCTGTCTGGAAGCGCCTTGGAGCTCCATTCTTGGAAAACCTGAAGACTCCCGAGGCGATAACGTTTTTCACAGCAGTTCCGACAGTTTATAACAGACTTCTTTCTTCTTACAAAGACCTCCCAGAAAGTCTTCGGGCTGCGACGAAAACGGCAGTATCCCCCAAAACTATGCGTTTGGCCATTTCAGGCTCGGCTGCCCTTCCGACGCCTACTAAAAAGGCTTGGGCTGAGTTAAGTGATGGAAATGTGCTGTTAGAGAGATATGGAATGACAGAAGTTGGGATGGCTCTTAGCTGTGGCCTTGATTTCTCAGACCGAGTTGATGGCAGCGCCGGATGGCCACTTCCGTCTGTGGAGGTGCGCTTACTTGATACGGAGACAAACACTGTTATTGAACCTGGGCAAGAGAAGGACGATGCAGGAAAAGAGAGGGATGGTGAAATCCAACTTCGAGGCCCAACGGTTTTCTCAGGATACTGGCATAATGAACTCGCTACGAACGAAGCATTCGTTGATGGCAAGGACCAGAAAGGGCCTTGGTTCAAGACAGGTGACATTGCAGTCCGAAGAACTGTTCCGGAAGCGGGCAAGGGGGAGCAAGCCTGGGCCAGGGGGCCTATGTACTTCATCAGGGGCCGTAGAAGTGCGGATATTATCAAGACAGGTGGTGAAAAAGTTAGTGCCTTGGAGGTTGAGAGAGAGCTCCTCTCGCTGCCAGAGGTGGCTGAAGCTGCTGTGGTCGGAGTTCCTTCAGCAAAATGGGGCCAAAAAGTTGGGGCCGTGATTGTCCTAGAGCCACACAGAGTAAGTAAAGAGGGCAAGAAATGGGGTCCAATGGACATGAGAAGAGCCTTGCGGGACAGGCTGGCAAGCTATAAGATACCTCAGACGATGAAGATCGTTGACGAGATACCGAAAAATGCTATGGGTAAAAGTGAGTCTACCCCATCCATACTAGTTGAACCACAATACTAATAAATACAGTCAACAAAGCACAGCTAGTTGGCAATGTTTTTTCCGATGAAGTCAGCGGTGATGAGGTATAGCGGTTATAATAGATGGATTATTCTATCTGAGCATTGTATCCATAGCGAATAATGTAATAGTGGCCATGCACAATGGAGACGCGCATCAAGCTTGTGTCATCGCTAAAAAAAAAGGCAAATCCGCTTGGCTCTAACGCCTGCCGGTATGGCCTCTATTCGTAGCAATGATATATAAGGACATGGTAAGAGTCTGAGACCTTCAGAAAGACCTCAGTGCCTGATTGGTAAATGACCTGCTCCTGATGACGATGCAAGAACATAGAGATGCTCCAACAGACAAAGTCTCATCTGTTTAGAAGCCTCTGCCCGAGTCGACTCAACGATGGCCCGCGCCAGGCATCTTTTCGTCTCGGTTTAGACAACGAACTTGGCCTTGGCACGGGTGCTGCCAGCATGTGCGCTATCGGTATGCCCAGAGAACTCCACCACCTCATTCGCAGGAATCGACAAGACTTCCTTGAACTTTCGGCCGATATTCTTGAGGATTTCCTGGCCTCTTTCCGTGGGTCGCCCCTTCCCTCCTGCAACGTCACCATCGCCTCCACCTGGGATGCTCTTGCCGATCGTCCTCGTCCACACACCAACACGGAAGAATCCCTTGCGTACATTCACAACAACCCCCATCACCTCTCCGTCGTTCTCTTCCTCGAGGGTTTCGCCAATAGCAGCAAGCATCACATGAAGCCACACGTCGTCGATCGCAACGCTGCGCTTGTCCTTGAACTGGTACGACCATTTGCCACCGTGCTTATTCTGGAGATCCTCCCATTCTGGTCTTACTCCTTCTTTGAAGAGATGATAGTCGGACTTCAGAGCAAGCTCCGAGGTGGGGGTAATATTGTTCTAGGTAGAAGTTAGAATCAGAACGGTCTCGGAGAAAGAGGTCATTCATACGTAGACTCCCCAGAATTCTTCCACTGAATTAAAAGTGATGATCTCCTTAAGCAGCTCGTTCCAGTTATCTCCCTGACAAATATTTAGCATGTATTCGTTAGTGGAGTTTTATTCAGAAGTGCCTACCTTTCCAGTGGGTGGCTTGGTGAACCAGAGAGTCCACTTGTGCATTAAAGGATGCTTAACATTGAAGTTGTCCGGATCGTGAAAGACGGTGATTTGCTCATCTCCAGTTGCTGATTTTCCTTGCGGTTTATCTTGTCCGGCTGGAGAAATCGGAATGGTGGAGAGGTCGACGGGGGAAGCAGGCTTGGCATCGCCATTGGAGGGCATTTCGGACGCAGACGACATGGGTACAGGTGAGGGGAGCGAGATTGTCGCGGTTTTTTAAGCCGGCTTGGAGGGGTAATGCAAGTGTTGGTGCTGTGTGCGCCGTTTGGATCGATGTTCAATGTTCAAAGCTGTCCAGAGTTTGGAGTAATTGAAGCCTCCTGTGGTCGATCGGAGGAAGAAATGAGGTGAACCTGTCGTCAGGTGAATGGCTGGTGAGAATATGCTGAAGGAGGCGAATTAGATGAGGTGAAGGCTTGTTGAGTTGACTTATGTGTGTGACTTGCACACTTTCCAATGAAAAGAAAGGCGGCAGGCGGCTAGAAACAGAAAGTTTGACGCTAATGTGGGTGGCCCAGTACAACAAAAAGTCGGGAGGCGCTTATTTTTGCTGGTGCAAACACCAGTTTGTCCCCTGCGCCCTGATACTTTTAGCCGCGTTTTTCTGTTGTCTTATGTAATCAATGGTTTGAAGCGTCGCCAAGCCTGGTGTATACTCGAGAAATATATAGTAGTATAGTTTTTGAAGAACCTGGCCTTGGGTCACCCTTCTATGGGATACCAGATGATATAATTTATAGCTTCACTCGTTGGGGGCCAAAATTCAATGAAATTTATATGTTTGTGAAGATAGAATACTCGTTTTTATGACGTGTACATGGGCTCACGCTATCTTCTTGTGACCCTTAAATGAATTATTCGGGTGATCTAACTGCCCTCTAGTCTAATCCCTCTGCGGATACCATGTGCGAATATAAGTACACGGAGTTGAAGTCTATCTACATCGTGAAATAGGAGTTCCAGTCCACCTTGCTACACCTGGATATCCTCGGTTTTCGCTAAAAACAAACCACGTATTTGCTTATTTGCTGATGTAGCTAAGATAACAGTTCCAGAAAATCGAGAGGCCGTTGACAAAAAGCACGCGGTAATCGAGTGGGACGACCGAGAAGTTGACAACCTGCACGAAAGGCCAGACCATCCAGTTGCTCTGCAAAGCTCCGGTATATGTCTTGGCCAACTTTTCGCGGGGGCTTACACCCTCCAGGATGGACATGGTGCTCAGGAACACGAATAGGTTCGTCGGGGCAAAGAGAAGCTGGTCAACCCCAACACGTGCACAAATCTCCAATTTCTTGTTTGGCAACACGACTCTGGTCTGTAGAAACCTGAACCATGTTGTTGCTGCAGGTCCGAAAATCGCTATTCCGTTCAATCAGTAAAATTCCCGCTTACAGATCTACCCCTTGGTGGTCTTACCTCCGCCATATAATGCCATGCGCCCGGTGCGAACGAATTCATGCTTCTCAATTCCCTTGCGCTCCACGGCCTGCTGCGCCATAATATCTCCAGTCGCGAATAATATTGCCGTGGTAACACTCTGCGTAAGCATTGGGCGCGTCGCCAGCTTCATGCGGTACCTGTTGGTTGATTTAGTTCTTATGGTCTCAGCAAACATCACCCAACTCACCAGCGAAGCATAATTGCGTGTTCTCGTCTGTCTCGGATCGGTTTTATGGTTTGGAGAGAAAAAAACACTTTAGAACTTATTATATTCAGTGTCTCGAGCCCAATTTCTCAACAAAATTATCGTTATGTTGTTATCCCCCTTAGGTGAGTTAATTTTAGCTCCTTGTGGTCACCGGACTCGTTTAGGTATTGAAGAAGTTTCACTGTCAGATTTTGTGTAAGTTTATGACTCGCATAGCACATTTCATTCGTGATCAACCTCTAAATGCGTTGCTAAGCCCCCCAAAAGAAAGTATCGCCTTGGTCTGCTTATGTAGAGATCACCTATCTACGATTTTACACCGCTCCATGAAGACTAGTGCTATCTGTGTCTCTGCCTTGCAACCTGTAAACACAGGCGACCACCCAAACCCACAGGGTAGTCAGCACTTTATCCTTATACCACATTAGCAAAGTCGTAGAACGGCTACCAGCGACGTTTTAATGTTAGATAATATTGTACATCGAAAAGGGATCCCAAGCATCCAATCAACAATGTAGTTGGAGGCGTCCAATATCACTCCAGAACGCCACCATCATGCTTTAAATTTTGCCGGACCAGACAATGGATAGCTGGCATGGTTTCTAGTGACAACCATAATTATGGAAATTACATTCCCGACTCCCTCCGTTTTTTCCTTTCTCGTCTAGTTATATATGATTTGGCGATTTTCTTCGATGTTGGAGAGGTGCTGGATGGAAGAGAAGGGAGTATGTCAGAAACCTGGGGTATGGAGACCGACAGTTTCGCGGGTTCTGACGGCTTCTCAGCGTCAATAGTCACTGACGACTCTATTTGCTGTGTTGATTTTTGCCGAGAACTATGTCGAACTTTGACTTCGTTTTGATTAAACTCATACCTGTTGCCAGTTTCACCACATAGTTCTCCTCGTTCTCCACCGGCGTCAACGAGTATTGGTGGATGATCAAGTACCAGGGTTGAAAGGCGTTCCGATCGCTCAACAGCAACTCCTGCGCTAGATTCCATAGTAACATCAGTAGCCCGATGGACTTCGTCGTGACCTTGTAGTGCGCTATACATCAATGAGTTTCCTGCCGTAACATCGTGTTTGCCGACATCCCAGTTGAAAGTTCCCAAGATAATAGAACCAGCCGAACTGCGAGGACTTGGGGTTGAATTCTTTCGTACCAAAGGCGACCTTAGAAAACGTGTCTCTGGTAAGGAAGGCTGGTCCTTCTGAGAACGACTAAAAGGAGTTCTTTCAATCTGCAGGACTGGAGACTGCTGTGACCCTGCCGGGGACACCGTTAGGGCAGAAGCTGGGATGCGAGACAAGTAGATATCATCTGAAGACTGAATGACATCACCAATAGCATACGGTACTCTCTGTTCCATATCATCTTCTGAGTAGGGTAAACTAGAATGGACAACGTTGTTGGCCAAAGATTCACCTCTTTTCAGACCCGTTCCATTCTCGGATTCAATATCCAATTGGTTTGAGAGGCCCGGCAGTATTGACGGCAGAAGAACATTGCTGTCCATATTCAACTTCGGGTCGAGCGAACCCAAGGAGCTGCCTGGGATGGGGACTTGGTTCGCAGTCTGGGGCGAATGCATATTTGAATGAGGCGGCGGAAAATCCGATGTGATTGAGGGTTCGATTTCATTTTCTGGGCTGGGGCCTACTGATGATGCCCTCGACGTCGGTGCCCAAGACACCGCATCGTCTTCTTCTGTTCCAACCGCGTCCAGTACAACAAGTGGATCTGTTGTTTGAAATGCGACATCTATGCCGAGTTTTGCAGGACGTTGATTCTCAAGATAATGTTTTCGTGGACTTGACATCTCAACCCTCTTGGGGAAGCCATCGCTGAGGATATGTTTATATGTGCCACTTTGCCTATATTCAACTGCGGGGCCTGGCGTAGTACTATTATGGCCGGCTGTGTCCTTTCCGTGCTCGAGGGTAGAGGGCATGAAGCTGTCAGGTGCACCGGGTGGGAGATTTGTATGCGGTGGTTCGATATCCGCTATGGATGTGACCCACGACGCCCCGATGGAGAGCTGGACAACCTGGTTTTTAGGTATTATGACATGCTTGAGTGGAATGCGGGTCAGCCTTCCCCAGGGATTCTCTTGGAGCGAACTGGATGTTGATGTATTCGTCAGTCGCGAGTTTGCGTTGATATCCCCCGTTGGCCTAGGCAGTGCCTTTTCTGACCGTAATGAGACGGTTTGTAATGGATTAACAGGGGGAGTTCCAGTATTACTTCCACGTTCGTTTGAAATTTCGGAATCCACCGTGGGGTTCTTACCAGAAGCTCCTTGCTTCGAATGTGATACTGGCCTGCCACTGCCACTACTCTTATTCTCATCTACCTGCACACGTATCGCGCCCTTCCCGCTGTCTGTTAATCGTATAAATTTTCGTTCATTGCTTTCTACTGCACCGCCTTCAATGACCGCCGCCCGCTTATTATCTGGGAGCGAAATAGAACGACGTGCTTCGGGTATCCCACCTATCAAATTTGAAGAAGTGTTGGATTTTTTGTTTTTCCCTATTAGCCCAAGTAGCTGATTCCCAGGTAGGTTAACTGCCTTGAGAGCCCGTAATGAAGGCGCAGGCTTATTTTTGGCTTTGCCGCGTTCATCGTAGGTATCCGAAGGTAATGGAGCTTGTGTTGCAAGTTGCCCATTCGGGCTCCCTATTTCATCTCCCGAGGGACTCTCGGCCAGAGAGTGTATAGGGGAGCTGCACATATAACGGCTTCTGGACGAATTCGCCTGCGGAGGAGTTGTATTCTTCATTCGTGTTATTAGATCGCGGACATCTTCAATTTCCTCAATCGGCGCCGGAAAACCAAGGTTGGATGAACCTTCACCACCTTTCAAAATAAGACTATTAATACTGAGTGTCACTCGTGGGGCACCCTTTAATAGGGGGTTAAAAAGCTGTGGCATCAGTTAATCAAGGTACACAACAAATCCACGCAAAATAACACTGACCAAAGAGCACCCGCCAACCTCGAAAATGGCTCCAACCGTTCTATGTGGTAAGCGCCGGTCGTACCTTTTCTCGAACTGTTTTCTTGCAGCTTCTGATAGACTCGCACGGATTTGACAGGACACGTCCGAGACTGAAATATTGGTAAAAGGTGCCTTTCGTTGGCCATTAAACTGAGAAAGTGTCAGTCAGCAGCTGCAGGATTCTCCGTAGGCTAACACTAACATCGATGATTTGCACTACTCTTGTGCCAGATAAACGCACTCGCGTAGCGTTATCATAGTCCTTAGTGGTTCCCTGCAAAGACTTCTGCTTTGAGTCACTGACTCCAGACGACGTCAATCGTAAGAGCTTCTGGGCTTCCACAATAACCGTTTCGCATATCCACTTCTGCAGCTCCGTCTCCATCCTCTATGGACATGGATGAGTTTGTAGCACTTTGTAACACTTGCAGGACCTAGGCATGCATGTGATGATTGGAAAAAGCAACTACACGCATGGTGAACCAAGGAGCTCTTTGTAAAGGATGAGATAATGGCAATCAATCAAGCGCATGGATGGAAGGTGCTATTTGCCATACTTCGTTCAACTTCTAAAGGTCAAAACGGTGCCTTTGTGTTTGCTGGCTCCTCTCTGGTTGGTTTTTGGAGCGGTGTAGTGCATTGAGACAAAGGGCGACCAAGCCTTTCTTTATCCAGACGCCGCGTTCGTCTGGGGGAAACGCGTCGGCTTGAGCGGGTAGACGCGAGTATCATGTGACTAGACTAGATTTAACTTTTGTGTTTGTGGGGTAAGTTGGAGTAACCTAGTAGTGGAGTCGTCAGGCCAGCGACGTAATCGCCCTACCAGGTTAACAGTGACCGTCGTACCCAGCCGATAGCTTGTGCTGCCGTCCACAGTGCTGGACTGCAGTTTAACAGCACACCTCCTACGAGCCACCTGGGCCTCTATGCAACGGCCACTCCTGATTGTAGATTATTATGACAAATGGATGCTTTCATGCATTTGAAAGGTTTCTACCGCACGCCGAGGAGTGCCCAATGAGCATATCCTGTTGACAATGTACTTTCTATCCAACAGTATGCGAAGTGCTACCCCACACATACTGTAACAACGGCTGACCCTGATCAGGTTCTGGGAGAGAGGACTGATAGCTTACGCAGCTCTACGAAACCTATACTCTAGCTTTTTCGATTCGACAGGCCGCGCTGCCGTTAGTTTCGAATTGACCACCGTTGGTATTGAATCGATGACCCCGTTTCATTTCAGACACAAATCAGCACCTACGACATGTCCTCCCAAGATTCTCCACAGAATTCCTCTTATTCGAGGGTGGCGGCAAACCTTCCATCTGGGCTTCGGTCTAGGCGGGGCTCTCTTGCGTCGCTAGGAGGGTCGTCACAGGCGGACAAAGAACATCTAACCCAAGCTCTTGATGCTATCCACAATACGGCGTCTCACTCGGAGACGTTGACGACATTTAATGAATTTGCTTCTCCTCCTGCATCGTCGTCGGGCGTTGAATCAAAGGGTATCGCCGGCGAACTGATGCAAAACGGACTTAGTGGTTTATATAGTAGGTTTAGAGGTGTCGTGGGCGGCACAAAAGACAAAGGCCATCAGAACGTGGCCAAGAATAGCCTCGACAGTCGTGACAGGCCGTCGATCAAAGGCCAGAACTTTAGCACCAGTACCGCAAACCCCTCAGTCTCTGCCATTGCCAGGGGAGAATTAAATGTAGACGATTTTTCTGGTGAGGTGGTCCCTGAGTCACCTCTTGGGCAGCCACCCATTATATCAGCTTCTACAACCCCATCTGGCAGCAGTTCGCAGTTATACCAGTCGTCTAAAGCGTCGACTCAGTTTACTCCAACGACTGCCAAAGCATTACTATCATCGCGGCCGGGCATGGCTTCTAGAAGCGAGTCAACCACCTCTCCTGCTGCTGCTCCTACGACGACACCTGTCAATATAGTAGCATCAGAAAATCGTGAAAGTGTAGCAGATTCTTCAAAGGAACCAGGCGAGAATGACTCGGTTGGCCATCATATGCTTCGAAGGGCAAACCACGTACCGCTACGTGCACACCCCTTTGAAGATTCGGATGGCTTTGATATCAAACATTCCGACGCTCCTGGTCCCGAACAAGGCCATAAACCAGGAGGACTGCCTTTGACACCCGGCTTAACCACTTCTTTTGAGGGGGGGCATGAGATACCGATAAATGAAGGGCCAGAAGACACAGCCACAAGCAGCCGTCGATCTGAAAAGTCATCGCTACGCGCTTTAGATGCGCATGCTGCATTGTCGGCAAACCATACAAGTCAAAATCCAAACCGCCCCACAGCAATTGACAGGTTCACACAATCGCATTTGCCGGGGTATCAACCGTCAAGGGCTTCGTCAACGGAACACAGTGCTACGGAAACAAGTCCCGTGAACACTTCCACCCGTAATAGCGTCAACAACGACTCGTTTTATGTGGATGAGAGCCAACACGGCCGCCCTACTGGCGCAAGCCGCACCCCCGGTTCTACTCGTAATGAAGGCGAGCCGGGTGTTGTCAACGCTAGGCTGGAGCAAATGAGAAAGCAAGTACTGAGCAAGGAATTCTGGATGGCTGATGAGATATGTAAGGAATGCTTTCTGTGTGGCGATCCATTTACTGCTTTCAGAAGGAAACATCACTGCCGAACCTGCGGGTGCATTTTTGATTCAAAATGCACTTCAATAATCTCTGGCGAGCGTTTTGGTGTCCAAGGAACATTGAGAGTGTGCAGAACATGCCTGGA
This sequence comes from Pseudogymnoascus sp. SDFLT0511, assembly GCA_030180035.1. Lineage (NCBI taxonomy): Eukaryota > Fungi > Ascomycota > Leotiomycetes > Thelebolales > Thelebolaceae > Pseudogymnoascus > Pseudogymnoascus sp. SDFLT0511. The sequence continues at coordinate 281,291 of JASCQD010000008.1, read as the reverse complement.
TATTATCAACAGACGCCATGATAGTAGTGGATCGGATGATGAATCCGGCGACGATACATTCCTTCCGACATCCTTCTTCCAACCACACCAGACGAGACTGAATAGCATGAAGGACGACCCTGCAATCGAGGAAGCTCCTGATGGAGGCTTTACTGGTAGGAGCCTCAATGGTGACTCGGTTGGCCCCATAACGACGCCGATGATGGCCATTCCAGCAACACGGCGCATAGGCGACTCTGAAAACAGGAGATCTGCAATTTTGGAGATAGATGCGCCTCAGCTTGGCAGACCAAGCTCTTCTCGTTCCTTAAAAGCGCTATCGTTGAGCCGACCGTTGTCTTCGGGCCAGAAGACGAACCAACCAAAGCATAACTTTCTAGGCCGTTTCAGGTCATCGGCAGCAGAACGGCCACCGTTCCACAGCAACTCTGCCGCGGATGAGATAAAGAAACGGTCGAGACTCCCGGCATTGCACGACGACAACATCATTGACCCGGACTTAGCTCCTTACATGTCAGACGATGAATCGAGCGGGGACGAGCAAATGAGTATATTCACTGCTTTGAATGGCAGTGCTGGTGTCAGTACCAGCTATGAAAATGAAAAGTCTGCCTTTGGGTCACTCCTGAATGCTGCGAAGAAGCACCGATCCCGTGTCGGTGAAAAAAGTATTAGTGGCATGAGTTTTAGTGGACGACCTATTGAGGATAACAGTTGGGCCGGCTCCGTTGGCCACAGCCGACCTAATCGAAGACGAAATTTGAGTACTTCAAGTAATAATGTCCATACTGCCCGCGGATCCCCAAGGCAGAACAAGCCAGGGGCCCTCACGTTCAACTACGGCGAACTTAGCGAAGAAACCACCATTCCACGAGACGATACAATAGAACCATCGTCTCGCGGACCTTCTAAAATGACCCGCAGTGCGTCCATGAGGAATTCCAAAGCTCCAGCAGTGGAATTGAACAATGCAAGCCTTCACCATGTTCGGCGCCTCCTACGACAATTACTTCAAGATGCCTGCGTGGAAAATGTTGCATCATGGGAAAAGGCATTAATTCCCATCCTGCTACAATGCACTGACGACGTCAATCCAGATGTACGCCGTGGCGATGATATTGATATCAGACATTACGTCAAGTTGAAAAAAATACCAGGGGGGAAGCCTGGCGATACCTCCTACGTCTCGGGAGTTGTTTTTACTAAGAATCTTGCATTGAAGAGCATGGCACGTAGTATATCACAGCCACGGATAGTGATTATCTCATTCCCGATTGAATACCAGCGACACCAACAGCATTTTATGAGCCTCGAACCTGTCATAGCTCAGGAGAAAGACTTTCTGAGGAATATGGTGAATCGAATTGCCTCTCTTCGGCCTCACGTTGTGCTTATACAGAGCCATATCTCTGGCCTAGCTCTTCAATATCTTGCGGAGGCCAACATTGCTGTTGCCTACAATGTCAAGCAATCGGTTATTGAGGCCGTTTCGAGATTTGCTCAGACCGAAATCATATCATCCATAGATATGGTTGCACTTAAGCCTGTTCATGTTGGCAAGAGTGCAGGGTTTGATGTCAAAACGTATGTACATAATGATATTCCAGGCACCAGAAAGACTTGCATATATATATCGGGATGTCCAAAGGAGCTCGGCTGCACCATTGTTCTTCGTGGTGCAAGTATGGCCGTTCTTTCAACAATGAAACGAATTACAGAGTTCATGGTCTATGTAGTATACAACTTGAAGCTTGAGACTTGTCTCATGCGAGATGAGTTTGTTCTCATACCTGCAATCACAGAAGACTATGGGACTCTTACGCTCGGCAGCAAAGGCGCGCCCGAAAAAAATTGCTCAGGCAGTTCTTCTATGGAGGCAATTCGAAAACCTGCACAGGATACCAGCAAAGAGACCAACGATGCCAAGTCTATCGATGAGGCGACAACCGGGCACAATGAAAGCCAGGAGTCTTCTGGAGAACTTGGAGCCAATACCCCGCAATCAAGTTTCCCACAAACCACTGTCAATACCACTGCAAAAACACCAACGCAAGGCGGCCACCCAGTTGTGCGGCCAAAGCTTGTTTCGGCTCATGAGTCGCATGTTCATGACACTCAGGTGTTGCCTGAAGATATTCCAATGCCGACTTTCTATAGTGACATGGTTGCGAAACATCAAACAAAAATCCTCTCAGCCTCTCCGTTTGTGAAGTTTACGCAACCCTATCTTCTCATGAATGCTCGTGAGCAAGAACGCCGCCTAGTTTATCTTAAACGGCTTCGTGATCAGGACACGTTTGAGGACCAAACAGACGTGGAAAAAGCCAACCCACAGCGATTTCAACTGATCCATCCGGAAATGGTCCATGAAACGGTTAGGGGAGCTCCCAGGCAGATAATGGAAGTGCTTCATGCAGTGCATGATGCAGAGTATGATAAAGCTCTTCACAATTATCAAACACAAAAGCGACAATGGGAGAACTACATTCAGGGCAATCTCAATCTGTTCGACCCTTATAGCCACCAGAACATAGTTGTTCTGTACACTGTTGTTTGTACAGCCACAACTGTGCCATGTGCTGGACCCGATTTAACTGCAATGGCTTTCTATAATGAACACGAGACATCACACGATTTCTTCCCCGACTGCACATTAGGGCAGTACGTCGAAGACCTATGCCTTACAGTAGACGCAGTCTGTGCCTCCAACGGCTGTGAACGCAAGATGTCAGAGCACCACAGGACTTATGTGCATGGCGAAGCCAGAATTACCGTCTTCGTTGAAGCATCGCCATGTAAACTCAATGGATTGCAAGATTCAATTTTGATGTGGAGCTACTGCAAAATTTGCAAAAAGGAGACCCAGGTCATGCCAATGTCAGAGAGCACCTGGAAGTATTCCTTTGGCAAATACCTGGAATTATCTTTTTGGAGCACCGAGCTAAGGCTTCGTGCTGGGTTTTGTCCCCATGACCTCCATCGGAACCATTTGCGCTATTTTGGTTTCCGGAATGCGACCATGCGGATACACTACGATCCGATCGATTTACTCGAGATAGTCGTCCCACGAACCAGGATTACATGGAAAGTTGACAACGACTTAAGGTTGAAGAATGAATTGTTCACAAAAACTGAGGACAGGTGGAATCGGTTTATGGCATCGGTCAAATCGCGTATTAAAGGAATTAATATCGACAGCGTTGTTAGTGACAAAGTTGAGGCCTGCATAGCTGAGGTTGAGACCCTTTCCAAGAGAGCACAAGACGAACATGCATCGTTATTAAGTAAGCTACAGGAGAAGTATATGGAGTCCAAGTATTATGAGATAATCCCCATGAACCGGGCTATCCGTGCTATGCAAGAAAGGGTCGCGGAGTGGGATACGGCATTTACTAATTTTGATCGGAACTTCTTCCCATCTGAAAAGGATATCAGGCGTCTCGCCGCCCTCCAGCTGAAGAATTTGTTTCTCGACCGGGATGCATCCACAACTCATTTGGCATCGAACGAAACACCTGATCAACCACATGACATGTATGAGAGACAATCCGACGAAGGGCAATCCAACAAGGTCGCGGACTTGGATCAGGAAAGTAGTGATCTAGCCCCCAATGGAATTCAAGGAACGCTCGCTCCCCTTGTCGAGGAGGTAGCTTCTATAGACGATACAGCTCTCGAAGTTCCTCGCCCACAAGATACTGAAGTACTGAATGCGACTACAAGTCAAGATACTGTTCACCACCTTGATCTTGCAATTCCGTGGGTTGCGACAAGTGATGGTGCTCCGGCAGTCAACTCCTCCGCCAACGAAGTTGACTCACCTTTGCCAAGTTCTGAAACTAAACCCATTGCCAACTCTGACGACGTATTGGCCTCTCAGCCAGAGCCACATATTTCAGAGGGAGATATTCCAAGAATTCCCCAACAGGCGCGGAAAGAAAGTCAAGCAGACTTACGTGAAGGGGTGACTACCAGCCCAGAGCCATCTGGTATTCCGAGGCCAAGCGATAGAAACTCCGCTCGGCGCAGCGGACTTGCTGTATCTCCACCAATACTCCGCACTCAGTCACAGCCGGCGGTAACACTGCGGCGCACGCAACCTGCGACATTGAAAGCATTCAATATTGGAGCTAAAGAAAAGACCAACACTGCCGGCATTCCTCCCGACTCGACGAGTCCTCTAGGTGCCTTTTCCGGCGAGCAAACGAAAGACAAACGGCTCTCTGATAGATTGGGGTTGGGGTCCCTCAAAAGCAACAGAAAGCCGGGGCATTCTTTGATTCCTCGGTCTATTCATAGCAAGGGAAGAGAAACTAAGGTATCAACATTGGCGAAACATTTTGAGCAGCTCAGTCGAGAATTTGAGAAGGAGCGCTTGCGCGACAAAAAGCAACGTGCGGCAAAGGTCACGCAATCTAGAGCGTTTCCCAAGGCGTCGTCGAAACCTATCGTCGAAGTATACAAGGATGTCAACGAGGCAGTTGAAGAACGCGGCCCTTCCGAGGAGGGTTTGCAACCTATAAATCGGTCTTCATCCAATATCGAGACGACAGGCTCAACAGATAGCATGTCAAATGCAAACATGAAATCGAAGCTGGACGCTCGCAATAATCCAGCCCAGGTAGATACCGCTGTCGTAGGCGAAGACACTGCGACAGAAGTAGAAACAGATGACAACCAGCAAACCCTGAGTCAGACAGCTTCAGACGATGAGGCCGCTGCTAGCGACACAGAGCATTCATTTTTAGAAGATATGCCAAGTATTAAAGATATCACAGAGTCTTTAGGGGCTTCCGAGACAATCTCAGAAGTAGACTTACCAAAGCACGAAAAAACAAGCCTCATGAAGATGCTGACCAACTTCTGGGCAGAACGGTCGGCAAGTGGCTGGACACAACTAGAATACCCGTTGCATGCCACAGACCATGTTTTCGTTGACTCGGATGTCATCGTCAGGGAGGATGAGCCCAGCTCTCTTATTGCCTTTTCGTTAAGTTCACAGGATTACATTGAGAAGTTACATGCAATCCGGCAGCAAGGCCAGACAAACATTCCGGAGAAGACATCGGGGCAGGAGCATTATAACTCTACAGAGGCTGACGTCGAGACTTCGCTGCTCAGGGCCACGGGAACGCATTTAAAGTACCAATTCGCTGAAGGGTCGGCTAAAATGCTGTGCAAGATTTTTTATGCCGAACAATTCGATGCCGTCCGCCGTAAATGTGGTGCATCTGATCGGATAGTAGAGTCACTGTCACGATGCTTGAAATGGGATTCAAAGGGCGGCAAGACTAAATCCGTCTTTTTGAAAACACTCGACGAGAGGCTCGTTCTGAAATCATTATCTCCTGTTGAGACCCAAGCATTCTTGAGATTCGCTCCTGCATACTTCAATATCATGGCCGAGGCACTATTCCATGAGCTGCCCAGTGTTATCGCCAAGATGTTAGGGTTCTATCAGATTATCATCAAGAATCCCGTCACTGGGACTGAGATAAAATGGGATGTGCTAGTCATGGAGAATCTATTCTACGATCGCGCCCCTACTCGGATATTCGACCTAAAGGGATCCATGCGAAATCGCAAGATTCAGTCTACGGGTGAGCAAAATGAAGTTCTTCTCGACGAGAACATGGTGGAATTTATTTACGAGTCACCACTTTTTGCCCGTGAGCACTCCAAGAAGTTGCTAAAAGCATCCGTGTGGAACGACACGCTCTTCTTAGCCAGGCAGGATGTAATGGATTATTCTCTGATGGTGGCTGTTGACGAAGCGAGGAAAGAGCTCGTGGTGGGAATTATTGATTGCATCAGAACTTACACTTGGGACAAGAAGCTTGAGTCGTGGATCAAAGACCGTGGTTTTGCCGGTGGAGGCAGAAACAGGCCAACCGTAACAAGTCCGAAGGAGTATAAGAGCCGTTTCAGAGAAGCTATGGACAGATACGTGCTCCAGGCGCCAAAGTAAGCAGGTTGAAGGTTATCTCTAGTAGGATTGTGTTTGCTAACAGGGCTATTAGTTGCTGGCACCACTTCGGCGGTTATGATGCGAGGGCATCGAAATAGAACCAACCCTTGGATTTCTTGTTACGGTATCGAGTCTTAATGAGCCTGAACTTGATCGTTTGGAACTTCCAATTCATAACAACTCCTAAAATCAGAGTCCGTATTGCGTGGAAAGCTGGGCTACAGAGAAGCAGCTACCAGGAAGGGGTTTGCCCGGTCTCAGGAGGCAAGGGTTGGAAGTGAGGATGTATAAGAGACGAATTAGTGTTTGTAGCTTATGTGGCTGATGATTAAATACCCCCATCTCTAGATTAATTTGATACATAATCATTCCAATTCTAGTCTATTCTGTGCATGATAACCTTGAGGGCTGTTCAATTGTGTTGTTGCGGCCCCTCGGGTATAATACCCCAAGGCTACGATGGTAGGTCCTACCCTGGAGATCTGCGGTATGAAAATTAGTCCCTGTGGTTCACATCTTCATCTACGTCCCACGAGCCCCCCCCAGGAACCGAACAGACCACATAAATCTCAGCATACAACCATACTCTCATTTGGCCCCGTTTTCTCTGTAACTTCGGCTAATTTCTATCTGGCAGCTATAAACTACACCTGCAATCTCTCATTGCTCGCCACGAAAAACTTCCCAACCATCTTTAATCAAACGCAGAATTGTATGCACTGTCCCGAACGCCGTATCTGCCCCTAGCACTTTCCAACCCCGCACCTTTATTTATACAGCAGCGTGTTCGGAGGCAGTGACGAGGAGTGACTAGGAATACTACTAACTTCGCAGCCTTGATGATTTTCATGTGGCCCAAAAAACTTGGGACAATGAACGCCTGGGATAGTTCGGCATGTGCTCGCTCTTGATTTCTCAAAAGGCATAATACCCTCCCATAAACTGATGATGGCGACCGCAGATAGGGTCCGCGGGGTTGTAAACCCCTAGAGACAGATCTCTAGCGCATAAAACCCCAGTATGGCCGGTACCCTTCAGGTTAGGTACGCTACACCCACGATCTCCTCCTGATAAATTGCGAGTTGGAGTGTAAGTTACTGATTGGCAAATCAGTCGAATGTGGTGGAATGGCACCATGTATGTTGTAATGGAGATGGGGATCATGTGTGAGCGCCACGAGGGTCTCAAAAACGAGCCCGTAACTAAGCCTGCCACGATCCCTACTAAACACTCTGAGGGTTAAAGTTTGCAGGCTACGTTGAATTAGCTATGGTGTTCCTTGTGACCTTGCAAAGGTGGGAGGCGGGGCCACAGTATTACTGAGCGTGGATATACAACTTACCGGGCTGTTGAATGTGCTATTGCGCTTGTTCCTCCCTTTCTTAATATGGCTTTTCAGCGCACTAGAGTCGAGAGGCTTAAGAAGCTCAAAGCTACAAAGAAGCTCGCTGGAGACGCTCATGACGGCGCCCCAGTTGTCAAACTCGCCGCAGTACTGTGGATACAAATTAGCAATCAACACGGCCATCATGGCAATTGAAAGACTTACGTTTGGCGCACTGAAAACAGTGACCAACACACGGTCGTTGAAGAATTCATAACCATCCTCAACCACCATATGGGCTCGACAAACCAAGTCAAAGTTGTGCCGTTCCAAAAATTGCGTGATAACGTTTTTTCCGAAGCAGTAGCTGACACCCCGCTCGTTGGCTTCCCAATCGGCCTCCATATCAGCGGGGTCCGACCAGAGCAAATCGTTGAGCAACCCATAATCAGGCACATCTGTTGGCCTCGCAATATTGCGGATGTCATCCATGTGGCTCAGAGACGGAGAGAGGCCGCCGTGAACACAGAATATCTTCTCCGCGACGATAGCTGCGATTGGCAGAGTGTTGAAGGTGTCAACAAACGTTTTCCAAATCTTGATATTGCATCGGCGCTTGCATTCGTCATAGAACCCATACACTCGTGTGACATTGGCACACTCATGGTTGCCCCTGAGCAGAAAAAAGTTCTCGGGGTATCTCAACTTATAGCACAGCAATAATAGAATTGTCTCCAATGACTGCTTTCCACGATCAACGTAGTCGCCGAGGAACAGGAAATTCGAGCTTGGTGGCGAGCCACTCATTTCAAAAAGACGGATCAGGTCAGGATACTGCCCATGTATATCTCCAACAATTTTGACTGGAGCATCGAGTTCGAGAAGTGCTGGTTGAGATAGGAAAACTTCGCGGGCAGCCGCACAAATAGCTATTATTTCCGCATTTTTGAGGCAGACTCCTTTGGTGACCTTTCCTGCATACGCCGCATCTATCAACCGCGTTATGCAATCGTCAATGTCAATTGACTTGGGATCCATGCCCATGCTTTGGCTCGAAGAATCTTCGGCAGCGGCAATCAAAAGTTCAATTTCGGTAGGCTTTACTGAGTTTTCTTTCTTGACCAGAATGGATTTTCCAGCTAGTTGCCCATGTGGGTGTGTGTTGAGAGTCCCTGATGCCGGCTGGTCGGAAACAACATCGACCTCGCCGCTTTGCTGCGCAGCAGCTACTCCTTCATGTGTTCCAGATGCCATAGACGCAGATTGTATTGGTGATGGGGGAGGCTGCATAGCATCTGATGCATAGTTTCCCGTGTCAATGGACGAGAGTGGCGAGCGGTCCTCGGAGCGGCTCGTCCGGGAGCGCCCACTTCTTCCAGACATTACAGATCCGGCATCATTGTCATTATCACCGTTCGAGAGGCCTGAGTATGATTCGCGAGGGCTATCGGTCTTCGACGTGCCTGGTATTTTCGATCTACTGTAATTAGCGCCATGTCGTTTATGTGTGTACGTAGGTGGAGCTACCTCAATGTTTTGAACGATCGCGTGCTTCCCACAGTATCAGACTTTGAGAATGATGGCTGAGAAGTAATCGCAGGACCTTTGTCCAGCGACGTCGAGGAGGAAGTCTTTCGAGGCGCGGAAGTTCCGGGACCGGACTTTGACGGTTGGTTGCCCATGTCGCAAGTGCTCTACCCCAGGGATTCGGCGTAGCAACTTCGGGCGCTTTTGGAAGCCCTTGGCTTAAAGGTGGGTTCCAGGTTGGGCAATAGGTCCTTGGAGGCAAGGCCTATCGAGTTATTATCCTTATCCACACCACGGTTGCCGGAGATGGATAGCCCAATACTTACTACTATAGTGGTTAAAAAATTACAAACTGTTCAAATGGCCTTAAGGTTCGACAGGTCAGGTCAAGCCAGTCAGTGCCGGTTTGCCGATGTGCTGTGATGGCTCCGGAGCAACGTAGAGGAGGGGTATGGTGCCAGACAATGGGTCACTCGGTTGTGCAGGACTCTAAAATGCCTCAAAGTCAGCACTGAAATGGTCGCAATTCTGGGCCTAGACTAAACCATGAAAGGACAATACAATGAAAGCCGGGGCATAACGGACCTGGAGATAGGTAATGCAGAAAGGTGGTAGTTGGGTGATTGCGACAACAGACGTACGTATATGCAGGTCCGAAGTTTGGCCTTTGTGTCTCACAAGGTGATATGATTGCCAATGTTGTGGAAGGCGTTTCTGGAGTGATTGATCACAGGTAGTTGCCGCCGTCGTAGAGTAGTTGCGTTTTGACTACAGTCTCCAATTCAGTGATGTTTGTTGATGATCATCGTGAAGGCGGGCCAAGGTCAGGATGACATAAGCGAATAAGGTTTAAATCTCGGGCCTAGATCCGCTGACCTTTCACCATACAAACTGTACTGTGTTCGTTCTATTTGACCAACTCCAACAAACTACTGCACCTACAGTACTTGCATATAGAACAGTTTTCAAAACAAACCAAAGCAATGGCACCGGATAGTCCGACCAGTTATCATGGTGACACACATTTCAGAAGTTCTGACCAACGGAACATCACATCACAACTTGGGCCGAGAGAACTACAGAAGAGTGCGATAAAATGTTTTTGAGACAATTTCTATTGTGGAGTTGCCTTGGGAAATACTCTATATACATAAGGTATCATCTAATCCAGCTTCCTCTAGCATGGAGATATTTCGTCATAACATCATGGCTCCAAATCCCAATCCAGTCTACTACCACCAGATTTCCCGAACGCCGTGCAATGCCGCCTTAGCAAACAAGCTGAGAATCAAACGAATAGAAATAAAAAAAATGTAGGTCTATACAGCATGGTGCGAGTATGGCTCGTACGCTTGTGCACGGTCAGCCTTGACGTTGTGCATTGGGATTGCATGCTGTTGCTGGTTGTAGACACCCGACTGCTGTCCCGTATATGGGTCATTCTGGTATGGGTCTTGGACAGGTTGGTAGCCCCTTGCGCCAGTACCGAGGAGCTTCTCCGAATCATCTGCACGGCTATGGCGCTTGTCTTTTCTCGCATTGGCGCAGCAGCAAGCCGAGAACAGCCAAAAGAGACCGGAGGCGACAGAAGCAGCCGCGCCAATCCAGATGACGGCGAGCCACCCGGTGTTGACTGAGCTGGTAACGCCGTAGTGCTTCACAGATGCGCTGAGGGCTCCAACGACAACACTGGATGTCACCGTTGCTAAAGTTGCGAATCCAATGATGGCAAGGCATGAGAGACCACTGATAATCCAGGTGCAGCAGGAACCAATCCTCGAGAAGAAGCCAGCGATCCCGACCAATGCTGTGAGAACAGTCGTAACGATAGCGATTATATACACAACCTCAGTCCATTTGACTAATGTCGCAAATGTCTTGAGTCCTGTCTTCACTGCGTCTGGAATAGTAGCGGTCACTCCGGCATTTGTAAGGAGCTGATCGAGTTTGGTCGTATCCGTGAAGTTGGAGGCGTAGTCGAATTTCGGGTCACTCTTGGTGGTCTTATCGCCGACGAGCTCGGCATAGTTCCACAGGAAGAAGTTGTATTTATCGCTGAGACCTAGTGATGAGGCTGTCAGGGAGAAGCCGTCCAAAGCAGCGTTGACGTCGCTAGTATCAACGCCGGGTATCTCATTGGCGATATCCTCGGCCTTTTGTTTGAAATCCAAGTTTTGAAATTGTTCAGCAGTTATTTTGAGGTTCTTCGGTGCGATCTCGAAAAGGTGCAGGTTCGAGCTTGTGACACCAGCGAGGCCAACAATGAGAAGACAGACGAGAGAGACGGCCGTTAGAATAAATGGCAGCGCAACACAGATAAATCTCCCGACGCCCATCTTGGGATATATCTCCGTTCAACCGAACGGAAGGTGTAGGTGACAGATAAGTGCAGAGCGAGTAAAGGTTAAACTGAACGTGAGCGTCAACGGAGATGAAGGTTGAGTGAGGAAGATAGAAGGTGATTGTGTGGTGATGGTGATGGTGAGTGAATTCAGTGCTGACTGTGGGATGCAAGCATATTATATTGAGAAGTGCACACAATAAGATTGCGAGTACCATCGCCATGACGGCAGAGGGTGGTGGGGTGGCTGACGCGTGGAGAACTCAGCCCCCGAAAACCGCGCCCTGGTCCCCAAGACAACACTGGGGACAACACTGGGGCTGTAATCGTACTAGCCCCACAGGGGTCCTCCCTTGTTGGCGTACACATGTAACATACACATACTCTCCTTCCACCATACCATGCACACAATTACATACTATATTGATACCAGTACCACGGCGTACTCTTGACCCATTATCTACACGATGAAGGATTGAGGGGTTGGGAGGTTGAAGGGTTGACGGGTTGAAGGATTGCAGGATTGACGTTATTCCCGCCAAGGGGAATAACGCGGACAGAGCACATACAGAGGATCTACAGCACTCCAGTATCGTGCACCGCAACAATACAATCAATCACCCCTCAAATACAATCACGCAAATACCTTATTCTGATAGATTTCCACTTCGCCTCCACAAACAGTACTGCACTGTACATATCAGAAGAGAGAAAAGAAAGGTTGGGTGTGATATTACCAGAATAGGCTAGATGGAGCGCTGGTGTGCCACAATAGTGGTGTTCCTTCACTGCCGCAGTAAGCCTCAGCGGGGCATCCAAGCTAAATATAGACAGTCCTCCACAGCCCTATCGCCACTTGCGTTCCGCTCCGAACCACAACTCCACGTCTTCTCTCCCGAATGGTGATCTGCTGTGTTTGCTCTGTGGTACGTGGTAAGCTGCAGTTGACGTGGCTTTGCGTGGCTTTTGAGGCTTAATCTGTCAAAATCACTCGTTCGCGTTCAACCGATCCTCGGCCTGGGAAACTGCTGGTGTGTCTCCCCAGGATATAATGGTATTTGTCTTAAGCAGAAATATCAGTTAAATCGGGTGACTCTCATTGGGTTGCCCATGTCAACCTGCCCTATCGGCGCCCACGCCTATTCCTCAAGGCAGGTCGTGCTCGACTGGGTCCTTGTTGAAATCCCCGTTCGATATAGTCTTCGTCGTCGTCACTACGGACTCGTTTCTTGTAAGTCCTTGCAAACCAATCCGCATCACTCTCCCCTGGCTCGTTGTCCTCATCAATCCCAGCCTCAGTATCTGCGATGGTGCTCGCTAGAGGTTCTGCTCTCTGTTCCTTTGCCGACTTGCTCCCAGCATTAGAAGACGTTGCACCCTCCTTCAACTTCTCAACACCTTGGAACTCTTTGCCATAGTCGAAAAATAACTCCTCTCCTGCGTTCATTTTCTTAGTTGCAAAAAACGCTATGCGGTGCTCAGAATTGACTAGCAAGACTTTGGCCTCGCAATTTTTGCCTTGTTCAGAATGGTTAATAAAACTATAACAGTCGTTAGCAGGTGCAATGAGCGTTAGTGCAAACTAGATATCAAACGCACCGAGTAGCATTGCCAAACCACATAGCGTCTATAGTCATTTCGGCGTTTAAAGTAAAGTTGTACGACACTCCTATCCCTTTCAGAAGGGCGCCTCTCCTGTTAGACTCGGCATCGCCAATAATCTCTCCCACATATTCGGCGATGAAGTCGTCCTTTTGAACAGGCTCGCTATGTATTTGTTAGAGCAAGCCATATATCACCATGAGAAACAAACTTACGCGAGATATAACCCATTCCCAATACCTTCCACAGAGCTCTCTCCCACCAATACCTTTTTCCCCTGACCGCGTTGAATGTTGCAGTTGTGACAGTCAGTATTTGGGATTGGACCTTGAGACCTAACTGAATCAGAGACTCTGCATTTATGACAGAGATCTGGGTCGCATTCTCGGTTGCTTTTGCGACATGTGCATTTATTGAGGCATGGCCCAGTGCAGGTGCAACCGGGGTATCGTGCATCACAACTTTGTGGACATGTGCAGTATTTATCACAACAAATGCCATTGCTTACGCAGGTGCACTTCTTCCCAGCGGCGAAGCAATTTTGCCCTGGGTGGTAACAAGGCGTGGGTTGAAGACGCTTGTCGTGCTTATGCTCTCTGTAGACATTAGGGACTGTGAAGTATGGGTGATAATATGAATGAACCTACCCGTCCAAGTCACGCCAATCAAATTTCTTTGATCTTCTACCATTGTCAGGTACGATGTCGTCAAGTCCAACGCGCTGGCTACTCAGCTTCTGGAGATGGCAATGAACTTCTGAGCATGACTTGCCCAACATGGGAGCGATTAAGCAAGCCGCCTTCCGGTTTATGCGTATTCGCATAGATGCGGCCAGTGCCTGCACCGATGCGTTGTTTTCTGTTGTCCAGTCTCCTTCGTTATTCAACCCTGTATTGGATGGGTTTAGGTGGCATGCTGCAGAGCAATAGGTTCGTTGGCTTTGTTCGCTACAATCGCTGTCGCTGTCAATTTCATCTTGGCTCTCGTTTCCCAGAGAGTCCCCTCCCCTAAACTGAGTCCCCATGCGTGTGTGTGGCATACTGTAAAGCTGGTACGCAACACCAGCCTCTTTACTCGTATTGTTCTCCTCTGTCGAGTTGGTAGCGTCGCTTTCACCCCCCTCGTCATCATCGTTGAATTCTCCATGGATATGACACTAAGTTACACGAACGACTCAGCAGACTATGCTATTAAAAATGGGGGTTATAAGACTTACTTGATGAGCAGAACAAATTAAACAACTTTCTCGAGCATATCTTTCCAGAGTCTTTGCCAATGGATCTGGAGAAACTGTGGGTTCCTCTAGTTTGGCAGCGGGAGTTTCGAGGTCGAAAAGTGACCCTAACGATATTCCAAATGCCAGTTCAACATGATAACTCGGATGCTTGGCATCTTTGTGGTCGAGAGATTCATAAATGCCTTCTTCCTCAAGACAATTCCTGCAATCCTGGTAGGCTGACCTTATTTGTGGTAGATATTCCCCAATACGCGCCATATTTTCTCTCTCTCGACTTTGCTTGGCAAGTTCGGCACACAAGACTATGGACTTGAGACGAGCAGCTTTTACGTCTTCTTTCGACTTATAAGTACAATCTGGGACAGACGGTTCGGGTGGTAGCTACATTGGTATTAGTGGATCACCATGGTCTCCTATAGGAATAACTCACCCAAGTCCGGTCAGCCAGCACGCTCCGTTCTATTTCGGTGTAGTATTTATACTTGGGCACTGCTCTTGTTGGAGCTTGCGTGATCCTCGCTGTCAATAATCTTGCCGGGCGCGACTTCTTTGCCACCTATTTAATTTAATTTAGTTGGAAGCAGTGGTTCCCGTATGTGCTGGATCACGTACATGGTGAACAACACTCATAGATGCAGTAGGAGGCCCGCCAAACGGGGGTGGTTCCAGACCCTGCAGCTGGGTCATATAGCATGCTTTGCCGGTAGTGGTAGGTTGAAGTGTGGATTTGAATTGGGCATCCTCGAAGGCGTGTATTACCATGGAAGAATGGCCCTCCTCAATTTCTCGGGAAATCTCTCCCAACTCTCTATCTAGCATATCAAGGCAGGAAACTTCGCTTGCGGATTCTCCGTGGCCCGTTCCCAAAATCAGCAGAGGGATATCAAAATGGTGGAGAAAAGAAGAGATATGGACAATAAATATAGACCGTATGTCTTGTCCCAACCCAGATTAAACTCACCTAACGAGGGGCTTTGCAGTGACATGGCGGATCCTGGAGACACCATTCGGCGGTCATTATAGCTTTTGGTATCTACCAACTCTGACTTCATACACTCCGGGTCATCATCTCCTCCTGGTTCATAAGGTAGCTTTATATGTGGGATGCTTATGGGGTTCGCTAAAAGGTGGTCAGAGAGTCATACGGGACCAAGGTGTATGGTTTGTAAAACCGCATTGGGCGTATAGTCAACTTACCCTGCCAATCTGACAACTCAGCGAATTCATCGTCTGAGATTTCGATCACCTCAGGGTGAGCAGTTGGAGAATCTGGTATCTCTATTACTTCGCGTTGGGGTGTGCTTGGTGGCATAGCTTCAATGGCAAACTGTTCTCGGGTTTTCAAGGATTACCGATGAGACCCAGCGTGCTGAATTTGATCCATAGCTTTTTCTTTTCTAAGGTAGTGGGTTATCCAAGAAGCTTCGATATAAATCTGTATTTGTTATAAATTATAAATTCCTCATGTGTGAGGTGCAGTTCGATTGACAATAAGTGCTTGGCTCGCCAAGCTCTTGGGTGCACTGGGTGAACCGGGGGTATCAAAGCGGAGCTTGCATGTACCTTGTTGGCTTCTACGGGGTGCGATAGTTCACAACATGACGAAACGTTCTTGGGGTTCGCCGTTTCAGGGTCTCACTCTGACATCAACAAACCTTTGAATTCAAACCAGATCAGACCAGATCAGATCAAGCCAAACTTACAAGTTTAAATTTACTATCACAAACTAATTCTGCCAGCATGGCCGATCAGACATCAGCAACTGTTGACGAGACCCCAATTTCTCCAGTTCGAGAGGCGCGCGGCCGACAGAACTCCCTTGAGAAGCACCTCCAACATAGGCCTGAGCAACAACAGCTCAAGGACCGACACATTCTTCTGGATACAAACGCTGCTCCGTGAGCACATCACACCCGTTTTCTATTTTGAGGCATATAAATGGGAAACTGATTATTGGGATCATCCAGGGCGCTTCAGTCAGCCGCGATTGACCTTGAGCGAAAGCTTGCAGCACAAAGCTTGAAGAAAGACCTTGAAAAGAGAAGTCAACGCGAGACTTTGGTCGAGCGTAAGATATATACCAAGCTCGGTATGCTATCAGTTACCAAAACCCCTAACACTTTCCAGGAAACATTCTCCCTGAGTCGAACGCGGCCCCCGCTCTCGTTGCTCACCAGAGAGAGCTTGCAAAGCACATGCGTAAAGACAGCTTGCAGGACAAGCTATCACATCGACCAACCGCCGAGGAACTTATCAAAGGAGGCGTGCTCCATGAAGATCCTGCCTCTGTGGATGATCTGTATGAGGAGAGAATCGAGGATGAATATGCCAAACGCGAGGGCGGCGCTTGATTACAGGGCGTTCACTCGGACATGGATCTGATGAAACAGCAAGACAGCTTAGTCTCCTAAATGAAATTCATTTGCCTTTTTGACTTTTATATATGCTGTGATAGGACGTAGCCACTCATTATGCCTCTAAATTATTGCTAAGACACTTGAACAGCTGGTCCTCATTTCTCACACCCTACCGGGCCCCCTGTTGTTAGCCTCGTAAATGAGGGGTATCCTGGCTGACGGGGTGACGGGGTGGCCCACTATGTTCTCTCTAGCCATTGTATGTATTTGGTCCAACACGTGACTTCGCGTAAGGTGGCGGTTCATGTCGCGTCCAGGTTGGATCGTGGGCCGACTTCAATTTTGTATCATCCCAATGTCGACGAGGGTGTCTCAGCTATTTTAGTCATGTTATCATATGGGCAGTTTAAATGACTACTGTAATCCCCTTGAGATTAGCACGAGACTATCGGTGTGGCCAAAGTAGAGATTTGCAATGACTGCGAACTCGAATGCTTTGGAGCACGATGACCAAGAGACGAATTTACACGATACCTTAAAATACTCTCTCTTGGGTCCTTCGTTGACCAAATCAGGACAAGATTCCGTGGATCAGAGAAAGGTATGATTGACCGGCTACCGAAGAAGGCCATAAATTAAAGATTTCCAGGTTTCAGATATTATTTACGATGCTAGTAAAGGATCCAAATTCTTCGCCCACGAAGAGAACAGGGATAAACTTCTCACTGTAAAGATCGAAAGGATTTTAGAGAAGAAGGCTCGCCTGGAAAAACTAAACCTCACGAGGGATCAGAAGAAAGCAGACGAATATGTCGCCGAGCTTGAACTCTCCCGAGACCTCTCACAGACTGTGGTTCACGTAGACTGCGACGCATTCTATGCGGCAGTTGAAGAACTAGACCGCCCAGAGTTGAAACAGGTCCCCTTTGCCGTTGGTAAAGGGGTGCTCACGACCTGTAATTACCATGCTCGAAAGTTTGGATGTAGAAGTGGGATGGCAGGATTCGTGGCCAGAAAACTTTGCCCAGAGTTGATCCAACTACCTCTCAATTTTGAGAAATACACTGCCAAAGCTCGGGAGGTTCGTGAGATTATTGCCCGTTACGACCCAAGATTCGAGAGCGCTAGCATTGACGAGGCGTACCTGAACATCACTACCTACTGTGAGTCTAACAATATTGGTCCAGACGAGGCCGTGGAGCAGCTGCGTCAAGAGGTCCATGAAAAGACCAAGATCACTATATCGGCGGGAATAGCGGCAAACACGAAACTTGCAAAGATATGCTCAAACATGAATAAGCCGAATGGCCAATATAGGCTCCAGAATGACCGAGGGGTGATCATGGCGTTTATGGACACACTGCCAACAAGGAAAGTGAATGGTGTTGGACGAGTATTTGAACGTGAACTAGACGCTGTGGGAGTCAAGACCTGTGGCGACATCTATCAGTACCGACAGTACCTATCCAAGCTATTCGGCGAGAAAGCGTTCAATTTTCTTATGCAATGTTACCTTGGGCTTGGGAGGACCAATACACAACCCGCTGAAGAATATGAGCGCAAAAGCATTGGTACAGAGAGCACTTTTGGGGACCTCAGCAGTCACAAAGCACTCCGTGACAGGTTAGAAAAGACAGCACAAGATCTCGAAAAGGACATGGTGAAGGCACAGTTCAAGGGAAGAACACTGGTACTCAAGGTCAAGCTCCATACGTACGAGGTATTGACGCGACAGATAATACCACCGAAAGCTGTTTACCTTGCGCCTGATCTCTATAAATACTCTCTTCCAATGCTATCAAAATTGGAACAAGAATTCAAAGGCCTGACCCTGCGACTTATGGGCCTCAGGTGTACACACCTTGTCACTATGAAAAAGCCGGACCCTTTGGCGTTCTTTGGGCACCCCAAAATGCGCAGCGGTTCTGCCTCAAGTGGGCCTGCGTCCGGGTCAAATGATTCAAAGGTGGAACCGTTGGAAGCAGATGGTAATTCGCCTTCGGGAGTGTGGCCCAGTGAAGACTTTGAAGAAGCTGCAAAGGATGAATACCAAGAAGAGCTTGAGGAGCTGGAGATTCTCAGCCAACTGGAAGAGCTCGAAAATCAGCAACCCAGCGAGGGGCCATTAGACAATGAACTAAAACCGGAGTCGGAGGATAGGTGGTGGGACTGCCCGATATGTCTACGCCCACAGATGGGGGATTGTAACGAGCACATCGACATGTGCCTATCACGACCGACAATATTAGGCTTGGTGAAGGAAGCTGCCCGGGAAGCTTCGTCTGCTTCGGCCTCGACAGAGAAAGGTAAAGGGCTCTCAAAGCGCGGTCGGCAGGATAGCGGGAAGGCTCGTACTGGGTCAAAAGACGACCCTAAACAGACCAGACTATCCTTTAATTAAAGCGCTTCGGCTGTATGAATACCTTTGGATGTCTTTGTGCACAAAGAACACAGATTCTCTATATACACATGCCTCGGTGAACCAGCTTTTGGGATCAGCCGGACCACACTCGTTTTGTGTAATGGCATGTAATTGTATGATTTTTGGATATGGTCGGTATAGTCATCCCCAATGTTTCCTCAAATCTTCCTCTCGGTACATCTTTCTACAGCTCATTGTGCTCCTGCCCATCACCATCGGTATCCTCAAGGGTAACCTTCACCGCCTCAGCCGCCTCCTCAACCTTGGCCTTTATCTTCTCCTTAATTCCCTCGGTCTCCTCGCTGGCGGCCTCCTTCAACACAACGCTGGCCGGAGCCTCGACTCCCTTGATGCCCATCAACTCGGTCTCGAAGACTAATATTTGTTAGTGACGGTGAAGACAGCTGTGGCGGGGTAGGGATACATACTCAGGGTGCTGCCAGCTGGGATTGGCCCCATGTTCCTCTCTCCGTAGCCAAGATTGGGGGGGATAGTGAGAGTCCTCTTCTCTCCAATGCACATATCGAGGAGTCCCTCATCCCATCTGCAGAGGGTGTTAGAAGCTGTTGCGACACGTTCATAGGACGGCGGTGTATACGCACCCCTTGATGACCTGGCCCTTGCCAACAACAAAGGACAATGGAGAGCCACGGTTGTAGCTTGCATCGAATTCCGAACCATCTGCCTGGAGCGATCCCCTGTAGTGGACATCGACGCTGTCGCCTCTCTGTGTCTTGCGCTCGCACTCGACGGCTCTGTTGACTTCGATCTTCAGCTCCGGGTCGGCAGCAAGAACGGTGGAGGTGGCCGAAGCCAGGACAGCGATTGAAAGAGTCAAGAAACGCATGGTGGTGGTTTGGATAGAACTGCTGTTCTTAATTGAGTGGATGGTGGAAATGAGAATGGGAGGTTGAGGGGTTCAATGGCGGTGGGCGACCTGTGCCTTTTTGTGGACACGATGCGGTAACAGGGTTACGTCGGCCATGGGTTCTACAATGGGCGCCTCTCGCCATCACAATTTAGAGGGTAAATTCAGGGTATATAGTACTCTTAATTTGAGTACACTTGCAGCTTCTCGTGGGGTACTGCTTTCTGAATAATTTATTCAATTCGGTCTTTTTGCACGCATATACTCCTCCTTGGATAACTGTCTGCATCATTCGGCCGATCAATCTGGTTCCACCAGGGGATTGCTATCTTATCAGCGGTCAAGTGCCACAATGTGCCTGGGCGATTATCTTCATCACGTGATCGGTGTGATCGGTGAGCCGCTGACCGAATAGCTGACATAATACAATTCCCATTCGATCACTTCTTGTACTCCATCTGTAGTTATGTTTGTTTGATCCCATTCACACACCATTCGTCTCAACATATATCGAGGTATTTTCGCTTTTCGCTCATAGCCACAGCAAGGTCGCCTTGCGTGGCTGAGCTTCATCTGGGTGACCTCTCTCTCTCTCTCTCACTCTCCAGGCAGGCGTTAGAGGGATTTCCACAAGGCAGCAATGTCTCGTGACTAGGCTAACCAGGGCGAACACGAAGTTACCTCTGTTCCGACTTCAAGACCAGCCACCTCTGGGCGCTCTTCTATCGCCCGCCCGCTCGCTCATTTACATTCACTGCCATGCGGGGAAGTATGTGTCAATGTCCCCATTGGCGCTTAATGAAAACAAAATGTCTTGTTTCCCCGGTTTCTCATTGTCCGCGCCCATCTTCTTATCAGTCTAGACCTTGTGGTTCAGCCTTAAATCCACAATGACTCTTAAGGCTTCGGCGGAGCAAACTGCGCGCTTGAGTTAACCGCAACATCCGCTGGTTTAGGCAGCGCACCTGATAGTTTCCGGGCAAAACCGCTGCTCCGCTCGCCGCCCATGCCCCGATTGATACTCGGCAGCCTTGGGGGGCCAAGGGTTTCCCAAGGCTTCCATTGTACCTTGCCTCAGGAACGAATAAACGTCAATGTTTCCCTCGTCGCCTGGCTGCTTGTTTCTGGATTGAAACCAAGGGAGTAGCATCCTCGCTCTTTTCGATCGATGCTCCGCTCTCAATCGTCACTCGAGCTCGGTGAAGGAGGGCGATGCTCGGCATTGAGTCATTTCTTTGAGTCGCTGCCTTGCCAATTGTCAGGCGGCAAGCAGGGCGCAGTCAATCATTCACCATTTGGCCTGGCGATGTGCCTAGGCCAACTCGGTGAGGCTCAAGCAATCAATGGAGTCACCGGCGCTGGCGCTCTCGGTGAGCTTTGTGAGCTAAGCTTAGCCTCCCTTCAATCCAGGCACCACTATGGTAAGTCTGAGCTGTGTTTGTCGATTGAAATCGTATATAAGGTTTGATATTCCTCTCTGCTTTCTTATTCCAATCCTCATTCAGTCTTATTACCATAGTATCAAGTCCAGTGAACAGTATCACCGCTTCAAACGTTTTCCAAATCACACGAACAGCACACGACCAGCACCACCCTTACCAAAGCTTTCCAAACCACACATACAAAATGTCTAGCCGCTCTTACACCAGCACCTCCATCTCCTATGGACCACGGACATCATCGTCCTCTGTCAGCTCGCGCGGATCAGGCAGCTACGACAACTACAGAGTCCCAGTCTCCGGGTCGTCAAGTAAGATTAACAACCAAACGGCCTCTTCGTCTTCAAGCACTAACACATCTTCCACAGGCCGTTATGGCAGCGACAGAGTCTCCTCTGTGACCCGCAACGGGGTCCAGGTCATCAACCACAAGCAGCGAATGAGCGACCCATCTGAGCCACGCTCCAGCGACGCCTCGCGCTACTACGGCGGCTCCTCCTACAAGAGGTAGATAGAACCCCGACGACGGGTTCTCATAATGCATGGATGGATGGATACGATAACGAGACTTGATATGATTACGTTTTTGAGAGCGATGGACGGACACGACAACAGCACGGACATTACAACGTTTGCGGGCATGGATGGATATGATAACGGGATGGATGGGATGTTACAACGTTTTTTTTGGGGAGCATATCAGGGATTACAACGTTTTTTCGGAGCATACGAATGGGGCGTTTCGCATGGGGATAGTCAGCGCAGAGCAAACATTAGATGCACGTCACCCAACGCATTGAGCCTCGCGGCTCTGCTGGGATGGGAAGTTACAGTGCCGGGTCCAGATAGATAGATTTATTAATACCCAACCCTATCGGGTTTGGGGAAATTTACTAACGTTTTTTTTTATCATATTTCCTCTCTTTGAATACTTGCTGTCCCTGCCGAGGTGGGGTTGATTGCAACGGCTCTTGTATGCATGCATGATTGCCTATTTCTCGGATCGAGCCTCGATCTTCTACCCCGCCTCGAGTAACAGCGTGCATTGCTTTCTCGAGTTGAGCCTCGATCTTCTGCCCCGCCTCGAGTAACAGCATGCTTTGCTCCTCGGTTTGAGCCTCGTTCTTCTACCCCTCCCCGAGTAGCAGCATGCATTGCTTTCTCAAGTTGAGCCTCGATCCCCCACCCCTCCTCGAGTAAGATACCACGCACCCACTCTGCCAGTCCCCCCCCCTCACCAACCTTCCCGACCGTGATATCGCAACCCGCACCCCTCCCCCCCCCGCTTCTTCTCGAATATATACCACCGCCCAGCGCCCGCCCAGCCTCATAATAGAGTATATATACCCCGACTCAGCACGACGCCGTCATCACGCGACGGATTTCGGTGCTGGACGTTGAAGGATGTCGAATGCTATGCTGGGATTTAAGCTGGGTCGGTCTGGATCGAGATGGACTCTGCGTGACGTGACGTGGTGTAGAGTGCCGTGCATGGGTGGTTGGAGGCCGGGGGTGGGAGTCTGAAGGGGAGGGGGGGGGGAGCTGTCTATCTTGTAGGGTGACTGGGGACGTACGTAGGTGTGGTTGGATGGGGCGGGGGGGTATGTGTTCACCGTGCATGTATGTGATGTTTTTTTGGGCAAGGTGAGGTGGGGGGGTTATAGTCGTTAGCTGTTAATTGTTATTTTTTGTGCCTTTTATCATTTTGGGTGGAAATATAATAATTAAACATTAAACATTTAGTATTTTTATTCTCCATCATCACCCCAACAAATAAATAAGGTTCGAGCCTGAAGACCTACCCCAAGGCGTACATATGAAACTACGTACTGTACATCCTACACGAAAATACATATAGCACTGCACGTCGTGACCCTCAGGGTCCAAAAGACTTCCATCCGAATTGTGCCTGATTCTCACACACAACCCTTCATTTTACCCGCGTAAATCAGCCATGCGAGAGAGGAGACGTCGAGGTCCAGGACCCCCCAGAACCCGCAGTTAATCTAGCTATACCGCAGCGATAGCTCACAGAGGTAAATGTTAAAGTACCTTCACGACTTTTACCACACGCTTACGGCGCCATCGCATCAGTAGCAGCGCGTTGTTGTGCAACGTGTTCATCCAGCCGGTGAAGAGTGCGTCCCTCACTCCCTTCTGGTGTCTCGGGAGACGCGGATCACCGATGTGTTTCACCGATGAACGGCTGCGTACAATATAGACAAGATGAAACGTCGTGATAGCGCAAACCAGGGGACCACCTCTCCCTTTACAGAAATCCCCTCCCTCCCTACATATCCATATCTTATGTTATAATTTCCCATGATTTCCCCCCAAAATTATCAGCCTCATCCCCCAGGCCGCCCCCCAAATGCCGTTTTAAGCCCCCCTCCCCAAACGCCTCGGCGAAAAGGCAAAAACTAACTGCCGTTATGTACGCCAACGAGCCAAGATCAGCCCCCGCCCCGCAGATCTCCCCGCTGCCGATCCAGTGATGAACGGATGAGAAATTTCGTCACACACACACGCACACACGCACGCACATAACCCCGTTTCCAGAAGAGGCGGGAGTTAGTTGGAGCTCGGTGTACTTGCGGTAGACGGTGCGTGCGTGCGCTCATCCGGATGGTACTATCGGTTTCAGTACGGAGACAACATTTTGTCTCACGTGGGAATGTAGAGTATGGTAAGCAGTGCGTGCGGGCTTGGGGGATTCGGATATTGCGAGATTGATTATCATGGGTGATCTATCTCTAGCTGGTGGGTGCGCGGTGACCTTCTCAGATCTGGTGCTGGCTGGCTGGTGGGTAATATCGCAAATCGCGAACCTCGACCGCGGCTGCTACAGGACAGGACAGCAGCTTCTCCTTTCTTTCCGTTTGGGATGAACGATCCAACACAACAGCCACTCAAGCTGAAACGTGATACACCGTCTCCCAAACACGCTCTCCATGCTGCGAGATTACCACAGTGGTAGGGATGTACATACATACACACAAAACAACACAAAATAGTGCAGTGCATATTTATAGCCCACCCGTCCGTAGCGCTAACACTGCTAACGCTGCTAACACTGCAATGCGAAGCGGAAGGTGGTGACAACCCCCGTTCGGCCTCGGGACGCTCAACTCACCGAACACCCTGCGCCGCTCGTGCGTGTGTGCGTGTGTGCGGATAGTGCGTGCGCTCCTCAGCAATATGTCATGTGCGTGCAGATCCGCGACGCCGACGGTTCATCTTTCCTCTGGCTCTCGATCTGCCCCTAACCTAGGCCCTGCTGCAGTCAGTCAGTCAGTCAGTCAGTCAGTCAGTCAGTCCGTCAGTTGGTCGCGTCATGTACCACCGAGCCAGCCAGAGCACAGCACAGCACAACACAACTCGTTGCAGTATGTATGCGACGCTGATGATGATGTGACTCCGCACGGGCAGCAGCCAATCCTGTGCTCGCCGGCCGCTGATGGTGATCGAAGCGTCAGGATTTGTCAAAATCCCGTTGCACGCACGCACTCCAGCGGATCCAATATTCCCACCCTGGATCCTCGTAGATTTTTTTCTCTCTCCCTCCCTCTCTCTCCCTCTCCCGCGCTCTTGTCCAGCAGCAGCGGCGAAGGAAAAGTGCAAGGGGCATGATCACCCGAGATTTGATCCCCATCCCCCATCGCGACCGCCCCTCCCCGAAACCTTCTATTGGGGAAAGCAAGCCGTCGATGCTGGACATCCAACTGCCCATCATCATCCCCCCCCTGCCACGCCTCACCACGCA
This sequence comes from Pseudogymnoascus sp. SDFLT0511, assembly GCA_030180035.1. Classification (NCBI taxonomy): domain Eukaryota; kingdom Fungi; phylum Ascomycota; class Leotiomycetes; order Thelebolales; family Thelebolaceae; genus Pseudogymnoascus; species Pseudogymnoascus sp. SDFLT0511. Next base: position 256,443 of record JASCQD010000008.1, on the reverse strand, counting down.
CGACTGCCCTCCCCACAAAAATGTCGGCGAGGCTAGGCGGGATGGGGTGTTAGAGGACGGAGCGTATTTCGCCGGATAAATGGGGGCGTTCGTCTTGGGCGATCTGCGGTACTTCGGGGGGAGGTATCGAGTTGGGGATTTGCCGCCGTGGTGTGGGTGTGTCTGGGTGGTCCGTGGTGTGGTTGTTCCCTGCTGTTGTCGGTGAGTGGCGCTGGGTGTATGTGACGAAAGGGTGTTGCTGCAGCAGCTGTCCGATTTTCGGTTTTTTTATTGTGTGTGTATGTGTGTCTTCTTCATTTGCTCTGCCGGGGACCCTGAATGCATGTATGTATCTCTGTAGTATTTTTGACTGTCTCGACTGGAAATGAGAGAGTACTCTTGGCGTTGGCTTCCACGCGGTTACCATGCATTGGTGTGTAGATTATTGGGTTGCTGTGAGTGCGTGAGTGTGCTGCCGTGACACGCTGGAGAGAGAGACGTCCAACAACACGTCAGCTTGGGGTGGAGGGCAGGATGGATGTGGGTGGTAGAGGGTACGAGTATAAGCAGGTAAGTCTGTTCTCGTCATGCCGGACACGCCGGCTGTACTCTACTCTGGCTATACAGGATTATATTGTATATTATATTTATTTGTACTGTACGCCGGTGAGACGCTGAAGATGGAAGACGGAGTGGGAGTGGGAGATGGACGACCGAGATGATTGAACAGCTCGACGACTACTGTTACCACTATGGTACTGTAGAGTAGAGTAGAGTAGAGCACTGTAGAGTACAGCACTATGGAGTACAGCAGAGTACAGCTGTACGATTACTCGCCGCTGCATTGATTACTATTTACTATTTACTGTGTATGAGAGTCGAGCGTTCACCTCCAAAAAGTGTACACTCCCCCCCTGGTACCTCCTCGGAGACACACGAATTGGTGTTGCCCCATGTACTTGACCCCATGTCCCGGTAATAACGCAGAATGAGATCAGGGTTTAAGGCTAAACTACCCTGAGCTAGTAATCCTCTCGTAAGCCTCCAACTTCCATGTCTTCCATCTCTTCCAACCAATCACCGTCTCCCAATCGCCCTCCTTACCAATCCGTGGCGCCAACGGCAGAGTCGAAGCATCCGCCAGCGTACGCCAACATACGCCAGCATACGCCAGCCCAGACTGCCCAGCGTTCCTTAAAGGGGGTTAGTTGGGGTTAAACCTTGAATCCCAGGGTGTGTGCATGGTGCATGGTGCGTGGCGGACCGCAACATACGACATACCGAGCCAGAAGCATCACCATCGTAAAGTACTGTATACTGTACATCCCACGCAAAAAGGTACATCCATCCCGCGCATCCATCCACCATCCATCCTTCTCCAATTCGAGAAGAGAAGGTATTCTAGTGAATTTCCCTATATGCTCTTCATCCCCCCTTTCCGTGTTTTCGCTGTATAGTAACTGGAGGGTAAACTACGGATACGGACAATTGTGTCCCCGGACTGTAGCCTCCGATGTACTATGGATGATTATAGTACTGTAGTCTGTAGTGCAATGAAACAGACTACAGACTGGGGATGGGGATGGGGATGGGGATGGGGATATATCCTCTAGTGCAGCAGTCAGTCAGTCAGTAGTCCGGTAGTCTAGTATAGAATGTCCATTCCTTCTCTCACACTCATATTCATATTCACATCAAATTAACATTCGCCGTCCATAAGTCAGTCCATCGCCACTACCCCATACCCCAACCCCATACATACTCCATCTAGTCAGTCCGCCACCCACCGCCCAGTGCCCAGACTATACACCCTACGGACCATCCGGAACCACCACATCTCGGTCTATCCTCTCTCCTCTCTCCTCTCTCCACATTCTCCAACTGGCCCGTCCTCGTTCCCGTTCTGACCGACTTACCTTGCTTCCTTTCATCCGTTGCTCCCTCCCCCGCTTATACCCCCCTTATACCCTTATACCCCCCCGTCCGAGACTACCAATAAGGCCTTCCATCCGGGGAACATCCATGGCCGTGCCTAAATTATGCCATGTGCAGAGAGGAGGAGGACCCTGCTTTTCTTTACCACTACACTACTGTACATACTGTACCAAAGCAAAAATGTAACTCTGCTCCTTCGAGCACTGCTCACTGCTCACCCCAGCAAATCACTAAATAGGCGGCATCTACTATAGTACTGTTACAGTACAGCAGTACAGTACAGTGCACATATATCCCCGTCGTCGAGAGTACCATGTAATTGCAACAGTTTCGCCCGAAATGAAGCTCATTATCAGCCGAGACACACTCACACTCCCTCTCCAGCCTCCATATTCGATAAAGTCTTGGTATTTTCACTTGGTATTCCATAGTTCACCTGGTATTCATATTTCACTGGGTATATCTCACTTGCCGCCTTGTTCCCCCGGGTCTTGGCCACAACACTTGCCATCATCCCACCATCATCCCGTCATCCCTCCATCCCCATCCCACAGTCCAACTCTTGGTTTTGTTCTACCGAGCGGGTACTCCTAACGCTAACGCCCCTCCCACTTCTCCGTGCTGTGTTGGCCTTGGCGCCTTACGATCTGGACCTAAGACATAAGTCAGAACAATTCCAACTAGAGTAAGCTAGAGTAGTACTTTTGGTATTTCTGCACTAACTAAAATACTGTGGAGTACGACTGACGACTGTATATATCCCTCCCCCCGAGAACGCTACACCGTGAACAAGTACTACATTACTCTGGCTACACACTAAAGTAATACATAACTACTAAAATTATACTCGCATCCAATGTACTATCCCCATCCATCGCCATCCTTACCTCCATCCACATCCATCCTTACCCCCATCCATCCATCCCCAACCCCAGGAAACTTCACTCCAAAACTGCCCCAAACAAACCTTGCCCCTCTCCCTCTCCCTCCCCTAACCACCCTCCTCCTCCTCCTCCTCCCCGGCCCCGGCCCTCCTCCTCCACTCTCCTCCACCCACCCCCAATATATCCTTCGCGTAATCTGTATTATATATCTCACTCTCGCGCCCCCTCACGTCAAAAACCACCCAGTGAATTCTCTGTCCTTTGTTGTTCTCACCTCCCTCTCTGGCGTCCATTGCTCTACTCACTCACACCCACCGCCTCAAATAAAAGGACAACCGACGAAGAAGAAGAAGAAGAAGAAGAAGAAAACCCCCATCTTCCTAATTCCTTCCTTCCTCAATCCCTCTCTTCAAGACTCACCCAACAACCTCACCACTCGCCACCATGTCCACCGCCCCCACCGACCCCGTAGCGGTCGACGACAAGGCCCCCATCAACACCGTCCACACCAACACCACCTCCAACGGCATCAACGAGGTCCGCGCCTACGACTATGGCGGCAACCCGCTCCTGCACTCGCACACGGGCGAGTCCGCGCGCCTCCCAGCCTTCGGTGGTGAGTTCCAGCCCGGTCTCTGGAAGGGCGTCGAGAACCGCAAGTTCGCCAACCCGGCGCCGCTGGGCCTGAGCGCTTTCGCCCTCACCACTTTTGTGCTGTCCTTGATCAACCTCCAGACGAGGGGCGTCACGGCACCAAACTTTATCATTGCGCTCGCTTTTGGCTATGGTGGGCTCGTGCAGCTGCTCGCTGGAATGTGGTATGTAATCTTATTTCAATTGGTTTATTTTTTTACCCTCCCATGCATCCAATTCATTCTTCGTTTTTCTCGGGCGCATACATTCTTGGGGGCGGAGGACGCACACCGTTTCGAAACACGCAATTCTCGGGTGCGCACCTGCATCCCGATCCCGTTCCCGTCGCACACACACATATACATCCACATGCAGCAGCAAGACTAACGCATCACCTCCCAGGGAAATGGCCGTGGGCAACACCTTTGGTGCCACCGCGCTCTCCTCGTACGGCGGCTTCTGGATCTCCTTCGCCATCATCCTGACCCCCGGCGGCTTCGCCATCGGCGAATCCTACAAGGACAAGGACGACCTCAACCACGCCATCGGATTCTACCTCGCCGGCTGGTTCATCTTCACCACCATCCTGCTGATCTGCACCCTCCGCTCCACCGTCGCCTTCTTCCTGCTCTTCTTCACCCTCGACCTCGCCTTCCTCTTCCTCACCATCGGGCACTTGCAGCTCGTCGACATGGGCGAGGGCAAGGCCAGGGGCACGCAGGAGGGCTGCATCAAGGCGGGCGGGGTGTTTGGCCTGCTCGCCGCGTTCTTGGCTTGGTACAATGCCTTGGCTGGTATTGCTGATACTAGGTACGTTATAATCTGCCCCCCATTCAGTATCCTGGTTATTATTATTATTATGACAAATACTAACACACCCCCGCAGCAACTCCTTCTTCATCATCCCCGTCGCCCACTTCCCCTGGTCCGACAAGGGCCGCGAAGCACGCACCAAGACCGAGGCCGAGACCGTCTAGGTTCTGCGGTACTTGCGTGCTTGCTAGCTGCTGCGTGTTTTTTTTGCGTTGTTGCGAGAGAGAGAAAGAAACAGAGACGATAAGAAAGAGGAAGCAACTTTTGTATAGAAAGAAAAGAAACTTGGAACCATTTGGCTGCTGCACCAATTTTAGGATATTTGAAGCGTTTTGAAAAGATGTGGATTATTTCCAAAGCAAGGCTGTCGTCTTATGGGGTAGTCGTTTTTTTGTTTTTTTTGTTATGAGGGGGACCTTCATTCATTCGATTGTGCTCTGTATGGTGGAGGTGTTTTTTTTTTTATAGTAATTACCAGAACCGCGTCGAATAATAAAGCGCCTCCTTCCTGGCCATATTTTCGATCAAAAACACACACACACCAGCCACCCTCTTCTGGTTCTTATTTCTTCTAATATCAGAAGCGATTTTCTGTGTTCTTGCGAGAGTTGAGTGTCTTTGGTGGAAAAGAGCCATTTGACTTTCATTAGCAAGGGGCGGATTTTTTGCTGTACCTTATTTTTAATCATCTTGCTTGTTCTTGCGGAAAGGTCCTTGAATACCCAGTTCGTCTCGCCTTTATTTTTTTGAATACAAATAAATTCACTACATTAATCTTTTGCCGTGCTCACTATGATACAACTAAGCTGTTCCTCTATCACAATTCCCTTGGCGTCGTCGCGCCGTCAACTAACATCTCACACTTCCTACCTCACCCATCACCATCCCCAGTCCCCCTCCCCACAACAGACCTCGACAGACACCTCACCCCCTCACAATCCCTCCCCCCCATCACCAAAAAACCCCCCAAAATCAACCCTCCCCTTCCTTCCACTACCCACACGTCGTCAAGACAAGCAAAGCCCAGCCCCCACACACCACACGTGCGCCACAAACACGCCCCCATTCTTGGCACCGAACCGCCGACCCCGACCGCACCGTCCGTGTGAACCACCTCCCTCACCGATCGCACATCCACCACCGAGCTCCTCGCGTGCGTGCGAACTTGCCCGACACCCAACCACGACCCCACCGAATGTGTCGAATCTTCCCTTTAGTTTCCGAGATGCATGTCATAACTACTACTATTACTATTATAGCAACGCAATTTTTTCTCTCGGCAGGGGATGGGGTGGGGGGGGGGGGGGGATAGGTAACTAGACTAACTACTGTAGCTAACGAACGAACCACCTAACCACCCCCTCGGGCTCCAACTCCGACACCCTTAAAGGTGAATAAACCATGGAACTCCCCGCCCGGATCGCGCCGCCCGCCAGGGATCGGATCGGAGATGTACACCCTCCCCCCCTTGCAGCCTCAATCAACCCGACATACTAGCGACGGACGGCTTGCTGCGGCGGCGGCGACGGTTGCGGTGATGGACTTCGCGGCGGGGACTGACTCCGTGGTGGCTTGGTGGCTTGCTAGCTTGCGGGGGAGGGGGGTGGTGATAGAGAGAGTCCCAAGAGATTTTTCGCGCCGGGGTTTTGGGGGGGGGGGGGGGTAGAGGTCGAGATTTGGCTGGCTGCTGTTGGGGCGTTTTGTTTGGGGAGTGGGGGAGGAGTTATGCAATGCAGATGTTTGTGCTGTGTGAAAGACTTGGCTGTTTGTCGTTTGGGTTGGGGATGCGGGGGATTGTAGGGTTGGGAGGTTTGGGGTTTTGAGGGGTATTGGGGGTTGGGGAGTGTTAGTGGTGAGTTGGGCGTTCGTGAGGTCTATGTTGTGGTGAGTGGCTAGGTCGTGTCGCTGGGGTGTTGGGTACTGTCGTCGCGATTGCGCGGGTTGGTGGTTGAGGTTGGTTGAGGGTGTGAGGGTGTGAGGGTGTCTGGTTGCTTGTGTTGTGCAGATGGGATGTGGGTGACTGTGATAGCTAGAAGTTGGGAGAGGGGTTTTGGACGGATGGGGAGGTGTGAGAGGTTGACGGAGGAGGAGGTCAAGTTAGTCGCTGAGTTGAGATGTGAGGGGTTGGGGAGTTGAAGTCCTGAGTTGAGATGGGAGGGTTTGGGGGCTTGGGGAGTTGAAGTTACTGAGTTGGGATGGGATGGGGATGGTGATTTATGACGAATAGTTATTTCTTAATGTTCTAATGTAACCTTACCCACGACACTGATAGGACATAAATCAGACCAAACAAAGAAACATCACAAAGGTCACGGCAAAAAATTATGCAAGTCAGATGGTAATATCTTTCATTATTCCAGATATCTCGCCCTCTCTTTCAAAAGTCTGGGAATCCCCAAATCCCTCTCTGCTCGCAGAAGAAGGTTTATAAGCCAGGTATACACAGCTCTCCGGCTTTCCATCTTTCTTCCCCTCCTCCGCTATTCCCAACTGCCCTCCGCCCCATTCTTTTGGTCTTTCGCGCTCTCTCTCTGAAAACAGCAAAAACAATTTTTATCGGAGACCTAATAGAAGCCCATCTGGAATTAATATTCCCAGCCCATGCTGCCGTGTTGTGCGCGATGATATGCCCAAATGGCTTTTTATAACCCTTGAATTTGTTGCGTTTTTGAGGGGGAATATGGGGTATGAGTAGTATAAAAGCAAAAGATATGTGAAACCGCTGAAATGACAAAACGAAACGACGTGAAATCGCTAATGCCGTAAGAGTTTGGAAAAATTCGCTTATGCCACTGATGCCTTAATATACGTGCTTGTGTTACATAGGAAAGGATCTCGCACAGTCTGCCCAAGTTGGCGACTGTCGAGGGGTCCCGGTAGTGTGTTGGCGACCTTGCGGCCATTATACCGGGGAATGATCAGATTAGTACCAGCCATGCCGTCAGCGATCAGACGTGTTGATAGTGGTGGTACTGTTGGTGTTGGTGGTGATGGTATACGTCGTTGCTGACGGGCGTCGGTGTGATCGGACGTCTTTGCGGGTGTCCTTGGTACGAGTTGACTGCTAGGTTGTAGTCGCCCTCAGGAGTAATCGGCGGCGTGATATAACCATTCGCCATCGTGGGGTTGTTCGAAGGCTTCTGTGGAGTGTGGTAGATGTGGTCGTTGTTCTCGACCGGCTTCGCACCGTGGTAGAAGTCGTTTGGAGGCGTTGGCGGGGATGATCGGCGGGCAATGGCGGCTTGGTGCTCCATGAATTTCTCGAGAACAACCGAAGCTGAAGACATATAAGGCGAAGAGTATTTCTTGGCGAGGATCTTCGATGGCTGGTTCAGCTGTTGAGACAAGCCTATCAGAGCAGTGTTGTCCTCATCGCCCCAATCTCCATAGCGGACTTCCCGGCGGCCAAGGATAGCACGGGCAAGGGTCAGCGAAGCTCGCGCCATCACGGAAGGCTTCGTGGACACGAAGTCTCTGTGGTATAGGGCGATCTCGCAGATGTACCATGCCATGTGCTCCAGCTCGATGTCCTCCTCGGCAGCGTTGGAAAGTTGAAGTTGAAGAAAGCTATCCACGGTGGGATGTCCAATCACCCAGTCGAGAGTGTTGAGGACGTGCCACTCCATCTGGGTGAACATTTCCTCGTCGTATAACATGGAGCACATGCTCTTGAGTTCTCTGATGAGCGGCACCCTGTCCTTGCGGTCACCATACTTGGCAGCGATGAGCAGGGCAGCACAGCCAACGAGTTGATAGTGGCGCTTGTAGACGACACGACGAGAGCAGTATCTATCGAGGAGGTTCATGGCGAGGAACATCGTCTCGGGAAGGAGTTGGAAGAACGTATGGCCTTCAATTAAGAAGTCAACGAGGTATGGCCGCATGAACCATTTGATCTCTTCTTGGATATCGATCGAAGCAACGTCGGGGAGGGTTTGTTTCTGCAAGAGTCAGTATGATATACCAGGCCACGTATATCAAGAACGTCTTACCTCCATGGCTGCCATATGGTCGACGATCTCTGGTAGATACTCGGCACGGACTTCCTGAGAAAGCTCATCTGCAATGCGTTCTTGCCGTTGCCTCTTGATGATGGACTCGTATTGAAGGCGTTCCGCATCGGAGATGACGCACGTCGTATCCTCGGTCTCGACGAAGTAGCTATCGCATGGTTGGTAGGGAGCCATGTTTATGGCAGTGTGGTAAGCCATGGTGGGTGGTATGGCAGCGAGTCTGGCGATGTGGTAGGTGTGAAAGGTAAAAAGGTCCTTGAGGAAGGTAGTGGATTGAGTTGGTTCAAATGATTGGACTTCCTCAAGATCTCCAGGACCTTCAAGAACTGATGTTCGGTATGAACTGTGTGAATGGTTGTAGTAAAGGAATGTGAATACAGATCAAGTTAATGAGCTGTACGTTGTTGGCGAAAGGAGATATTAGACAGTATAACTGAAGACGAGAAGGAATTAAAGAGTGAAATGGCTATAGACGAAGCCGACAAGAGGAAGAAATAGTTTCGAGTTCGAAAATCGGACTCAAGGTGATGCTTATAGTAAATTCGAAGACGGGATCTATGCAAGCAGGTACACGGTTAGCAAAGTGCTCATCTCCGAGGGTTTCGGGAAGGTGAGCTGTGGCAGGGCAATGTGAAGTAAAGTATGAACCATGGCTCAATTGAAGTAAAGTTTTTCCAAGTGAGGGGTATGTGCAAGGTGGGATGTAACTCTGGAGAAGGAAGACAGCAGCAGCATACCTTTGAAAATGGTTTGTCGAGGGGTTGTTCACACAAAGTCCAATGGTGAGGGGGTTCTACCAACAAAGCTCTCTCTTGATGCGTTACAAACGAACAGCAAAAGAGAAGGCGTTTGTCCTGGACGGAAGTATGAAGCAGAATTTGAAGAACGAGTTAACGTCTCCAAGATTTTGTGGTGGAGCTGCGTATAGAGCGGAGAATTGGAACTGGATAGGCGAGCGTCGGCATGAAATTGGCTATGCAAAGCGACGGGGCATCAGCACAACGTACGATGGCGGGGGACGAGGAGAAGAATTCTCGCAGATGTAAACTAACCTTCAGTTGGCAATCCCAGAAATACAGTACTTTCAAAGATCGGAGCGAGCAAAGGATTGAAGAATCGGGTTTGGTTTGGAGCCAAAAATTCTTCGATCGTGTGTTCTTGAGGCGAGGCTGGATGACCCACTGGAGTGAATTTAACGTGAAGTTGAAGAGCGGAACTAGGACAGAATTTCAGGTAGACGCGAGATCGAGCGAGATTGAGAGAATGGGCGTATATGGAAGGGACTGAATAGAGCAAACTTTTGGACAAGCAAGTCTCCGGTTATGTTCGAAGTTTCGAGTTGTTCAAGAATCGGCTCGGCTTCACCCTTTTTCTCGTTCGGCGGTCGTCCTACAACCCGTCTCTATCTCAACTCGGACACGACACAAGACATCAAGGCCCAATAATGTAGATTATTGCAGACTTGACTCTCTATACTCGATGGACAGGAACAGAGGAGAGCGAATTGGTGGGTTGGGAATTCCAGCTAGACCGAAGATGCAGGCTGGACCACTCGTTTCTTGCTTTTCCCGAATCCGACGTCACGAGCTTTGTCAAGGTCCAAGGGGGGGTGAAGGGGGGGAGTCTCCTATTTTCTCTCCTTATCTCAGCAATTGAAGGAGAGATGTCGAGGAGGAGAAGAAGGATAGGATGAGGATTAAAGAGAGAGGAGGAGAGGAGGTGGAGGAGGATGGAGGATGTAGGATGGGGAAGAGGGAAGGAGAGAACACAGTCAGAGAGAGTAGTGGTGGTGGTGGTGGTGGTGGTTTAAGCTTTGGGACCGACAGCCGTGCGTGTGCGAGAGCGTGTTTCTCATGGTGGCCGTGTCGTCTCTCGCTCTCTCTCTCTGTCTCCTTGTCTCCTCCCTGTCCCCTCCTTGTCTCTTTGGTCGGCTACGGGCGTTCTGGTGGTACTCTACATAGGACAAAATAAGTACGTACCCCCCTCTAGGCAACTAACTAAAGCCCACTCTACGGCCGCTACGAGCCACTTCGCCCACTCTCTTACGCCCTCAGCCCGCCCACCTCTTACGGCCGCCAGGTCCGCCAATACAACTTACTGTCCTCTCACTGGCCTCTCACTGTCCTCTCCTATGGTCGAATCTATGGTCTACATGCTCCAGTACTTGCTTTTACTACTGCGAATGCACTCAACCCCATGTACTCGCCTATGGCCGACGAAGGTCACGGCTGCCAACCAAAGCCCACCAGCTACAAGCCCAGTGTCAGCCCCTTCTTCCACGCCTGGTTGGCTGGACGCGACAAGGATCGCGTCTCTGAGCTGCTTACCTGTATGGAAGTCCAGCCCAGAGGCAACAACTCCATTGGGTGAGAGCCCATCATGACGGAAGGGGAAGACGGAAAATCGCATAATTGTGTCAAGCTGTTCCAATGTTGCAATAGGAGATGGGCCTGTAAGGCCCATCATGGACAAAATGGACAACTCCTTCGACAGGCATTGACATGTATGTCTCACCTCGCAATTCAAGGTTTATCTTGGGGCTTGTCCATCCCATTTCTCCCCCATTTCACCCCATTTCACACAGGTTGCTCACATCTGATGAGACACGCAGGTTCACCGAGGCTCACACGGATTGTCAAGACACGACACGAACCACCACGGAGCAAGGTCTCGCCCAGACGGCTTTGCTGCATCGACCAGCACCGCCGTTTGCCCTATCGAGCCAACTCCATCGACTCTATCGGACCATCGAAGACAGCATGTCTAACTCTCTGCCCACAATCCCGTTGCAAGTAGGCAACTGGTCCGTGGTTTGCTGCACACGCTGTAACCCATGACAGGGCGAATCTCTGTTTTACCCGTCCGTCATGTCCGCGATGGCACGGTGTTGTGGTTGTTGTTTCGAGAAGTCTCGTCTACTCCTCAACGCGGTTGTCTTGGTGGCCGATCTCTTCATGGATTTTCCCACGACACGGTAGTATGAAGATGCTGGGATCCGCTGTGGTGTCTTCGGAGTACGTACAATCCCGTACATGGTCCTTCCCGGTCTGGTCGGAGCGCTAGTCTTCCACCCGCAGCGCCCATCGCCATACTACGCCAGTTCGTAGATTATGTCTTGTAACCGAGCATACTGTAATCTCTTAAAGTCAGGTTTGGGAGAGAGCGTCCTCCGCCCGTACGTAGCTCCTGTTGGCTTTTGCCCATAATCTGATAGAATCTTGTCATGCGATCGGCTTCAATAATGCACGTGAAATGATAGCTATATGTGCAATGTTGCTGCTGCAGCTCCCTGTGCTCTGCTCTGTGCTACTGCCAAGTAATAATGAGTTGCCCTGTACTTAACTGGCCCGCGCCCGATTCCTGGAAAGGGGTATTGGCAGATGCGGTGTCACTTTCATCAGAGAGCTTACATGAGGAAAGGAGACGACTGTGTTATTTGAATTCCTGTGCCTGGCGGGAAACATCGCGGGATTTGCTACGGAGCAAGGTATGGCAATGCAACGGTACTGGGCCCCTGAGTCTGTATGGGAAACCTTGAAGACAGACAGGGAGGAGGGCTCGGTGCCCAACACAATAGATGAGAGTTTTGCCGCCTGTTCGCGATCAATATTCCATTAATTATTCCAGTAATCCCCCTATCTTTATTGATTTTTTCAACGCTTAACAGGAGTTCCATGTTATATAACAGCCGCGTCCTCGCGCAAATTGCCCTCCTGGATCGTCAGTGGTCGTATCCCCCTCGCTTCGTCCGCCCTGTGTCCCTGAAGGGCCCCAAGCAAACCATGGTAGGCGTAACTGGCCGGTATCCCTAGTCTCCGCTTCCAAAATTGGATCGTTGATAGCTGGCCCTTTTATTACCCTTCTTTCTACGTTTTGTTGGTCCAGGGTTTTCTCCGGAATGACGGCGCTTGGGGGAACGAAGGAAGAGGAGGTCCGAGGTCCTCTCCCAACATTTGACCACTATAGATTTAAGCCACACAGTGACATGAACGGCATCTCATGCTGCCGCTCGTTATTCTCTTTGATGATGGCCTCCTCTGTGGGTCTGCGTAACACGACACAATTGGCAGGCGCGGCCGTAAGTCAGTCAGCACAATCATATCATGCAGTTGCGTCAGCCAAATTCGCACCGAACCACCAATAAACCGCATTGTGGAGGACAGCCCAGAGATTGTTCTCCAGCTGAGCCAAACCTCCACGTTGGCGCTCATGCAGGCTATACATAAGGCGGCCCCATCGGGATCGCGTATCTTTTGTTCAGCTGGCAACGACGAGTCCAATCGAGGGGGCCTGTCCGGGGGCCAAGGATGCTATCCCATGCCAGTTATAAATTGAGGGGCGGGAAGCTCTTGGGAGAGAAGTGTATTGCGGCTCCGCACACCAGAAGCTCAATTGGCTTCTTTTTTGAAGATATCGTGACCAGCTCCCATTGAATACTAGAGAACTTCAACTCGTTCCCTTAACCCCTTACCAATTGAATGATAAATTGTCCGATCTGAGATGCTGTACATGGAGTGGAGATCATTGTCTGGCTCTTTGCTCCACGTGTGCATGGTCGCTGTCGTAGGAGGAGCATAATCTGGGACTCGCTAAAATGAGCTCGGAGGTACTGGTGCTGTTGCGGAGTACCTTGGAACAATCAGCATCGGTGCCTCCGCCTCTAACGCTCAGCACGGAAATAAGATATAACAGGAAGCTGAATTGTGGGGAAATCCTACCATCTCGCGGATCAGCACTGTACATCACCGGCACCATGGCATATACAGCTTGTACCATCCAAGCAAGGAACAGCTACAGCTCCAACAGGAAGCTCTGCTCTCGTGTTGGCGCCGCCACAATCAATGACGGAATACTCAATGGGCGATGAGATACCGAGCCGTAGGATGCCATACGATGCTGCACTGTAAGATGTCCATCAATCCGTCAGCTCCTCTTTTCCCCCTCTCTCTGCCGTGCCTTTTTTTTTCTGGCTCGCAGCTGACAGAGTACCTGGACCCATTCAGATACGTACATGATTTCTTACACCTTGCAGGAGGCTAGGTAGAGTGCGTACACCGAAAGCTCAATTATGCCAGGTAAAAGATGCGCGACATCGAAATCTGAAGCAAATCATACTGGACTGGAGTTACATCGTGAGCCAGATCTATCCGCCAAATCAGGCAGGGCTCCGCAGAGCGCTTTCTATCTCCGCAACCCTGTCTTACTGCGGACCGAGACGAGACGAGATATCTGTCTTGTCGTTATTCCTCAAACACGGATTACTATTACTCTCCTATAGGCCTGGAGCTGGCAGATGTTTGCGAACCGTGAGGTGAACCCACCCTTGCTACGCCGCTTTGACAGCAGAGTAGCAGTGGCATCCATCTCTCAACGCTCACAAGTGCAATTCAATCCACATAGACTCTCTCTCTCTCCTCTTTACTGCAAGGTCTCGGACGACTTGGCGTCACATGTATACTCGGGTAGCCGCCAGAGATCAAACGTATCGCCAGAATCCAGACAATACAAATAAACAAACAAATAAACAAGCAAGCAAGGAGAGCCGACGACGTCAACACCTCCTTTGAAGCTAAGCTATGCACAGATTGGATTTCCGAACATCCTCCACACTATCGACTGGCCATGGCGATCTGTGGGTTTGCCTCTCAAAAAGAGACACGTCGAGATCAACGCCATGTTTCTCCACGACCAAATCCGGCGTGTTCCTCAGCATTACTCTATCGGTATCTTTTGTACAGAGCTGTATGAGCCTGCCAGAGCCTACCAAAGCCTGTCTCTGACCTCCGCACTTCATGGATAGATTATGCATGGGGGGGTGGGTGGGGTTGTGTGGCAGAGCTCGGGTCAATTTGGCAGTTGCGATTGGCCCGGAAATCCACAAGGCTGGGAACAGTTTCAAGTATATTCGGCCCTTCAGACGCGGAACGCGACAGACGCGACCAAGACACGAACTAAACACGTCTCGCCCACACACACACACACACCGAGCCAATCTTCAGATGGGGAAAGTGAAAACTAAAACGCTATTATCTATGGGTCCCACGATGGGTCCAATGAATCCTGCAAAGACCTTTCCGACACATGAGGGGAAACGCGCAATATTCTCCACAATACCGAGCATAGCCTTCATCCAGAGCAAGACCCTTCCCCCTGTCTACCCCGCTCTTTATGGTTTTACGCAGGTCTTAAGTTCTTGCGTGTTGAATCGCGCGATGCATGACGTACTTACGCGCTTTTCGCCAGATATGGTTCGCGATCCATTGGCCAATCTGACACGTCTCTTCACGTTCGCCCAATCTTCACAATCAGCTTCGATGTTGAGTGGCGGCCAAAGAGGAGGCCGAACCAGACCGATGGGTTTTTGAAGCGGCATCGAGTGGCACATTGGAATGCAGAGCACTTGCCCAGGCTCGTCCGACGCGCTCGTTGAACGCGTGCATAATGCCGGCAAGAAGATCAATATTTTATGACGTTATTCAAACGTGGGCTGCAGTATGTCTCCGGATATTCGGGTTCGATGCCTGGGCTCGATGCATAGTATCACAGCTACCAGTAGAGAAGGTAAGCACATACAGTAGGTGAGCGCGTGGGATTTTGCAGATTCTACTAACATTGGCGCCATTGTCTCGCCAGATACTTGGATTTGATCCATAGTATCACGTTATCAGCAGAGAAGACAAGCCCACAGGTGAGCACTCTCAAAGGAGATTCCTCAGGTCTCTATCTCCAATTTTTTATGTCCAGTTGCTCTCAATACCGGCTTCTCTTTCTACTATTTATCACGTGCTTCAATTTGTTCTTTGTCACTTTATATCTTCACTTTTCAAGATGTTCTTTCAAGAAGTTGGGCACATTGTTTGTTCTGGACCTATTCGCATTGCTCTATAGTTGAACAATGATATATTTCTATCCTTTACTGTCAACCTTGGTATTAAAGCCGAATCCGGGAATGTTGAGGATGTCCTTTGCTTGCCGCTTCAGGTCCCCTTTGTTCGTTCGTCGCTTGCAGCCAAGAATGCGCCGGAAATTGATCAAACCATGAAAGGACTTCAAAGAAAACTCTATGCCCCCAACCTTTTATGTGCCAGCCCCCCCAAGAATATGTGCCCGATGCTTTGCTAGAGTTCGACAGAACCTTCGAAGTCGACCTCAAACATAGTTTCGAGAACGAACCACTCCGCAATACAGTCAAGAAGCAAGGCATATATAGATATATCTGAAGCATATCACACCTGTGCTCGAGGAGACATAACTTTCGAACCTTCGACACTGAAGCATTGACAAGGAATCCAGGATCTATCCCCCTGGTTGTGCGCTTGGAGCGAGAATGGCATCTCAGGAGGTTGATGAACAGGTCATCACGGCATCCCAGGATGCCGATGAGCAGCTTAGCACGTATCGTGGCAAGCCTCAGCCGCCTGTCAATGAGCGCCTGAAGCAAATCTACAATTTTTTGGCGGACGAAGATTGGTACCGTTGTCTAAACTTCGCTGAAAAACTGCGGGATATCATTGACTATGTCAATGATCTGGAGACTGGAAAGCAAATATTTGTACACTGTGACGAGGATCTCTTGAATGCAATACACGACCAAATAAAGGTTCATGAACACTGGATTGAAGAGGCAACCAGAATCACACCTTTCGAATTCAATTCTCCCCTTCTCAAACACCACAATCGCTTCAATCTTGTCGGGTGGGAACCTAAAGCTGGACTGATCAGTTATGAGCTTGAAGATCTACCGACTTACGAAATAAATCCCCCCATCCTGGAAGCAAAGCTACATGTGACTTTGCAAGAAGACATCGGCAGAAAGCCGCCCGCAGACTCAGATCCATTTGAATACACGAGGAAGATCGCTAGGTATAGAAAAAGGCAAGATGTGTTAGCTCAGACTGTTAGAGAACGCTATGAGAGCGGCGACGCCCTTGCGTTCAACCCTTTGCCACGGAATTTCAAGGGACCTTGGGCGGCTCCATCACAGGAAGCACTGTTGAAGAAATGGGAAGAGGAGTATGAGAAGGTCATGGAGCTCAGCCGTGATCTAATAACTACGCATGCGCGGGCGCCACGACTCACCACCTCACAAGTTTGCTATATGATAACAAAGGTTTTAGAGTGTACTTCTCCCTCAAACACTTTATTGATGGCAGACGATTTCACCTCTGCCGACATGACGAAACTTCGTGTCCTCACCAAGCGCTCAACTCATCGAACACAGCCATCTCATCTGCGGGGGCATTATTTCACCTTTGTGGCTAGAGTCAACGGCCTTATTCGCAGCACTGATACATGGCCCGAGGAAGTTGAGCAACCGGTGATGGTAGAGGACTTGATTAAGAAGGTGCTTCAAAAGGGTACGCTTGATATAGACCATGATGGGATGATATGGGCACTGGAAATTATGCATGCCGATGGGAATCTCAGGTAAATCACATTGTCGAATCTCTGGGCCTGTAATTGACATGAAGTAGGTATGACAAGGCCAATGATGAAGTAAGGGCGCCGTATCCAAATAATCACCCAGAGGCTAGAGATACTACAAACCCTGGAAGATGGAGCATCAACGAGCTCGGCGTCACACAGGTCGAATGGGCCTCCCTCGGCCTGCGCTTGGGAACCGCAATCGTGAAGCTCACAACACAACTTCAAATGGCATACTCAGATCTCAAAGACAAGTATATGAAACTAATGATGACCGAATACACAAACAACCTAGCAAAACGGATCCGAGATTGGGAGAAAGACGTCGATTGCCAGCCAGGTAATCCCAGCCTCATTGAAATTGCTATGCCTCTCGTCAAGGAGGCCAACAGGGCGGAGCTCACCGAAGAACTCGCCGTCAAGATCCTACAGGAGAAGATTGCCGAAGAGAGCAACCGGAACTGGGAACCGCGCGCCACTCCTACGACAATATGGAACTGGACCCGGAAGCGCAAGCCCCTGACCGAACAGTGCTTTTCCATCGACCGGTGGACACCGGCGATCCAACACGCCGGCGACGTGGAGAAGGAGAATATGTACTGGGACTGGGTCAAGAGCCAAACGCCAGCCGAGCCTCCAGCGCCGCAGAAGCGGAGGAAGCTCATCCGAGGCGAGCCAATCCTGCCGATTGGTGAAACGGTGGTTCAGCAAAAGTCGATAAGTAATCGATTCGATGGCCACCTTCGCGGTCGTATGTATTACCCTTGTGTGATTTCTGTGCTACTTGCTAACTTTCCGCAGTTGGGAATAAGGAGTTTGAGGGACTATATGGGCCTCAGGGGACTTATACTCTGGAGCAGAATGCTACTCGGGAGGCTGAGGAGAGGGCGAAGGCGCGGGCTGGGAAACGAAGGGAAGGGGCAGAGGCTTTTGAGACCGAGGTCGACATACCTACAACACGGGGGGTACAACCCCAGAGACATAGTATCTGACGGGGGTTATAGCGGGGTGCAATCTTTTGTGGAATTTTTTTTATTCGTGTCAGAGACGGTGGATCTGCGAGCCTAGTACGGAGTACAGTGTCTGAAATCGCTTGTTCTACATTTCTTGGTCTATGGGCGAATCATAGGAGTTTATCTAGTTTCCCTGCAGGAGTTTAAGCTGCAGTATCACAGATCATTAATTCATGGTTTTAGTTTGCAAGGTGATCATAAATCCACGTCAATAGATAAGCTTGACAAGAGTCAGTTCACAAAACGGGCTTTGAAATCCTAGCACGATTATTTTTTGGCAAAATGTTCATTTTAGGCGCAGCTATAGTATAAGCGCACCGAATGCAAGGTGCCCATCAAACATGAAAACCGTCAAAGCATCACCGCTCTAATGCAGACATCTAGTATCTCTTTCCCTCGCGCAGAACATCTCCGAACTCATCGAGAGGAGATCTGACGAGCGCGGTCTCCTTCCACAGATCCGGGGTCAAGTAACCGTAGGTGTTACCAACAGCGACGAAGGTAGCCTTGAGGGTGTTCTCGAGGGTCTTGGTGGAACCGGCGGAGGAGGTGTAGATGTCCTCAACACCAGCAAGTTGTAGGAGACGCTTGACGGCGGGGGAGGCGACGAGACCGGTACCGCGGGGCGCGGGGATGAGTCTGACGGAGACGGAACCGCACTTGCCGGACTCCTTGGTTGGGAGGGAGTGGGGAGCACCGAGGTTGGAGCCCCAGTATCCGCGACGGACTGGGATGACGGAGAGCTTGGCGATGATGATGGCGGCGCGGATGGCGGTTGCGACTTCCTTGGAGGTCTTGATGCCGAGTCCGACGTGACCCTCGGAGTCACCAATGAGGACGATGGCCTTGAAGCGGGTACGCTGTCCGGCACGGGTCTGCTTCTGGACGGGCTTGATCTGTAGAGGGATTGCACGTTAGCGGTCTGTATATCCCAATTTTGTCTCTCCTGCAGTTTCTTCTGCGGTATCCCGATGTCCTTACCTTCATGACCTCATCCTTGAGCTTTGGGAGGAAGAAGTCCACGATTTGGTACTCCTTGATGGGGAGAGAGTGCAGGTAGATCTCCTCCATGGACTTGATCTTGCCGGCCTTGACGAGACGGCCCAGCTTGGTAACTGGCTGCCACTCCTTCTCCTCGTTCTTGTTGGCGCCACGGCGGGCTCCACGGCGTCCGCGTCCGCGGTCACCACGTCCACGGTCTCCTCCACGGTCTGTACGAAAAAAATAAAGTCAGTTAAACTGTCCCCGCCCTGCACATTGCGCCTTGAACGTACCACCGCGGGATCCGAAACCACCGCCACGGGTTGCTGCTCCACCTCTTGCTGCGTCGGCCATGTTGATTGATGTGTTGTGAGGGGGTTGTCGGCGTTGGGTGAGGTTGCGCGTGCGTCGTCGTCGTCGTCGGCAGGATTTCGATGTTGTCTCGAAGTGTGGGAAATTTTAGCGAAACCCTAGGGTGTTAGCGCCAAAAAGTTCGGGATCTTATCTGTGTGGCTTATCGGCAAGGCTGGATCCATGGACTCGTGCAGTACAAGATGCGCCTCGACCACATCAATTTTGAGATTCCCATTAATTCAATTATCAGCAGTCAATAAATTCATTATACTACTCACTGGTTGTCGCAATCATTCTGTTACAACTATTTGCATGTTCAAAGTAATTATGTGCACGAATCAAGTAAAGACCAACGCAGAACGGAGTGAAGTAATATTCGTCGTATCAAACTGCCGCCTCCAAGATAACTCCATGCTCAACGATCCCAGGTATCCACGCCAAACGATTGAGTGAAGTGCGCATATATACCGCTTTCATAAAATGAATTCCCAAGAGTTTGTTCCTTCAATCAACTTCTTTCGGTCTTGTTGATCAGGCCGTCAGAAGGCTTGACACGTTGCGCCCACTCACTACTCTCGATTAGCATTCCATTGAATATGACAAAGGGGGGGAATTCTTTGGCGGAAACTCACGTCCAGCTTCCGTCATATATTCTGTGCTTCTCCGCATCGCCATAACCAGCTTCCTCAAGAGCAGTGTCTATGATAGCAGCAGTGACACCAGACCCACAGCTGCTGATCAACGGCTTCTCCGGGTCGACGCCCTTCGATTCGAACACCTTGCGCAGCTCATCCTTTGGCAAAAACGTCTTGGTCGTTGGGTCAAGAACGTCGCCCATAGGAATGCTGATCGATCCAGGCATATGTCCGGAAGACAACCCAGCCCTCGGCTCGGCATCCTTTCCTGACCAGCGCCCAAACGGTCTTGCGTCCAGGATCTGGATACCTTCGGCACCTTCCTTGTTAAAATCTTGGACAACCTCCCTTACTCCCTCGAACTCAATGACCTTGGATGTGTCCAGCTTGGGGATCTGATAGGTGCAGCATTCCACACTGTAGAATTCTCCGGTCTCGGTTGGGTAGCCTTCCTCCACCCATGTCTTGAAGTTATTCAATACATGGACCTGGCCATGCCCGAAAACTTTAAGAGTCCATGCCACCCGGGGCGCGCTGAATATGCCAAGCTCCTTCGTATCGTAGACCACCACCGTGTCATCCGGGTGAATACCGAGCTCGCTCATCGCGGCGGCGAAGTCGGACGCAGATGGAAGCATGTGTGGGTAGGTGCTGTGACGGTCTACGACCTTGTCAAGGTCGAAAAAGCGTGCATTAGGGATGCGCTGCTCTCTGAAGGTATCGATACCTTTGCGGCCATCGTTTGGGAGGAACCATGCTGCGGAGAGCGGGATTGTTCGGGGTAGGGTGGATATTTTGGTTGGTGAATTCTTCTTCAAAGCTTCATTGAGCTCCTTGGGTGTGACGAGGTAAGAAGAAAATGATCTTGCGGCTGCCATCTTGAACAACGGTGATGTCGAATTGAACCTCGGAGCTCCGATCCGGGCGAGAATCTTAGTTCGGAACATCGCATATGGCGCCGTGATGAATATTTCTTGGTGATCAGAGCTGCATGTGAGACAAGACGGGGTTATAAAAACACCCGGGAGCTCTTTGTACACGTTTGTACGATGCTCTTTCCTCAGTATCCAGAAACCTTTATTGTAAGATTGTTTGGGTAGGTTCACGGGAGTTTAATGAAGAAGTGGGGTTTAAAGCAAATGCGCATTGCGTCTCCCTGACGCAACCCTGCTATCCCTGTCGCGATAAGTGCTGGATCGCTACTTCACCCGACCCTTATCGGAGCGCCTGGCGACAAAGCGACAAATAAATAACATAACAACGTAAACAGCTTTGTGATTGACAACCTCCAACGCATATATGGCATAGTGGGCCAGCACAACAAAGAAACCCCAAAACAGACCCTGAACCGTTGAATCCGTCCTGTGCCTAGCCGCGACCAGCTCAAAAATGAAGGTCACGATCAGGAAATGGAATGCGGTCGCGACATGGAGGTGGGATATCCCAGAAGACGACGTCTGTGGTATTTGCCAGGTCCATTTCGACGGCACCTGTCCAACCTGCAAATATCCTGGAGATGATTGCAGCTTATGTGAGGCCTCTATAACATAGATAAATGCTCCAAAAGCCGTGTCTGTTTGCTGATCTATACCCCCCAGTGTCCGGGAAATGCGGCCACAACTTCCACATGGTGAGAGACTACCAGTCTTTGAGAAACATACAACAATCGCTAACCCATCGGTAGCATTGCATTGTTGAATGGATCAAGCAGGACTCTTCAAAGGGCCAGTGTCCAATGTGCAGACAGAGTAGGTGTCCAGGCGTTTCACATATATGGCAAAGCAGCCCTAACATTCCCACTTTACAGAATTCGAATGGACTGAAACAATAACAACCGATGAGCAAGAGGAGGAAGCAAACACTGCCACAGCATAACTACGCCTGTGCAATTGTATGAAGAATGGAACGAGAGCTGTAACGAAGGCGGGGGCGAGTTGTGTAGGGACACCCACGACATTGTTCTCAAGGCGTTGAAGGAACATTCGGACAAGGTCCAGCGAGGAGCTATGGTATTCTGTCCGACCTCAAGGCGCTTTATACCACGGCATATGATACTCCATATCATTTATCCCCCTCTTCCACAGTTTGATTCCCACCACCGCGCCCAAAGAACGCGTGATCACGTGGAGATAAGAGGTATATTGTATCGCCCCAACCACGAGGTCCGGCCGGAGCTCGTTGACATCAAACGATGTGCCTGATGGACTGCTCTAGCCTCGCCCATCAACTCAACTAATCCCTCCCAAACACCACAATGTCTCCATCCACATCACAATCACTGCCAACGGGCAAAGACCCCCCAGGAGACTCCACGACCACCACTCGCCCCAGCTCCATCGCCTCCCCTCGCCTCCCGTACGCAGCTCTCCAACCCTCGCAACAAGCTCAGGAAGCACAAGAAGCTATGCCCGCCCGACCACCATTCACACCCTTCTTCACCCTCGTCGACGACGCCTCGAGCTCCAGCACCCACCACCCAGTGAACGTGCGCTACATCTTCTCCGACGACGACGACCAGGACCTCACCGACGACTTCCTCGCCGCCATCTCCGGCGAACCCTCCCCGCAGTCCAGCTCGCACATCATGCACTCCTCCTCCTCCGTCACATCCTCCCAGCGCCCATCAGCACGAGACCCGCAAGAGCCCGAACACCGCACCATCCTCGTCGACCTCGACGCCACCGGCACCGCCGTGACGTCCGCGCACTCCCTCTCCTCGTCGTGGCAAGTCCTGTCCGCGAGCGTGACGAAGGCGCCGACGTGGGAGTCTGGGCCTACGGCTGCTGATAATAACGAGGAGGATGGGGCGTCGGCAAGGTTTATGCTTAGGCTTGAGGGGACGAAGGGGAGGGATGAGAGGATGAGGGAGAGGGTTAGGGGGGTGTGGAGGGAGGGGGGGGAGGTGAGGGCGGAGGATTTTCAGGTGCTGGTTGAGGAGTTTGAGAGGAAGATGAGGGTGTTGAAGACGGTGGTTGAGACGGGGAAGGATACTCTGGGGGTGGATGAGCCGGAGGATGGGGGAGAGGAGGAGCGTGATCATGAACATGAACATGAGGGGGAGGGCGAAGAAGAGGGCGGCGGAGAGGGAGAGGCAGAGAAGGAGGGGCCAGGGGGGTGAGGAATGGTTATCGTATCAGGAGTCAAGGAACGGGTTGTTTGGCATCACGGGCGCATAATGGATGGAAGGGGTATACCACGTCCTGTAGGACATATAAGACAGAAGGCACTTACTCTCCCATAGAAACTAGCTATGCAAAATCAGGCACCCGCAATACAGAAAGAGTCGCCACATGCATCAGATCACATCAGATCACATCATATACTTCACATACACCCAAACCCCATTGCCAAATTAATACCGTAATAATTTTGAAGACCTATATATAACAACCCCCTCCACCCCTTCAGAAAAAAGCAGTTTCTCGCATCCATCCTCCCGTCCAGGATTTCACAATGCAAAAAAAAATCCCCCGTTTTCAGAAAGGCAACAAGTAAATAAGGCCGGGTTGGGACGGGTCGAGACAGGGGTTTTAAAGGAAAACGGCTGGGTTGGTATCCGTGCAGTAGTACAACTAAGAGAACATGACAAAGGGAATCCTCCTCCTCCTCCTACCCCCACCCCAGCTCCCTTCTCCCGGGACAAGAGGGGACAGTAGGGAGCGTAGTTCCAACAAAAGTGAACGCCGAGTATGCGAAGGGAAGTGCTGCGGGGCCGGGAATCAAACGCGCTGTACAGTGTGTGTGCTTGGCTGGCTCAGGTCGGGCCGTGGGGGGGTTATTCAGCCAACCCATGTCAGGCCCCTCTTTTCGGCCGCGTTGGCGACCTTGTCGATTGTTTCTTTCGAGAGGGAGGCGACGAGGGATTCGATGGACGAGCCGACGACGGAGCCGGGGCGGGGAGCGAGGTGGCCGTGGATGTTGTACATGACGTCGCGCTTGGCGTTGTTGTTGTTGCCGCCGCCCGATGCCTGCTTGTTGATGACTTGGGTGACGACGACGGCGACGACGATGATGATGATGATGATGACTGTAGTAGGGGGTTAGAACAAAACCAGTCTTGAGTATATAACGAGGAACAGGATAATACGTACCGACAACAAGGAGGCAGTACCACTTCTTGCGGTTACGTGCCTTCGCGCTCTTGATGGCCGTGCCAATGTGCTCAGTCCCCTTATCGAGGTTCTCCTGCACCTCCTCGCCCTTCTGCTCAATCAAGGTCACCGAGTCCTCCTGCTGCACCACAAGCGCTTCCATATCCTGGAACAGCTGCGCCAGCTCAATCATCTGCGACTCGATCTTCTGGATCGCCGCGTGGCGGTCCCGCACGTTGGTGAGCGCCACCTGGGACTGCCCGCGGCGATCGCTCTGGAGCAGCGCCTGGCTGAAGACCTGCTGGTTGGACGTATCCTCGACCGCATTGCGCACCTCGGCCTCGGACGCATCGGGGCGGACAATCCTGTACTGGCGGGCCATCTGCGCCTGCAGCTTCTTGCGGAAGTCGCTCTCGACGTTCTGGTACTGGTTGATGGCGGCCTTGAGCTTGCGGTCCACCTTGCCGAGCTGCGGCGCGTTCTTGGGGCTGCCGGACTCGGGCTGCTGCTTGATCGACTTGATGCGCGCTGCGAAGCTGCGGTACATGGTCATCGTCTCGCTGCTTATCGCGTCGAGCTGGCTGTTGGTCGCGCTCTGCTGGCTCGCGTCGGGGTCGTCGAGCGCGCGCTGCTGGAGCATGCGGATCGTCTCCAGGTTGCGCTCGATGGCGTCGATGCCTTTGTCGATCTCGCGGCACTCGTTCAGGATGGCGTTGGGGTCTTGTTGGCGCCCGAATTGCTGGCCGTTCTGGGCCAGAGGCTCCAGTTCGACATTTTGGCCTGGGCAGGGCTGTTAGAATGCTTTCGATGCTGTTTTTTCATTGCAAGTTTTGCTCACCACCATAGCTATCACGGCCTACATTTCCTCCGTAGCGGTTGTTTCCATTGTATCCTCCGCTGTTGTAACCACCGCCCGGGGCAGTATCCCGCTGGTCATATGGGTTCGACCCGCCGCCATAGCTGTGAGAGAGAAGTCAGTACGATGCGACGATATATCGGGAAACGGTGCTTCGGAGCGCTGCAGTTTGGTTTGCGACAGGTGTCACGACGCCATGCCATGCCGACGCCCTCGATGGAATTGGTGTATACTGACTTGTTGTACTGTGCGATTGACCCGTTAGCTGCAATTCTCGTGACATCAAGAGTAATATCGCGACAAGTAAGGGGTATACTTGATGGTCGAGGGAGGGGGTGGTGAACTTACGCTCATTTTTTGGGATCCAGGGACACAACAGCCCCTAAACTAGACGCTTTGTTGACGGGCTCGGGAGGGATTTAGCGCCTGTTGTGAAGCCGTCAATTCAACTGCACAGCCAGATAGTAATTAATAGCGATGGTCCTTTGGAGAGTAGGATTTCTGGAGTCGCTATGGCGAGTATTTTGATGAAGAATGTGATGTAGGTTGGGTGTGGAATAGTAAGGCCAAGGAAAGGTCGAGGACAAAGGAAGGCTGGATGGGGCGTATGGAGTAAATTGCGGCGGCTGTGCTTCACGTTGCCCACCAACGCGACAGGGGGGAAGTGGCAGAGAGTGGTATTTTGACTGGGCCATAGGCTATTCCGCCACAGAAGAAAGAGGAGACAGGGGGTGGGAACAGTGTCAGATTGGCCTAAGCGAGTAAGATACGGGGTCCAGGTACCTTGGCTACTAAAATACATGCAGTGCAGTGCAGACAAGCATATGATGCCAAGTAGAAGAGTAGAGTGAATACAACTGTTAGAGATAACTGTTCACTCTCCAGTACGGACGGAGAAGAGTTTCATTTAGTACTGAGAGATAGATAATGTATTTGTGCGCGACTTTGCTAACACTCTAGATTACTGATATAATATATTATATTAGTATTAGGAAGGAGATACAGACAGCACCATACAATTTTAATATTCTCGTGTGATGTTTCCTAGACAAAAGACGCTCATTCAAAAATATCATCATCTCTGCGTTAGACTCCAAACACTCCAAACACTATATAATGAAGCTCTAGAAACTCGCTCTCCCCAATCCCATAGTCTTGGTGCCAGAGTGGTTAATGGGTATGACTCGAATGCATCAATCCGACATCATATGGTTTCGGCCGCGTAGGTTCAAATCCTGCCCAAGACGGGATTTATTAAGTTTTTGGATATATTTTTTTGCCGGCGTCGATAAGGTGCCGGAGCGAAAGGGCCAGAACGAGGGAAAGTTGTGCATCATATATATACAAGCGCACAGTTATTTTCACACATATAATCACTCCTATTACCTTTTTCATCGATCAATTTTTTACTACAACAACAACAATAAATATCTCACCCCCCGAAACACCAATTGCACCTCACCTACTACCACATACCTTAACTCCCCCACCGTTTCAAACCCCGAACAAACTGAGCGCCCCAGCCGCCAATACGGGCACGGCCGCATCAATCGCCGTCGGACTAATCCTCCCCCCTCCCCCCTGGGATTATATTGGGCTGACATCTGCACCGTACGTATGGTTGCATGCGCGCGCGCGCGGTTCAGTTGACGGGCTAGCCGGTGCACTCTTTGACGCTGTCATCGGTAGCGTGCTGCAGGTTTTTGTTCGGGATGGTTGGGGAGTGGTTCGCGCTATCCCGCTGTTAGCTTCGGAATGGGGGGGGTATTTTGGGAGCGTGGGTGGGTGCTAAATATAGAAACGGGACGAGGGGTGGGCGGCTGTGAGGCGGGAGACTGAGATGTGTTTCTCACCGTCATCGTTGTGGGAGGGGTGTGTGGATATGAGAACTTATTTATATTTTATGTGTGATAAAAACTTGTTTGGTAGGCTGTTCATACAATCCGATGTCATGATGTTCGTGGGCGATGACGAAGTTGTGGGAGGGAGATGAAGTTAGGGGAGGCATCGAGGAAGGGTCTATATAAAATCTAGGCCACTTGTTGTACAGGCAGAGAGTTGGTGGAACCGGTCGACGAAGCTAAAGCCATTCGACAGACCGAACCAGTCACGTACTCGGCCACGACTATTGGAACAGTGCTCTGGCAGATCTCCTGTCGCTGTCGTTGTGCTACTATTGTCACCTTGCTCCTGTCGTAGTCGGCGTATGGGGACACCGAGTCCCGCGTCTCTGACAATCTGATGGCACATATAGCAATACATTGCTACATGATAGGGAAACCCAGGAAGATGTCGACGCTGTCCTCGGGGGGGTTTTCCCGCGTCGCACTTTACGATAAGACGAAAGGCGCGTTCGAATAGTCTGGGTAACCCCTTCGTGTATAACGGGAGTCTGTCACCGTCGCTTTGCTGCTCTCGTCGGTATACTGTCACCGCCCCCTTCCCACTGTCACCGTGACAGGGCGGCTAAGTTGTAGATGGCATTCTAATCCCGTTCTACTGGTGTGCAGCCGGCACGACTGGACACCGGGTAGCCTGTGCTTAACAATCTCCGTACGATCGTTGATATGTGCTTCTACTAACTCTAAACCATATTTCACCTTGCCGGTTGCTTTCCTACTGTTTGGCCTCGGCGCGCGACGACCCTAAATGGTCGCAATGCAGTTCGATTCAGTTGGCGGATACTTCCTTCCCTGTAGTCTCTATTGTCTTTATATTTCTGTGTCGGATTTCGTTCTAGCTCCGTGGATTGGAGTGGGGTTGGGTGTGTTGATGTGGTGTTGATGCATATCCCACTCTGATTATGAGATGGGAATTGGGATGAAATTTATAGATCCAACGATATCTGTTGCTTTATCGCCGACGATGAAGCCGGAGGAAAAACAACCAGCCCTCCTAGAACCACTCCACTCCCCAAGCCGCATCCAGGCAACTTATACCTCAATCAACCAAGAGATTCTCAGAGTGCAGCGGAAGAATTTCTGAGCAAGAGGTCCCATGCTTACCTTCCCCGATGAAGGTCCAGTGTTCCCTAGATCCCATCGAAGAGACTAGCAGAAAACTACGATATTTGGATGGGACGGGACAAAGTGGCTGGAGTAGGAAGAGTGACGGCTAGGCATTCCCGGTCCCTTTTATATTGCTGCTGTTGCTGTGCATCTGCCGTCATTGTGCTGCTGCTGTCGCCATGGTATGCTGTCACCATCACACTCCTGCCGTCGTCGTGCTGTACCAGCAGCCTAATATGAAATTCCTCAAACCCCAGCCCAGCTGTCTTTGTAACAGGCATCTCGATCGTTAAATCTTGAAGTTCTTTCCGGAGTGAGCTTGTAATCCTAGCATTTTCCGACTGACTCCGAGATTTTTGATGGCCTGGTGTGAGGCTAGACTTCTGCTTTTGCGGGAACGTGGCGTTTGATAGTGTCTTTTACTACTCCGGCATACTGACGATTCGCTATCCCTCCTGCTGCTTCCGTCTTTGTTTGCTTCCTTTCTTTTAGTTCTGTATCGATATTGCTTTGGCTCTGTAGGTTTCTGTAGAAACCTTTGCCGCGTTGGGTTATAGCTCGTAGGATGGGAGTTGTGATAACATTTATGGATTTGACTTTATTCATTACTCCATTTAACGATGTGACGACTTGGAGGCTGCTGAAAAGGGCAGTTTTCGTCGCTATTTTACAGAGCCTACTTTTCGATACTCCCACACCACAACCAATTGCTAGAGGCCTCCGTTTGCCTCGGGTCACACAGCGCAACTACTGAAACAGCTTATCCACCTCCGTCCAACTCTCCCGTCCTGTTGCACTCAGTATGTAGCGGCCTACGAAAGCTAGAAGTGACCATCTTTTCGATGAAAGTGTTTACCTAAATATACTTTTAAGATTAACATATCCTCGTTCACCACCCTCCTTCGTATACTTATCGCCATCTCTTCTCTTTCACGTCTACTTCACTTGGCTGATTACTTCG
This sequence comes from Pseudogymnoascus sp. SDFLT0511, assembly GCA_030180035.1. Lineage (NCBI taxonomy): Eukaryota > Fungi > Ascomycota > Leotiomycetes > Thelebolales > Thelebolaceae > Pseudogymnoascus > Pseudogymnoascus sp. SDFLT0511. The sequence goes on along the minus strand of JASCQD010000008.1, from coordinate 227,863 downwards.
CAAACGGCTAAATATTTCGCCTTCAACTAGTTTTGAGGAATTCTATATTCCATTTTTCGGAGTTCAAACTGAGGGAATAACAAGGTCATCAGGTATCGACGTGCATCCTTCATGGTCTGCCGCCAAGATAGTAGCAATTGTTCAGATTAGAGCCGATGGTTTTATATGGCTGAAATTCACAAATCGTGCATCTTTAGTGTGATATTAAATGCATGAGTAATGCATCTCGACTAATCTATCTGTACAATGCAACCTGATGCTCAGCCAAACTTGCGCCTTACCTCACAGCCTTGCGAAAGAAGGCTTTGCTGCATTGTTCATGGAATAGGGAAGAATAAAAAGTTTATGTGGTATAAGGTGACTGTAGCCTCGTACTATTCTGGACTTCTCTCTTCTACTTATTTCTACCTAAAAACCCTGATCCTTACACAAAGTGCCTTAAAGCATAGTAGGTATTAAAAGCCGCTTGCCCTCGAAGACCTCCAAGGTAGACCTCGAGTCAAAGATCAACTTAAGGAGCATGGATCCGCTCTCAATCGCCGCAAGCGTGGTCGCACTCTGTACTGCAGGAGACGCTGCATACAAAATTGCTTCATCACTGTATCATTCCAGCCGGAAGGTTAACGGAGCTGGAGATGACATCGAGATTTTCGCCAAGGACGTTGACAACTATGGGCTGGCCTTGGGAATCGCTTATGCGGCACTGGAACCAATTTGCACCTCAGCGAATAGGCTTTCGCGTGTAGTTGGCTACTTGATTGAAAATGAGGGTTTAGAAAGCCTTGCTAAGCAATCTAGACGGCTCACAAAAGATATTAAGAAGTATAATCCTGATATTCGTGCTCTTAGAGGCAGATTAGAGATCATTGCGCGTTTTAAATGGGCACGTCACAAGAAGGAAATCGATGCATTAAAATTGAGAATGGAGAGCGATAAATCTAACCTCCAAATTATAATAAGCAGTGTTGCTCTTGAGGCACTTATGGAACAACCCCCTAGTACCGCTAAGGACAAACAAATGTAAGTGCATAACGCTCGCTTTATACAACATATCGTCTAATACTAAGGTCTAGAAAGTTACTCAATCGCCAGATTAAGGTTCATGTGAGAACAATAGAAATATTGCAAGGGCAGCTCGAAAAACACTCTGTTCATCCAGCTCCGGAAACGGAACGGCCTCATGTACTTGTGGATTTAGGACGCAGTATGGCGGATAACGGAACAGTACCCAGCTCTGTGCCGTCTCTAGCATCTTCCTCAAGTTCTCTAATGAGCATGCATTCTCAACCAAATATCAACGATCGAGGCTGTCCTTCTACACCGCTTCACTGCAGCACTACGTCCATTTCCACATCGCCCTCACAAGGACTTTCATCGACCTCCTTTGAACACCAGGATTTACATTCTATCGACAATGGCCAACGATCCCAAGCAAGAAATCATAGCACTGCATCCAAGTCTGTATTAGTTTCTACAAGAGAAAACCTACACCCCCAACAGCCAATATCGCAATCCATGGAAATCACTCGAATGTCTCAACCTCTCGATCCGACTAGTGAAAACCAACCTTGTCCTACAGATACCGAAATAGATACAACGGCTTCTCAGCACACCCCATCAGCTCAGGGCGACTTCATTGGTGTCTACGAAAACAGCTACCTCCTCAATCTAAACCCATCCCATGAGTTACTCGCCGAACCAGGCTATATTGTTACCCCCCTTGAGGCCATCTCTACAACGGCACTCGTTGACTCTAACTTTGGCGCAAGTCTGATCTCCCAATCCTACGCTGTCCGTCTCGGTCTTGAGATTGAGGAATTAGATGCCAACGAGCAAGAGAGTGACGGCGTCTGGATTGATTTCGGCGATGGCCAGAGACAGAGAGCTGTTGGTAAGCTGTCGTTGAATTGGAATGATGGGTTATTGTCGAGTAAAGTATCGTTTTCAGTGCATTGTTGGGTTTTTGAGCATAGTTCGAGGAATGTAGTGTTTGGGGAGCCGTTCATTAGGAAGAGGAATCATTACCGGCGGAGGGCTAGAAATTGAGGATGATGTTTATCAGCAGGCAGTTGTCTAAGCCGAACCCCGCTTGCCGTCTCACGTATACTGGTTTTGGCAGTCGAAAATTATAAAGGGAACCATGGATAACAATTATAACAATCGCTATTGGTTTATTAAAATCCCTTGGACCCTATGGTGACCTTGGGTTTCTGTAGATCAAACAAGGGAATTTAATCACTTATAAAATATTATGATCACGTTAAGAGATTTTAATAAGTTAATTCCCCATACCACCCACTATCCGGACAGTAACTATGCATGAAAATAGGATTCACAAAATCATGATTTAAATATAAGCTCCCAATCACCAGTGGCCACATAATTAATATCATGGCCTCTCAACGAGCCAATTCATTCTATCAACCCTCAGCAATGCCCAGTCCCTCTTCACACGTATGGCTGCACGAAAAGTAAGAATTTGAACCAAATCAACAAATCTAATCATCTTCAATCTCATATATTAACACCCAGCTATGCAAGACTCGTACTATGACTCTTGGGCGTGCCATTGGCCAGCCAAAATGCAAAACCATCCCCTGCCGAGAAGATACAAAAGCTATACAGCCCATGCCCCATCGAAATATGATGTCCTAGACTTCAACTCCACCCCGTATTAAACGAAAACGACTCCTCAACGTGAGGGTCATGGAAAATGGTAATCCCGCCTTATAAAAACGCCCAGTGCCACCACATCTGGCCACCATCTTCCCCCCCAACAAAACGCTTTCCCCCCCCCCCCCCCCCCCCACCTCTCCAAACTTCAAACATTAACCCACCCCAGTCCCCCAACCCACCTCCTCCTCCCCGCACACATAAGGCACCTCCTCTGCTCCCCCAAATTCGACACCGCACACTGGTGACAAACCTGCTTCCTACACTGCCCGCACGCAAACCCCTCCACACCACCGCCGCCATACATGTCAACATCGATATCCATCTCCATCGCATCACCATCGCCATTAACAAGCACCGTATCGCAGTCCTCGCAGTTTGTCTCCTGGCCATATGTCGGCGCTGAAAGCATGGCTGAGTTAGCGCTGGAATCGCGGCTTGTGGGGCGCGCGGGGAGGGCCCAGAAGGAGTGTAGTGAGGATTGCTGCTGGGGAGGGGCGGACATGGGGGTTGTTGGTTCTTGGGGGTAGGTGGGCTCGGCTTGTTGCTGGTGTTGTTTTTGGGCAGAAAAGAGGAGGTTGAGTGTATTTTCTGGAGGGGGTTAGTTTGCTTCAAATGGAACGCGCGAGATCCAGGGGGGCTAACCATGGATTTGGTGCTCTGAGGGACGGTTGTCGCGGACGCGCTTCCTGGTTCGGCTGGAGAGGTGGAGGGGAGTGATTTCATGCCCGAATTGGGACATGTAGGGCGCGGATGCTATGGCTCCTGGTTGTGTTGGACTTGGGGACATGGAGTAGCTCGGGCTGGACATCTCGGAGTCGGAGCGCTTGCGTTTGAGGAGCATTTTGAGTGAGTGAGGGTTGTTGATTGAGTGGAATTGGGTAATTGGAAGATATGAGGTGATATACTGATGTATCGGGATACTAATTGTAATTGTCTGTTTGTTGTTATGGGATGTTGGAATTGATGTGTAAGGAGGTTGAAAGAGGTGGCTGGACGGAAGCGTGGATCAGACAGACAGACCGACCGCGTAAAGTGCCATTCGCGAAGACGCGACTTGGGCTAACACCAGAACTGGAAAGGGCCTGGGCGCGCGCGCGGGGTTATCGGTTATCGCTGATAACAGTCGCCATCCGCCTTGCTCAGCCTCGTGGTGCACCACCACCACCACCACCACCACCACCCCAAGATCGTACAAATACGTAACTCCCCATAAGAGATATTTGTTGAAGATCACTTCCGGACAATCATACCACGTTCAGAATATAGGAGGTCATTGCGAAAAATGTCTACCAGAGCTGCAAGCCATGCAGGCTCTTGGTACTCCTTGGCCCCGGCGACGCTCTCGAGTGAGCTTGACGGCTGGCTGGCTCAGGTGCCCGACAGCATCGATGGCAACAAGTTACCTGTTCCAGGTGCGAGAGTGATTATTGCTCCGTGAGTATTAAAATATTCTCATATAACATGAGCATTCTAACTCAGGTCCAGTCACGCCGGCTACTCATATTCCGGCCCTGCTGCTGCTTGGGCGTATAAGTCGCTAGACCTCTCGAAGGTCAAACGCGTCTTTCTCCTCGGCCCTTCCCATGCAATGTATTTGTCTGGCTGTGCGATATCCTCACATGAATATTATGCTACGCCACTGGGCAAGCTCAAGCTAGACCAGTCGACCATCAAAGAGCTTCAAGCGACCTCAAAGTTTGATGCGTGGAAAGCGAAGTCCGAGGAAGCTGAGCACAGCCTTGAGATGCACCTCCCATATATCTATAAGGTCCTTGAAAACACCTTCAAATCCCCCGACGAATTCCCTCTGCTCGTTCCAGTACTCGTGGGTGCCACATCTGGACCGACCGAGCGGAGTTATGGCCAGATTTTTGCGCCTTATCTCGCTGATCCAACATCCGTTTTTGTGGTGAGCTCAGACTTCTGCCACTGGGGCGAAAGGTTCCAGTACACATACTACCTCCCAGCATCGCCTTCTGCGAAAGCCGAAGGCTACAACCTCAGCCGGCACGATAAGACACCCAGAAATCCTTGGATCCATGAGAGTATAGGCCGGATAGACAAACTTGCCATGGATGCCATTGAACAAGGCAAGCACCAGGGCTTCCTGGACAACTTGAAGGATACAGGCAACACTGTATGTGGGCGTCATCCCATTGGGGTTATTATGGCGGCGTTAGAAATCCTCGAGAAGGAAGGGAAGATCTCTGCTGAAAATGGTGGGCGATTTAAGTTTGTTCGGTATGAGCGCAGCAGCGACGTGATAGACATCAAGGACTCTTCGGTCAGCTACGCATCTGCCGTGGCCATTCTGTGACGGCTCAGAGACACTTGTCCCTCGAGATAGAAAGAATTATTAATTTGCTCATTGACGTATGCTGAGACTGTGTCTTTTTATTGTGTAGAAATTGCAAAGTCTAAGCCCCCATTATGGAACTCTGCACAGTGGGGGACAATGTTGGTGAATCCCCGCTAGAAGCCTCCGACCCACCAGCCAAAGTTCGCCCCGCACAGACCAAGCGCACGGACCTTTTTGTTTATCACCTGAATTTATCTTCATTGCCTCTTGTCGAACTTTTTTGCTGTCGAGGTACCAAGTAATATCGGCGCCATGGACGTCCACCGCTGTCGCTTCGTGCCATATTCCCCGTCAACAATCAATGCTGTAGCATTCTCTCATTCGCATATCGGCAGAACGAATAAATCCGACACCCTCCGGCTTGCGATAGGAAGAGCCAACGGCGACATCGAGATCTGGAACCCGTTAAATGGCGCCTGGTTCCAAGAGACGATCCTGCGAGGCGGACAAGACCGCAGCGTAGATGGGCTGGCTTGGGTTCAGGATCCAGATGAGGAAGACCATGATGGCAAAATTATACCAGGAAAACTCCGACTCTTCAGCATTGGCTATACCACAACTGTGACGGAATGGGACCTGGAGCGCCTGCAGCCGCTGCGCCAATCGAGCGGAAACCACGGCGAGATCTGGTGCCTGGCTGCGCAACCGCAAATAGAGAAGGCTCAGCAGCAGGCAAACGGGGCTTCGGAGGTTTGGAATGGCCAGAATCTGATTACTGGCTGCACAGACGGTGCTCTCGTGCTTTACTCTACAGCCGATGACGACCTGAAATTGCAGCGTGTTCTTGTTCGGCCATCCGCGAAGAAGGCGAAGATTATAAGCGTCAACTTCCAGGACCGCAACATTGTGGTTGCTGGGTGCACGGATAGCACAATTAGAGTTTATGATACTCGAAACGGGGCGTCGATCAGGAGCATATCACTTGGTTCTGGACCATTGGGCGGACCGAAGGAGATCATAGTTTGGGCAGTGAAGTGCCTGCCGAATGGGAATATAGTGTCTGGAGACTCTACCGGAGAACTGCGGATATGGGACGGAAAGACTTATACCTTGCTTCAACGCATTAAGGGCCACCGACAGGATATTCTCAGTCTCGCAGCAAGTGCAGATGGGTCGACGGTATTCAGTGGAGGCATGGATAGACGGACCGTCGTTTACAAGCAATCGGGAGGCCCGAAGTCACGTTGGGCAGAGGTCAGCCATAAACGACTCCACAACCACGATGTCAAGACTATGACCTCCTTCGAGGGGCGCGGGATGAGCTTTGTCGTATCTGGAGGTATGCTCCCACCCTATTGGCGGCCCACTTTACAAAACACTAATTCTCATCAGGACCCGATGCGACACCAATCGTCCTTCCCCTTCGGGAGTTCGGTGCGGAGAATCAGCGCATGCTGCCATACCTCCCCCAAGACCCGATAGTCCAGAGCGTGCCAGCGAAGAGACTTCTGATGAGTTGGTGGGATCGGGAGGTTCACATCTGGCGCGTGAGCAAGCTTACGCAAGCCAACGAGAACGCTGAATCCGACAGTGAATCCGAGGAGCGCCACCGTAGCCGGAAACTGGTGGCCAAGGTCATTATCAAGGGAGAAGCTAATATCAATTCTGCTTCTGTGGCGGCACACGGCGGTCTCCTCGCACTGTCCACGAACAGCGAAGTAAAACTTTTCCAACTAAGATCACGAGGTGGGAACCAAGGGGACGCTTTGAGAGTGTCAAAGTTGGATATTTCTGAAAGACTGTCCCGCGGTGGGGCACGGCTTGTCCAGTTTTCTCCGGATGGCCAATGGCTTGTAATCGTGCGAAGAGACAACCGCATTGTTGCCACGCGTATCGTGGGTGACGTTGCAAAGTCGCCGTTTACTGTCAGGGCCCTACCCTCCCCCGCAAAGCTTTCACGACTAGACAGGAAGATAGACAAGGCCACTAGGTTCAGCGGTCTCGGAGGCTACGAGAGGACTATCAACCGTATCGCCTTTTCGTCCGACGGCCGCATTCTGGCAGTTAGCGATCTAGCTGGATACATCGATACCTGGCTCTTGAAGGACGATGGCGATCAGAGTGTCGCTGACTCGGATGATATATCAGAGGGTGACGCGTCTCCAGAATCATCGTCGGACGAATCAGACGAAGACGATGCAGCTAAGTCGATTACCTTGAGAGGACAATCCTGGACGCGTAACCCATCCACATCCTCTCTTCCTAAGCTTCCTGCGGCAGCTGTCGTGCTATCATTCCGACCATGCGCGGCGTCGATAGCGCCTGCGACGGAAGATCGTCTGTTAGTGGTGACGGCGACATCAGCGGTTTTTGAGTTTGAAGCCAAGAGTGGCAAACTGACAGCCTGGTCAAGGAGCAACCCCACCACCAAATTTCCTGAGGAATTCAAGGGTCTGCGGGACCAGGCCATGGGGTGCTTCTGGGACGTAGCGGACTCTAAAGAGAGACTATGGCTGTATGGGAGCAAGTGGATGTTCATGTTCGATCTCTCACGAGACTTCCCACCCGAGATGGAAGCGAACGCACAACGCAAGAGGAAGCACCTTCATATCACCGGTCAGGATAACCCGCGCAAGGGCACCTCTGGCGCCGGAAGTAAGATCCCCGACGAGCAACTCACAACCGGCATGTCACGAAAGATGCAGCGAGTAACCCACGAGGAGGACGGCAGCAAAGTGCGCGAGTTTAGTGTGCGGAATCACCAGGGCATCCCCGACGACGACGAGGATGACGAGGATGAGCGCATGGAGTACGGCAAGGGGAGCGAGGAGGTGGGGTCTGCGGCCGCACCGGGAAAATTGCGTCGTGGGGGCGAGGAGGGCGCACAGGCGGTGGGCGAGCTGACGGAGTACGACGACGAGGGGAGCTCGGATCAGCCGCCGCACTGGTGGCATACGTACAAATACCGACCCATCATGGGGGTCGTGGCCCTGGGTGGTGGCGAGGCTCAGGCTGCTGCCGCGACGGCGGGTGTACACGCCAGCGGTAGCCTGGAGATTGCGCTGGTGGAGCGGCCGGAGTGGGAGCTCGAGTTGCCACCAAGGTACTATGGGGACCAGGAGTGGGAGAAGCGTGGCCTGTGAGGGAGTTCTGGGTTTATGTGTGTGGTGTGCTTGTTTGTAGAGTATGTGGAGTATGGATGGATGGATGGATGCACACAGCCAGAGTTTTCTTCATATGACTACGGGATACCCATTTAAACATGCATTCGCCGACCAGACCATGGTGTATATGCAGTAGTAGTGTCTGTGGTGGTGGTGTTCATATGTTCATACTGTAATATCCTCCTCTACTCTTTACTTCCTCTCCTCTCCTCTCCTCTCCTCCCCTCTACTAGATTATACAAAAGTAAGAACGACGAACGACATAGCGGGGGGAAGTGAATTTGCCCCGTTGCCCCCCCCCCTGTCCCCTTTTTTCATTTTTGTATGGCTGCGCGTAACTGCGCGTACCCATTTTAACGTTTTGCAGCGTCGGCCAATCATAATCCCGCCTTATGGTGTTTTATTCGTGGTCAGTCGCTGTTAGTGCTCGTTATACGCAGTTATTCGTGGCTGTCGCCTGATTTCCCAGGCACCAATTTACTAGTGTGGTGTAAAGCGTCGTCAGCTCTCCACGCCAGCACTTTCGCCCTCACCAGGCAAAAGAGACATCGAGCCCCATATTACCACCAAATTCCGAAAATCGCCCTTCCACCATCCACCTTCCACCAAACTACTACCAACACAATTACAACTCTTCCTATCGACATATACACTCACTACAAACTATGCGACAGAGTTATATTTTGTGAAGGCACGAAAAGGGCGTTGTTCTCTTCTGTTCTGCTCAGTTTCTATAATTGTACCCGCCGCCCGCGACCCTGCCGGTAGAGGTACCTGCGACGACCGAAAGTGGCGATTTGAAGGCTGGCTGTGCTGGTGCTGCGGTCCACCATCCACCTCCACGCGATATCACGACTCACCCTTCGCACCCTACGCACTTCCGCCATAAACCCCGAAAACGATTCACCACGACTCTCCCCAACTAAACACTAAACACCGGACGAACAACATCACCATAGGGAAACAACAGCCACGACCCACCAGGCGACACGATACCGGCGAGGTCGAGTCCGCGGATACCCTCCACATCTGCCTGCACTTCATGGCGGACTCGAATCGGCCTCCGCGGCCTGGCGGAGCAGAGCCGGCACAGGAGTTCGACGAGGCATGGGCAAAGGGTCTACGGGTGCAATTCGAGCAGTTGTTACGGACAAAGCGATTAAACGAGCTCGATCGCTCGCGGTCGCGCAATGGTTCGCCGCAACCGAGGGAGCGGGCGTCGTCATCAGACTTGCGCGCCGATGTAGGCTCCAGTTCCTCACGGTTGGTGCGGCCGACGACGTCGAGCTCTTCAGCAACGGGACAGACGCCGCCGTCATACTCGTCGCTAAGGCGGCTGCCGAAGTTGCCGTCTCCGCCGAACGATGCGCAGTCGCAGAAATTCAGGAACCTACTACTCACCCTCTCGGCGATGCCGACAAACTACGAAAACCCGGGCTTGTTGGATGAGGCATTGCTTGCGCTGCCGTTGGATAGGATATATGGCGAGGCACAGGAGGAGAGCGAAGTGCTGCAGGCTCAAGCGGAGAGCATGGGTGATGGAAGGAAGCCTGAGTGGGGGTACCAGGACTGCGTCATCCGGGCATTATTAAGGTAACGTCTTACCATTTCACGATGAGAAGTGTGCCAAACTAACTGTAACCCAGATGGTTCAAGCGCTCGTTCTTCACATGGGTAAACAACCCAGCATGCCCAGTCTGCATGTCCCCGACCGTAGCCCAAGGAATGGCCCGCCCAACACCCGACGAGGCAGCATGCGGCGCCCTCCGCGTCGAACTCTATCGCTGCTCTGCCGGCGACTGCGGCGCCTACGAGCGCTTCCCCCGCTACAGCGACGTGTGGCGGCTGATGCAGACCCGTCGCGGCCGCTGCGGCGAATGGGCCAACTGCTTCAGCATGCTCTGCCGCGCGGTGGGCGGGCGTGTGCGCTGGGTCTGGAACGCCGAAGACCACGTATGGACAGAAGTCTACTCTGAGATGCAGAAGCGCTGGGTCCACGTCGACGCGTGCGAGGAGTCGTGGGATAACCCCCGCCTGTACACCGACGGGTGGGGCAAGAAGATCTCGTACTGCATCGGCTTCTCCGCCGACGGCGTGACGGACGTCACGCGCCGCTACGTCCGCAAGGCCGACCACGCCGAGCACCGCAGCCGCTGCCCCGAGGAGGTGCTGCTCTACATCCTCAACGAGATCCGCACGCTGCGCCGCGCCAACCTGCCCAAGGAGGAGCGCTTCCGCCTCGAGAAGGAGGATAGTCGCGAGGACCGCGAGCTGCGCGGGTACGTCGTCACGTCCATCGCGCAGTCTGTCCGCGTCAATGTCCCGGACATGGTGCCGGAGATGATGGCGCCGAGTCCACCAGGCCCGCCGCCGCCGCCGCAGCCGAACGCGCCGTCGAGGACGAATAGCGATGACCAGAAGCTGCCTGCTGAGCAGCCGGCGGGGAGGCAGAGCGGGAACGAGGAGTGGGTTCGCGCGAGGGGGGAGGCGGGGCCGAGGAACGGGAATTTACCTCGTGATCCTACGTATTGAGGTGGGCTGGACTGGGGTTGGGGTTGCACGGGTTGTGCGGCTCTATACTACGGACAGCCAGGGGTGGTGTCGGTGTGGGATCGCGGCCGCGGTTGGAGGCGAGCGCCATGTGCATATATATCATGCGTAGGCAGCTGCTGCACACCGGAGGCAGGGTGTGCGTAATGGACGGTTTACACGACATCGCGCCCACCTGTCATCATCATCACGAACACACACATGGGGAGGAACAACATATCACAACAACAAGCGAACATATCCTTGTATATAGCGCCTAGCGTTCCGTTACAATTTCGTATCGTCACAGCATCACACGCAGGTCGTTCGGGGTTGGGGTCGTCTAGGGAGGTGGGTAAGGGGGGGTGGGTGGTAAAGGGAGGCGTTTTGGAAATATATTTTGGGTTTTATTTTTTATTTTGGTAGGGGGGGGATTTGGGATTTGGGTCTTGGTTGGACATTTGACATTCGACGATATCCGGGTTGTCTTCTGGGCTTTGGGAAGCGAGAGGCATTTAGGGCAGGGACGGGGGGTGGGGGTTGAATGGGATGGAATGGGATGGGATAGGATGGGTGGGGGCGTATTTGGGCTGGGTTCGAATGGATGTTTGAATGGATGGGGGATGGGTGTGAAGGAGGGAAAGGAGGTGTGCATATGAGGGAGGGAAAATAGAAATGAGATTCTATATGCTTTATATGAACTGTGTTTGACACGAGGTTGTGAATAGTGAACTGTGAACTGTGAACTTGTATGTCGTGCTTTAGTTGTCAATCGTTTGATGTGAGATAACTTCACGCGGGACAACAGGATTTAATGATGAATGGTGGCATTCGAACAAGCATAACGTGATAGGTATATACATAGCATGCTCGCGTCCAGAATCGGAAGAATACCCTCCTCGCCTTATACCAATACCCCCAAAGTCCCGCCAATGTCATCCACGAACCATGCACCCAAAAATGCTCAACCCCCAACATCATATCCCTCACCACCTCTACCCGACCACCTCACCCTTCCAAAAGACCAAACCCCTCAAAACACAGTCAACCCACTAACCGCCCCCCCCATCAACACCTCAAACACCAACCCCGGAAACCCATAAAGCGTCGTGTTCCCCATCCCCCCCTCCCCCCCCGCGCCCTCCCTCCTCCCCGCCCCCCCCTCCTCCCAATCCCCCAGCAAATCAACGCTACTCCCCGGACTATCGCCCCAGTCCCTATTAAGCACCATCCCGCGCTGCCGCTGCTTCGCCTCCTCCGCCGTAGCGTAGATGCTCTTCCACTCCTCGTGCAGCCGGGCCGCGATGTCCGGGTACGGCGATTCGGAGGTTATTTCGGGGGAGGAGAGGTAGGAGAGGCGCCAGCGGCAGCGGCGGTGGCGGTTGAAGGCGTATGAGCCGGGGATGTTGGAGTGGATGATTAGTTTTGTGGCGACGAGGGGGGCGGGGGTGTTGAGGATGGGGGAGGGCGGGTCGGGGGTGGCGGAGGGGATGGCGAGGGATGAGGGGGGTGGCCGCGAGGGGGCGGTCGGGGGGGAGACGAGGATGTCGAAGCCGTGGTAGAAGTAGTTGTAGAAACACTCCTTGGACATCTTGCCGTCGACCGAGCCGCTGTCCGAGTCGTCTTCCTCCGAGACCGAGGTGCCGGTGCGGATCGACGAGGCGTCGGTGTCGGTGGAGTCGTCGGCGGTGGGGGGTTCGAGGTGCGGGCGGGTTTGTTGGGTTTCGCTCCCTGCGCGCGCCTTGTGGATGGCCATCCGCTGGTCGCTTTTGCGGTAGATGGCGTCGGGGGGGCCGAGTTCGGCGACGAGTTCTTGGGGTGTTGTTTGGCCGAGGAAGAGCCAGAAGGGCGAGGCACCCCATGCGCGGTCGAGACGGAGCTTGCCTTCGCCGAAGATGTTCACGAGGCCTATCTCATCTGGATAGACGTCTTTTCCTTTGTGTGGCGGGGAGTATGAGCGTGGATCCTCGAGCGTCTGGTCGTAGAGCACTTTCTGCGCTTCGAGCCAGCTGTCGCCGCTGAAAACTGCCATGGATGTTGCGGGCTTTGTTGAGGGAAGCGCGAGCATGGTTGCGTAGTCTTTGTCTGGATTCCATGTCGAATCTAGTACGGGAAATGTGAAGGCTATTCCGGGGTATGAGAGGATGTAGACGCCATATTTGCCCTCCCCATTTGCGTCTGGCGGGACATAGTCTCCGGGGTACGACGGCGCGAGTAGCTTGTTGTAGATGTGCTTGAAGGTCGGGCCAGCTGGCGAGTCTTGGATGCTGGATGCGCTGGGCGATGCAGGACTCGCTGGCTTGACTATATCAATGTTCTTGTATGTCAACTTGCTCTTTGAGAAGTCGGTGATCTCTATGAGTCGGAGTCGTTGTTCCGGGCCGTCAAACCGCAGTCGGAGCCCATTCGTGGGAAGGCTCACGATGACTGGCTCTGTAGCTGGGCTCTCAGGCGAGTATATCAACTCTAGCTTGCCAAAGGTTTGTGGTTCGGCCTTGAGTCTTGTAACGATATCGTGAAGGGATGCTCCTAGAACTGCGGGGAGGGGTCTGTCAGTTACTGCTGGCCTTGCCTTGTGATCAGTGAAACGGTACCTATAAACCCCAACGACCTTCCTGGTGTCACAGCAGCACTGAACTGCGACATCGCCACTATGGGCAGTCAATAAACAACAAGTTGTAAGTGTAGCTCAGGATGAAGAGAAGGTTTTATCGTCGTATCCTATCGTCGTGTGTCTGTCGTCGTGGTCGTGCACAGTATCTCCTAAGGTTACAGGAAGTCAGTCGTGGACAATAGCGGCAATAGCGATAAGCCAATGACGATAACGCCCTGCGAGGCAAGATAGTGCCTGACTGCCCCACCTTCGCCTAACCCCAAATCGGACGAAACGCTAAACTGTTTTAGGGGCCCTTCTGTTTATGGCGACGCTTTGTTTACATTGAGCTTGCCTGCCCTGCCGAATTCAACCACACCGACCACCGCATGTACTCTCTACGCCAACCAACCGCCAATCCACCACCAACGACGTCTACAGGAAGAATTGTCAGGAGCGACGACATCTGATATGCGCTAACACCTGTCCATATATCTTTTACAGCTTATATTGTCTCATGCTGTAGCAACAGACAGCAACATTCGCACCGATTACCATACTCTTGCAATCGCACGACAAGGGTATATAAGCTTGCCCACTGTCCGACGAAGGGCACACTTCTCCGGCTGGGAAGCTCTTCTTACCATATCGACGGAGCGTCATCTACACGCAAAACTTCTAATGTCAGGTAGGCCACGGCCGGCACCTGTCGCGCCTGCAAGGAAGAACAGCATGCGCCCACCACGCCCTCGCCCATCCTCAGCTAGGGCAGGCTCAGTACGACCAGCCAGCCGAATGGACCGAAACGGTGCAATCTCGCCAGCGGATTCGATAGCTTCTGCAGCTACGGCGGGGACAAAGAGAAAGGAGAGGGACTTCGAACGCGATGGCGTGGAGGAAACAAACATAAATGTCGTTGTGCGGTGCCGAGGGCGCAACGACCGCGAGGTTCGAGAAAACAGCGGAGTTGTGTTGACGACAGATGGCGTCCGAGGCAATAGTATCGACCTCTTGATGGGACCAAGCGCGTTGAGCAACAAGACGTACCACTTCGACAAGGTCTTTTCGCCAGCTGCGGACCAGGCGATGATATACGACGATGTCGTGACGCCTATATTGGATGAGATGATTGCGGGTTTCAACTGCACCATTTTCGCGTATGGTCAGACGGGCACAGGGAAGACATATACGATGTCGGGAGATATGGATGATACGCTCGGCATGCTGTCAGACGCGGCTGGTATAATTCCTCGAGCTCTCTACGCGCTTTTCAACAGGCTCGAGATTGATGACGCGGAAAGCTCTGTCAAGTGCTCATTTATCGAGCTTTACAACGAAGAACTCCGCGATCTTATCTCCGCGGATGAAACCAGCAAACTCAAGATTTACGAGGATGCTGGCAAGAAGGGCCACGCGGCAACCTTCGTCCAGGGTATGGAGGAGGCGCACATCAAAACCGCCGTGGAAGGTGTCAAGTTATTGCAAAATGGGAGTCACAAGCGTCAAGTCGCAGCGACCAAGTGCAATGACCTTAGTAGTCGAAGTCATACCGTGTTCACGGTCACCGCCTATGTAAAGCGCACAGGCGAGAACGGCGAAGACTACATCAGCGCCGGAAAGCTCAACCTCGTGGATCTGGCAGGCAGCGAAAATATCCAGCGAAGTGGTGCCGAGAACAAACGCGCAGCTGAAGCGGGCCTCATCAACAAGAGTCTGTTGACCCTTGGACGGGTTATAAACGCCTTGGTTGATAAGAGCTCCCATATCCCATACCGCGAATCGAAACTCACGAGACTGCTGCAAGATTCGCTTGGAGGACGGACCAAGACTTGCATTATTGCAACTGTCTCCCCTGCTAAAAGCAACCTCGAGGAAACGATATCCACTCTGGACTATGCCTTCCGAGCTAAGAACATTCGCAATAAACCGCAAGTCAACCCGAAGATAGACAAGAAAACGCTGCTCAAGGAGTTTACCGGCGAGATTGAAAAATTAAAGAGCGAGCTGATTGCCACGCGGCAGCGGAATGGAGTTTACATGACAAACGAAAGCTTTGAAGAAATGACGGTGGAGAGAGAGTCGAGAAGGATACTAAGTGAAGAACAAAGCGCAAAGATCGAGACGATGGAAATCAACCTCCGGAATAAGGTCCAGGATCTATTTTCACTGACCGCCAACTTTATGAACCTGAAGAGGGAGAATGAAGGCACGCGCGCAACATTAGACGAAACGAAGGACGTACTTGAACAAACCGAGACCGTCCTTGCCCAAACCCGCCAGCACCTGTCCGAGGAAGAAATGTTAAGAAAGGCTCATGAGCGTACCGAGGAGGAACTGGCAGAAGTGGGAACGACGTTAATATCTACTTTGGAGAAGACCGTCACCGATGTTGGCGGCCTCCACTCGAAAATCCGCAGGAAATCAAACCTCCAATCAATAAATAGAAGCACGTGGGGTCTCTCGCAAACCCAAGTTTCCGATGTCACAAGCCTGGTCGAGTCTCGTGTGGGAGAGTTTAGAGCGCAGCAAGAGGAGCTCATGGCAAGCGTTTCCGCTAGGATGCAATCGTTTGTCCAGGAAGAGTTGGAGAAGCTTGGGGCTACTCAAGCATTTCTTGGAGAAAATGTGACTTTATTTGAAGCATCACGGGGAGAAGTTTCGCAGCAAACCAGCCAGGCAAAGGATAAGATGGATGAAGTTCTCGAAGAGATCAAAGTCTTGCGGGAAGTGGTCAAATCTCGCGTCGGAGAAGGGTTGCAAGGCCTCTCCGGTGCTGCTGAACGCATTTCTGGCGAGGTATTGAGCGAACTTGAGACCTTTCATTCTCAGCTCCATACGTCTTATAGTTCACTTGGTCGCGACTTCAAGGGCATGTTCGAGGATCTTATCAAGCACGTTAACTCGCAGAAAGCCGAAGCAGATGATCTTCGAAATCAACTTAATGCAGCCAGCGAAGCCTTGGTTGAATCAAACTCCGCAGCGACCTCCCAGCTGGAACGCGTGATTGTTGAGGAGCGTGAGCAGGCTGCCACGGATCGCGAGAACCTGCTTCGCCAAATCACCACTCTTGTCATGTCTCAAGGCGAGAGGCAAGATGCTAGAGTTGAAGCTAAAGTCACTGCGGTCAAGGAAAGTATTAAGAGCTCCGAGACTACTTTCGAGGCGTCTAGGTCTACGTATAATGAGAACATGGACGCGTGGAATGAGAAGGAGCAGAAGCTGGTGGAAGAGGTTCACCTGTCTCGCGAAAACCTGAAGACGAAACTGAAGGAAGATTGGATAGTAAGTATATTGCTCAATGTAATTAAAGCCCTGCTAACATACATAGACCGCCAACAAGCACAATGCATCCATCCAATCGACAACAAAGTCTGTCCATGAAGAGACTATCCGTATTGTGGACGAGCAGATGAAGGATATTGCAATTCACATGGAAGCTCTGGACGACTTCGTCAGCCGCGCACGAACACAGAATGCCGAGCATCACGACAACCACGCGCAGTCTCTAGAGGAACTTTCATCGACTGTTAGCGACTCTTACAGCAATATCGGCACTCACTTTACGTCCACCTTTGACAGAGTGAAGGACCTGGGCGAGGAGATGTCAGCCAAGACCACCACATTACAGGATGCCTTATCACCACTCGATACAACACTACGCCAGCCTCTCGCAGAACTACGCTCAAACATTGTCAGCACTCTTCTCCAGGAATACGTCCCTACAGGCGATACTCCGCTCAAGATGCAATATCAGTTCCCAACAACGCTGCCGCGCACGGCCCCGCACGAAAAGCTTCTGGAAAGTGTCCGACAACCAGCTGTCTCCACTACTCCGGTGGCATCGCCAACCAAGTACATCCCAGTGATCTTCAACGATGTGGCCACGCCGACTAAAGACGAAGAGGTACCTCCTCCTTCCAATTCCACTTTGGATACGGCGCCAACACTCGGACTTAGGGAAATCGATCTCAATATACACGCCGGCTCGCTAAGCTCCGTACCCCTCAGTACCGACACAGCTTCAAGCAATGATGCTGAGACACGACCGGCATTTAAACGCAGCATGACTGCCAGTGGAATGAGGCTTCCACAGAAATCGTCCAAGAGAGCAACGGTTGTACCCCTTGAGGGTAGAGAGAATAACATACTCCCAGTTGCTTCTTTCTCGCAAAGCACTGGAAGGAGAAGGAGCCCGAGAATTGGGGGAGGTTTATCATAAATATATACTGTGGGAGGAGGTGTTTAGGCATTGATGGCCTTGGGTTGCTTTTGAGCACTGGCGGCTGGCTACTTTATTGGCGCAAAGGCCTTGGGGATGGATTGTATGGTGTCTTTCTGGTGTCTAGGTTTACGGTGATACCTCTGGTGTCTGGGTCCAGTATCATTCTGAGGCCTTTTGTTTAAAGTAATACGTGAAAGGGGCTTGGGTCTCCCTCCCACTGTATGAAAATGGTAGAGAATAAAATTTCATTTTACCCGTTTGAATCAGTAAGAATACTTTACTTTCCGGCGCCTATACTGAGCAACTATGAAGGGTATTAATATGTCTTCGGAGTACGAGTGCTCGAGCATGGTATGTGGGGTAGTAGATGAAATCGCGGGGACGACCCTGGGAAAATATTGTTGTGGCCTTGCAGCCTCATCCCGCCGAGGTGTACCGCGAACCGCGCCGCGGACCAAAAAGTTCAAGCTCAACCCCAAGCCATGGGCCAGTGCCAATAATGAGGGTGCCCTCAGCTAAATCCTGGTCTTCAACAATAAGATTGCCCAAGTCCACATTTCCGTAAGCAAATATGTCCCCATTGGAAGTTCCTCGTCCGCCCAAAATACTAAGCTCATCTCCAGCCCGCGAACTACTCCGGCCGACCAAGCCAAATACCTCCAACGATGCAGCGATGACCTATACGCCTGGCAGGCGAAAGCTCGCGCTCAGCAGAAGCCATTCGTGCTCCATGACGGGCCACCATACGCCAATGGAAGCCTCCACGCAGGGCACGCCGTGAACAAGATCCTGAAAGACCTTATTTGCCGAACAGAGCTTCAGCAAGGTACGACCGCTTTGCACTCGTTCACTGAAGCTTAATCTAACACCTTGCTAGGTCGCAGGGTCCAATTCGTGCCCGGCTGGGATTGTCACGGCCTCCCCATCGAAATCAAAGCCCTCGAGCAGGTGCGCGCGAAGAGCGAAGATGGCGAGGTGAACCTCGACCCCATTGGCATCCGTCGCGCCGCGCGGAACCTGGCGCGGAAGACGGTGAAGGAGCAGAAGAAGGGGTTCCGCGAGTGGGGTATAATGGCGGACTGGGATAATCCATGGGTCACTATGGATAAGGACTTTGAGCTGAAGCAGCTAGAGGTGTTTTTGGAGATGACGAGGCAGGGACTGATATTTAGGAGGTATAAGCCTGTTTATTGGTCGCCGTCTTCTAAGAGCGCGCTGGCGGAGGCGGAATTGGAGTATAATGAGGCTCATGAGTCGATAACGGCGTATATCAAGTTTCAGGTTGTGGCCGTCCCGGAGGCACTGAAGGCCCAGGGGGTTAATACCGAGCGCCTCCACGCTGTCATATGGACCACTACGCCGTGGACGCTACCCGCCAACAAGGCAATTGCCGTCAGCCCCGAACTCGAGTATACAGTGGTGGAAGTGGGGGGTGAACAACTGCTGATTGCCAAGTCACGCCTCGAGCATGTTTCTGCGAAATGCGCGTTCCCCGAGTCATTCAAGGTCGTCGTCGAATCGATTAAGGGCTCTGAACTTGAGGGACTGACATATGTCAATGCCCTTCATGGTGAAAATGCTCCAATCCAGCCCCTGGTATTCGCAGACTACGTGTCGGACGCAAGTGGATCGGGTCTTGTCCACACTGCTCCCGGTCATGGTATGGAAGATTACGACGTGTGCACAAAATTGGGAATTGAGGCTTCCGCGCCAGTGGATGATGCCGGCTGTTTCACCGACGAGGCATTACCTCACAATCCGTCTGCGCTGACAGGGAAATCCGTTCTTGGCGGCGGCAATGAAGCCGTGCTGGCGCTGTTGGGATTCCAAGTCCTTGGGGTTCATAAGCACGAGCACAAATACCCCTACGATTGGCGCACGAAGCTTCCTGTGATTGTCCGCGCGACTGAGCAGTGGTTTGCGGACGTGGGCAGTATCAAGGATAAAGCGCTGAAGAGCCTGGACAATGTAAAGTTTATTCCGGAGAACAGCCGTTCTCGACTGGAGAGCTTCATCAAGGGTAGAAGCGAATGGTGTATTTCCCGGCAACGAGCTTGGGGTGTTCCCATTCCTGCTCTGTACGATGAAAGTGGCAAGGCTATATTGACGCAGGAGAGCGTGTCACATATAATTTCGGTAATCCAAGAAAGGGGCATCGACTCGTGGTGGACGGATGCTCAAGATGACGAATCGTGGGTTCCTGCTAGTCTTCGAGGTCAGGGTCCTCTAAAACGGGGTACAGACACCATGGATGTGTGGTTTGACAGCGGAAGCAGTTGGACTCAAACCGAAGGACCAGCAGACGTATACAGCGAGGGCACTGACCAACATAGAGGATGGTTTCAATCGAGTCTTTTGACGCACATAAGCGCATCCGGACTGGATTCTGCTCCTTTCAAAACGTTGGTCAGCCACGGTTTCACGATTGATGAGCACGGCAAGAAGATGTCCAAGTCTATAGGCAACGTCATTTTGCCGGCCGATATCATGAATGGGACTTTGCTACCACCGATAAAGCGCAAGGGAAAGGCGACCGGACCACCGGCATACGATGGTCTTGGGGCTGATGCGTTGAGGCTCTGGGTTGCGAGCAGTGACTACACGCATGATGTCGCTCTTCGCCAGCCGGTATTCAAGGCTATAAACTCGACCTTACTGAAGTACCGCACAACCCTCAAAATGCTGTTGGGGTCAATGAGAGAGAGCAGCGAAAAGGTGCAGTTGACGAAGTTGGATACTATTGCACTATACCAGCTGCAGCAAACTCAGATTGACTTTGCTGAAGCGTGCCGGGCATACAATTTTCACAAGGCCATCAGTATCTTGAATCGCTGGATCAATACGGACCTATCATCCTTCTACTTGGAGGCTATCAAGGATCGCTTATACTGTGGGAATGGAGGAGGTGTGCTGTATCCTATTTTCATGGGACTTATGCACATGCTTGGCCCCATTACACCGTCTCTAGTCGAGGAATCGTGGGAGCATAGGCCGCAGTGGATGAAGGACAATACTTCTTCGGTTCATCCTCTCCAACGCAGCACCGATGAGCTACGTCTTCTCACCTACAAGTTTCCAGCCAGTCTGCCAACCGATATCTCACATTTGATGGCCGCCAACGCTGCCATCAAGATTGCGCAAGAAGAGGCTCGAGCTGAAAAACTCGTCGGGTCGTCTCTTCAGTCTTCTGTTGTCCTGACCTTACCTAAAGAGTCGCAAGATCTGTTCCAGAACTACGCCGACGAGCTCCAGGAAATATTCGTCGTTTCGTCAGTCGAGTTTGGTTCAGGAGAAGAGCGTGTGGCAGAGTGGAAGTTCAAGGCTGAATTCGAAGTCCCAGGTGGGAAAGGAACTGCATGGGTTCTCCCTCCAAAGGAGGCAAAGTGTCCTAGATGTTGGAAATACGTAGCTCCTGCTGAAGATGAGCTATGTGGAAGGTGTGCTGATGTCGTCGGGGCCACACCGTCGTGAAGCGGCGGGTGAAGTGGTGGTGCTGGATCTCTACTACTTGTATTGTATGTAAAAAAGGGACTGGATTGTATAATACATAGACGGGTAAATCACTATATACTTGGTTATTTATTATTGGATTTTTAAGGGCTGTTTATACTATTTTAGACGATAGTAATACCCATTAGAGTTTTGCTCCGAGAAAGGATTCATACCAACACGCAGGAGTGACGACTGTTTTGTTATTAGGCAACCGGGAGTCTATATATATATATATACAGACATGTCAGCAGCACCCCACAGGTACGATACAACTTGCCAGCCTTAAGCAAAGATCTCTTGTCCAAGAAAATATAAAAAAATGGGCTCTAGTAATTCGGCCTCAAACTTTTGGGTAGCGTAGCTGCTGTTCACTAGTCTCGCAGGACATTGAGGGACCTAGCCCAAGGCCCAAGAGAGAAACGCTGGATGCCCTGAGTGCCCTGAATGCCCGCCATCCTACATCCCTTGATTTATAAATTGAATCCAAGCTTTTTGTCTCTGCTTTTTACTTCTCTTATGGCTAGAACGGGTGGTCCGAGCCGGGGTTGTCTAGAATGCCGGCAACGTAAAATCAAGGTGTGTTACATTCTCGTGGCTTCGGCTTCTCAACTTTGCCTGCCATGATACCAAACCGGGTCAATTGCATACGTGAAAACTTTAATTTCTGACAGTGGCTTGATATTAGTGCGATGAGACCACACCACACTGTGTTAAGTGCACATCAAGTGGGCGTGAATGCCCTGGGCCTATCACTGGGTTAATTATCAGCGACATGACCTCGAATGTGAGACGAAGGACGCATCACAGATTAGCTAATCGCACTTTGGGGGCTAGCAACAGTGGAAGCTGTGGTAGGAATCCAAGCCGAGCCGCCCAGTATGAGCCTATGCATAACGAGACCGCGGACGCCGACCAAGATCTTGATGACAATATCATTCACCCAGATCCGCTGGATGAACCAACCTTGTCTTTGGAACCAGTAAGCAACAATGACCCGAGCATTGAAAGGCTGGGAGCAAATTTGAATCCATTTGAGAGTTTGCCAGTCAAATTACATTTTTCTACTCTCAAACTCTTCGAATACTGTATGTGACCACCGAAATATCCAAACACTACTATGATCTGAGTCTAAACAAAACTCAGTTACGAACTGTATGAGGAATGCGTTTGTTGCGCTTGGCCCTGGTGATCCGATGATGGATGTTTGGCTTCCAATGATCTTGTCCGACGAGTTGTTACTCCAATGCACACTCTACACATCCGCTATTCATATGTCAACGATTTATGGAATAGATGTGATGCAAAGTATGGACGTGGTGACCCATAGAACCGAGACGTTATCACTATTGACCAAGAGGCTCGGGGATCCCAACCATGCTGTCAACGACGTTACGTTGACAGCGGTGGCGAGATTCGTTGGTCAAGTTGTATGAAAGTCCTAAGCCGCAACCCTCATCTTACTCTTACTAACAATTAAGTAGATTTTATGCAACAACGTGGAGGAGACTAAATTACATATGGATGGCCTTGAAAGGATGCTTGCTCTCAATCCTGACTTTGAGCCGAGTCACCAAGTACGAGAAATGCTATTCTGGTATTCCATCCATCTTAGCTCCATTCCTGCGCGTTGACTGACTATCATTTGAGGACTGATCTTACAGCCGCCGGACTCTGCCACGAGCCACCACGGCTGCTCACAAAGCGGCCTAATATCCGACTTTATGGCAATCCTATACTCCAGGCCCCTCGGTCCACCATAGGCATAGTATGCCGCGGGTTCCAGAAAATAAGAGCTGAAAACGAGGCCTTCAGAAGCATTACGGACATACTCCATGATCTTCGATGTCTCACGGCAGTGGCTCATTATTCAGACTGTAAAGTGCACTCTGAAATGCCCATATTTGCCAGACTGTGCCTTGCCGTTGACGAAAGGCTGGGGAGCTTACCTGCGATGGAAGGGTCGGCAATTTTTGAATCCTGTCGTCTTGCTGCCATGATCTTTATCGGAATGGTGCTTCTCCACGACAACCACCCTAATGCAGATTTATTGGCGGCGAGCATGAAGAGGACTTTGAGCGGGATAAATATGGAGGTATTGCTACAGCAGCAGCCAGAGCTCTTGACCTGGATATTGTATATGGGGAACATGACAGCTCACGGAACCGATATGGCGCCTTGGTTTCTGCGCAGTTTTGCTCAGGCGCTCTCGTTCCAGAGACTCAGTCTTTTTGAGACTGTGAGGAATGTCCTGATTGAGTTTCTATGGCTTGATGGCGTTTCAAACGAGCACCTATGGTCTATTTGGCCGGAAGTACGCGAGATGATTTAATCTCCATTCTTTGACATGGGCCTGAATGTAAGATCTGACATCTAATACTATAAAAATGAGATTCTATTGTGTACTCTCGGCGTTTGCCTTTCTAACATATCCACCTTAGTACCCATTTAGCCCAAGAGGCCCCAGTGCGATAATTGGCTAACCTCCGATGGACGCCCAGTCAAAGGCCGGGGGTGTTATATCATCTACAATTTCGGGCAGCTGGCCCGCGGCCGCTCTCAGTGGTGTAATTATTATTTAGTATTACTTCTTTACAACACTATCCAACACCCTAGCATTAAATGTAAGGCTTTAGAAAAGCCCATATACGTGCCTACTTCCCTGTTTGCCCCGTCTTCTAAAACCCAGACATAGGTATCAAATCTTCTTATAGAAATAGGAGCTATCCCCACCTCTAGATTATCTTGAGTTAATTCGTCGCCAGCGATCCAACCCCAATATCACAGCTCTAAATCCAATTTCTCTAGAAAAGCGACGCCGAAGAACGATGGATCTATGACAGACTCCATGCTCCATAAAATATATGCTGGGGTGATAATCTCTGCGCCTAGGACCGTAAGTTAAGGGACCGAGCTGAATTTATGGTCAACTGTACCCTGAAGCCTACTTCAACAAAATCAAACATTCATGTTCTCTGCTATAGCATCAAAGGTTAAGCTAGGCCGTAATATGTCTATCTATATTAGCCTAATACCCTACAAAGGTAAGTTAGATAAAATTACTCTCAATATCAAAGTTGCCTCGACCGACCTGCTTGCTGTTGCTCTGTTAGTCCTAATTACTCCTAGAGACTTCCTTGGTATCTTTCTAGGACGGCTGCGCTACTCGTATTGCAAGCCAGCAAGAGCCATTAGAGGGGCGGTTCGAAATCTCTAGTTGGATTATTTGGAGGTGATGGGAAAGCTCAATAAGATAAAGGTAGCGCAGCAGGATGACGATGTGAGCAACGTATGTCTTGCATGGGAAGGAGGGAGCGAGGTAAAATGGGACAAATCACCTGCTATTATTTAAGGATTGTGGTTATTGCCACACGGCACATCATGTCATTCGACCGACTTATTCGTCCAGTGTCAAGAAGAGCAGGATTGTTTTCTAGTTGGGGAGGCAGACTCGGTAGTTACGGAGTGGAATTATGATTAGGCTTGATGTTTTCTTCCGCCTAAAATTTTGTGATAAGATTTGGTATACTGTACTAGGCACACTATTTATAATAAATGTTGGAAGAAGATAGGTTCGAAATTTTCTGTGCCGACCATGGTCACCATATCAGTTGCCTACATAGAACAAACATACATCCTCTGATTGTGGCTTGCATAATTTCAAGCCACAGCACTAGCCAAGCAAGGCAAGGGACCATTCCGGAACCGGAAAAACCTGTAAACGTATGGCACTGGCAGGTGCCCACGGATGATCAATGGTGGAACTCTGGCTAAGCCACGGGCCGTCGCGCAAACCCTTGGAGCGGGGTAGCATTTTAGGCACCCGAGCCGTTTTGTGAGGTTGAACCTCAACCTCAGTCATTATTCCAGTCTCATTACTGTGTCAACATCCCCTCATTCAATACTACTTCGCACTCATTATCTGCTTACCATTTGTTGACAACCCTGTAAGAGAGATCTTCGATTTGCTACGTACACTTCTGATTTACTCTAGCTTCGATAAATCATGGCCAGCGCTGAAGCAGGTCTTGTCCTTGGCTCTATCTCAGCAATCATTTCAATCATTGATGCCACCAAAAAAGTTTACGAGGCTGTCGAAGACGACGCTGGCCTCCCAACAAATTTCAAAAAGTCGGCAATGAAACTCCTTCTTATCTTGAAACTCCTCGAACATGCGGAAGAATACGTTAATAACGAGACGGACGAGTCGATAAAGACTGCATTTACACCTACTTTAGAGGACTGTAAAGCTCAAGCTATACAACTTCAGGAGTTGTTTGAAAAGGTCATGCCAGAAGAGGGTGACTCAAGGTGGGACCGATACAGAAAAGCTGCTCGCACGATTGGCGAAGGCGGCCGTGTGGAGAGTCTAGTAGGGGGGATTTTGGGTGACTTGCAACTCTTGGCAACGAGATTTCCAAAAGTAACGACATCAAGAGGAAAAGACCAGCTGGCAACGGCTATTGAGGAGGTGACTAACATGGAGCTTTCTTTGCCTGACGGCTTTGAGAAGACGCCTGCATACGCACACTATGGAAGTGGCGCCCAAAACGTTTACGTGGGTGGGGGCAATCAGTACATTAATGGTCCTGGCAATCAGCTCAATGGTCCAGGCAATCAGTACAATGGAACCAATTATATTGGTATGCCAATGTCATAGTCCTATATAATGATTTTGTAGTTAACACATGTTATAGTTAACAATCATAAAATTACAACCCCAGATGATATAGATCGATCTTGTCTCCGGATTCTACGATGCCCTGATACGCTAGCTGTTAAAAATCGGCTAAAAGAGGATAAGGACAAGTTGCTCCCTAAATCAATCGACTGGATTCTTCAAGACCCAAAATATATTAGTTGGAAGGATGGAGAGGATGTATGTTTACTCTGGATTAAGGGCGGCGCGGGCAAAGGAAAGACTATGATCTCGATTGGCCTTATTGAGCGACTGTTACGTCCACAAGATAAATCTACCGTGGTGACCTATTTCTTCTGTCAAGAGGCCCATTATGAGCTTAAAACCCTCGAAGCAATCATTAAGGGCCTGATCCTGCAATTAGTTACTCAGCAAAAGGATGCCAAAGAGTCTTTGCGACGACGTTGGGATACTACAAACGAACGTTTCGATGAGGATGTTACGTCGTGGCGAACGCTCTGGAACATCTTTTTAGAGATGTTAAGCCGATGCAAGTGCGCGAGAGTGTACGTGATCGTGGATGCTCTTGATGAGTGCCAAGATGATGGCATGGCAGATTTTCTAAAGCTTATTGTCCGAACAGGGCTCGATCAACCCTCTAAAATCAAATGGCTGTTAACCAGTCGACCATTAGATAGTGCTGAGCGAGAGTTGTTAGCTGGATCTGATCAGGTAGGGGTTAGCCTAGAGCTCAACCAAAAACAACTTTCTGAAGTTGTAAAGACTTTCATCACTTCAAAAGTAATTGAGCTCGACCGTCGCCACCACTATGGGCCAACATTGCGGCAGAAGGTAGAGACTGAGCTTGCTGCAAAGGCTGAGGACACAATGTTGTGGGTAAGCTTGGTATGCAGAAGACTCGAGAACGTACACCGGGACAAGGCTTTGACCACAATTCAACATTTGCCGCCAGATCTACCTGATTTTTATCGTCGGGTATTCAATCAGCTTAATGAAGGCGAGTCAGCCATTGTCAAGGGATGTATGCGACTCCTCAAGGCAATGATGCTAGCCTATCGACCTCTGAATTTGGAAGAGGTGGGTAGCGTAGCAGGTCTGTCTGAACAATTGGTCGTTATTGAAGTGTGGGTTGATCGATGTGCTTCATTTGTCAAGAGACGAGGAGCACACATCGAATTTGTTCATCAATCAGCTCGAGATTACCTGGCTGGAAGGGATGGACAATCTATATTCGATTCCTATGAACATTATGGGCATGGTGAGATTGCGCTTAATTGTCTCTCCCATTTAACCAAACGACTCAAGATAAATCTTGTTGATCTGTCGCGACCTGATTCAACTAGGGAATCGATGAAAACGAACACACTTTTGATTAGCGTCGACTATGCAGCCACCTTCTGGGTTCAGCACCTGGAGTGCGTCAAGCAAACCACGCTGGTACAAAATGCTCTCGCTGAACAAGGAGAAGCTAGTATATTCCTCCGCACAAGGTTATTGGAGTGGCTAGAATGCCTCAGTTTATTGGATAGGCTCTCAAGCGCTATTGAGATATTAAGTACAATTACAGATGTAGTGCGTTATAGACATCAATATCCTCTGCCATCATCTAACTAAAGTCTCATCTAGATAAAAAAAAACCCTTCGCTATTAAATCTTGTGCAAGATGCTACGCGTTTCTTGTTGCGACACTACCTAACAATAACAACTTGGCCATTACAAATTTATAGCTCTGCGATAGTCTTCAGCCCTCGGACAAGTCTAGTAAGAACAAACAACCTTGACAAGCCTCCCATGTGGTTAGGAAAGCTTCCCCAAGTGGAAGACTTGTGGGATTCTCTGATCCAGACACTCGCAGGCCACTCAGGCTGGGTCAAAGCTGTAGCCTTCTCGCTAGATGGCAAGCATCTTGCCTCAGGATCTACGGACAACACTATTAAGCTATGGGATGCTAGTACAGGCAGCTTCCAGAAGACTCTTATAGGTCACTTAGACTGGGTTGGGGCAATAGCCTTCTCACTAGACAGCAAGCAGATTGCTGTAGAGTCTAGCGATTATGCTATTAAGCTATGGGATGTAAGTACAGGCAGCCTCCAGAAAACGCTTACAGGCCACTCAAGCTGGGTTCAGGCTATAGCCTTCTCACTAGACAGCAAGCAGATCGCCTCAGGGTCTAGGGATAACACTATAAAGCTATGGGATGCGAGTACAGGCAGCCTCCAGAACACGTTTATAGGCCACCTAGACTATGTTGAGGCTGTAGCCTTCTCAGTAGACAGTAAGCAGATCGCCTCAGGGTCTAGGGATAACGCTATTAAGCTATGGGATGCTAGTACAGGCAGCCTCCAGAAAACGCTTACAGGCCACTCAAGTTGGGTTGAGGCTATAGCCTTCTCACTAGATGGCAAGCACATTGCCTCAGGGTCTAGGGATAACACTATAAAGCTATGGGATGCTAGTACAGGCAGCCTCCAGAACACGCTTACAGGCCACTTAGACTGGATTATAACTATAGCCTTCTCACCAGATAGTAAGCAGATTGCCTCTGGGTCTAGGGACAACTCTATTAAGCTATGGGATACTAGCACAGGTAGCCTCCAGAACACGCTTACTAGCCACTCAGGCTGGGTTAACGCTATAGCCTTCTCACCAGACGGGAAGCGCATTGCCTCAGGGTCTATGGACAACACTATTAAGCTATGGGATACTAGCATAGGTAGCCGCCAGAGGTCAGGCAGCCTCCAGAAGACTCCTGTAAGCCACTTAGGCTGGATTTTTACTATAGCCTTCTCACCAGACGGCAAGCAGATCGCCACGGGGTCTGATGATAACACCATCAAACTATGGGATGCTATAGGCAGCCTCCAAAAGACACTCGTGGGCCACTCACGCTTAGTAGGGGCTATAGCCTTCTCACCAGATGGGAAGCAGATTGCTACGGGGTCTGATGACAACACTATCAAACTGTGGGATGCCACAGGCAGCCTCCAGAAGACACTCGTAGGCCACTCAGGCTTAATAGAGGCTATAGCCTTCTCACCAGACGGGAAGCAGATTGCTACGGGGTCTGGGGACAACACCATCAAACTATGGGATGCTACAGGCAGCCTCCAAAAGACACTCGTGGGCCACTCAGGCTTAGTAGGGGCTATAGCCTTCTCGCCAGACGGGAAGCACATCGCCACCGGGTCTGTGGACAACACCATCAAACTATGGGATGCCACAGGCAGCCTCCAGAAGACACTCGTAGGCCACTCGAGCTGGGTCGAGGCTGTAGCCTTCTCACCAGACGGCAAGCAGATCGCCACAGGGTCTGATGACAACACCATCAAGCTGTGGGACGTTACCAAATCTTTGAAGGTCTCAAAATTGCTTGGTAGCACTCTAGGTAGTCATCTTAGGCACCGTGCATGGCGGGAAATCAAGACCTCAAAGCCTGTCTCCTCTCTAAAATTCTCCGCAAACGGCCAACACCTAATAACAAATTTCGGTCAGGTCAAGATCGAAAGCATCGTTGCGAATAGGCAAAGTTTTGGCGTCGAGTCGTTAGAAAGTCTCTGGGTAGATAATCAGTGGATTTACTATGGAGCGATGCCTATATTTCGTTTGCCGTTAGATTTCGAGGTACAATGTCACGCTGTCGTAGGCGACCAGTTGGGTATTGGGTTTCGTAACGGTCGAGTTTTAAGCTTCTATATTAACCGTAAAAGCTTGAACTCAATATTCAAAAACTCAGCATAATTCTATCTCAGCTGACTTAGTAATTAAATATATATATTATTTCAATAAACTTTGATAGAGAGCGGTGAGGGGTCCATATCACAGAAAAACTGCGGATGGTATTTACTCCCACTTCATTACATATGCCAATAAACTTTTCTAGTGCTCGTAACTCGTACATATAAACTGAGATCGTCACTATCGCCCTCATTAATATGCCATATGGGAATAAAGCGGAGCCTGGAGCCTGAAAGGTAAGCTATGACAACGTAGACTAGGCCTCATTGGTAACTTAACACCTGTTACCGACGTCAAATATCAGCCTTGCCAACATTACAGACATGCACTAAACTTCCGAGTCAAAGTCTATTGTTCCTGAATTCTGATATATATATATATATATCTCTCATCATCTCCTACAAATATCCATGGCCTCGACCGACCCCGTACCGCCTCTCATCACCACCTCGAACCACTCTCAGCAAAACCAGGCAACCACCCCAATAACCATGGCCAAACCCACCGTCTGCGTCTTGTAAGCCCAGTCTTCCAGTGACATTCCAACTTTAACTCCCATACTACCCCTAACACCGTCCCAGCTGCGGTGCCTCCCCCGGAAAATCCCCCGCCCACCTCGCCGCCGCCCGCGACCTGGCGACCTACTTCCATGAGCAAGGCATCAGCTTCGTCTACGGCGGCGGCACAACCGGGCTAATGGGCGAGTTAGCCCGGACCCTGGTCTCCCTCTCCGGACCCTCCGCCGTCGAAGGGATCATCCCCGCACCACTAATGGCACAGGAGCAGCGTGACGCGGAGACCGTGGTAATTACGCACGAGGGCCGCCCGATCGCCGTTCCCGATGAGACGATCTATGGTGCCACGACCATAGTAGCGGATATGCACTCGAGGAAGAAGGAGATGGCGCGACGGGTGGTGGAGGGGGGGGAGGGGAGCGGGTTCGTGGCGCTGCCGGGGGGGTATGGGACGATGGAGGAGCTGATGGAGGTGGTTACTTGGAATCAGGTGGGGATTCATGAGAGACCTGTTGTGGTGTTTAATGTGGAAGGGTATTATGACGGGGTGTTAGCGTGGATTAGGGATGCGGTGGAAGCGGGGTTTGTGAGGGAGGGGCAGAGGGATATTTTGGTTGAGGCAAAGTCGGCAGAGGAGTGCGGGAGGTGGTTGAGGGAGTATGCGGTTAGTGATGGGAGATTGAATTTGAAATGGGGGGCTCAATAAGGGGTATGTAGGTGGTGATGTTGTCAATAGGATCTCCTGGATTAGAGGTCGTTCTAGAGTCGATTGTTTGTACGATATGTGGTCAGCAACTCAACTCAGCAAAAATATTAGTCGCGACTCAAATTCTCTCACATACTGATGCACGTATGCCCCTATAATGTGATAAAAGAAGCCAATCATCGCCAGGTTTTCCATTTATGCCACAACAAGGCATGCTTTAATCCATATCATCTGATGGTGGTGGAACCACGGCCCAACACCCAAGAGCGGAGCCGGTGCAAGCTGTGCTGCATATTCCCGGGACACGCTGAACTTTCACCACTGGACGTCTATTGCTGTCGCTACATTCTTGTCGTTACAGACCGCTGTCAATTCTGTCACTACCGCTGTATTCTTGTTGTTGCGGGTTATTGTCACCGCCGCTATCTCTCAGAGCACGAAGCCTCATTACAGAGACACAAGCTCATCTTCGTGGAGCGGAGTATACTGTTACGATTGTTTGTGAGACAAAACTAACGCATGTCGCCAGATTTTAGAGCTGGATTGTGCATATTGCACTAATGTCACAATCTAAACTATAAACACCAACCCCCCTAAAGCGGCTGAATTTCAACCTCCCCCCCCCCAATGCAAACCACACTGACACCAACATATGAAATGCTTCGGCGTGCCACACCCGATATACCACCCGCCCCAATCAAGCCTTCTTGGCCTCTTTTGCAATAACCTCCACCTCCCCCTTAAAACTCCCCAAAAAGTCATCCTTCGTCCTCTTCGGAGCCCACCCAAGCTTCCGACTAAGCTCAGCACGAGACCGCGCACTACTCCATTGTCAGCCCTATCCATAACAAACTTTAACCACACCAAAAACTCACTTTGATCCAAACGCAAGCTCAGCAAGTTGTTTGTCGCCATCTGTCCACAAATCCGCGCCCTCCTGTAGAGAAATCGATTTCACCTCATTAGTTTTGATAAGACCCTGCTTGGCCAATTCGTCTGCTAACCCCTGGGAGACCTGTTTCCCCGAGAAATCTCCTGTTTCTGAGAAATAGATACCCCTCTTCCCCGATGGTATCTTCTCCCCCGCAAGAATCTTAGCGAGGAGGAGCTCATAAAGAGTCGTTAGATCAGCGATATGGACTTCATCCCAAACTCCCGCCCCCTCACCGATAACAACACCATGCCCTAGTTTGATGAAAGTGCGAATAAGCGTGGGGAGCAGGATGGAGGCGCGATGGAACTTCCCGCTCCCCTCGCCGTATATAACGGGGGACATGATGAGGTGGGTTGTGACGTTGGCTTCGAGGCCGGTGTCAATGGCGACTAAGTCTGTGGTTCGTTGCTGGTAGGGCTCGGCGGCTTCGCGGGACTCGAGGTAGCTGTAGAGGTCGTCGTTGTCGGTGAGGATGCGGGGCTCAAGGTAGTCCTTGCTTAGGGGCTTGTCGGCGATATTTGAAGTTCCGGTTGTCTATGGAGATTAGTATGGCAACTTTGTTGGGTGTCTGGGTACTGCTGGAGTGACGTACGTGGAAGTAGTAGACTTCTTTTCCGGTTTCCTTCTTCCTCTGCCCAAGACCTAGGACAAGGGCCCTAGCTAGACCAGAGTGATAGCCAGAAGCAGAGTTTATAACGACTAGAGATGTTAATTAGCTTACGGAACACCCCACGTTCTCGATTAGCTACTGTCATGTTCACTCGCCGCAGCGGTAATAGTGTCCGCGTCGTCGAAACCTTTGAAATAGATGGAGCTGACGACGCCGTCTTTTGCAAGAACTGCGCCCTTTTGTTCGTCTCTGACGAGCACGGATATCTTTAGGTTCCGGATCGACTCGTGCTTTGACTCAAGAAGCGTGGTGAGGATTGAGCCGCCGCTGTTTGAGATGGTCAGAGTTGGGTTCTTGCCCGAGTCAAGCATTGGCTAGAAGTTTATTTCTTACATGTACCCGGTGGCTCCTGTGAGGAGAAGGCGGAGGTGTGCCATTGCTTCAGTTGGGCAAATTGTTTATTTGCAGGGGTGCTTCACAGATTGCTTCACGGGTTGGGATTTGTTTGAGAGCGGACGGATTTCAGTAAACCAGATGCTTTGAGAGAATATCAAGAAAGTGAAATACAAAAAGAGATGGTAAGGTATAATATCCTTACCGTGTCAGTGTGTAAATAAAAAAATCCATGACGCAGTAGTTCATTGTTGGACAAATACCACCAAGGATATCACAACCATAACGAATGAGAATCGGAAAGCATAATCGTGATTTCTAAGCTCGTGATTTCTAAGCAACAATTATTGGTATGGCAATGACGCCAAGACGAACCGTGCCGCAACTGAGATTTGACAAATATGCTTGTCAGTTAGCTCCCTTGGTCGCAGAAATTCCCTAATCCGGAATAACGCAGCTGGCGGTGCCGTTGCTGGGCGAGCCTTGAGCTATGTAAGCATAGAATCTCAAAAACCCGATTACAAACTTGATACTATATGAATCTATATGCATCTATTCTCTGGACTGAGATGAGATGGCGGATATCGCACACAACTGCGCGAAAAATTGCCGAGCTCCTTCTGCCGTTTGGAGTAAGTCTTAGAAGAACAAGAGGCTAAATAATCGTTCAGCGGTTCTCATCCAACGGTCCATACGGAGTCATGTCAAAACTGTGGTTTATCACGGGTTTATAATCTATAGATCTGAAGAGAGTTATATGTTGCACCCCTTTGCACGTCGTGAGGGGTGCAACATATAACTCTCACCCCTTTGCACGTCGTGAGGGGGTGCAACATATAAGCTTACAGCATGTAAGCTCTTGCTCACAACATGCAAAGGAGCGTTGGGCATCTTCAAGCAACTATATAAAGTCAACACTTCCCCCTTCCACAACAAGACCACTTCCTCCCCCTTCACCGGCAAGTTAACCTCTTCGCCTGCAACACCGCCAGCAAACTTCACATCCCACAAGCCTCACATCCTATCACCCACCGCACCACCGACAACGAGCCTCGCACACATTCCCTCCCCGTAGCACCAATCCCACCCTTCCTACCATGTCCCAACCAATCACGGAAATCGTCCAGACCAAACTCCAACCCAACGCTGCCTTCGAAGACCAAATGCACGAATTCACCCGCATCCTCCAGCGCCAACCCGGCTTCCTACATCTCGCCTGGGGGCGTTGGGTTGAGTCCCCGGACAACGTCCAGATTCTCCTGAGTAACACCCCCTTTCCCCTTTCCCAAACTTCCCGATCCGATACCCGCGTCCCGGGTGTAACGTAATGGATTGTGTGACTAACGCATGACCAGATTGGGATACCGTCGAGTCGCACCGTCTGTTCGAGAAGTCGGGAGCCGATTTTGCGGCCTTAGGGGTGATTGTGAAGTCTGTGGTTGCGGAACCACCACTGGTGTATCATGTTAATTTCTCGTCTGAAAACGGGTTGACCATTCCGAGCGCTTCGGCTGCTTAGGATGTTGGTGTTGTGGGTTGTTACACTAGTGCTCTACCATTGCTGTACCTGGAAAGGAAAGGGGGTAAGGGGATTGCAGGAGGATTGATACTGGAGGAGCTGGAGAGGGAAAGGAAGTTAAGTGGGAGCTGGTTCTATCCCGCTATGGTTACACAGAGCACAAACATCCACAATCTCAAATTAAACAGAGCAATCCATGCTCATTCTCACTTCAAAATCCACTTTTACCAACTCCATCCCCCGCCTTCCCCCTCCCTAACAAAGCACCGCTTCCCCCCTACGCCCTCCTAACCCTAATAACCACCTCCTTCTTCCCCCACGCCGTCGTCGTTCCCCCAAACGCCATAGCCCCCATGGCACAATGACTTACAATCCACCTAACCGCCATCCCCACATCATTGCATGGCGCCGACGTCTCACCCCCCATAAGCCCATTGTAGCCTGTTATCGCTACGTCCCCTTTGGTAACGAAGACAACGGGTTTTTGACCGACGACGCAGGGCGTGCGGCCCAGGGCGATGAGGTAGTTTATTCCCGCGAGGATGTTGGCGCGGGATAGTTGGATGGTGTCGCAGGTGTTTAGGTCGTCGTCGCGGGTGAGGATGTTGGGGGTGACGGGGGTGTCGGAGGGCGGGGGTGGTGGTGGTGGTGGGGGACCGTTGACAGGATGGGAGTGGAGGTGAGAGTTGCTGAGGTTCAGGGATTCAAGGCGGGGGGTGTTGGGGCGGAGTTCCGGGAGAGCGAAGGCGGTGGTAAGGGGTGTGGCGAGGGCGAGGAGGGCGAGGGAGAGGGAGAGGGTGAGTAGTTTAACCATTTTTAGAACGGAGTTCGGGTGTGGAGTTGGGGATCCGATTGTGAGACCGGATTGTGAAATCTCCGTAATGAGTACTAACCGTATAAATTTGGATATGAGCCAGAAAGGTGATAATGGGATAATGAGAGCTTCTGGTGAAATATTGTATCCTCACATTAGAGAAGGGGACTATATATACGAGATAATTCTGGAGTAGGGTTGCACAAAATCCGAAATTTTATTATTGCTCAACATCTATTATTGAAATTCTTGGAACAGTGTCTGGTGGCACTGTAGGATCCCGATATAAAAATATCACTGGGGCTTGATACTAACAGGAATGTTAGAGACGTTCTAATTTACTGGTATTGTAGGAGGTTCCATAGTAATTGAGCCATATAGCTCAAAATATGACCGCCATAAACGGGTATTCGTGGGTGTTCGTGGATGAGGAACCAACAGAGCAGTGATACTCACACCACATGTATGTAGTGGAGATTCGATCCAGATCGGTGGAATTTGGTCGTTTGACTCTAATAAATTGTAGCCAACATTAATTTACTGTTATTGCAGGAGAGTCCATGTTTAACGTGGAAACCGAGCCGTGTAGGCCAAAAGGTATCCAACCGAGGGGTGTTCGTGGATGAGAAACCAATATAGAACTGATACCAACACCACATATATGTAGTGTATATATGGACCAGAGCGATGGAATGATGGCGTCTGAATTTCCTAAATTGTAGCCAACCAACTTTACTGTTTTGATAGATCTCATTCCTCATGCTCGTTCTGTTGCCTTTCTTCTTGCCCCTAGATTCTGTCAACCACCACGTGGATTTACCCGTCAAACTATCCCAAAAGAAGTGAAAATAAGCACGTCGCTGTGGAGAATG
The DNA here is from genome assembly GCA_030180035.1 of Pseudogymnoascus sp. SDFLT0511. NCBI lineage: Eukaryota > Fungi > Ascomycota > Leotiomycetes > Thelebolales > Thelebolaceae > Pseudogymnoascus > Pseudogymnoascus sp. SDFLT0511. Next base: position 192,133 of record JASCQD010000008.1, on the reverse strand, counting down.
AAGAAGACCTACGGCCTGATATTAAATGTTGTCATACCGGTTCGTTCTCAAGGGACAAAAATAGTAGCGCCATTAAGACCGCAAAGTTCCACGAGTGAGCGCGAGCGCGATCGAGGAAGCAAGGGGGCAATCACCGCTATTTCCAGCCTTGCGAGCTCCTTCCTTGCTTACACCCACCCTCCTTCCCTAAGATTCCCGCGTCATCCACAATCCTTGTCAGAAACAATCAAAGAATAGACGTCGGCACCTGCGGAACCTTATTTTTACTGGTCCGTTCCCACATCCTTGGTAGGTCCGAGCAAGACTAGCCCAAAGAGGCAACTTTTGCTTTCCTATATTCAGTGGTTGAGGCTGTTGCTTCAAGGCGGGGGGTTCGGGTTTATCGCACTCAGGAGTTCGGGGTTATCGCTTTCTTTGCACTTCGGCGAGGATAACGCGATCAGCTAATTAGACAATGATCATCATTTATGCATCAGAAGCTGAGCTGGTGCATAATTAGGGATCATAAGCCAGGCAGGTAGCAGAGAATATAAGAAAGCTGCTCCGCGCAGCTCTTGACTGCTCATAAATTTTTGATGATTTTGCAAGTTGCAACGAGCGCAACGAGCATATATATCTCTACAAGCATCACTATGACCTCTTCAGACTACTCATGGCTGCAGCTTCCCTCCTCCACTCAGTGGGAGGAGCTAGCCTTTGACAGCACTTACAACTCCCAAGGCAGCAGCCTCTCCTCACCCACCAATAATAACGCCCTCTACACCGGCACTCTCAACACCCCTCCCGCCCAAATCCCCATCCCCCAGCGCTCCTACCGCCAGCGCCACACCCCCAACCCCCCCCGTTCCGAATCCACCACCACCGGCTCAACCTACCAGGGCAACTCTCTCGGCCCCATCTCAGTATGCCTCCTCCACCTCATCCCCCCTTCCCACCCTACCATCCATACTAACCCCCCCCAGCAACGTCGCAAGTCCCAAAACCGCGCCTCCCAACGCGCCTTCCGCCAACGCCGCACCGAACGTTTCCAAGCCCTCCAAACCCGCGTCGCAGGTCTCGAAAAGCAGCTCCACGCTGCTAAAGTCGTGAACAGGCTTTTGGCGCAGATGAACGGGTTGAAGTCTCTTAGTGAGCTTAGGGGGCGGATGGCGGGGGGTAGAGAGGGAATGGGGGCGAGGAGGCGGGGAGTAGGGGACAGGGAGACTTGTGAGGGGGGGGTGGCGAGAGAGCCGCCTACTTGTGAGGAGGGGGCGGGGTTTCAGACGTGTGATTTGCCGCTACTAGGGATGGGGATGGAGGGGGAGTATTGGGACGCCCCGGTGCTTGGGGATGGATTTGAGGCGGATGTGAGGGATGTGGGAGACTGGCAGGCTGTGGCGATGGGAGATGGGGAGTCTTTAGAGGCGTCGCCGTTTGGAGGGGTGCCAGATGAGGTAGGGTGGATGTGATGCTAGGGATTGGAGTTGGGGTTTGTTTCATGTTTGGGTTGCGTGGAGTCTGGCGTGGGGGGAAAGTAGGAGGAGACTGAAGACACCAGTGGTGATAAATTATTTGGTTCAATATTTAAAACATAAACTGATCTTATAAGAAAACTTATATAGTTATTACCTACTCCTATTATTTTCAACATATTAGCCATTATGGCTATACCTTATTTAAGCAGCCTCCAATGCCTGAACCAAACTCCTCATCAAAGAAAGCCCCCCACTTTGCGTCTCCACTGTCCTACCTCTGCCCCTATCATTTGGGTCCTTCGCCGCCGCATTCTCAACCGGGCTCATTCCTTGCTCTGATACAAGCGGGTTATCAGGCAGGCGCCACACCTTGTCCAGCGGAATCCCTTTATTCATCACATCCGCACCCCCCGAAGGCTCCACAGGGGCGCTCCTATCCTTCGCTGCTGCCCCAGGATTCCACCAACCACCATACTTCCCATCCGCATCGCGCGTGCTATAAGCCGCTTGTGCATTATGTAAGATCCACGGCCGATACCCGTCGCAGACCTCACGATGAGCTTGAGCCTGCGCCTCTGTGCCGTTGAAGATGACAGTCTCCTTTTTGCTGAGGGAAATCGGCTGGCAGAACAAGGCAAGGTGGTGGAAAAAGATGCCCTTGAAATTCTGGCCGTCCTGGCTGCAGCTACCGTCGGCGTCGCATTTCTCTTGGAGGATGCCGTTGCTGCCGAGACCAGACCAGGTGTCATTTTGCTTCGTTGGTGATACCCAGCCTGTGGCTGCGATCACGTCCTTTATGAGGGTGTAGCCGTCTGCCAGGTAGTCTGTGCTGCCTGTTGCATCCCATAGGCCGCGGAGTCCTGAGAGGATGACGCCTTGGTTGTAGGTGTAGACGCTTTCGTCTCGTGCATCGCATTTCCCGGTCCCGATGTCGTCAGGGCTGGTCCAGCCGGTGATGTGAAAACCATCTGTATACAGACCTTGTGAGTTTTTCATTTGACTCGTTGAGAGCCAGTTGTACTCTTTGATGGCAGCTTCGAGATACCTCTTATCATGTGCGGGTATTGGAGGGAGTTCCTCAGAAGGGTCATAGGTTTTCCCAGGTATTGAGTAAGGGCTTGGGTTGTCGTCTCCTGGGAAGTAAAGATACATGGAAATGCTAGCTGAGAGGTAAAGCTGGTTGGTAATGGCGTTTTTATACGGCGTCAGTGTATCTGTCCATACCATCCCACCACCGCACAACTTGGTGTCATATCCCTTCGCTGCTAAATCCCAGAAAATACGAGAACGATGAGCAAAGTTTCCAATATGCTGCTGGCCGTCGAATGTCGAGTTAATGCTGGAGTATACATTGATGAACTTGATGGCCTCCAACCATTCTAGAACTACCCACTCCATATCGTCGAATTTCTGCATACGCAGCGCTTCCGCATCTTCGCCGCCGTGAAAGGAGACAATTTGTGAGAAATATTTGCCGATGCCTTCGTTATAAGTGCTTGCATCATATATGGCCATTTCAGTCAGGGCTGCAGAGACGTGTGTGCTCGTCACAGCTGACGTCCAATCAATGCCTGTTGGCCAATTGCTGGAGTTCCAATATTGAGATTGCATAACCTCGAGGGCGTTAACCATGGCTGGGAACGCTTCTCCAAGGGTCTCTAGGTCCCGAGACACGAGTTGTGCCCCTCCATCTCTTACATTTCGACTGAAAGGTTGAGGAAGCGCCAAGGCTGTGTCAATCACGGCAACGAGGGGGGCAATTAATGATAAGTTTCGGAGACGAGGCATATTGTATTATATCCTCTTAACAGCGCAGAGCAGCGCAAGAATGTAGAAACTGACAAATGAAAAGCTCCAAGGAGACCTACCGTACTCTTATGAACAGAGGTTCGGAACCCTCCATATGGCTTGACTGAATGAGACCTTAGCATGAGACAAATAAAACCTTGTCCTGCGGCAGCAACTAGATGCTGGAGTATGGGGCACCCTCATGAAAACGTTGGATGACCACCCTGTCGCTCAACGACCTTCTGGATCAGGAGGATCAGAAGGGGTCCCCATTCCTGCCAGCATGCCGAACACCCACACACTCGTAAAAAAACCAAGTGCAGTAAGACCATTGCGAACGTTGCTGCTGCAATGTAGCAGATGATCACAGCCACATGCCAACTATTAGAATTCTTATTTGATGCTAATATATCACAAGGCGCTCCATTAGTGAGCTAAAAACGTACCTAATCCTAGGCGTTCGTCATGTCATATTATAGCGTCCCACTTGATCCTTCGCCCCCAACCTTGATCGATCGTTCGCGTTAATTCAGAGATGCACCTTCGACATATTTGTGTGTTTTCAAGCTCAAGATGTCGGCCCGAGACGCGTCTAAGACAAGTCTAAACTTTGGTGGCACATGGAAACCCACCGAGGGTGATTGAAACCACGTGCCGGTTGCGAATTAGTGGGCAGTTTGTGTCTCAATACCAGGTGACATACCATAGCCATGGACAAAGTTATATGGTAGTCTTCGGCGTCAAGCACTCAATAAACTAGGTATCTTGGTCGAGGTGGCTCCAATATGCGCTTTATGGAAGCTGGGCCGTCTGGGGTAGCGCCGGTATAACGGCCCCATACATTCCTGGCATAAAAGTGGGCCATGAGACCCATAGGATCGGCTGCGGAACTTCCTCTGAATATAAATAGAAGTTAGAATAGGTGAGTGGATTATCGACATTGTATTGCTCATATATTCATAAAGGTACTAAAACACTGCTTTCAGGCTAATATTGTTGTCGACCTACGCTGTTGTGGATTGACGATGCTGTCGTTTTGAAGCAGCTCTTGTCCGTCAAAGCCGTTGTTAGCTGTCATTCGATGTCATATTGACGGGATGGAAACGCACCGCGGAATACTAATCTCATTGGCATTCATGATATATTGGTTAATTTGAACGCTTTGGCATCTTCGAGTAATATGATTTTTGCTATTTGATTCAAGTCTCTTTCCAATGTTGTTACGTTGTAGTGGCTTGCATTACTTCCAAGCTTTGGAGTAAAATAGCTATCTTCCAGTAAATGTATATCCCTGTGTACTATATATCGGCCTCATTGAGCCCCTATTTACACTCGAGTGCTTTTATTCGTCCCTGCCTACCCGCAAAAAGTCATAACTGCATCTTTGCACGCCGAGAGTCAACTGCAAACCGTGCAGCTAAACCTTCTCTTTCATCCACCCCAGTCGCTTTCCAAGGAAACTCACCCCACCCACCGCGGCAGTGATGCCCGTGAACACGATCAAGCCACCATATCCAGTTCCATACCCAAGACTGGCCTTCCCTTGCCATGGCTTAGATCTGAGAAGTGCCTCGCTCAGAGGCCCAGAAGCCACAGCCCCGATACCTCTCCCAGCAGACAAGCAACCAAGCACTGTGCCAACGTCCGTCGATTCATCAAGGACCTTCAGTGCCTTAACAACGCCGGAAAAGGTGCTGACAAATCCTCCAGCGAAGAAACCATATAAGATGCTAAAAACAATTAGTAAAGGGAGAGCGTCCGAGAATCCCCAAAGCAGGAAGACGGAGAGCACAGCGCCGACGGTGCTGATGAAAACCACAGTCGTCACATGGAAGCGGTCAATCATCATCCCTAATAAGATCGTACTCGGCACGGACGCTGCGTTTACTAGGGCGACAAGGAGCGTGCCGACTGATGGGCTGTAGCCAAGAGAACGCGCAAAAGTCGGCAGGTAGATGCTCGGGATGAAGTACCCCAGGCTCTCCATGGTAAGGCCCATTTGAAGGAGCCAAAACGTCCTGGTTTTGAGGAATCCGAGGCCTTCACGGACCGGCCGCGAAGTCTGGGTTGGGGCTATCCGTGCCCGCAGGAAGTAAATCAGTGGGGCCGAAACGATGGTTATTAATATGGCCCATATTCTAAGCGTGGTACGGAAACCGTAGGCATTCAATAGCCAATTCGTGGTAAAAGGGATACATAGGCCGGCAGCGCCCGTACCACCCTTTGAAGAGTGTCAGAGAAAGTTAGAGAAACTGGAAGGAGCTCTGACTTACCCACATAATCCCATACGCTAACCCCTTTCTCTCAATGAACCAGGTATCTAAGAAGACAAGAGCTGGATAGTAGACGATTGATCCACCGAGGCCAAACAAAACTCCCTGAGTGACGATCAGGTGGTTCACGCTGTTGGCAAAGGAAGCGCCAATTAATGCTGCGGCCATGAGAGGCAGCCCAACCCATTTCGAGATGTTAGCAAGTTTGGGCCAGGTCTTGTATGCGGGGAGGAGTATTAGACCGCCCATATACATGATTCCCTAGATACTATGTTAGAAAGAATAGCTTATTAATAAGTAGGTAACTCACAGTAGCCGTTGTGCTGACGGACGCGATATTGGTGGCACCAATGAAGGGCTCGTGAGTGCTATAGTAGTCCTGGAAGACCCCGAATGAGAATGAGAATCCTGGGCTCCGATTTAGCATTTGTAAAAACCGGCATAATGGAAATTCCCAACTAACCCCATACAAGTGCTTCAATAACAGTTCCAGCTGCTAGAAACAACCAGGCATCTTTTCCTCCATCTGCCCTTCGCGGGGCATCAACGAGTGGGGTTTGCTCCTCTTCGCGGCGAGTATGTCCGCTTTCTACGTGCCGCTCACGCAGTTCACTCAAAGCAATATCGCCAGAAGAATTCATTTATGCAAATTGATCAAACCCTTCACCCCTTTTTATAATATTCTAACAAAAGCGTGTCAGCTCATACTGTGCCTGAATCGGAACTCGGGAATGTCGAAGGGCGCAGATGACTAAGCGACCTTTTTTGGCGCAGTGCGGGGTGCGCTTGGTGGGGTTAACGTCAAGGAACGCCCATGATGGAACGACGAGACTAAAAGTGAGTTTCAGTAACCGACTCGCCTTTGTCACTGAAGCTATATAACTGTTGCTTCAATTATATAAAGTAGGAGGATGCCCTTCTACAACGTCCAGTTTTAATTCCTCAAAAAACCCCGCAGCGCGGAGACCGATCATCGCAAAATGGACTTCAATGGCGCATCACCGTTCCCGGAGGGCGTTATCTCGTTCCTCGACACGGATTTGTACAAGCTGACGATGCAATGTGCGGCCTTGAAGTACTTTCCAGATGTGCCGGTCACATATGCGTTCAAGAACCGGACGCCAGAGAAGAAACTATCCAGGGCCGCCTTCGACTGGCTTCAAATCCAGATTAATAGTTAGTCACCCCCTCCAGGAACCGCAAAAGGCATTACTGACAGAAACAACTAGAGCTCGGGAACATCTCTTTGTCAGATGACGAGTACAACTTCCTCAAGTCGACATGTACATACCTGAACGAGCCATACCTTCGGTACCTTCAAGATTTCCGCCTGAAGCCGAGGGAGCAGATCAAAGGAACATTCGTCGCGGACGAAGATACTGGCAAGGATACCGATGTCGGCGAATTCCAGTTAGAGATCAAGGGTCTATGGGTGGAGACTATATTATACGAAATCCCATTGTTGGCTTTGACCAGCGAAGCCTACTTCCGCTTCATGGATACGGAATGGTCCTATGACGGCCAAGAAGAGAAGGCATACGAGAAGGGCATTCGTCTTCTAGAAGGCGGCTGCATCACCTCCGAGTTCGGCACCAGGAGGAGACGCGACTACCACACCCAAGCCCTCGTCTTCCGCGGCCTCGTCCGCGCCAACAAAGATGGCATCAAGCGCGGCCTCCCCGGCAAGATCTCCGGAACAAGCAATGTGCACCTCGCTATGCGCTTCGGTATCCCGCCCATTGGCACAGTCGCCCATGAATGGTTCATGGGCGTCGCCGCCATCACGAACGACTACGAGAACGCCACCGAGACCGCGCTCAGCTACTGGATCGGCTGCTTCGGCAAGGGCGTCCTCGGCATTACCCTCACCGACACCTTCGGCACGCCCATCTTCCTCCGTGCCTTCGGCAAGCCCATTCCCCGCGTCGCATCTGCCCTGCACAGCGCTGGTACCACTGCCTCCTCATCCGACGGAGCAGGCCACCTTGCTTCCACCGAACCGCCGCTCAAGTCACCACCCACCGATACGGCGGATACGGACATGACATACGCCCAGGCCTTCACAGGCGTGCGCCAGGACTCGGGTGACCCTGCGACATTCGTGCGTACCCTCCGCGCCTTCTACGATAGCCAAGGCATCACGGAGCAGAAATCCATCGTCTTCTCCGACTCCCTCAACATCGAGCTGTGCCTAAAATACAAAGCGCTCTCTGAGGCTGCCGGGTTCGCGCCTGCCTTCGGTGTGGGAACGTTCCTCACGAACGACTTTGTCAATCTGAAGACGGGGAAGAAGAGCGTGCCGCTGAATATTGTGATTAAGTTGTCTTCCGCGGCGGGGAGACCGGCGATCAAGATTAGTGATAATGTGGGGAAGAATACAGGGGATGAGGAGAAGGTGGAGGAGGTAAAGAGGAGGTTAGGGTATGTGGAGCAGGAGTGGGAGGGCGTGGATGAGGCGACGAGATGGGGGACGGAAGATACTCCTGCTGCGCAGTGAGGGGTGGGTGCGTGTTATTGGATATCGGCGATTTTTCTTTATTGTGAGTGATGATGTGGGAAGTGATTTATTGGGGGGACATTGTGCATAGAGTGAGGCGGCTTAGACTCTTTTCGTGCGTGCATTGGGTGGTCTTGAGTGAGATATTTTGAATATCCCGGCTATCATAGGCGTGAAATATCAAGAAAGAGAGAGGGTAATAGTCAGCATCTAATTAGAAGCACAAAAATAGACTTGCATTTTGGCACGATCACTATCTATCTTGCTTTCAACTGCACTAGATGAAGATACCTTGTGCCTGCTTCTTACTTTGGAGGATTCGTATGAAGTCCGCCAATACCTCGCTCACCCTCGCTCACAAGCTGCCTTGCAGAGAAGTTGAGCCAGGGGCTCTTAAATCTGAGCCTTTGCTCAATGTTCGAGTGGTCCAGTGAGGTGAGCATCAGTTTGTCACTTCAAGGCAAACGTGGAACCACCCGACTCGACATATGCCTCAGTTATGGAAATAACAGATCCTTCAAGAGGGCTTCAGAACCTTCCAATATCGCGACCAAAGACCCAGTTAATAAGCCTATCCAACAGTTAGAACAATCTTTACACCTCGAACCAAAGAGAGCCTACCAATAAATCGGGATCAGCAGCTTATTCCGCCAACTTATCGTCTGAGTCAAATATGCTCCTCTCCAAACCAACCACGCTGCAAACCTGCACATCCATTAGCACACATCCCCCACACAAGTAACCACTAAACAGAGAAAGAAAGAAAAACATACCCCGTAACCTCGCTATTCCCACCCGTCTGCATAATCGCCTTCCAATTCCCCAAATACGTCATAATCCCTAAATTCTTATACGAGAATCCAGCTCCCCTCCCCACATCCCCCGCATTAAGCCTCCTCGCCAGCCAAAGCGCAGATTGGTTCGCCACCTGCGCCGTCGCGGGCAGCGGGCCAGATTGCGGGACCGCGACGTCCCCGAGGGCAAAGACGTTTTCCATAGTTGCGGGTTTGGGCGGGGTGGAAGGGGGGTTGTTAGTCAAGTCCGGGGAAGCCGGGTGGGAAGACCCGTGACTCGAAGGTGACGGTGATGCCGAGACGGGAGAGCCGTTGAGCTTCACGCGGAAGTGGGAGTCTACTAGCAGCCCGCCGGATTTTGGGTCGCGCGCGAGGTGCCAGTTGAGGGATTCGGGTGGGATGGAGGGAGTGGATGAGGAGGGAGGGGTGATGGAGGCGCTGGGGTAGCTGTGGACGTCGTTGAGGGCTTTTTGGATGAAGGGATTCATCATCAGTCCTGATATCGGGTTAGCTCGTTATTTATGTGTGCATGCAGAGAAGGCGCACCAGTAGACCAAACACACATCCCCACGCCGACCTCACCATCTTCCTCCGTCGTCAATGTAAACCCTGAGCACCCGTCCGCGTCCTCGGTGCCAGGGAGTCCAGGGCGCAAACCCCGGATGTGGTGGGAGGTCTTGATCGCAATACCGTCACGACGGAAGTGGTTGGTTGCGTAGTCAGCGAGGCGCTTGTCGAACATGGAGAGGATGGTGGGAGCGACGTCATAGATGCTGATGCGGGCGTGCTTGATGAGGGACGGGTAGAGCTTGCGGAGATCGTCGTTGCAGAGGTCGAAGAGCTCTGCAGAGAACTCGACACCGGTGGCTGGTGGGTGTTAGCTTAGACCGAGGGGTTTGGAAGAGGGGGACTCACGGCCTCCGCCGACGACAGCAAAGTTTAGGAGTTGGCGCTTGACGTTCTCGGGTGTTGAGGGGAGAGATGCTTCTTCGAAGCCTGGGATGGTCAGTATACTGACAGAGGTCATGTGAGAAATACATACAATCCAAAATCCTCTTCCTGATCTTCCTTGCATCGCCTACATCCTTGAGGAAGAAGGCATTCTCTCTCACGCCCGGCGTCCCAAAGGTCTGCGAGTAGCACCCCACCGCAACGACCAACTTATCATAATCCAGCTGGAACCTCTTTCCCTTCTTAGCCCCAGGCGACAACGCCTCATCCGCGGTCTGGGTAGGCGCCGTCGACTGTGTCATCATCGCATTGACTTCAACCGTGATGCGCTTGTCAGCAAAGCTGACATCGTCCGCCCATCCTTGGTAGTACTCTGTGTCTGCGACGCGGGCGCGGACGGACTCGATGGCGGTGCGGAACTCGAGGGTGCCCACAGCGGTGGAGGCGAGGAGGGGCGTGAAGGCGAAGTAGGGGCGGGGAGAAATGACGACTGGCTGGTACTTTTTCTTATCAAGCTTGCGGGAGAGGTTGAAGCCGGCCCATCTGGAGTGGAGTTAGTATATGTTTATATTTGATCTATGTTGCGTTTTGGAGGGTTACCCTGAGCCAAGAATCACAACGCGCTCCCTATCTGTTGCTGGTTAGGGTCCGCCAATTTAATGGGAAGGAACAAAACACACCTCCTTTCTTTCTATCCAATTCAATGGTTGATATACTCCTCCGAAGCTGTTCTTCCAGCCTCGTCACACGACTGAGTTGAGGCTGAGCACGTCTGGTTGCCAAACTAATCGACGTCATGACAGTTCAGATGCGATCATACATTTCACTGAACACTTTTTGCATACAGCAGGCTGTCAATCTATATAGCAACAGGACAAGGTCTTCTTAAAGGAATTGGAAATTTAAAAGTTATGTTTTCATACATGCAACCCACTTGTGACTCGTACCTCGTACGAAAAGCAACCGGAGTTACGCGGAAGGACCCCTATGACCTCACCCGGTTTGTTTCCTTGTCTCTTGCCTCCTGCATCGGGGGCTTGATATCCTCCGGCGAATAATATTTAAAGGGCAGAATTGTATAAAATTAGTGCATGTGGGAGGATTAATAAGATACAACGGAGTTCTGAGAGTCCGTAACTTAAAAAATGAGAACCAGAGGCGACTTATTATGTTATAACTTCAAAATTAGCTGGCGGCATCTTCGGAGACTGAGAATAAGAAATTTTACGCCCCACAAACACGACATTATAATGGTAAATAATATTCTCTCTTCCATTATTACTCATAAATGAAGCATACAGGAAATATTGGATAAGCTCCCAATCCCCCTCCATTCTCGGAGAATTTTAAAAAATGTCAACAGGGCCAAATAGTACCTCGGTACTTTCCTAGCCTTAACAGCTTTCCCCCAGCACACCTTATCTAATCGGCAAGGCTGAAACTAGCTCCCTGGCGCGTCAACCTACCTCCATCCCACCTCCTCCTGTCACCCACATGCAAATCCACCCTCAAGGTGCCAAACAACACTCGGCCTCCGCGACATTCACATTCTCCAACCCGCCGACATCGCCATCTTCACGCGCCCAACTCGTGCTCGTCGTCTCGGCGACACAACGCTTCACACCTCACCACGCATCCACACCGTCCCGCAACCACCCGCCCCCTCGACCCCACCATGCCCCCCCTCCGCCGCTACCTCCGCATAACCCCCTCTTCCGTCCTCGAAGTGCGCATCTACCCGTCACCCCCCGGCCCGTGGCTGCTCTCGACGCGCTCGCTGCTCACGCGCGTGCTGGCTGAGGTGCGGCCCTTGATCCTGCCGAAGTTGAGGGAGGAGAATGAGCGGGTGAAGGCGAGGGGAAGGGGGAAGGGGGTTAAGGATGTTGTTTCTGGTGGTATGTGGTCCGTTCTTTCTACTGGTTGGGGGGTGATGTGAGGCACTTGTTGGATGTGGATAGTGGCTAATGGGTGCGCTATAGATGGGTTTGAAGTCTCAGTCTTCCTCACGGAAACGAGTACAAGGCATACGGTCCTCAAGAGACGCAAGATCTTCCGTGAACCCGAACGGAAAGGGGATACAGACCCCGACGCCCCCGCGCCCCTTCTGAGGGAGGAGGACGACGACGTGGTGATCCAAGACGTTCCCCCCGCACCCGAAGACACAAACCACCCCCCACCAACCCGCCGCTCCAAACGCACACGCCCTACCGAAGACACAGATACCCTCTTCGTCGCCGACTCGGACGCCTCAGAAGCCTCCACCGACGAGGATGCCCCCGCCCCCAAGCGCGCGCGCTCAGCTGCACCACCTGGACCAGCGGAGGAAGAAGAGCAGGATGAGAAGAAAATGGCTATGCGGAGTGAATATGATGGATACGGGATCTATGGACGTGTGTTGTGCTTGATTGTTACGAAGACGGCTGTTAAGGATGCAGGGAGTGGGGGAGGGAGAGAGGTGATGGAGGAGTGGATTGCTTCGACGCAGAATCCGGCGGGGGAAGCTACTTGAATAGGGCCGTGTCTCCGGGACTCCGAAAGATTGTTGTATGAATGATGGCCTGGAAGTCGTCAGGCTTCCAACTTCGCCTGTTGCGTCTGCCTGGGAACTGCTGTCGCCAGATGCTATTATATGTGGCAAGGGCCTAACGGGGCCACAACGTGGGCAGGCCTCCTTTTCTGGCGCTAAGTATGCCATCTCTCGCAGCACCAGGCGGGAATATCGCCCCCCATTCGTCGACAATGCTGTGTCGTACTCCCACACCACCTCCCGGCGATCCAATAGCCTCAGCAACAAGACCAGACGACCTAGCAAGGGAATTGTATACAGCCCTGATCCAGGGCGTTGGTCGTGGCCAAGCTGGCCCTGAGAAATGGATGGCGTACGTGTATTTTGTTGCTGCTAGAGGGGGGATGTGTGTATGAGACGAGAGGTGGGATCTGATCAAGAAGGGAAAGAGTGGAAAGAACCGGGATTGAGATATGGATGTGAGATGGAGGCAAAGGTGGCAGAGAGAGGTCGGTAGGGCTCGACGATGATGGAGGGGAATATAGGTTGATTTGGGATATTATACTACATATAATTGTAAGCCGCACGCTCGCGTGTGGAAATAGGAGAGAAGCAATGTAGGAGTGTTTAACACTTGTAACTGTAACCATACCCGTGTTTCCATTCGTTTTATTCCTCGGGAATGGGATGGATGAATGAAGCTTGCACCGGCCTGCAATGGGAATTGAAATAGTTGCGGCGACGTTGAGTCCGCCGCGATTGCAGATGCAGAACTCTCCATCACAAGGACATGGAGGGTTATCAACCAATTCATCACGACGCGTCTCCCAATGCCATTTCTTCAACAAGCTTACAACAAAAGCTTCGAACAGCCTCGAAAATGATGGGGATTACAGTATAGACTTCACGACGCGTGCCAATTCTACGTGGGGACCTCAATTGAGAGGCCTTATTTCAAGCAGCCCAGCGCAAACCAACCCAACCAAGCCCAATCCAATACCACCACAACTACAACCACAATGGGCAATCCCCGCGCCTCTCCCACCTCCTCGCACTCGCCGCGGAGGTAGATCAAGCTGTAACACAGGCTCACGCACGCGGCTCAAAGGAGCCCATCTCTCCTCTTTCGACACTCTCCTCCCCTCCCCCGCAGAATGCGGGGAGAGCTGAAGTTAGCAGACCCCACAGCTGCACACTGACTGTCTCAGCTCACCTGCACCGCATATCCCTTAACTGCCGCACTGCACCTCGCATCACCGCATATAGCAGGCATGTAGCTGCAAGGCGAGTCATGAGCGCTGACCCCGGACGCGTGGGTGTGACTGTACCCGGCGATCGCGGTCGGTGTGTGCGCTGCGCTGTGCGACGCATGGGGTGCATGATGCGTTTGATGGGGATAGACATGCTGGGGAGCTGTGCTGCAATGCTGTCCTGATATAGAGAGGTGCATGAAGTCTGTGTACTTGATGGGATACACAAACGGCACTGTACTGTACCTCGCGGCTCCTTCTGTGTCAGCTCGATGAAACGGGGGAAGTCGTGAGTCCTATAATGGAGTCTATATCAGACAATAAGACAATCAGACACCTGCAGTAACACGACAAACCGCAGTTGGATGATGATGGAGAAGGAAGGGTAAACAGAGACTCAGCCCCCCCGCTGACACCGACACCGAACTCCAGTGACGACACCGCTGCGCCGCGTGGCACCAGGATCAGCTCCTGGACCCAATCAGCCGGACACGACCAGGGCGCTGGGTTGGTGTGGATATGTTGGAGTTTTGTTCGGATGAGACCTGCTGCAGGATAGGGTGGTATCGGGCAATGCTTACCCTGCCTCTCTCACCACTCAACATTCTTAAATGAATACCATGCACGGTAATGATGGCCGTCAGGATTCATATTGCCACCAAGTACCTTGATTTTGGGGATCGTCAGGTGCCTGTCTGCCTGTACCGCGTGGGATTGCAGTTGATTGTGATATGCGCAGGGGAGGACGAGTCACTCGGCAGGCACAGGGGGAAAGGAGGCAGACACCATGCCGACGCCAACGAGAAATTCCTAATCGAAAGCACCAATACAAACACCATTCTTTCTCTTGGCGGGAGGCAAACAAAACAACATGAAATCCGCGATGACGAGCTCCTCCAAGTCAATCCATCACATGACGCCGTCTCAAACGCCCTAGCTGTCGTATCCATACCGAGTCCAGATGGAGATCCATCTTCCAAGCTACGCTCGATGGAGTTTGCAAGCACAAGGGCACGAACGTGAATCTCATCATCGCAATTACCAATCCCGACTAGGCACGCCAAAAATCCAAAACTACCAAAAAAAAACCCACCAAACTAACCCACCACTAAACCCACGCGAAACCCACCACCGCTAACTCTGCCAACTCCCCAACGGCCACCACTCCCGCCCCTCCCGCCCTTCTCGAAGGAAATAAAAAAGGGGAAAGGAAGGAAGAGCCAAGGCAGCAGAAAAAGCGAGAGGGACTAAGAAAAAAGCGTCGCGCGAAGTGGGGGTGCACTATACAGGTACTCTTATCTCCATCTTCGATAGCGCTTGTTGCGGGAGATTGGAGAGTGGATTTTCTCCTCGGTCTTGCACGTGGGGGTTACAACTATATGTACGGCCAGGCGGGTGTATCGGGTGAGTTCGGTGCTCGGATTGAGGCTATTAGGAGGAGGATGGATGGCGTGGACGCATGAGAGACGTGGCCTGTTGTGTGTGGTTTCCAGCATGCACTCACATTCGTGTTTGACTCCCAAGATAAGGCCGAGCGAGACAAGGCCGGCGGGCAGGGCGAACTGGAGATTTGGGAGAGACAGGGTAAATTAATATTTAGAAATTAAATCAGTAACCCCAGCCTCGCCGACGCCACAATTCCCTAAGGCAGACCTAAGAATCGCAGCCTTGTCTCACGGGCTGGCGGCCGAACTGTCGGGTCAGCAAAACGTGTGTTGCTGAATCGTACGGGAAGGGACGAGCGGTGTACCTTTCGTTGTATGTTTTGTATCACTTTACGGAGTACAAGCACGCCAACGGGCAGGTACAACCTCGCGCCTATGGCGGTGAGAAAATCAAGGCGAAGATGGAGACAGACCACTGTTCCTGTGGCACAGAAACGCAATCCCAAACCCCACTGTTAACCCACCGCGCTGGTCGGTGGCCGGCTGCAGGGACTTTCATTTTCACTTGGTTTCGATAAATTACCTTTGCTACTTGATTTGCAAATATCCCCAAGCGGAAATAAGGGAGGCGAAAAGCACGGGAAAGCTAGTGCGGATGGGGAATGATTCCGAGAAAATCGAGAGGAAGTAAATGAGATTAGACGGTGGAGACGTCATTTTAGGCCAGGGGTCTATTTTATTCGGGCAATGTACACTCCGCCCGCTAGGAAGTCCCGGACGTGCGGGTTGATGAGATGAGGATGAGGACGAAGATGGCGATGGTGACGATGATTACTGTGTCTGGTATTCACCAAACCAATATCCCTTGTCCCTTGTCCCTTGTTGAGGACGAAGTTGAGTACCGGAACGAGGGAGGCTTTTGCTGACGAATGGCAAGGGGATGAGGTGAGACGAGGCTGTATTGAGGCTGTTTCGCGTTGGGAGAACCAGAAATAGACTCAACCGTCTAATCCGCTCTGTGTTCGGAACACTGAGTAAGCCACTCACCAATGAACACGATGGATCCTTGCCGATATTGCAGTTCCACTCACCGAGTGGTGCTCGTACAGCGCTGTGCGCCCCGAGCACACAAAGGGTCTGACGGAAGGGCAGCACCGAAAATAGCTTGCCCAGCCTCGCATCTCCGGTAGGTGAGGCAGGGGCGTTTGCTTCCGTTGGAAGTACTGTTGTACGAAGTGTGTACTTTCCGGCGTGGCAGGGGTAAGTGGAAGACGGGGGGGAACAGAGTTGTAGCGTGACCTCTTTGTCGGGACTGACGTGCGTTGTTGACAAGGAGTGGAAGTTACATTGGAGAGGGCGGGACGGGCGTGGGGACTACGGAGTCGTGGAATGGGGTTGGGGATACTCAACTGGAGAGATCAGACAGGAGAGTCTCACAAAGGAGCCCAAAGGGGATGAACTCGGAAGAAAGGAGGAAAAGAGAGGCGAAGGGGAACGATGGATGCCGCGAATGCCGTGTCTTCCATCACCCCTCCCAATCCATCTCATCTCATCATCGTCGCTCCCATTCCGTCCCCGCCCCCTTTCCTTCACCGACTAGACGCAGGAGGCGGGAAAAGGAGTAATCATCGCAGCAATCATTTAATCATCTCGAATCATCTCGGAGCCCACTCATTCAACCAGCACCCCAGACCACTGGCTCAACCACCCCTACATGCAGTAATAGGCATCCGTTTGTTGAGGACAGGAAGGAGCTGCAATATCCGTGCGCCCACACAAGGCTGCAGGAGCGCACGCACAGTGACATGTCATTTTTATTTCATCCCTGAACTCTGCGCACAATCAGAGGAAGGGAAGATTACATACTTTCTGTGCAGTGTTACTCACATCGGCGAAGACCGCGCGCCGTCCGTGCAACGAAAGGGCGCTCATGTCATACCAAAACTGAGATTACAGTGCATGCATGTATCACGGACGCACAAGAGCTCCGTACTCAAGCAGCAATGCCCTTAGTCAATCAGTAGTGCAAACACAGAGAAGACGCGCAAACTGCCTCACCCCATCCATCCATGGCCGCGTGTGACTCTTCTCTCACCGCACTCTAGGTGTGCTGAGCTCTGTTGCACAGGATGTATGGTGTACACCACCACGCGCATCCCAAGTTCCCTCCTTCAACACCCTCCTACTTCTTCTCCTTTCCCCTGCGTCCGATGTCACGCCGCCATTCCGCGCATCCGTTTGCAGCAGCGCCCGCAGTCGCCTCCGCGCCGCGCATTCCTTGGCTTGGTAATTGTGCGGCGGGCGGGTGGGTTTGGTGGGTGTCCACTGTAAATCAGGTACCAGAGACACCCATTTTTTTCTGTTGGCGGGGTCGGCGGTCCAGGAACGCGTGCTGTAGCAGCCGGATTGTGGGTTTCCTGACAATGCGGAGATATAGCATGTGAGGAACTGAGGATGACAATGCTATGCTATAGTACGCCCATGCTGACTGTTTGTAGGTATTACTGGATTACTACTTTATTACTGTATACAGAAGAGAGAGACGGCATGACCGGGTGATGGTGATGGTAATCGCACAGTACTCACACAATGCCATGCAAGCCACCAAACACCAAACACAAAAATACACCAAAGCCGCGCCATGCAGTGGTCTCCACCCCAGTTACCGTCGACGTCGTAGCCCCGTACCACCACCACCCCCTTACTGCGTATGGCATACCCCCTACGCAAATCCCTGCAGTGGGCTTCATACTAGTATGGGCCCCTCAACTCTCCCTGCAATATCGGGACGGGGTTAAGGCACTATACTAGCATCCTCTTCGCTGGGAAAGTACCAACCGTTGTACTTGCCAAGTTAGACCACGCAAAGTACTCGTATACCGCTACTGCAGCGAACAAAGTACTCATCTCCGTCGCCGGGGGTGTTTGAAGTTTTTTTTCTCTGCTCGTGGACGGTGAGCGCGGGATGGGCGGGGGGGTGGGGGGAGGAAGAGTGAACAGCATACAGTGCAATGGAAGAGGGGGAGTATATCTTGAGTCGCATCCCCCTTCGCGACTGGTGGTCTTGGATCAGCTTTGAAGAGACAGACACGGCATATCAGTCAAGTCGAGACCAAGATATTTAAGACACCCAAGACACTAAAGACAAGTCAACCACACAACACCACCAATTCTCTAGGGGCTGAAAAAGACTGAGAGTTACGTCACAAAGTGATACATTCCTCAACTACTGCCAGGTACAACCACGCGCAACAAGGGGAGACGGCAAAGAAAGGCTGAGACCACCGAGACGAGTACTACAAGAAGGGACGCTCCTGCCAGTTTTCTCACATCCAGACATTTTTCGGACTACACGAAACAGAACAAAAGGAAGCTACCGTTTGAAGAACAAGACACCCAAACAAACACTTATCACTCTCACACTCAACCGCCACCATTTCCGCCATCACAATGCCCGCACAGCACCGCCCATCGCAACTCCCGCCCTCCCCGGGTCCCCCGCCGAGTCGTCCCCTGCCGCCGCTGCCGAAGTAGTCCCCTCGACTACCACTTTCCAGCACGACACAACGACGCGGGCACCAGAGGAGAAGCAACAGTAGCAAACGCTCCGTTTCCTAAAAACAAACCATCCTCAACTCGCCCGTAATAACATAAACACAACACACAACATCACCGCCGGCAAACTTCGACAGGCAGGACTTGATCGAGGCAAACAACCAACGACGACGAGGCAGGGATACGACATGGATGCGGCCATGTGATCGCCCTCCCACGTCACCATCGTTCCATTGCTGCGAGGGGCGACAGGCACCCACCCATCTATCATCCTTCCACCACCCACGCCTACCACCCTCCACAACATCCACCATCCACCATCCACTATTCCGCACATCCTTGGCGCGAAACTACTTTGAAACTGCGCCATGGCAAAGGAGGAGGAGGAGTAATAATAGCCAAGGAACCTTGTCTTGCCAGCCTCGGTCGACGCAGCCCAGTCGAGACCGATGCATATACGCAGGGAGGATTACTCAACTCACTTGCTCGCTGACTGGGATGGGGTTCTGACTCGTCGATTCGCACGCCTTCCTGATTGCTTGCTTACCCCGCATTATCTCATCCTTATCATCCATCAATCATCTATCATCCGTCTATCAGCTCTCTTGTCATGTCGTCACACACGGGTAAGACGGCCGATCACACACATTGTCGGTTCAACTACAGTAACTTGCAACACGGTGCAACACGATAGACACACCGAACCATTCCTTGGCGCGGCGCATTTCGCAAGCGGACACACCTGCAGGACCTGCAAGGGGCCGGGAGGGGATGTGCGGTGTACAGTAGTACATTTCCGGCGCTGGCCGCACAGCGGGGCGTCTCGTGACGTGCGTTGCTTGGCGGAGCTGTCACTTCTCTCATACTCTACTATGGATATTATGACCTGCTGCGGGGGTGAATAAGCAAGCAATATATTTTCGAATCTTATATTTTCCTACGGATGTCTTAATCGTTTTTTCGTTAATTTCATTATGGATAAGGCGGTTTCTCATTGGGCAACGACGACAACGGATGGATGGGCGGGGATATTGTATCAACAGCACGCGATTTTTATCGTTTATTAATGTTTTTGGGCTTTTGGCGCTTCGGCGCGGGGCGAGTTTTGAACGGGATGGGATTCTCTTGAGTTGGGCGTGGGGGGTGGATTGGGTTTCTACCATCCAACCCGAGGATATGTAATATTTTGGGGCCTGACGGGCGCGGGAGGAGCATATGGGGCTGTATAATTAGCTGGAACGGTTTAATATAATATATCTCCCTCGGAGATGATTTTACTCGTCAAATCTGTCTTATCTGTCTTGTTGGGTCTTGGTTTGCGTGATCGCAGAAAACACTATATTTTATTTTCTCACCCTGTCTTGTCCCTCTCTCCGTCTCCACTCTGGACTCGATGGACGAGGCTAATTACTGCACCTACGGCTGTACTGTACATCATGCATGCATCGCCAGACATTTATATTACATACATCTCCATCCCATGGACAACCCATGGCCAGCGCGGCGGCCACGAGGGACGGCGTAATATACACGCACGCATCCGAGATGCATACACACATGTCCATGCCCGTCTTACCTCCCTCCCTCTCCCCCTCGAGTCTCGGCGGGCCGACGACGCCTCCTGCTGAGCCTTATCATAGATATACTCCATCCCATTAAGACACATGCAGCATCCCCCTATATTCAACGACATCTTAACACCCCCCTCTCCCCCCCTCTCCCCCCCTCTCTCCCCCAATACAGCAGCACCCGCAGCGGCCGGCTATCCAGACTCTGCGCGGGGTAGATCAATCCGAGGGTGTATGTACACACCCCGCGCGGACGACATGGCTACGTACTATAGGTGAGAGCGCATGATGGGGGGTTGCATACCACGTTACCTCGTGCGTGACAGACCTGGATGGACGGGGGGTTATGCTTAAACCCCCCTCTCTTCGCGCGGACACACCGCTGTGACAGCGGTAAGGCTGGCGGCAGGTAGTGTTTGCAAAGGCATGTCATGCGTGGATGATCGAGAGGGGGTGGTGTTGGTGGTATGCTATGGTGTGCTAATGCCATGCGCTGCGGTGCGCGGGGGTCATGCAGCGGTGATCGGGCGGTGTGTGTGTGTAAGGCGTTTGGAGTGGACTTGGGGGTGGCTAGTACGTAAATTTTGTGAGATAATGAAGGTATATGTAATAGAAAAATACTGATTTAAAACAGTACTATGGGCTCTAGTCTTGTAATACTTTCATGCGTTTTTGAAGGGTTGTGGTTTAGGAGTTGTTGTAATAATATCACTTTAGGATGTGATACCTGAAGCGGTAAGATGATACTCTATAACCATCACTAGACGGAACGGAAAATTAATTTCCCGTTGTAATATCTGCTATCCACCAAGGGTAATTTTTTGGCGGCCGAGAGCTCACCACAACGACGACGCGATATACGCATTGCTGAGCAACGTGGGACGAAATTGCATTTACGAGGGATATAGGAAGAAGGAGATTTACAAGGAGACGTTTGATTCGGTCTACTAGAGCATATATTTCTCGTCAAGGCAACGCGGACACACGCGCTTCACCACACGAGCCACGAAACGCAACGAACCGCACCACACGGAGCAACCACTTCACAATGCCCATCCTCGAACTCCACATCCCCCCCCCACCCCCTCCCTCCGCTTCCACCCCCGCCTACCACCCCTCCCTCCCCACCGTCGACCCCGAATCCCTCGCCCTAATCGCCTACTTCTCGCTCGCCATCCCGCGCGGCGAGTGGTCGCTCATCCCCTCCCTCCCCGGCGCGAACCCGACGGGCGTGCTGCCCGCGCTGAAATGGGGCGAGGTCTGGGTGGGGGGATGGGGGAACGCGGTTGATTTTGTTGGCAAGATGGGGGGAGAGGAGTGGTCGCTGGGAGGGAGGGAAGAGGGGGGGAATGGGAATGGGAATGGGAGGCGGAAGGGGGGGAGGGGGGATGTTATTGCGTAAGTCTTTCTTCCATCCACGAATTACTCGTCCACCCACCTATCTCCCAGAGCGGCGTAGCTAACAACCCCCCACAGCTTCTCCAACTTCATCCGCTCCAAAGGCCGCGCCCTCCTCGACCTCTCCCTCTTCGCCGACCGCAAAAACTACGACGCCCTCACCCGCCCCGCCCTCGCCTCCGCCCTCCCCTTCCCCCTCTCCTGGCTCGAGCCGCGCCGTCTCCGCGAGGCGGCCCTAGCGCGCACAGCGCATCTGGGTATTAAACTCGATGGCGACGATAAGGATGATGGATCTACAGAGGCGCAGGTGCATGGGGAGGACGCCATACCCGCGTCTCTGCGCAAGGATAACACGAATGCGTCGGCGAGTATAGCGGCTGAGGGCGCGGCGACGATTAGGTTGTCGGCGCTGGCTGATGAGTTCCTTGAGCCGCTTGCGGCGATGAGGGGGGAGGGGAGCTGGTTTGTGGGCGGGCGCGCGACGGAGGTGGATTGTCTTGCGCTGGGGTACCTGTCCGTGATGCTTGTGGATGGGCTGCCGCGGCCGTGGCTGGCGTCTAAGGTTGCGGCCGTAAGAGGGCTGAAGGAGTGGGTTGCTGAGGTGGAGGGGGTGGCGTTTGAGGAGCTGCCGTGGGGTGCCGGGGAGGGGGGTGTTGCGGTGCTGGGACGGGCGGTGGGAGGGTGGGTTAGGGGTACGCTTGGGCTGGGGGGAGTGGCTAAGGAGGAGGTTAAGGAGGAAGAGTTCCTGTCGCAGAGCGACAAGGAGCTTATGGCGTATTCGGCGAGGGTTAGGAGGCAGGAGATATGGGTTTCGACTGGTAGTGTGGTGGTGGCTGTGGGCTTGTTTGTGGGGTTCTTGTTCCAACAAGGCGTTGTGGCGGCGGTTATGAAGGGAGAAGATGGGCGCGCGCGTAAGAGGGCGAAGGAGGAAGAGGAGATGGAGTTTGGCTCAGATGGGCCGTGGCAGGCCGCTGAGCCGGGGGTGGCGGCGTTGGCGGCGAAGATGAATTTCTAGGGGGTCTGCCGTTTGGATGGGGATGGGGAGTGTTGGAGGGGTATGAGCACAGGGGGAGAAGTGTATATTATGGGATGTATTGTATGTTTGGATATGCGGGTGGAGTTGACGGGTTCACTGCTGTTTACGATGGTATGGTGTATGATGGGGTGTTTTGTACTATTTAGAAAATCACAACCTCGTCGTTATATAGATGAAGCAATATTATAGAGCTTTTCTATTTTACTATTTGTCTTACCTTGCGAAAAGGAGACGACGCTGGGACATAAATGTACTTCTTCCATTCTCACAATATGTCTCTCCCAAGGGCATTGCCGCACATCCTCTACAGCGTTATATTTTCCATTCTCACTAATTGTTTATTCCTATAAAATACCCTCTTCCATCTCATTATTTGTCTACTTCAGTTATAAAACATCATGTTGTGTTACAGTTGTGCAAACCCCTTAAGTTATTGCCGCGGGTATGACTGACAAGCCCTCGCTGATGGGACAAGAAATCGCCGGACCCCTCGGTGTTGACACCAGCCACACTTGATCCCCCATTTACGCCACAGGCTCGTCATCGTTCGCGGCCCCGGCCCCCACATGCCTGGTTATGGACAATTTAAAGAGTGAGCACCTGCGCCGCATTTGGATAAGGAACCTGGACGACGACACACGAGCTTCCAAACTTCAAGACCTACAAGATATTCGGAAAGCTTCAGAACCTCAAAGCCGGTTCTCGACATAGCGCTCCATACGACAAAGAGCTTTCCACCTAACATCCCCTAAAACCCGCCATCTCCGGACCAAACCACCACTCCCACCCCTCACGAGACGAGCTCCCGCCAGCTCCGCACAACAATGATCCTCGCGCGAACACCTCCCAAACCCGCATAACCGACGCAAGCCTCAGGATGCTTCTCCTCCAGCAATCCGGCACCCTCAAAGTCGGCGAGGTCGTCCGCTACACCATCACCTACTCCCCGGCCCGCGACCGCATCCTCCCGCACCCGACACACCTCCACCTCCGCATCAAGAACACCTCCGCCATCGCGCTGCGCGCGGCCTTCATGCATGGGCCCTACGCGCTGTACGTCTCCGCTGCGCCGTCAACGCATCGTGTTGATGTAGCCAGCGGCGCCGGCGCAAGGCTGGACGGAGTCCCGGAGTTTGAACCGAATCTCAAGGCCGGGGCGGCGTGGAGCGCGAGGCTGAAGGTGAGGGGGGATGGGGAGGCGGGGGAGACGAGCTGGGTGGTTGAGGTTGCGAGTCAGGTTATTTTTTCGGCGAGTGCGTCGGTGAGGTTTGAGGTGCTTGTTGGGAGGGATGAGGGGAGTGTGGGCGGGGAGATGGGGAGGGAGGGGAAGGGCGCGAAGGGGGGAGTGTTTTCGGAGGCGTTGAAGGTTAGGGTGGAGGATACGGCGGGGTTGTGGAATACGCCGAGGTTGCCGGAGTGGGAGGGGGAGGACGAGGGGGATAAGAATGGCGGGGAGGGGGTGAAGATGGTTGGGAAGATAGAGGAGGGGAAGAATGAAGTGGGCGATCGAGTGAATGGGGAGGGGAAGGCTGATAACAGGAAGCAGAAGAAGATACATTTGGTGGTATTGACACACGGGCTGCATAGTAATCTGGGCGCGGATATGCTCTATATGAAGGAAAGCATAGATGCTGGGGCGAAGAAAGCCAAGGAGGAGGCTAAACTGCGGCGGGAAAAACGCCGCAAGGAGAGGGCAGAGGCAGCGTTTGCGCAAAGCAACAGTACAAACGCCGGCGGAACTTCCGACCAGAAGCATGCGGAGGAAGACGACACTGACGATGAGGAGGATGTCATAGTCCGCGGGTTCTCCGGAAATGCGGTTCGAACCGAGAAGGGGATTAAATATCTAGGCAAGCGATTGGCGAAATACGTCCTAGCGATGACCTATCCGGACCAGCCGTTTCATTCCGTCAGTATGAGCGCTGGCGAGAGTTTTAAAGCGGCAGTCACACACGACAAATCCAAAGATGTCGAGCTCGGCGAGGCAGTACACCCTCACAGCAGCATCCGCCAAGATACGCCCACCGGCAAGAAACTAGCATACAAAATTACCAGCATCAGCTTCATCGCGCACTCGCTGGGCGGCCTGATCCAGACCTACGCCGTAGCATATATCCAGAAGCACTCGCCCGATTTCTTCGACAAGATCCAGGCCGTGAACTTTATCTGCCTTGCCTCGCCCTTCCTGGGTCTCAGCAACGAGAACCCTTTGTACGTCAAATTCGCCCTCGATTTCGGTCTCGTCGGCCGCACCGGCCAGGACCTAGGCCTTACGTGGCGCGCGCCGACGCTTGCGCGCAGCGGCTGGGGAGCCCTCGTCAGCGGCATGGGTGAGAATGCCAAGAAGACAGTCGAGCACCCGCGGGACCCGCGATCGAAGCCGCTGC
The DNA here is from genome assembly GCA_030180035.1 of Pseudogymnoascus sp. SDFLT0511. NCBI lineage: Eukaryota > Fungi > Ascomycota > Leotiomycetes > Thelebolales > Thelebolaceae > Pseudogymnoascus > Pseudogymnoascus sp. SDFLT0511. The sequence goes on along the minus strand of JASCQD010000008.1, from coordinate 167,291 downwards.
TGCGGATCCTGCCGACGGGGCCGGCGCATGTGGCGCTTAAGAAGTTCCGCAACCGCACCGTCTATTCGAATGTTGTGAATGACGGGATCGTGCCGCTGCGGACGAGCTGCCTGCTCTTTTTGGATTGGCAAGGATTGGGGAGAGTGGAGAAGGCGAGAAGAGAGAATGGACTTGTCGGCACGATGGCGGGGTGGGGATGGGCGGAGTTGACCGGGCAGAATGCTACGGCGGCTGCGAGACAGGAGTGGATGGAAGAGGCCAAGGAGACGGAAGCTGCTCACCAGGCCGAGGCGAATGGTAGTAACACTCCTACTCGGCAGGGGAGGGGCGGCGATGTCCCGCAGCCTCCTCCAGATGCGACGGAAGACGACGTGCGCAGTCTGAAGAGCATGAAATTGACCCGGCGGTCATCGAGCCAGCAACGGTCATCTAGCAACGCGAAGGACGATGGACTGCAGCCGCCGCCGCCGCAGCAGCAACAGTCGCAGTCGCAATCGCAATCACCTCAGATCGCTGGCACGGCATCTACCAAGGGCCCGATCGATAGCTTTCTGGACTTCTTCAACCCTAGATCCAAATCTCCCGACCCCCCGAGGCAGCCCAAGATATACAAGCGCAGCCAGACCGTCAAGTTCGACGATGCTAGCCACAAATCAAATCGAAAGACAGACTCTAGTGGTCAGACTGATTCCTCCCGCAAAACCGGCTCTGACTCGAGCAATCACACCCCGGGCATCAGCTCTGCTCTTCCTGAGGACCCTCAGGGCTCCGCCGCACCACCACGCACCAGCTTCTTCGAAGCCGCCGGCGACATTCTCAGCCCGCCCCTCCCTCCCCTCTCCTTCCTCATCGACCCCTCCACACGCCCCCTAACCATCTTCCATGACCGCGTCTACCACCCCGAAGACATCCCGCCACCCCCTCTCAAACCACCCACCACCACCACCAACAAACTCTCCAAGACCCCACCAGCCTCCAACCACAGCACCCACAGCATCGCCACCACCGCCTCCGACTCCAGCTTCCCCGCCCTCGCCGAAATCGACTCCTCCGCCATGAAGGTCGAAGAGAAAATCGCACGCGCCTACCACCGCGACCTTTCCTGGCGCAAAGTCCTCGTGCGCCTCGAACCCGACGCCCACAACAACATCATCGTGCGCCGCAAGTTCGCCAACGCCTACGGCTGGCCCGTCGTCCAGCACCTCGTCGACACGCATTTCGCCGGCGGCGGCGCGGCACTCACCCCCGACGACGAGGAAGGGAACGAGGACCGCGCGGCGAGGAAGTCGCAGGGGGACGCGGATGAGGGGCCGGCACCGCATCAGTTCCTCGACCAGGCGCTGAGGCGGGAGAGGGAGGAGGAGGACCGCGAGAGCGCGGATCACCTGTCTAGTCTCAGTGATGGGGTGAGCACGCACACGCATACTGCGCAGCGGGTGCGGAAGCCGGTGCTGGAGCGTGCGGACTCGGAGGTGTGGAGTGAGCACGATTTTATGGATAGTGAGGGGGATAGCGATGGGGAGACCAGGCATGAGAAGGAGGTTAAGGAGGGGCCGGCGTGGAATTGGACGGAGAAGATTGTGGGGAGGGGGGCGACGGCGGGGAGGGTGAAGAGGAGGGTTGGGTCGGGAGCGGGGCCGGCGCCGGGAGGGTTGGGGCATAGACATAAGGAGAGTAGAGAGTATACAGTTCCGTCGCCTGAGGAGGACGAAGAGGAGGATGATGGGGTGGGTGAGCTGGGTGAGCTGGGTGGAGGGGTTGAGGGCGTATCGCGGGGGGTGAATACGATGAAACTTGGTGTGCAGCCGGTGGCTGAGAGCGATACGCATGTAGGGATTGTGGAGGAAGTTGCACGGGCGAGTGTGAGCAGAAACATTGACGGGGGAGGAGGAGCGGGTGCTGGACTAGGGGTTTGAATTGCCTGATATGTGAGGTGTGGATGTGTATTGAGCGGGGAGGAGGTGTAGGAATAGAAGTTACCATGGTATATAATGACATGTTGCTTTGTTAATATAATACATTTATCATAGAATCCCCAAGTTTTATATGTTGGTTCTTTGTGGCATCATCACGGGAGCTATTCAAGGCCACCGTCAGTCGTCGTCAAAACTGTTTGCACAACGGAATATGCAGACCATGGTAACCTTTCGAGCGTCGTCTTGTATTATGCCTGCATATGAGAAGGTGTTATAAAAGCTGGCATCTCATGCTCTCCGTTACTCTCCGTTGCTATCTTACTCTCAGTTACTATCTGTCGCTATTTTACTTTCAGTTGCCCTCCGTCGCTATCTTTCTTAGAGTTACTCTCCGTTACTATTATTCTCTTAGTGACTCTCTGTTGCTATCGTTCTCTTAGTTACTCTCTCTTGCTTTGGTTCTGTCAGCTACTCTCCATCGCTATCTATATTTCAGTTACTCTACGCTGCTATCGTTCTTTTAGTTACTCTCTCTCGCAATCTTTCTCTAGGTTACTCTTAGTCGCTTAGTTCCTGCAGCCCCATTCTAACTGTGGGAAATTTAGAGTTGCCACTAGGATGTTTACCTAGAAAGAATATCGTTCGTAGAAGGGTGGAGGGATGGAGGTTTTAGGGCAGTGTCTTATAGTAAGGATAGGAGAAACTCAACGAGACGATACCCGGCCTATGTCGGTTGTTAACAATACACAGCTTTCAGGCTATGAGACTGTAAGAGATCAGAGGCAACTCTACTCATCAGGACACCTTCGAAGACTCCGGCACGTCGCTCATCGACTACAACGGGGCTTTATCCCAAACATCTTCTACTAGACGAATACAATCATAATTCGTAATCCCTAACGTACACTAAATCCAATCCGCTAGATCCCTCCCCAAAAGACACAATAGATAAAATCCGCAACAATATCGCCATCCCCCCGGCATTTTCCCAAAATGTCCTACCCCATCCAAAACGTATCCCAAAACCCCTCCCATAAAATTCCTACACCCACCCTACTCAACAACACTAATAACCCCCTCCTCCGGCGTAACCCCGAGCCCAACATGCGTCCTCCACGCCCCCACCCTCCCGCTTCCCCTCCCCCTTCCCCCAAGCCCAGCCATAACACTAGACGTCACCGCCGCCGCCGCCGCCGCCTCGCGTTCCCTCCTCCTCCTCCTCCTCTCCTCCCTCATCTGTCTCTCCACCTCCAGCGTCGCAGCCTGCGACGACTCAGCAGGATACGATGGCGCAGGCGGCGCCGGTGGCGCGGGAGGCGCTACATACGCCTCCTGGCGCGGCACGGGCACGGGCCGGCGATACGTCTCATTCATGTGATGTCCCGCCGCATTGCCCACGCCAAAGCCGTAATTATACTCCGCCATCGGGACTGGTGCAGGAGGAGGAGGTGGGGGAGGGGCGTTGATATCAAGGCCCCTCATACCCCTCGCCAAATCATCCGGGCCGCGGCGACGGAGGCGCGGCGGCCGCGGGGGAGGGGGGATGTGGACGATGTTGACGCCTGGGTAGGCGCCGGGTGGTTGTGGTGGTGGGGGGTGCGGCATGGGAACGCGCATGTGGCCCAGCCGGTCGTTGTCGTCGATGTTTTCGTAGTTGAACCAGGGGCAGGCGCAGGTTTTCCATTTGAGGCCGCAGAGCATGCAGAATTCAGCTGTGCAGCGGCTATGGGGGGCGTTAGTGGGGGATTGTCGGGAGTGGAGAGATGAGGGGGAAGTACCAGGTCATATGGTTGCAGCCCTCCTTTAGCTCAACCATTGTGCGACAACTGTAGCAGCGCTGCCAACCAGCTTCCTTCGCCGCTTCGAGCAGGCGATTCGTTTCCTCATCGCGCGGACACTCCTTCTTCCCATGCCACTTCCCACTACACAAAATACAAACCTTTGTCTTACAACGACCACACTTCCCATACTTCGCACCATTGCCTTTCCCATCATCATGGTAGTGAGACGGCTTGATCCACTCCCCGCACCGCCGTGACGGACAGTAGATCCGGTTCTTGGTGGTGTACTCCTGGAACTTCCGGTTCCAGAGCTTCTTGAAGGGGATGTCGAAGAGCTTGTCGACGTGCTTCAGGGGGATGCAGTCCGCGGTGCAGCACTTGGGGGGCATGTGCATCGGGTCTGTGACAGAGAGCTTGAAGATCCGGCGCAGGCAGGAGTGGCACATGCGGTGACCACATTTGAGCTTCGCTGACTTGCGGCGCGGGATGTCGTCAGAGAGACAGGTGAGACATTCGACGCTGGGGGGGGTGTTAGGTGCGCTTGAGGGGTGGCGACTATTGGATAAACTCACAGTTTCACGGGCTCTTCTTGTTTGATGGCCGGTGTAAACATGTCAAGGAACATGGAGCGTTTAGGGGTCTGTGGAGGGCCGATGGACTCGTATGTCTTCTTCGGAAGATGGGTATTACTCGTGGTATGAGACCTCTTCAGGACCGGTCGGGAGTCGGGGCGCGCGCTGGCTGAAGACAACGTCCTATTGAGATGATTAGCCAATGTTCATATAGTGCTATCAAATGGCGATGTGACGCTTACCTTCGTATAAAGTTGAGCGGCTGAATCGATTCTTTCCGATGGCTCGACGTCTTACTCCGGCTCAACGACGCCGTCGAGTGGTGCCGCGCAGTCCTCTCATCTTCCATCGGGCGCCTGCGCCTTCGATGTCCCGACGAGCGTCTCTCCTCTCTATCCCTCCCATCGAGATTCTCCCTCCTCGGCCCATCCCTCTCCTCCTCCTCCACCGCCGACAGCTCCTCGGACCCACTGCACCCCATGGCCCTAACCTCCGGCCTTCTGGGCGACCGCTTCTCACTCGGCGGCGCATAAACGTATACATCCCCCCTCTCCCTCTCCCTCTCCCTCTCCTCCCTCCTCGCCCTCCTCCTCCTCCTATCCTCCTCCTCCCTCGTCCTCCGTGTTTTCGTCTTCTTACTCTTCTCCACCACAACAGGCATCATCTTCCTTACTCTCACGCCCCCATCCCCCTCTCCGTCCCCCACCCCCCCTATATCCCCCCCTTCCCCACCCCCCTGTCGTCGCCTCATCCCATCACCACTAGCAGTCGCCATCATCGTCGTCGCCAGCCTGCCTGAAGCTAGCCCAATCGTGATCGCCTCACGTCTCGGGCACCGCGGCCATCGTTGGGTTGCGCGCGGGCGGGGTGTGTTGTGCGACGCCGCTCGCTGTCAGCCCTGCAAGCGATTGGTGTGGCTGGATTTCGGGGTGCAGACGGCGCATGCGGGTGCGCGAGTTGGGGTTGCGCGGGCACTCCGTTCGTTCGTCCGTCGTCCTTCCAATACAGCAGGCTGTATGCGGTGTCGGGGGGTTCGGGGTGGTTCGTTTGGGTGCTGTCAAGGGGGTCGATGCGGTGGTCTTTATGGAAGTTCGGTGTGCGATTTTGGGGCTCGAGAGGGGTTTTCGGGGGTTACTGCGACTGTGGGATGTGGTGGTAGGGTGAAGGAGAGGTGCGCAGCCTCATTGGCGTTGATTCGTTGTTGCGGGGATGTTTGATGGCGTTAGCGCTGGGGATCTGTGACGGTGACGGGGGCGGGCGGGTGTGACGGGGCGGACGGCGGGTACAGTAGTGAGGTGAGATAGTGGATGGATAATGGATGGATAGCGGATAACGGACTAGAAGCGCTGGAGGATAAGGATAATGGAGATGAAGATCATTTATTTATGCGCCGGAGGCGAGAGAAAGGATGATATTCTATATTCTGGTTTATTTTCTTATTCTTTGTCGTGCAGTTGATGAGAATGGGGAATTGTGGCGATTATCCCAGCCTCGTCGCCGTCGCACCAAGCGCGTGCTCCCTCACCGTCCCGTCCCGTCCACTACCACCACTCCATAGTGCGCTGTCTCACTCCGCAATGAGCTGTCTCACAATGAGGCTGTCGATCGAAGCGCTTCCATCTTGCATATCCCTTTATCATTATCAATATCAATATTGCAGTACTACATGACATATTATCAATCACTATTGCTTCACCTCACAAAGGAATCCCATCATGCATTCATTATCCTCAAATTCCACCTAGTAGCTACGATACTACTACACCACTACCCTCACCGGCCACCATCCTAGCCATCGGTATAGTATCTCATCACATCAGCCCCTAGAACGCAGATATCATCTCCCTCTCACGTGTCATAGCTCTACCATATCCCTTTCGTAAAACGCCCCCCTCCCAAATCCGCAAAGACAGCCAAACACTGCACCATCCCTCTTCCCGAAGCCATTTCTATGTTACAAAGCGCCTCATCCATCCCTATCCTAGCTCTCCTCAACACCGCCCATTGCTTTCGCCCACAGCAGCCAATATCGCCATCGTTCGTTAAAATAATTCCGTGTTTTGGATTGGGTATCTCATCTTGTCTTCCCAGAGCCCATTTCATTTGTAGTTTCAACTCCCATCATCGGCTCCCGCCCCACCATCCCCGCCGCTCTTAATCGCCGGCGCGAGACTAATCGAGATCTTCTTCCCCCCTCCCCCCGCACCACCTCCCCCACCATCACGCGGGCTATTGAAGCTCTTTTTCCGTCTCAACATTGGCGTCGACCCATTCGACCCATTCGACCCCACGCTCACCACTGAGCTAGACGAATTCCGCCTCTTGCTCTGCTGGCTCGCCAACTTGGTAATTTCATCCTCCTCGTCCTCCTCCCGGCGCCGCTTCTCCGACACCCGCTCTGGCGGTGGCGGCGATGCCGACTTGCGCTCCGCTTCCTTCTCTGGGGCGGGCCGCGACCCGGCTTCGCGCGAGGGCAAGATACCCGCTAGTTCAGCATCGGTCATATCAGTCTCCTCATCCGAGGTATAGTCGACGAGTGGTTTCGAGACCGGCGACGCGCCGTTGATGGATGCGCCGGGTGGGGACTTGGCGCCCGCGATATCGTCCTCGTCGTCGGATGTGTTGAAGTACTGCTCCTCCGTGGGGTCGAGGTCGCGCACGCCCTGCCAGCGGCGGCCATCGCCGGGCTGCGAGCGACCCCCCTCGTCCTCGGTGTCGAGGAAGGACGCGTCCATGTTGCTGGCGTAACCCTGCGAGGCATGGTCGAAGCGTGAGATCAGCGCGGTGAAGGTATCGACGTATTGAATGTCTTGGATCTTGTCGCGATAGCGCTCTACGAGGTGGCTGACCATGATGGGCACGCCGTGGTTGCGGATGTATTCGAAGAAGTCGAGGCAGGCGGAGTTGAGGAGGTTGTTGCGCGGCATCGTGTCTAGGAGTGTGTTGAGGATTGGCTCCAGGAGGTTCTCTTGGATCATCTGTTGGTTGTAGAATTCGTCGTTTAGGCCGAGGAGGTTGCGGAAGAACTTCAGCGCGGCTGGGGAACTGTTAGCGACGCATAATAACAAATGCAAAGAGTAAACTTACTAAGCTTCAAATGCTTCTCCGGGCAGCTCAGGAGTTGAGCAATGCGCTGACCCAAGCTTTCTGCGAGGACAAAGTATTTGCTGCGGTGCTGGTGTTGGCGGATGAAAAACCAGAGTATCTCAATCAGATGCTCGAATAGAGACACCTGCTGCACATTGAAGGCCAAGTTCTCCTTATCCTTCAACTCCACCAGAGGACTGAACAGCCTCTTGGCCGACTCCTCGTAGAACTTCACCAGAAATCCCTCTTGCTGTGGGTCGACCTGTACCCGACCCCTCCCGCCAAACTCCATGCCAATCTTACCCATACCCTCCTGCGGCCCCTGCTGCGACCCAGGATCGAGAAGAACCTTGATCGCATCGGCGATCTGAGCCTTGACGCCTAAATCAACTTCCACCAAGAGCAGATCGATGAGAGAATCTGTCAGAGGTCTCTGCTTCTCACTGATCTGTCTGAAGATCGTCTGCCGTATCATCTGCGGGTCGTGATCGATCACCGAGACCAGCACATCTGTCGCGCCGACACGAACTGCCACGTCGCTGTGAGCCAAGGCGTAGTTGATGACTGCAAGTAGGCCGTGGTTCAGGAAGTTATTATATAACGAGTTTCGTGCAGGAGGCTGGAAGTTCTTTGCGATCGCGCAACACTGCTGGATGAACAGGACCGCGTCCTTCTTTCGCTTCTCGTCCTTCTCCTCCGGCCCAAAAATGGCGAATAGATCGTTGAGGAATGCAGGGTTTCCCTGGATGTGTTGGATGATGTCGACTTGATAGTAGAAGATCAATGAGTTTAGTATGGAAAATGTCGGGTCATCCAAAACTCTAGCTAGAGCCACATCCTTTAAATATTGTAGTCGATATGTGTGGTGGATTTTCCTCCGGACCTGGTCATCGTCGATGCGAACAACCTCCTTGTAGCGCGATTCGTCGCCCAACCACTGGCGGTGGTTCGCCTTGTGGCTCGGAAAGTCGGGATCATATTCCAAAGCCCCCATCACTCCCAAAAAGACCTCGTCCGTCATGGCATATTCTATGATATCATTGTCGTTGAGGAGGATCAACATCTTCATAATGTTGCACAGGCGATGCAGCTCCCCGAGGCGATGTGCGGCCTCGGCCTCCTCGATCAGCGGCACGAGCTTCGGGATGTACTCGTCGTGGATAATAAATTTTGCCAGTGCATCGCGTCCCGCCTGTGTGTTATTCAGCTGGCGCATTTCCATTTCAACCTCCTTCAAATTGTTGATATCTGGCACGGGCAGGTTCACGGGCGCGGACTCGGGCGCCATGTCCTCGGACAACGCGTCCTCCGGCCCGCCATTGACCACCATCTGCTGTTGCACCGTATGGATGAACTTCCAGATCGCCGTGCACCCGTCCGACTCCTGGAAGCTCAGCGCCATGTCGACCCCATTCACCGGCTCCGTCCATATTATTAGCGTCTCCTGTTGTTTCGCGAATCCGCCCTGCCTCGAGATCTGCGTCTCGAGAAGTAGCCTCTCTGGCCCTTCCTCGGCCTCGACAATTATACGCGGCTCGCCATCGGCATGGTCCCATGTGCTCTACACGCGGCGCAAACAAGGTCAGTAAATGTGCCAAAAAAAGCAAACGCGCGCGCGCGCACGCCACCACCAAACAAGCGCCAGCGACGCGCACGTGTCGTTGCGAGGGTAGAATCAACTCACCGACGCGATCGCGAAGCCCGTGCCGCGGTCAAACCAGTCATTGTTGCGCAACTCGTAGACCTTGACCCTTTTCCTCCCACTCGGCGGATTAGGCACCGCTTGTGCCATGATCAAAGGTTGTGGTTCGCCCTCGGCGGTGTCGGGCAGGTAGCTCAGGATGTTGGAAGAGAGATCGAGGTGTTGCTGGAGAGAGAGCTGATCGGACGAGAGCAGCGTTAACGACGCCACGGTGATGCCTCGGCGATCCGCAGGACTGTGCCAGGAAGGATCGTTGGGCTTCGGGCTGTCGCGGGGGTCGTCAGGAGAGTGGCAAGTTAGGCACGGTACGAGGTGCGATGAAGGTGAGACATGCGCAGCGATCGCGGGTATCGTGATGATTATATGAGACTGTCTTCGATGGGTGGTGGGTTAGTACTGGTGTTGATGTCGCGGCTAGGAGGTGGATTTAGTTTGGGGGGTTTGTGGCGAAGGCGGCGTTCGCATGGCGTGTGTTTGCAAGGAGCGAGCGAGGCGGACCGAAAGTTGCGGCTAACGCTTCGCTAGAAACTCAACTAAAATAAGGTTGGGAGCGCGCTTACGGGTTTTGTTGGTCGTCACCTAATAATCCAGGTACATAGCTGATAAGGGGACAGACTCGAATAAACGCGCGGGGAAGGGTATATTCTTGGATTGTTCTATTTATTTATATATATAACAACTGGGCATATTGTCAAAAATACCGATACCGATATATGAAAGATGCGGGGATAAACCGGCGCCGGGCGTCTATCTTGGCTACGTGGAGCAGACGTGTGGCCCGTTCTACGATGGTTGCCACTGGAAAAGTTCTGCAAGCCAGCACCAAGAGGAATTCAGCCGGCAGGGGTCCTGTAGTCTGCATGTCTGCATATCCAACCGGTACTGGTGACCTTCCCGTGTTCTACAGTGCGCTGCATATCTCGGTACTCGGTACTAAGCATTCATGATCATCTCTCGCGTTCATATCGGCCATCGTACCGCCCGGTACTACCGTCGCCGCCCCGCACTTAGAATCTGTCAAAAGGTCTGAAGCGGCTTCTTTCTTCAGGATCACGATGTCAGATACAGTACGCATATATGACCGAAACGAATGGTGGCGCTGGTGACGATGGTAGCTAATGTGATTTCGACTGTTTATATGCTCCCTTGCGTATTCCAGGAGGCGGATGGATGTTAGCAGTTATAATTATAGACCATGCTGTCTTCTGTGAAGGCAGCCACCCCCGATCAGAGTCCTCGAACCTGAAGCCTATTTCCCTTCTTTCGAATCATCCCCATCCCCTCTGACCTAAGGATGCTCGAGCTTTAGCCTCAGCAACTCCACAATCCCCTTGTGCCCGTTCTCTTCCGCCACAGACAATGGCGTCTCACCGTTGATGTCCTTTGCCACTGGATCAGCGTCCCGCTCCAAAAGTAATTTCACAATCCCTTCGCGACCCTCCTTTGCCGCGTAGAAGAGCGGCGTTCTATCAATTCCGCCTTTTGCTTTTGCTTCGACATCGGTATCTCGCTCCAAGAGCAATTTCACAATCTCTTCCTGACCAATTATTGCTGCATACCACAGCGGCGTCCGACCGTAATCATCCTTCCGGTGAGCGTCAATATCATCCCGCTCTAAGAGCATTTTCACAAGCGCCTCTTGCCCATTCCGTGCCGCCCAGGTTAACACCGACGAACCCTCCTTATTCTTTGCCTCAGCTTCAACGACGTCTTTACGCTCTAAGAGTCGCCTCACGATTGCCTCGTGCCCATACTTTGCTGCGCACAACAGTGGCGCGTGGTCAAACATGTACGGTACGGTGGTAGCTTCAATATCCTCCCGCTCTAAGAGCAGTTCCACTACTGCTCCATGCCCTCTCGTTGCGGCCCACGTGAGCGGCGTATGGTCGTCGTTGTCTCTTGAGTTAACTTCAATATCCTCCCGCTCTAAGAGTAGTTTCACAACTGCTCTATGCCCTCTCCGTGCTGCCCACGATAGTGGTGTCCGATCCACCATATCCGTTACGTTCACTTGTATATCCGCTTGTTGTAAGAGTAGTTCTGCAATCGCCTGGTGCCCCTCCTGTGCTGCCCATAAGAGTGGCGCCTGCCCCGTCCCGTCCTTTGAATTAACATCAACATTAGGTTGCGTTAAGAGTAGCTCTACAAATAATTCGTCTCCCTGTTGCGCTGCTTGTGAGAGCAGCGATTGGCCGTACTCGTCCATTGAGTTGACGTCGACGTCGTGTCGTCCTAGGAATAGCTCAACAGCTAATTTATTTCTCTCCTGCACTAACGAGTGCTGTTCACCTCTCGCTACCCACGAAAGTAGCGTCTTACCAACTTCATCCTTTCGGTCTAACAGTAGTTTCACAATTGCCTCATGCCCTTTCTTTTCTGCTAGTGAGAGTGGCGTCAGACCGTATTCGTCCTCTAAGTTAGTTTTGACGTCCTCACACTCTAAGAGTAGTTTCACAATCGCCTCATGCCCTTTCTTTGCTGCTAACGAAAGTGGCGTCCGACCATATTCATTCTTTGTGTTAACATTAACCCCCTTTCGTTTTAAGAGTAGTTTCACAATCGCCTCGTTCCCCTTCTTTGCTGCTACCAAGAGCGGCGTCAAACTATTTATGCTCTTTACGTCAGCTTTAATGTCCTTTCGCCCTAAGAGTAGTTTCACAATCTCCACGTCCTCTTCCAATACTGCCAACAGGAGTGGCGTCTCGTTTCTCAAGCACGTCGTGTTGGCGTCGATGCCTTTTTGCTCTAAGAGGAGCTCTACTGTAGCTGTGTGCCCGCCTCTTGCTGCGAATGACAGTGATGCCTCACCATACTTATCCTTGGCAGCAACGTCAACTCTATCCAACTCCACAAGCACCTTCACTACTGCTTCATGGCCTTCTTGTGCCGCCCACATCAACGGTGTACAACCTCTGTGGTCCTTCAAGTCGACGTCAACATCGTCTCGCTCCACCAGTAGCTTCACAATAGATACGTTTCCATCCTCTGCTGCCAATGATAGCGGCGTTCGACCTTTAAAACCAATCGAGTCGGCCGCCATGCTACTGGCCCCACCTGACCCGGATAAAAGTCCTGTTAGAAAATACTGCAATCCTAACTTCGCCGTTAGATGTACCCCCTTTGACGTTTGCCCATAGTCGGTGAATGTATATCCATTTCTAGACACAATCTGAAGAGCACAAGAAACCAACTTGTTGTCCCGCAGGAAGGCAAACGCTAGTTGGGATACCTGCTCTTGGGCCGTCTGTGCATGATGGCCCCAATATCGAGAGGCATAATCAATGAAGGCATAGCATGCGATCCTTTCCTCTAACGCTGCATCCTCATCACAGCTGCCGCTCCTGAAAGAGTCAAAAGAAAGGTAAGTAAGGCACGTCGTTGTAATTTCTTGTTGTGCAGTCGGGTTCCAGGCCTCTCGGACCTTTAAAAAGTATTCCTGCGTGGTGTAGTGGACGAGGCGGACTATGTTGCTCTCTTCGTCGACTGTGACGAGACCAGCGCAGACAGAGACAATATCTTCGACGTCTAGAATATTGTCCTCGTTGAGGTCAGTATCATCCGGATCGACTGCCAAAGCATGGCATAACTCTCCCGTAGTCAGAGGCCGCTCTGCATACGTGATCCAAGAAAGAACCGACCTGGCCAGCTTGCTATCATCAGCCAGTTGAGCTTCTATTCTCTTGATTGCGTCGTCATATGCCTCCTTTAGCGCGTGCAAGCCTCTAGGAAGCACTTCCAACATATTTTGGATCTTGGCTTTGGTCCGCTTGTCAAGGAGCGAATCTACATGAAGGCGGGCAAGTAGGAACCTAGACATTTCATGAGCTGATATGAGTTTAGAATAGAGCAGGAATCACTAACATGCCATCCACTGCTTCGCCAATTTTATCTTCTACTTCTGCCTGCAGGGTAACATCACGCTGCACGCATCTAGGCAGTCGGTGAATCTGGCCGCTAACAAACCGCCTTACATCCGCAGCACTTGCTCGAACCTCTAGCATCGGCGAAGACTTGAATTGGCTCACTACGTCAGCAATAGAGCGTGAGGTGACCATCAGTCGTAGGTCAAATTCGTGTTGAAGATCGCGGAGCTTGGCCAATAACTGGCCGCGAGTGCCGTCTCGATCCGAGCACTCGTCGAGAGCATCAATGACAATATAAACTTTTACGAAAGTCTTCATCGCGGCTTTTAGCGCGTCGAATATTTCATCAAGCGAGGGCCTCGTTCCCTGCGGAGAGTGACGTTGGTAAAGACTGGATGCAGCCTCCGCGGCAGACGGATTTGCTTGCACCAACTGCTTGAGAATTGCCGACAGTAGACTAGTTGTGCTCTGCTCTGACTGAGATTTATAGTTGCAAAATACCTGCGCGACTCCGCAGAGGTCAGTGTATGCCATCTTGTGAAGGTGGTCAATCGCAATAGCTGACATCATCGTCTTGCCAGCACCGGGGATACCAGGACAGAACAAAGTGTGGCTAGGTCCGTCGAGCCAATTATTGAACTCAGGGGAGTCAAGAAACCATTGCCCGGTTCCCAGCTGTCTCCTGGCTATAAAATCCGACTGTTGAGAGGAGAATTGGGCGGATGATATCCATTCCACAAGCTCCTGGTTTTTCTTCCTATCTTGGTCGCGCTGAACCGCATCAACACTATCTTGTATTGCAGGTATTTGGGACCGGACAACGTCCATTCCAAGTCTTAACTCATCATTGTTGTCGTAAATATCGTCCAAGCGGGTTTTAATCGCTTGGGATAGTTTGCTGTGAGAGTAAGTAGTCTCATCTGCATCAGCTCTCAAATAACTCACATGTGGTCCATCTGTAGAGCAATCTGAATCAGGCTCTTTAACCGTTCAATCCTCAATAATATCCCCGCAACCTCCTCCTTAGTAAACCTCCACCAAAGCGCATCCCCAATCTTCACTAGCCCCTTGCCGCTCACAGTCTTCAGCTGCAGCTTCTCCAGCGCATGCTTGTACTGATCCAAAGGCCCGCCCGACACGCCTAGCAACGTGACTTCCCTCGTCCATGCCTCGTTTGATTTTTCACACCCTTCATCCTCTATCTGGTATCTCAAATTAAGTAGAAGACTAGAGAGGCTCGAGGCCTCCATCGCGAAGCGCGCACGATCTTTGGGGGCGTCCTTGACATCGTTGGCGTAGTTTACCAACGTAGCTGTGACCTGCAGGATGGCAATAATGCTCGCCGTGATGCTGAGAGGATCCATGAGGGAGAGACTTCAAGTATAGCGACGGCGCAGAATAAGAAATGTAGACGCAGGAAACAGAGAAAGAAATTTACAAGGCTCCATCTTGAGGTGTCAACCATCGGGGCTGAGCGATCCCACGGCCCTAACTCACTGTGCTGCATATGCGCATACAAGGTCCCTCAAACCATCTCCTTGAAGATATCTCGGAGGTACAGCTTCTCAATCCATCAACGTACCAATATTCTCACACTGGAGCATAAAGACATGTTTGATTTACAGCCATTCACATAAAGTGAAAACGTCCAGAAATATCAGGGTCCAAATCCCACGCCTTCATTGACACCACCAGCCAAGACAAGGCTACCAACAAGGCTACCACTCCACCCCGTTCCACCACCGCCCAGCGAATCACGCTCACCAACCCTCCGTATCTCTAATTGACACGTTCCCGGCCGCGCGCGCAACGATCGTCAGCACCCTCAAACCCCCATCCTCCACGACCTCCTCACAACTCCCTCCTCCCCATTCCCACGAATGGAGAAGCTTCGCGCGCCGCCTTCCCACCATTTGCCCCCGACTCGGCCAGCCGCAGGCGTTGAATGAACGCGCAATTGCAATTCCAAGGTCCGAAACTGGGCGTTGCCGCTAAGGGGTCTCATAAGAAGCAGCTATGGCAGCTATGGCGGATGCTGTGATGGACGGGGCGCTGCGGATTGCCGGTGATGCGTGGGAGGTCGTGAGACTTGCTCCCGCGTGGATCCTGGTTGTTTCTGCTGTGTCGATATTACTATTTCTTTTCATATCCGTACGTCCCCCCAATCGCTCTCAATCATCGTTCTCATCTCCACCGAATCCCTCCTTGCGCCTGTCCAACCACCACTAACACCACCCAGCTCTACCTAACACTCCACCTCATCGCCCCCCTCCCCCGCCACCCCCACCCCTCCGAAAAAACCTACATCACCACCACCCCCTCCGGCGGCGTCACCCCCCCTCTCCCTCTCTCCTGCTGGCATGACGACTGGCACGCCCACCTCGCCAGCGCCCCCGACAAGGACACAAGCTACATCGAGCCCGCAACCCTAGCAATGAGCGTCGTGATCCCCGCCTACAACGAAGAAGCGCGCCTAGAAACCATGCTCGAAGAAGCAGTCACCTACCTCGACGCCACCTACGGCCGCGCCTCCTCCTCCTCCTCCCCGTCTTCCAAATCCAGCAACTCGAAATCCCCCTCCCCCCCGGCCGAGCCAACAGGCTACGAAATCCTCATCGTCAACGACGGCTCCACAGACAGCACCGTCACCACAGCCCTCAAGTTCTCCCACGCCCACGCCCTCCACGACACCCTCCGCATCATCTCGCTGCACCGCAACCGCGGCAAAGGCGGCGCCGTCACGCACGGCCTGCGCCACGTGCGGGGCACCCACGCCGTCTTCGCCGACGCCGACGGCGCCTCCCGCTTCCACGACCTCGGCTCCCTCGTCGCCGGCGCCTCGCTCGTGCAGGACCGCCACGGCCGCGCCGTCGCCGTGGGGAGCCGCGCGCACCTCGTCGGCAGCGAGGCGGTGGTGCAGCGCTCGTGGCTGCGGAACGCGCTGATGCATTCGTTTCATCTACTGCTGAGGGTGCTGACGCCGCCGGCGACGGGGAGGATTAGGGATACGCAGTGTGGGTTTAAATTGTTTACGAGGGAGGCGCTGCCGCATATCGTGCCGTATATGCATGCTGAGGGATGGATCTTTGATGTGGAGATGTTGATGCTGGCGGAGAGTGCGCCGGTGTGTGTGCCGGGTGAGGGGCATGAGGGGGGGAAGATTGGGGGGGCGGTGAGGGGGGTGAGGGTTGCGGAGGTGCCGATTGCGTGGCAGGAGGTGGGGGGGAGTAAGTTGAATGTGCTGTGGGATAGTATAGGGATGGCGTTTGGCCTCGCGGTGCTGAGGCTTAGTTGGGCGTTGGGGGTTTATCGGCGGCGGTAGACTGCTTTCGTGCTATCTTGCGGATAGGTGTATATATATAAGTTTGGTAACTATAGAAGAAAGCATACAGGAGGCCACATCAAGTTTACACGCAAGACTCCAAAATTGCACGAGTTTCTCCAAAGTGAGTGAGACGGTTGTGTAAAGGATTGAAGAGAGTGCTTTCAATATATTCGTGATTAAGTAGTATTACCAGCCTCCACGGCTCAGCTCTATGGTCCTTGCTGAATGAATGCCCAACCCCCCACAACGCCGTCATCCTAACGCCGTAGTTTCTGTGTCTCTTTCTGGCAAAAACCCCCCTGCCATTCTAATCGAATTAAGAATCCGTCATTACCGCCCGTCAACTTTTTTGTAGTCTTCCACACCGAAACTGCTCCCTCAACACGGTCTATGAGCTCGAGCTCACACATCTATGATGAGCACCCCCCCTTCTCTCACCACTTCAGCTCCGAGAAGATATACGGGAAAATCAGCGCCACCGCCTTCCACAACACCGCACCGCTCTTATACACTCCCACCGGCGCCCTCCACACGCCCGCCACGCTCCCCACAGTCTCGCAAATCAACAACCACATACTCAGCAGCGCGACCGAGAAGAAGTGGTAGAACAGCACAAACGGCCTCGGCAGGATACAAGCCAGCATCGCCGCCGGCTCATCAACGCACGCGCCCCCAATGAGGAAGTACTCAAAGCACCCCCTCTGCAGCGCCTTCAACTCCGCATTGTTAGCCGCGAAGAGCGCATACAGCGCTTGCGCGAGGATATTAACAATAGAAGTGAGCTGCTTCCTCCTCCAGTGGAACGTCTGCATCGCCGCCCCTATAGCGGGCGCGGACGACAGGTCCGGCACGCGCGAGGGATGCAGCAGCTCGGAGAGAATCACCATATCCGTGAGCGCGACCGACATGCCCCCCCCAGTGAGCGGGTGGCGCATGTTCATCGCGTCGCCCAGGACCACGATGCCCGGCGTCCGCTGCGCGGTGGGCGGGAGCCACGAGTTGGGCATGCTCCTCAGCTTGCCCTCGTCGAGGGCCTTGATGAAGGTCGCTTTTATCTGCTCGGGCAGCGTCGGGATGACGACGTTGCGGATGTGCGCTTTTACGCCGCCGAGCGCTGCTTTGGCGGTGGAGAGGTTCTCGGGGACGTCGATGAGGGCGCGGGTTTCGTGGGTGCCGATCTGGTAGACGAGGACGGGGGCGTTGTCGGAGAGGATGATGTGGCCGTGGTTTGGGGTCGGGATGGGGCAGTCGATTAGCTCGAGGGCGTAGAACTTGGATTTCGCCACGGGCGTTTTCGAGATGTATTGTTTCCGCAGCGTCGAGGCGTAGCCGTCTGCCGCGATGGTGAGGCCGCCGAAGAAGTAATCCATCTTCTTCTCCCCCTCCGGATCAGTCGTCTCTGTCTTGACGCCTAGAACTTGCTCCGCGTTGTCGGTGCACACCGTCCCCTTGACCGTGGTCTCGAAAATCGTAATGTTCGGCTCCCTCTCGCACGCCTCGCGGAGCTTCTTAATAAACCTGCCGTGGTGGAAACACCACCCCACCGGCCTTGTCTCCCTCATCGCCCTCGACTTCTCCACCCTTGTATCATACGGGTACGGGATAATGACCTCCTTGCCGTAGTAAATCACATTGTACCCATTCACCTGCACCGCATCAATGTCCTCCAGACACTCCGACAAGCCCAGCTTATGCAGCGCCGACACGCCCCCGGGCTGCAGCAGCTCCCCGACGATCCGGTCTGGCTCCTTCATCGAGCGTTCGAGCAGAATCACGCTGCGCCCTTGTCGAGCAAAGGTGACTGCGGCGGCGCACCCGAACACCCCGGCCCCGACGATGACGATGTCGGCTTCGTGGTGCTCGCTGCGTCGCGCGGCCAGCGAGGCGGGCGTCGTGGGCGTGGCCGCCATGGATGGGTGTGTGTTGGCTGGGGCGGCGAGGAGGGAGGTGAAGGGGCGCGAGACGGCGGAGGCGAGTTTGCCTGCTGCGGTGGTCTTGGCTGTTGTGGGCGGGCTGTTGAAGCTGCGCAGCTGGACGAGGGTATTCATGGTGGAAGGAGGAGGAGGAGGAGGGAGGTTGAGGTTGAATTGAGGGTTGGGAGAAGTGGAGGAGTGGGTTTAGGCGATATGGTATGGGGGGGGCATTGGGGGGGGGGATTTTGGGGCGGTATGGGGTCGATTGGGGACGGAGCGGAGGATTAAAATTGTTTTGGGCGGGATACAACGGGTTATGTACTCCTTGCGGTACATGGGGGAGGTAGAAGTGGTAGCAACGATATCGACGGTTATCGCATGTGCTACACATTTACAGTACTACAGTTTTACAGTAGAGATTATCTTTTCCCCGTACTGTTCTTCTAATTCTCCAATTAGTCTTACTTCCTCCTACTCTCCAATCATCTTTTCCCCCATACTAGACTTTCTCATCTCAACTCTCCTCTCAAACCTTGGCTATCAGGGAAAAACATAGCCTCGCACTAGACCCCCTAAAAACGCCCATTATCCACTCGGAACAGCCCATTGTCTCGTGACATATGGCTAGACTCGCCGCCAGCTACCCACAATTGTGCTAAAGTGGCATGCTTTGTGCATGGATCAAGAGGATCAAGAGGGATTTTGCCCGTGGAGATGATTACGTACCCCTATCCTACTGTGTTGGAACGGAAATGAAGTGAAAATAACATGGGCATGGGCAAGGGCGGGTTCGATATTAATATCCGGGGTTATAGATCCAATGGACCTTTTAAATTGAATACAAAAAACAGCCTTTATAGGGATTGATTTTTGGATTTAATTTATTGATATAACCAATGGAGAATGTTATAATTACAAAGTGCAAATACACTATATACACTATATACACCCAAATGCCAACGTCTTTAACTCCACTAAGACTTTATTTACAGTTACACTCAATACCACACCACACCACAACCCCTCCCCCTCCCCCTCCCAACCGATCTCCCCCAACCTCACCCACAAAACCAGCCAGGAACAATCTACAACCACCCCTCCACAACCTTCCTAGCCGCCACCACCCCTCCCCCCGAAGCAACCCGCCTCACCGCATCTTGCCCCAAACCACGATGATGCCTCGTTTCCCCCTCAAAACACTCATACGTAGGCTTAGGAAACACCGCACTCTCAACCAGCGGCACCCCCGGACTCTTCTGTCCCGACGAGCCACCCCGATCAACCTGCTGCGCCCGATCAAGCGGCGCAACAGACACAGCTTTCCATACCGCAGGAGGGGGCGGTGAACCCCGCGCAACACGTGACTCCTCCTCATGAAGCCGCGGCGCAGGCGCATCTCTCTGGTGCTCAGTGGCACTCCCACCACCACCACCTCCGACAGCACCACACTGCCGCGCCTCCCCAACAGCTTCACTCAGAATATCCAACAACCTCCCCCCCACCCTCCGCCCCTCGACCCCATGCCTCTCCCTCCTGATCCTCACCTCCCCCAGCGCCTCCTCCAGCACCTCCCTCATCCCCCCCGCCTCCCCTCCCCTCCCCTTCCGCAGATTCGCTATCCCGAGCTTAATCCCCACCATAAACCGTCTGCTGGGCACCACCCCGTTCCGCTGCAGCGTGTCCATAACCCAGCGCACGCCGTCTGCGTTCTCCAGCGCAATGTGCACGCGCATCAGCACCGTCAGGCTCGAGAGGTCTATCTCCCCCCGCCCGACACCGTTGCAGGCGGCGTAGTACTCCCATAGCGCCAGGGCGTCGCGGTTGAGGCCGCGCTGCGAGAAGACGCTCGCGACTTTCGTGGCGACGGACATGGGCATCGTGAGGCCGTGTTCGGCGAAGAGTACGGTGTTCTTGCGTAGCACGGAGTGCAGGTCCATGTACCCCAGACTGCTGTCCTCGAGCTGGTGCATCAGCAGCCGGGCCATGCCGAGACTGATGTCGACGCCGCGTTCCCTTGCCTCGCTGACGAGAGGGAGGAGCGCGCTGATGGAAGTATATTCCGAGGGCCGCGACTCGATGGCGGCTTGGATGGCGAGCGCGAACATGGCGGGTGGGATTTGGATGTGCTGCTTCTTGAGCGCGGAGTGGTAGATACGGAGGGTCTTAAGCGGGGACCCCTTGGCCATAGCCTCGCGCATAGAAGGGTAAAAGTCCAGACTGCCCTCACCACTACCCTCCTCCCCCTGGCGAAGATGTTCGATCTGCCTCGAGAACCGCACAAAAGCGAAGCGATCCCCTTTCGTCTCGCGGATCGCAGATTCGCGCAGGATGCCGGTAGTACACTGGTCGAGGAGAGTCGAGGAGGCGTCTTTCATCTTGTGGCAGAGATGCAGGAGCGAGGTGAAGGGCATGGTCCACTCGTCGCGGTAGTGGGTGAGCATGGCGTTGAAGGAGACGGCATCGGGGATGAGGCCGAGGGGGCGCATGGTTTCGAGCCAGGATGGGATGGACTCGATTTCATTTGCGTCTGCATATTTGCCGACCATGATGTTTGACACGTAGATGTTTGGAACGAGACCGTATTCATTCATTGCCTTGCGGACAAAGTGCTCTGACTCGGCGACGTTGTGGGATTTGGTGTAGAGCTTGAATATCGGCGCAAAGACTTGTGCGTGCTGCTCCTTCGCTTTTTGGTCGACCAAGAGGGGCTTCATGGTTTCAAAACTGCTTTCCACTCCCTCCCAATCCTCCTTCATCGCCTTTGACAGAGCCAGATGGCCGCAGGTCCTCAGACTAGCCGCGCCATTATTCGCCGACGTATGTTGGTCGAGGTAAGCGTGCGCCTGGCCATCATTCCCATCCTCAATGCAAAACTGGATAATCGCACTATACAGCGCCTGTGGTAGATCAATACAATCCACCAACGTCTCAAGCCTGCCAAAAAGCGCCCGCGTGCTCGCCAGATCGCGCGTGTTCCTCCAATGCTGCCCCAGCACCTTCATAGGCCACTCCGCTCTCATCTTGAACCCGCCCGACCTAGCCATCTCTGCACCGGTACGGACGACATCCTCAGCCTGGCCGAGTGCGTTTTTGCGAAGGCACGAGTCCAGAACTGCGCCGACGACTTCGTCGTGTTCGGATTTCGAGGGCTCCGTGAGGACGTAGAAGCGGCGGAAGTAGTGGAGCACTGATTTGTGGTGGCCCATTCCGTGGTTGGCGAGGATGAGGTAGTCGACGCAGGATGGGGCTTCGTCGCTGGGGATGGCTGACATTCGCCAGTAGAGGGAATCAGTTAGCTCGTAGAGTTGTTCCTTCATGGCTTTGGCGCAGAGTAGGACGCCGAGATGTCGCATCTGAGGATGTGCGCTTTCGAGTCGCTTCGTAGAAAACTCCGTCATGTATATGGAGGATGCCGCGTGCAGTGCCTCAAGATAGTCCTGATCCTCTCCTTCCTTGCGTGTTCTTATTTCCAATAGGTAGGCTATTACCTCCGGAGCGTGAAGTTCGTAAAAGATGTCTTCTTCAATTGGACCCAGACTAAGAAGTTTCTGGATGACGGGAACGTACGCGCCCACAGAGTTATGTCTTTGGCAAGCATCGAAGAGTTGCGCACAAGCCGAAATCAGCCTTTTTGAAAGTTGGGATTCGTGGCGCCCCGGTTCTTTGCCTATATACAGCCCATTTTGAAAAGACTCGAAGAAAGCGCTGACAGCCGACTCAATTCCTCCAGCCGAATCGTCGGCTTCGAGGGTCTCCATCATACTGGCAGCCAATGCACTCTGTCGGCTCTGACGCTGCCCAGTCCTTCTTATAGCAACAGGAGCAGCATGGCTCTGTGTTCTCGCTCTCAAATCGGCATCGTTAGAAGCATCCCGCTTCTCCTTAGCCACTACCGGCTCCAAATCCTCCTTCAACTCTCGCTGTGATTTCGAACGAACAAGTCTCTTCGATTTCGACGGCGCATCCTTCCCCCACGACGCAATCGACTTCGGCACCGGCGCCTCACTATCCTCTCCCGGGTACAACGGCGGATTAAGCACATGGTTTTCAAAGTTGGCTACCGCAACCGCTCCCGCCGCCCCGTGATAGCTCCTCGACGACTTGATGCGTCGGCCGTTCTCCTGCACCTCGCGCGCCGAATGGATGCGGCGCCGGCGGTCCTCGGCCAGCAGCCCGGTCGTGAAGGCAACCGTACATGATGTTCCGAGGGCGAGCTGGCGGAGGGCTCGTAGGGCGCCGGGGGAGGGAACGGGCACTCCGAGAGACATGTTATGACGAGAGAGAACGCTGCATGAGCCCCCACTGCATTATTGGATGCGGGAGCCGCGGGGTCGTTGGGAGGTTGCAATTGGCAGCGTATAGTAGGCAAGAGCGAATTTGTTGTTGCTCTGGGCTGGAACGTCGATGAGATGGAGCTTGGGATTGATTTTGGCTCGGGTCAAAATCCACTTCATGTTCTGTCGTCCATCTCCGGTTTCAAGCTCGGACCGGCTGTACTTTGTTCCTCGGCCGAACTGGGAACGTTTAGACAACCACAACCATGAGAAGAAAGTGATAATCTTTTAACATAAGTTACAAAATCTTTGATGGGATGATTATAGATTTTGAAAATTGGGCACAATAGGGACAGATTATTAACAAGGAAAGCCACAGGCTATGTGTTCTTCTCTTTTTATTTACGAATGTACTTATGAAGCTACCACGGCACACTCTCTCTTTGCTGTCAACCCATCTTCACCTCTCTACGGTCTAGAATAGCATTCTGGAATGATATTTTTCGCACGATTCATTTCAGAGTCAGCAAATACAAAGAAAACAACCGCATGTTACAGCCCTCAGGACTACGCGTCGCGGCCACTCGTGATGTAGCACTTTACCCCTTACCACTTGAGGCGCAGTTCGACGCGAGCTGCGTCTTTTGCACTGCAGCAAGCCGCATGCGCCATCCATTACCGATGCCCATTCAAAGACGCTTAATCATCGAGTGCAGACGCTGGTTGGAAGCCTTCTAGCAAGGCATAATAGGTACGTCAGAGCAGCGCAGCCGCTGATTAGCTTCTTCCCCTCTGGTTCCGTTACCTTGGTGGTGTGCTGTCATGTGTTGTACAGCACAGTTTTCCTCGCTCCTCATCGTATCATTTCCGATGTCCAGCATCTAGTTGAGACTGTTGAGCTCTTGGCCTCTTGTAGTATAGCCACCCATCGCGAGAAATCTCTCGTATTAGCACCTCATACTCCATCACGTCTACCGCGCCTCTATACCATGTGCGTCACACCCTGCATCAAAAGGGATAACCAGCCACCGCGAGGTATGACTATGACTACCAACTCATCAAATTACAGTCACTAAACGAAACGCATAGAACTTAGCCATCTGCCCTCGATGGAAGAATAAAAGCCCATCAGAAACCCTCGGGGTTCTGCAAGTTCAGGACTCGACTCCTGTCTACCACCTACACGATGTCCTCCACAGGCCCCTCGCTAAGTTGCGCCGCTGAGACCTACGACAGTAACAGGTACCCATTAGATATAGGACCAGGCTGCATCATGTGGCTGCCGAAAGGCTACCGCAGTCGACAAGGTTCCACCCTCCACGAACCTCCGGCAGGTGCACTAAATCACCCCATCCTCGTCCTCTCTGTCACCGTCACAGGCCCTAGAGATGCTATCATCGTCTTTGCGCTCCTGCGCTCCTTTAAAAAGGCTCGCGATAACAACATCACCGGCACCAACAACCGCGTCGACACCTCAAAATTCGGCCGCCCAGGCCAATTTGTGGAAATCCTACGTTCTCCCCCAGAGAAGGAGAAGACCGTTATATCCCCGCCACCACTCACGCTCGAAAACAACTACGGGTGTGAATATCAGCTACACGTAACGTCCTTCGTCAACCTTGACGGCGTCTACAGCGCGCAGCTTGCGGATCTACGTGTATACAACCCATGGTGGGGTCCAAGGGCGTCGTTGCTCCGTCTCAACAAGACCTCGTTTGGTCATGTGTGGAAGCGCATAAAAGCGAGGGCATGCGGCGTGGGAAAGGGAACTGTATTCACTTGGGTCCAAACTGAGCAGCTGAGAAGTGACTTCGCGAAGTGCGCTCTGGCGAGGGACGATGCGCTGAAGGCATCTGCTACGGCTGCGGCGACAATTCGCAGCGGAATCAATAGTCTTATGCTTCTGCTTCTAAGCCTATCACGTACTATCTCGATGCTCGCCGCGCCATCCTCTGAACTAGGACAGTTCCTTCACCACCTGCAATTTTATTGCGTAGAACTAGTAGCAGCATTATCCACGTTTGAGGAGACCACAACGATACGTGAGTGGACCTACGCAGTCACAAGCCTGCATGCTCTCACGCTCGGGCTATCCATCGCCATCGCAGTGATCTCAGGTCTGCGCCCAGCCCTAGTGGCACGAAGGAGCCCCTCGGTCGACCAGGTTTGCGCAATATTTATGGGGGGCGTTACCTTATTTGCCGGCATTGTTTGTGCCGAATTTCTCGCAGATAAGTCAGCGGAGACGCGGGGGTCGCCGGCCCAAGCGGCAACTATGTCGATGACGGCTGGGATGAACCGGCCAGGAGGTCCAGACAAGGAGGGCTATACACTTGTTGCGAGGCGTCGCCGATAATGGCGGGGTCATTGATGGAGCGGGGCGAGAATAGATGAGGCGCTCGCTATTAATGGGAGAGCGCTGTTTATGGGAAATTTGTTATAAGGCGCTTGACGTCTAGCGGGGTTGCGATTTCATGATACCACAAGACTGTTTGTTTCTTTACGGGTTATGCTTTGGTACTTGGGGCTTGCAGTATTATGCATGGCATGGTATATAAAAAGTGGTTATTCGATCTAAGATTTTTTTGGGTTATGGGCTTGGAGTTTAAAATAGAGGCGAGCAATATATGGCGTTTAAGGGGTTATGTGTGAAATGAACTGCTGTATTATCTCCTTTGTGAGCAAATGTTACATATGGCTGTAAACAAAAACATTACGCATTTCATTTTAAAGGTATGAAAGTCAAGCATGGATTCTTGATTAAAGATGGTTGTAGGTTGTGTTCCCTCGTTCTATTCACAAATCTCCTCATCAAGCAACCACACCACACCGCCTCCAGACACCCAGCCCATCCACCCCATTCCAGCATCTAGGCAGCATCTTTCCATTTATGATGGCACATCAGGAGAAGTCCCCGACGCACATTGTCCATACATCTTCTTGCATGAGTTCCGAACACATAGTCGCAGCATGATCCATCAGACCCGCACTGGTAGATATAGTGATCATTCTTTACATGTGCAGCGGCAAAGTCCATAGTACGGACCTGCTTTTATGCCTTTGCTACAGGCGCATTCTGTGGTTTAGGCGCGCTTGGCTAGCTCGGTTGGAATCTCGAGGTTTCTCTCCGTGAAGGGTTTATCGGCAGCAGTGT
Organism: Pseudogymnoascus sp. SDFLT0511; assembly: GCA_030180035.1. Lineage (NCBI taxonomy): Eukaryota > Fungi > Ascomycota > Leotiomycetes > Thelebolales > Thelebolaceae > Pseudogymnoascus > Pseudogymnoascus sp. SDFLT0511. Next base: position 141,704 of record JASCQD010000008.1, on the reverse strand, counting down.
TTGTTAAGGCTGCAGAAGCTGTAAAAAGAAGCAGTGCCTTGGGTTGTATGATTAGAGCATTGGTAAGATATGCATGTAGGTGTGCTGTTATTGTGCTGGGTTGTTTAATCATCTCATCTCAAAGAAAAAGCCCACTTACCTTTTTCTCTAGTTGGAAGGGATGAGTTTGAAAATAAAACTGTTGGAAGGGAAAGTTTATATACTTCAAAAAGATGCCGCTGTCTAGCTACAAGTGCTCTTTCTTATTTTATATCTCGCCGCAACTTGATGCCCGTCTTACAGCATATCTTAACTTATTTAGGGGGTGTCCACAGCTTATGATAGAATGTAACTTCAGTCTTGGCAAAAAGCGCTGCGTGTCCGAGGTTTCATGGAAGCCATGTGCTTTCAGGCGATGAAGAATACTTTAGCGAGAGTTGAAGAGTAGTAGGATATAGGACGTTCTAATTTTAATTGATATGGTTTGCATTGTTGAGGGGCAGAGCAGAGATCACCCGTTCTTATTTAATGTGACATGCGAAAATATATGCATATATATATATTCAGGATCCTACATATCGTAATTTTAGATCAGCCGATTTCGACAGCCTTAAGCGGTAGTATGTACAATAGATATAGTGGTTAACCTAGTTTTAAATTCTGATTGAATTTTATAAAGGCGTTGTCAAACTATGGTGAACTGTGTCGCGTAGTATATTCGTGGGCGACTGATTCTCAAATGGACTAGAACCAGTATGAAGGGTCTGCTTATTTGCGCCAGCCACTTTTAAGCTCTGCCATCTCGACAGCTACTAGAGATTCTCATCTTAACGTCGGCATGTCTACTGCCATTTTCAAATCTCTGCCACTGTGGCAGAAAGTTACCATGAGAGGAGTTGCCACCGCGCCCCGCCAGCTCAAATCCCAAGTTACCAAACAGCGCCTTAAACTCCTCCAGTCCATCTACGAGCCTGCCTTCGGCCACCTTAGACCCGGATCTCCAGAGTATGAAGTCCTCGCAAACTCCGGAAAGGTCTGGGAAGACCATTTCAAACCCCATGATCTGGGGGCATGGGCTTGAGACGCAGAAAAAGCTGGAAGGCACTCTAGAATCTGTGGACAAGTTCAAGATATTTTTCGAGCAGCGCCCAAAATTACGCAGCTCAGTCACTCACTCTCTGATAGCCGAGTGGGCACACCAAAGCACAGCTATCGAATCAAACCCACTGTCAGCTGGCGACGCGCTCTTGATCACTGACAGGCTTGAGAGCCAGTTATTCTCACGCCACAAAGAATTTAAGACCATAAGCACCCAGGACCTGTCAAACCTTGATCTTCCTCCTGCCAGCGACCTATCCTCTCAGGATCCTTCCCAGGTCGCAGAGCTAAGAAACCATATTATCGTCTCCCGCCACGTCAGCGACTCTGCTCTCGCCAACCCGGGAACACCAGGAATATCACTGGATGAGATTAAACTCCTCACTCGCGTACTACTTCGTGGAACAGACTCTGAGCAAGCAGCAAAGTACTCCTGGGGCCCACGCGTTCCTCTCGGCGAATTTCGCGCCTTACCTATCTCTGTCAGGTCGAACCCGCTCAGGATATTCCCCTATCACCAAGAGGTTCCTGCATGCATGAAGCGTTTATTCGAGTGGCGTGACAAGACCCACGCTACGGGCAAACTGCATCCGCTGATTTTGGCCACGAAACTGTGCGTTTACTTTGATTCCGTCGACCCTTTTGCAGACGGAAACGGGAGGGCGAGCCGGGTTATGATGGCGGATTACCTGATTCGTCAGGGGTTTCTGCTGGTTGTTTTTCAGGATCTCGAGCGGATGGACTATCTCAATATGGTATCTGAAGCGCAAGATGGTGAGCCAGAAGGGCTGTGTTCATATGTTGCGCAGACAGCCTTGGACATGATGTCCACGATCAGCTTACGCTAGAATATCATCTTCTCTGTGCGGCAACGATAGTTTTCATGGCATTTGAGGAAAATAGTCAGGCGTTCAATATACCCATTTCAGGCGTCGACAGCTTATTTTCTACTTAAGAGTTCTCAAAATGAGCAATGGAGATGATTTACTGTGCCCTTCCAAGAGATTCCGCTGTTGTACCCGTGCTGTCCACAGACCCGAAGGGGAACTGCACATCAATTGTACTTTCAGTAGCTATGCTTAAAATGAAGGAGCCTATTCATCCAGGGGATATAATTGGGATATAATTGTCATATTATGGCCTGTCCGTAAGTTAGTTGCTCAGAAATGATGCCGAAGAAATAAATCCCAACAGAGTAAATTGCTAGTATTAATTCTCAGCTACACAACCTCCCTTCATACGTTTGGGCAGAATATATAGAATTAGTGTATATTATTAAAAACCCGAATGTAGGTTGTAGTAGCATAAAGCAGCGTTGAAAGTTGCTGCGGGCTAGACGCTACCCTCCGGACGGAAGGTGAGTAATATTACTACATCTCTCCGTATACCCAAACTTCAATCACTTTTCAAATCCTGCAACCTCCAGCGCTAAACCTCCTAAAAGAATGGCCGAAAGAAGACTCATAAGCAGCGGCTTCGCATTCGAAGAAACAATCGGTTACTCTCGAGCCGTGGTAACTGGATCATGGATCATAGTCTCCGGCACAACAGGGTAAGTTTTCACACTGACTCACTTATCACCAAACCTCAAAATCCCAACCACAACCACAGATATGACCACGCCACCGGCAAAATATCCCCAGACATCGTCGAGCAGACCGAGCAAATATTCCGCACCATCGACAAAGCTCTGCGCGAGGCGGGCGCAACCATGGCAGACGTCGTTCGGGTTAGGTATATCCTGCCGGATGCGAAGCAGTTCCCACTTTGCTGGCCGGTAACGAGGAAGTGGCTGGGGGAGATTAAGCCGGCGGCGACGATGATTCAGGCTGGATTGATGGACGAGGAAATGAAGATCGAGATTGAGGTTACGGCCAGACGCGGTGACTCAATGGAGGATTGAGATTCCTTGGTTGAAATGGAACTTCCGGCACCAATGGATATCAATTTGATGGGATTTGTGGATTTTCAGTCCATCATTTGATTTAAATGCAGGAAGGAGCAGCAGTCGAAGTGAAGATCTTTTTATTTCTCCTATAGTCTATATATCCGCTATTAGATGCGGTAAATTCCAAAGCCAAACACCGCCCAATGCCAATACCATACAACACCCGCCATACAATTACAGATGCCATGACGCACTATCTATACAAGACTCATACCCGGTCTATCTACTCCTCCTCTTCCAATGAATATACTTCAATCTGCTTAAGGATAGTTTGATACAAGAACAGCATACAGCCACTCTGCACGCTTGTCCACAGGAAACGGGGACCCACGCCACGGAACCATCCGGCGAGCCCTTCAGTCTTGTATATCAGCTTGAGGCCGGTCAAGACGGAAGAGGTGTCAAGGTTGATTGAACCTGGCCGAGGGGTATATGTCGAAGGAGACGAGGTAGAGATCGATCGCTTCTGCTGGTTCATCGTTGTCTGGGGTCCCGTTGCTGCGCTGGCTGGAACATGCTTGGCCACAGGCGTCGATTGCTTGAGTGGCACAGAGGGCGAGTTGACCTGCGTTTGGATGCGTGTTTTGACAACATCGAGGGGACATGTGATGACACCAGCCATCCCTCCAGCTGCAGCTCCGGTTGAAAGTTCCAACGGCAAGCCGATATCTCTACTGCCCTTCCATTGGCGTGACCACGTTTGGCCCTGCTCGTAGAATGCGAACTGCAATGCCGAGAAGGGAAGATCTCTAAAAATTGTTGCTTTATAACCATAATAGAGAGCAGAGAACCCTTCCTGACGAATTATTGTGCGGGCAGCATCGGCTGTGCCGCGGTAATTATACCCGGACTGAAAAAAAGGGTTCTTGTAGCGGCCCTGAAGCTGTAGTCGTGTCTTGAGGACTTCTGAAGGAACGTAAACGAATGACGCTGCAAAATCGGCAAGAAATCCTGCAAAAGAGTCAGCATACGTTCAATGTCTACGAAGTTTTGAATTGCTCACCTCCCGTCAGATACGCCACCTGCGGCCTGACTCCTGCGTCTATCAAATAACGCTTGCTGTACTCATATGTGCCAAAGAATATCAGAGTCCCCGGAAAGGAACCCAATAGTGCCGGGAGCACACCACCGTACAGTCCCCGCCGTACACCCTCCTGCTTCCAGATCGTTGTGTATGCCGATGCCATAGATGTGTATTTCGGCGGTATGTGCGGATCGCCCTGCTGGCGCGTCTTCACGGTATCCAAAGAATGCATGAGTATATCTCCCGTCGTCCCTCCAATCCCTCCAGCTATCATAGCCTATAAAGATCAGTATGCGATTCCATAGCCCAACGAGGCGCACCAAGGACGTACATGAAGGTATGGCGGGCGTCCCTCCTCCGTGACATCTTTCTGTGCCATGGCGTCCGATTCTGCCGCATGCAGTCGTGATTGCCTATCTGCGAAGCCGAGATCTTCATCTGACAGCCCATCATCTCCAAAGTTTAACTTGCTTCGTTCTCTTTCCACGGCAGGTGATCCCGAGAACAGGTTGGCTACGCGAGAGGCCAGGGACATGGCCCTTCCTCAGCTCGTGGAGGTGACGTCTTCAGATGTCCGGGATCGGTCCAACAGTGCGTGAGTAGCGACAATTGTCAGTCGGAGTCGAGGGGACGTGGTGGGCTCTATAATGCGCAAGTAGCTCTTGCGATGCGAATAATTCTTGGCCTTCAGTTGAGCGTCATTTCACGCTAGTGCGTTGCTGGTTCGTAAGGCGGTCAGAAATTTATCGGATGTGATTGGCCGTGGTCCAACCACTGCGACCGGTTTTGCCGCAATATTTCGGAGATGCAAGAACCAGACGGAGATTCCAATAATTGATTTTTGCCTTTAAATATGAATATTTTGTATTTTATGAGGTCTAACAACACGCCTATGTTCAGAATATCACCCTACAGTTACTAATATTGTTAACATAAATACATTCTATGATACGCTATAGTACAGTCATACCCGGCAGCGCCGGTCTTTAATATAATGCCGGTCTTTCTAGAACATGCTATCCTACAATGGCACTGTTCCATCAACCTCTCAACCTGTATTAAATCCTGAAAAATCTCTGTGACGGATGCTATGAGTTGGCATGTCCCCTACCAGGTTGCAACGCACAGTCCAAGCCGCAATGGGTTGTTTTGTTCTTTCTTCGGAGTAGAAGGCTTGGGTCCGCTCGGGGTAACTCGGACATAAGCCAACATTATTCAACCCACATCTCCGATGTCTGTTGTAATTTACCATCCGAGGTGGTGATAGTAGAGTAGCGGCATACTATGCCTTCTTCGACGCCGTATTTCAGTATAGAGGTCCGCGTATAGTCCTTCCAGCCCAACGGCATTCATCGCTTTGCCTTGATGACCTTCGTCCTCGGCTTCCATTCCCACCAATTGATAGGGCCGAAGGTCCGCCACGGCCATATCGCATATGAAACTCGCCCGGTAACCAGATTCATAGAGATTGGCCCATAAGTGTTGCTATCCAGGGTGTCTTTTCCGTAATGGCCACCATCGCCTTCGACCCAGATATGGCCGCTTGGAACTTTAGCATGCTGGTATGGATACGGCTTTCGAGTGAAGACAATATCGCCTTCAAGCCCAACCACGCGTTTGACGGCTTTAATCTCGGGATTGGATGGGCTCCTGGTAAGATGCATTAGCTCTTGTCAAGCTGAGAACTATGATTATTGGGACGCAACGAACCAGAATGATACGATCATTCCTCTCCTCAAGCCTTCCAACGGCGCCCATTTGTGCTCCCAGCAAGCGTCTTTCTTCGTAGTTCGATTAACATCGGTGTTTAGATATGGGTACATTGAACCGCCCTGGATCCAGACCACATCGCCGACATTCGAGTTAAACCATATAACAGCTGGTATCCATGTTATAAAGTTGAAAAGAATAAAAGATGTCCGCTTTACAAACGGGGCTTTCTGCCGAAAACGATTTAAGAAAGGTGACAGCCGCCCCAGAGCCATGTTTGCGACGACTTGCTGGGTGGACTTGGAGTTCTGAGTATGAGGCTGAAATATTGAGGGTGCTCGTTTCAATATGGTCGGCTACATCGTAGCCTTGCATGACATAAGCCGCCACATTTTGAGTCTCATCCCATGTGCACAACGAACATTTTACGGTTTATAGGATTTTTCAATTTAATGGTCATAATGTACTTCATTTAGATTCATGTGCGTACCGCTGCCATGTCTAAGCGCCTGCAATGCAGACCGGCCGAGATTCGCCAGCATGAGTTTCAGAAAACTTTTAACTCCCATTTCCCAAATCATCTTACCGTGCCCTCGATCGCGTTCTCGTCGCTCTCGCTCATGCTCTCGTCGCCGCTGACCTCCTCGTTCTCCCGGGCGCGCTTCTCCATCAGTGCTTGCAGCTCGGCGTCGTCGTTCTCGGTGACGGCCTTTGGCTCCATCTTAACCGTACAGCTACCTCCGTTTGCCTCGATGTTCTTCTTGATGTCGATAATGGCGGCCTCCAGCGTAGCAATGCCCAGATGCTTCTCCAGACATGTGCTTGTAAGAACGTACAGAGGAGGGGAAACAAGCTTGACCTTAACTTGAGTGTCGGCGGTGTTGCGGGCCTCAGCGGTCCGTAGGGCGGTCTTGACTGCGTCGATACCCTCGTAACCAAAACATGTAACCTCGACATCGGCTCTGACCTTCGTCGGCTGGGGAGTCAGGCGCTTTCCGATATATGACTTAATCTCCTCTGCAACCGCATCGTTCGGGAATGAAACATCAGCCCACACGTCGGGGTTTCTAGTACTGTTAGCTTCTGTTCGTATTGAAACTGAGATTTAGAAGGCGTACGTGATAGAGAGCTTGAAGGCATCCACGGCGTGGCCGTATTTCTTGTTCAGCGGCCATCCGATGCGCTCGTACAGGTCCTCGATAGGAGTCTTGGTCTTTTCTGCGACATGGCGCATAATCGAGTGGACCATTTTGCTCTTGTTGTATCGCTCCTCGCACTTCACAATATCCTCGGGAGAAACTCGGCGCTTCGACAGATCGATGTAGCCTGTCCAGAGATCCGCAATCAGCTTCACGCTCACTTCAGTGAGGGGTAAAAGGACGCCACTTACCCTTCTCCTTGTCTACTCTGAGAACAACGACGACCTCATTGCGTCCAACTCGGATGAGTTTTTGAATACTTCTGATACGTCTTCTGGATAATTCGGAAAGTAGAATCATGCCATCGATGTTATCGTATTCCAGGAGCTTGACGTAGGCACCCATCTCGGCGATCTTTTGAAGGAACAAGTTAGTTCAAACCCATCGGCCCAGATTCCATATCGTCCTTACCTGCTTGACGTTCACCATGACGAAGCTGTCAATCTCCGGGAACTTCTCCTCATAGAATCGGCAGTTTGTTAACGACATCTTCGCGGTTTTGCGCTGCGCGGCGCGGTTCGACTGAGAGGCTGTTTTGTTCGTTTAACCGTTCCGTTTCAATTATCTGGTGAATTTGGTCTATCGTAGTTGCTGTTGTTGTCTGCTGAGAGGTTGAATGACCAGCAGAAGTGAGTCAGTTGGAAATATTCACGTCGACGATACAAATCGGTCCCGCATCGTCAATTTCGCATTTGGTGGCATGGTGCTCCACTTTTGGTTAGCCCCGCCACAGCTCGCTTATTTTTCAGTTGGGTAGCTTAGCTCGGCTCAGAGGGAATTCCCTTCTTTTCCCAAGCTTGCTTGTGCTTTCTGTTCAAAACATTCCACAAAGCTTCAAGTTACTGCATGAAACCAGTAGCTGAGGCAATGGAACCGTCTTAGCTTTGCTTAATAGGCTGACGCTGAGAAGGCTGTCAGTCTATATACCCCCATTTTTACAATTTTATATTCGACCGATCAAGATGTCGACTTTGGAAGCTCTGTCGGCGTCGACCACGTCCTCCGGGATAGCTTCGAGCATTCCTGGGTTGGCAGCGACGGCGGGTTCCAAGATATCCACGGATATGTCTTCGCCGCCGCCGTCCTCGTGGCTGGGGCTCTTGGTACGCCTCATCGTATCCATCGTTAAGGTGATACCTGTCATCCTGTACTGGATAATCACCTTCACGACTTTGACGCTTCCGTCATGGCTCTTCACCCTGTTCTCCACGAGCCTCACATTCACCTTGAATGCCACAACTGTGTAAGTTCCACCAGTTGTATATTATTTCTAGGCCTAAACTAATTTGGTTTTACAGGATGTTGATATTGCTCGCGCTCGTGTCCACACTGAGTTGGTTCGTGAGGTATAGATACCTGAACATGTACGCCCGGCTTCCTCCGGAGCCACAACGCAAAGAGCCCAAAGTAGATCTATTTCCTGATACACAGGAGGAGGGTACCAAGTCAGGTCTATCAAGCTATCTTGACGAGTTCTTGAGCGCCATCAAGGTGTTCGGCTATTTGGAGCGTCCTGTCTTTCATGAGCTGACACGCTCGATGCAAACCCGGAAGCTCATTGCCGGGGAGACTCTTAACTTGGAAGAAGAAAAGGGTTTCTGTTTGGTAGTGGACGGATTGGTGGAGATTTTCGTCAAGTCTCCTACCAAAGACAACGCTGATAGCGACGCTTCCCACAATGGGACAGACGCATTCTATTCTGATAGCGATGAAGAACACCACGAGGGTGGTGGGCACCAGGGCTACCAACTCTTGACTGAAGTTAAGAATGGCGCGCCAATGTCCTCGCTATTCTCTATTCTTTCACTATTCACGGAAGACATCAAGCTCCGTCATACAGAAGATGATGAAATGGATGCAAACCTGTCTACTGGGCGCCGTGGCCACCATCGATCTGCCTCAGATATGGACCACAACCGTGGGTCACCACCTTCGCTGGCCGGTAGCCCGCCGAGGGATGGAGCTCAACCATCACGAGGCGACTCTCTGAGGCGTGATTTCCAAAATTCCGTTCAGTCGGATTCCGCTGGCCTTCCAAATATCCCACCGATGTCTCTTGATCCGTCTGATACTCCCCACCAAGAGAGGCCGAAGCCGAGGAGGGCAAAGTCAAACTCGGTGCACCCAGACATCGTTGCAAGAGCCAGGGTCGACACTACCATTGCAATCATTCCTGCTAGTGCCTTCCGTCGCCTGACTCGGGTTTATCCCAAGGCCACCTCTCATATTGTGCAAGTTATTTTGACGAGGCTCCAGCGCGTCACACTGGCCACAGGACACTCTTATCTTGGACTGACGGCAGAGGTCCTTCGTACTGAGCGACACATGAACAAGTACACAACATATGAGCTGCCAAACTTTCTCCGTGGCAGTGCACTGGGACGCCTTAAAGAGAAGTTCATTAGGGAGAGAGAACGAATTGGACCAGAGGATTCACGCAAAGGCATTGCACTCCACAACGCTAGCGCAGGCCGAAGACGTCGGTCGAGCACCAGCCTTCGCAAAGAGGCTACCATGCATTCCCTTGGTGCGAAAACGGTAGCCACACCTGCAACCCAAGCTCCAAATATCGACGATGTGGCAAGTCCTAGCCCTGGTGATCTTCTTACGAATATCCACATTTCTAGGACAGGTGGCCGGCGGCATTACCACGTCATGAGCCCTCGTGGTCCCTTCGAGCAATCGACACCAAACGCGCAAGCGAGAGGTTCCGATGATATTTTGAGTCCCTTAACAGAGAAGGCGTTTAACCCGTTTGCATCTCCGGTTGTGCAGCCTCAACTCCACCGCCAAGAGTCTATTGACGAAGATGGAATATTTCGTGGGTCTATCCTTGAGTGCATTTTCAAAGCGATTGGTCTCACCACCACCCAAAGTGCTTTACGCATGGCCGATTCCGTGGAGGCTTCTCCTTACCTACACTCCATGGACCAGAGAAAACCAAAACCTGTCTTCAACAACGCCTTCGGCTTCATTGACCCATATGAAGGCTCTGGTGATGGCGACACAGAATCAGTTGGCTCAAGTAGCACCAGCAATTTTGCTACAGTTAGCAGCCAAGGACTCGCCACAGAACTGAGAGACGAGGTAGAAATAGTCTACTTTCCAAAGGGTTCTGTTCTTGTCGAGCAAGGCGAACGTAACCCCGGGCTTTACTATGTGATCGACGGCTTCCTGGATGTGGGGATTCCTAATGACGATGCTTCTGATTCGGAATTTCTTGGCCGAACAACAAAAAGCTCAAGTTTCACGTCGCAGAAATCAAGCCAATTCAGAGGCACTTCTCGGGGATCAAAGCCGAATACCAGGGCAAAGCGGTCAGATTCACGAAAGCGTAAGAGTTCAGGACGTACAACACTCTCACTTATTAAGCCGGGAGGAATCGCAGGATATATTGGCACAATTTCATCATACCGGTCGTTCATTGATGTAACAGCCAAGACCGACGTATATGTGGGTTTCCTACCGAGATCTTCACTGGAAAGAATAGTAGAGAAGTACCCTGTGGTGCTACTCACTATGGCAAAGCGTCTCACGAGCTTGTTGCCGAAGCTGATCCTTCACATTGACTTTGCCCTGGAATGGGTACAAGTGAATGCTGGCCAAGTCATCTATCACCAAGGCGACGAAAGTGACGCAATTTATATTGTGCTTAATGGCCGCCTTCGAGCTGTTCTTAATAATGAAGACGACGATTCTGAAATGAAAGTCGTCGGAGAGTACGGGCAAGGAGAAAGCGTTGGCGAGCTGGAGGTGATGACCGAAACCAGCCGATCTGCGACCTTGCATGCAATCCGAGACACCGAGCTGGCAAAATTCCCAAAGACGCTTTTCAATAGTCTTGCCAAAGAACACGCTGGAATCACCATCAAAATTTCCAAGATCATTGCGTCTCGAATGAGAGCTCTAATAGAGGACCCGGTATTCCTCTCTGGGAATGACAAGGCTACAGCAGCTACAAATGTCAAAGTCTCGTCCACTGGCAATCTGAGAACGGTGGCCATTGTACCCGTCACAGGAGGTGTCCCTGTGGTTGAGTTTGGAAGCCGTCTGATGAATGCACTCACGCAAATTGGGGCCCCCAACGGTGTTACTTCTCTCAACCAGGCTGCGATTCTTAACCATCTCGGTAGACATGCTTTCAGCCGTATGGGAAAGCTGAAGCTTTCTCAATATTTGGCAGATCTCGAGGAGAAGTATGGGCTGGTGCTCTACATTGCAGGTATGTTCGACATTTCATTTTATTTTCCGCCTTGCGTTTCCCTTTTGTAGAATGATGAGGAACTTTTTAACCCAGAGGTCTCGATGAAGACTAAAACTTAACAACTCTAATTTTTTCCTGACTACAACCATATTCTCACTATATTTTTTAAATTATATTCAAGACAGCAGCTAACTGAGATTGCTACAGATACCAATGTAAATTCACCGTGGACCCAAACCTGTATAAGCCAAGCAGATTGCATTTTGCTGGTTGGCATAGCAGACTGGTCTCCCGCAATTGGAGAATACGAAAGGTTCATGCTGGGAATGAAAACAACAGCTAGGAAAGAGCTCGTCCTCCTGCACGCAGATAAATTCTTGACCTCTGGGCTTACCAGGTCTTGGCTCCGTAACCGTGATTGGATCAATGGCGGCCATCATCATGTCCAAATGGCATTCAGCACAGACACAGTCCCAGTCCACCCACAAACCCGTCGCTTCGGCTCTGCGCTGAAGCACAGAGTTCAAATTATACAAGCTGAGATCCAAAAGTACACGTCACGCAAAGTCCGACAGACCCCACTGTACTCTGCAGATACCCCGTTTAAGGGCGACTTTCACAGGGTTGCAAGGAGGCTTTGTGGCAAGTCTGTCGGCCTCGTACTTGGTGGAGGTGGTGCTCGCGGGATTGCGCATGTCGGTATTATCAGGGCGCTCGAGGAAGCTGGGATACCTATCGATATTATCGGTGGAACATCAATCGGCTCTTTCATCGGCGCCTTGTATGCTCGAGATGCAGACGTAGTACCGATGTACGGCCGTGCCAAAAAGTTCGCTGGCCGGATGGCAAGCATGTGGCGATTCGCTTTGGACTTGACATATCCTTCGGCATCGTACACGACTGGGCACGAATTCAATCGTGGAATTTTCAAGACATTCGGGAACTCGCAAATCGAAGACTTCTGGCTTGAGTTTTACTGTAATACCACGAACATCAGCAAGAGCCGATCCGAAATCCACACCAGCGGCTATGCATGGCGATATGTCCGAGCTTCGATGTCGCTGGCCGGTCTACTCCCTCCACTTTGCGACGAGGGTAGCCTGCTTCTCGATGGTGGCTACGTGGACAATTTAACGGTTTCACACATGAAGTCTCTCGGAGCGGATGTTATATTCGCGGTGGATGTAGGGGCGCTCGACGACGATACGCCCCAGAATTTCGGGGACTCACTTTCTGGATTCTGGGCAATTGCCAACCGCTGGAACCCATTCTCGGCATATTCCAACCCACCCACGCTCTCTGAGATCCAGGCCCGTCTAGCGTACGTGTCAAGTGTTGACGCGCTGGAACGAGCTAAAACAACTCCTGGCTGTCTTTACATGCGTCCTCCTATCGATGGCTATGGAACGTTGGAGTTCCAAAAGTTCGATGAGCTTTACGAGCTGGGATACAAGTATGGCCAGGAATACCTGGCAGACATGCGGGAGAAGGGTATTCTACCGTTGATGGATGAGACGGAGGAGAAGAAGGCCTTACGGCGGACAATGGCTCCACGGAGAGCGAGTATATAGTTATGTTTTACGTATTATTCGGAACCGGCCACTAGAATAGACGCTCCAGCAATCAATGATACCCATGAAGTTATAATATCGTTATCTGAATCTCCATGAATTCATCCTATGTGTCACATTGCTATCTTTTTTATCGGGCCTCCTTCCAAGACCTGTTTCAAAGAGTGGGTGTGGTCCTTGGTAGCTGAAAATACGTGTGCAATCGATAAGGAGCGGAGCACGCCGGTAACCGTTAAACTATGCGGGTCTTGGTCCCTCACCTCAGCACTGATAAACGGACGACGACCATGTAACATAAGAAGGAGGCTTCCAGACAAACCAAAGGAGTTTACACAATATATAGTTGCCCGTTAGAGTGTATATAAGTACGGTCTGTATCTGTAACCGTTGATATTGCTATCGTACGGCATTGAGGTGGAATCTGCGGCTTTGTCATCAGAAACAACCCTTCTGGATACCCTGTATAACACGCCATCATGAGCGGAAAGGTAATAGAGAAGACGGTCTACCTGGGGACGTTTGCCCATAGCAAGAGTTTGAAGGAGCTGGAGATAGCCCATGATGCTGCCATATTTGTGGATGAGAACGGCAAGATTGTGGCTGTTGAGAGGGGTGTCGCCGATGAGGCGGCAGCAAAGAGCTTCTTCCCCAAACTGAGCTGGAGTGAGAGCCAGGAGAAGCCGATCCAGATCTTCAAGTCCAAGGAGGAGCAATTCTTCTTCCCAGGCTTCATAGGTAAATATCACCTGCTCCCCATCCACCCCGTCGTCGAACCCCAACTAACCAACCCCCAGACACCCACATCCACGCCTCCCAATACCCCAACGCGGGCATCTTCGGCAAGTCCACCCTCCTAGACTGGCTCAACACCTACACATTCCCCATGGAAGCCTCCCTCTCCGCTCTCCCCACCGCCCAACGCGTCTACGCCCGCGTCATCGCCCGCACCCTCTCCCACGGCACCACCACCGCCGCCTACTACGCGACCATCTCCGTCCCCGCCACCAACCTGCTCGCGGACCTCTGCCTCGCCGCCGGCCAGCGCGCCCTCATCGGCCGCTGCTGCATGGACTCCCTCGCGCCAGACTACTACCGCGATGCTGGCCCCGAGGAAAGCATCGCTAACACGAAAGCGACAATCGCGCACATCGCCTCTATCGACCCGGAGCACGCGCTCGTCAAACCGATCATCACCCCGCGTTTTGCGCCGTCGTGTTCGGCCAAGCTGTTGACGGGCTTGGGAAAGCTGCAGAAGGAGACGGGGCTGCCGGTGCAGACGCACATTTCGGAGAATAAGCGCGAGATCGATTTAGTGGCTGAGCTGTTCCCGGAGTCGAAGAGCTACGCAGAGGTGTACGATAGCCATGGATTGCTGGGCCCGAAGACCGTGCTTGCGCATGCGGTGCATATCACGGATGAGGAGAGGGCGCTGATTAAGAAGCGTGGGGCGGGGATTAGCCATTGTCCGGTTAGTAATGCGGCGCTGGCGAGTGGGATGGCGGAGGTGAGGACGTGGTTGGATGATGGGATTAGTGTTGGCTTGGGCACGGATGTGAGCGGTGGGTACTCGCCGTCGGTGCTGGAGGCGGTGCGGCAGGCGCTGTTGTGTAGTCGGAACTTGGCTATGGGTGAGGCGGGGGAGGAGGCGGAGAGGAGGAAGTTGAGTGTGGAGGAGGCGTTGTATTTGGGGACTTTGGGGGGGGCGAAGGTCGTGGGGATGGAGGGGAGGGTTGGGGCGTTTGAGGTGGGCTTGGAGTGGGATGCACAGCTGGTGGGGATGGAGGGTGTTCGGGTGGAGGGGGGCTTTGAGGGGACAGATGGAGGGCCAGTGGATATCTTTGGGTGGGAGAGCTGGGAGAATAAGCTGGCGAAATGGGTGTTTAATGGGGATGATAGGAACACTTTGGCTGTATGGGTCCAGGGGAGACTGGTGCATCAGCGGAGATCCTGAGGGAGGTTCGTGGTTGGGGGTTGTGGATGAAGGGTCACCAAGTTATGGTTAGAGACTGGCCTTTGGTTTTTGATGTTCAAGTAGATTATTAGAACGATAATTACTCATATGCTGGCTATCATTCCGAGTCGTTTCGTAAGTCACCACCTGCCCTATAGCCACCTAAGGGATCAACCATCACCATATCCAACTGCTTCGGCTTGACAGGCTTCCAGTCCTCATCCGTAATATTATCATTTGCCCACCTATTCTCTACTCCCCCCTCCAACCCCCACCGCGTCGCCAACACCTCTCTCAATCGATCCGTCTTCATCTTATCTTCCTCCCACACAACCTCCCTCTCACATGGCCCCCAGTTTTTACTATTAATCTCAAGCGTCCTCCTCCAAAACCCAAATGCAATCTGATTACAAGTACCGCCATCCACATATACAAGCCTCAAATTCTTCAGCGAACCCCCCTGCACCAACTGCCGGAGTTCAAGAACAGCGTCCCTCATAAAATCGAACTGCGTCCGGCCTCGCAAACTCCCAATCGTCAACTCGACGCGTTGTACGTGCAGGCTAACCTTGCCAAGGTACGCGAGCACCTCCCTCCCCGCGGCGAAATCGCAGAAGACGAGTGTGTTGGCGCTCCAGAAACGGGTAGAGGTCTCGGAGTAGAGTTGGCGGTTGACCTGCGGCAGGCTGCGGCAGAGTGGGGGGAAAGATGAGGAGAGCATGGTGGCGGTTGTTGGGGCGCACGGGACGAGGTGCATGATTCGACCGAGGGCGGTGCGGCTGGGGTCATATAGTCTTCTGTTCATGGGGTAAATCGGGCCGGCAGGGGCTTCCCATCTTACGGGGGATGAAGATTCCGAGGAGGTTGGGTAGTGGACGGGGAGGACGCGACGGGTGGGAGAGACGAGGCAGTAGTCCCAGATCATGTAACGGATTTCGGCGGGGAGGGTGAGTAGGGTGAGTGGCATTTTGGCAGCCCTTCGGGGTCTTGGAAATATTTATATTGATGTTGATAGTTAGTGGTTGGATAGGCTGCCTGGGGATTATGACTGGCAATGCAACACGACATTCCTTGAAACGCGGAGGTCCAAAAAAACAAGGAAGGCAAAGGATTGGCTCTGTGCTCTATGTCCAGTATAACAGAGCATGCCTATTTTATTACCCCCAATATCAAACTACCGAGGCCATACAAAGTACTGCAAATTTATAACTTAACAAAACCAATCCAGAACTTGTGTTTTGCCGACATATAGCGCGAAGAAAAGGTAGTTCGGCGTTCGAATAATCGAAAGCGCCGCCTTCTTATGATGTGCTCAGCCACAGCCGTCTGCCTGGAAGGAATGAGAGCCTTCCGCCAAAACAGACATCTTATGAGAAGGAAGGTGTTAGCGCAAGACGTTTACATGTCATCCTGCCTATGACAGCGGCAACCTGTGGAGATGGTCAGAATTTAGGCGGGGTGGCGCTGTCCAGAGATCTTCAGATCGGCGTTTAGACAGACCACAGCCACATCACGGAGGCGCGACCCCTTGCACTTTCCGCGCTGTTAGGCGGTAATGGATTATATTTCACTGGGAACTCTGCTAGGCAACAGGCACCAGTGACCCGGCAGCTGCCACTCACAGTTAGGATACAAATAAAATTGAATGCTAGCGCGGCTGTTTATGCATGGGTTGGGTGGGTGCCACCACGATACACGACTAGCAGGAATATGATAACTGACCAGGTTCATTATGCTGAAGATGGCGAAGGAAATATCGCGGCCTACATAAAGGCGAGGACATTTCCTTTCTTTCCGCATATCGCCATTCAATCTGCACCATCAAACTTCGTTTGTAACATCATATACCATGCTTTCAATCTCTCTCGCCCTTGCGCTCCTGGCACCCCTTGCCCTAGCAGGGAACAGTGTCAAAGACCACAAGAACGACATATATCTCTCCAATATGTGCTATCCCAGGCTCCGTGCTAGGGAGAGCGGTTCGTCGTCTAATCCGATTTCTGCAATGAGCCATTCCCCATTCCCCTGCGAACAATCGTCCTATCTGTCTCGGTCCTGCTTTTCCAACGGCACCAACGAAATCGACTTCCTTGCCGAGCAGCAGTGTCTCTGTGGCGGCAACTTCTTCGAGGCCGTCCGAGGCTGCCACGAGTGCTACTTTGCGCATGGCTTTGTTGACCCAGACTACACCCGTGACGAGATATTGAGCCGCATCTCCAGCGCAAGCAGCGCCGAGTGCAGCGCGACCCCCATTACGATGCCATACACAAACCTCTTCCCGCCACCGGTAACCACACTTTCAGATGCAACGATCGTCAGTGACCGCTTCCCGAACGATACCGCTGTTTCAAACTACTGGACCGGCGCAACGGCGCCTGTTGCTGGCCAGATCACGGGGAATGCTACGGCGCGATTGTCAAGTTTCACGAATACTGGACAGGCACGGTATACGCCTACCGGGACTACAGAGGTGGGTTCTGGGGGAGATGGGGGTGCAAGCTCAACGGACGCGCCCGCGCCGTCGTCTACTAATGGTGCTGCGGAGATGAAGGTGGCAGGTGGACTACTGGCTGTGGTTATCGGGGCCATGGCAGCGCTATAGTGTGAAACGGATGAAAAGTGGTATAGAAGGGAAGAACCTTCATAGTTTTGGATATAAGTAAGCTTATACTGGATAGAATACCGAGTACATCTGTCAGCCCTATATATTTTATCGAATAGCTTCATTGGCTTTATAACAGAATAATAAAGTACTACAGCATTGACAGCTTTGTGTAATCAAATGAGAAATAAAGGATGATAAGGACTCAACCACATATTTTAAAACACTCCTACACCCTCTCTAGGGCGTCGAACGAGAACAACAGACAAGACAAACTTGCCAGATAGAAATATTGGTTCAAAGGGCACTGCCGGCCTACCTGCTACCAAGAATAGAGACCCAAGACACCCCGAACCCCCCTATGCCGTTAACCCCCCAGGCAGTTCCGATTTCTAAACCCTAATCCATTTCTAATTGTAAGAACCCCCCTCCGTAGACACCCTCCACCCCAATCCTCCCCCAGCATCCCCGCCCTAATCCCACGCCACGGCAAACCCTAATCCATTCCGAAACCCAAGGCCCTTGCAACCAGCTAAACCGATCGATCTCATCACCCTAATCATCATCTAATCCCAACTCATCCAACTTAACCACCTCATCCACACTCCTCTCACTGCCCCCTTTTCTCCAAACCATAGTCCATAACGTCACTCCCGGCCCGTCAGGCTGACCATACCCCGCCTCCCCTACTTTCCCCTTCCCCAGCACCACCTCCTCTACATCCACAAATCCCATCCGTCGAAATAACCTCCAACTCCCCCTTGACGTAGACTCCACCCACACACTCCTCCCCTCTCTCCCCGCCCTCCCGCACACTTCCTCCAACAACGCAGTCCCTAACCCTTGTCCCTGCCGATCCGCTCGCGTCCCAATAAAAAACAAATAATACGGCACCTCCCCCTTCGCCAACCCCCTCTTCCTCGCCTTCTTCGCTGACCCCTCAAACTCCCCCAACATCCGCTTAACACATACCAAGCCAACTTTCCTCGCCAGGCCCACCAGCCCCGATTGCAGCAGCGTAAACGGGTTCCCGACACCACACCCGGGCGGGAGCACAATCGCGCAGCTCTCCCAGTTCGAGTGCTCGAATATATACCCGCCGTTTAGTGTTGCTTGCGTGAGGAGCGCGGTGAAGTACTTGGGGAGGTAGGCGCGCCGGTCGACGGGGTCTAGGGTGTTGAGGAGGTAGGTGTTGAGGGGGTTATCTACGAAGGCGGGGGCGAGGACGGCGACGGCTTGGGGGACGTTTTCTGTAGGGGGGATGGTTGTTAGTGTGGAGTTCCCTAGTTTTGGTATGGAGAGTTGGGGGAGTAATCGTGGGTGTGTTATAACAGGGATGGTGGGGGTGTTGGCGGGGGAATCGAATGGATGGGATCGAGTCAATTGGTGGCGAGCTGTGGAAATGGAGGCAAGGGAAGACGGGAATTGAACGAGTCAATTCGGTCAATTGATTGAGTGCCGGGCATAGAAACGAAAGCAGAAGCAACGGAACAGGAGCAAATAAATAAAACCAAAAAATACCAAAATAAAAGAAAATTTACCACATACCTCTCCCCCTAATTGTAACCCCCGCCGGCAATGGCATCTCCAACCAATCTTTCCTCGACACCACACTCGCCTTACTCGCTTTACTCGCCTTACTATCCTTGCTCTCCCTCCTACTCCCAGTAGAACTCCCCTTACTGAAGCTCATGGAGCTCGTACTCGTACTCGACCTCCCCATCGCCGACAGACTCATCCCCGCCGTCGCCGAGGCGCTTGTGGTCGGGTATAAGCTATACTGATGCGACATGATTAAAAGCCACCACGGCCACGATTCTCTCAGGTTGCGTTGTCGTATCGTATTGTATCGTTTTGTATCGTATTATATCGTATTATATCGTATCGTGTCGTATCGCATCGCATCGCATTGTCGTATATCGAAATTGTAACTGGGTGATCGATTGATCGATTAATCGATCGATGCGATCGATGGAAGGATTCTTAGCGTTGCGACGCAGGTGGGGAGATATAGAAGGGACTCCAGGTCCAGGCGCGGGCGCGGGAGCGAGGTCCTTATTATTTCAATTGCGGACAAATTTCGATAATCTAACACTTGAGCGCCACCGGCATGCGCTCACATGCTATCATGTGACTTTCTAACGGAGAGGGGAGTGTGGGTTCGGGATGGCGTTGCAAATGGTATAGCTGAAACAGAGGGGAGAAAAGAGCGGAGTTTGAAGTGTTTTGGAATGGCCACCGCGTGTCAGTCTGGTGGCGGTGGATTGCTCTAGAGTTAGGACGGGCGGGGGGTTAGGGGCTAGGCTCGGGGCCTAGAGGCTGTGGGTTAGGATTGTTAAAAGGTCTTAACTAGGGTGCATCCGGGGCCCGCTGTTCATCTTTGCCCTCGGCTGTAAATCTGTTTCCCGCTTAGGCAGAACGGGGATTGTGCCGTTCTAAGAAGTAGCATGTGGATTTGCTGGAGGATCGGATGTCGACGAGGTAGTTACGGAGTGTGAAGGAACTATTTCTTTTTGTGTTTGAGTTGGGTCGTGTGCTTCTAATCATAGTGCCGAGGATATCGGGATCTTCCTGTTACAAGTGCCAATCATCGTGCCCGTGCCCGTGTCTGTGCCGCCGCCACCGTTGAACGATTGGAATGACAGGTTCCGCGATTTTGTGGCTTATAATTTTTTGCGGGGTATGAGCCGATTTTGTTGTTGCGGGGGCGGGAAGGGAGACGCGTCAGCAATAGGAATTCCTGATAGGTGAGGAAGAGTGAGGTTGTTGGCATCAATTGTGGGGATTGGGGTTGTAGATGTTGGTGAGGCCAATTAGCAGTCAAAGGCAATAGTTAATATTTGCAATTATATGCCTTTGGTGACGGGGATTATGATTGGAGATGTTGGTAGCTGGGGTGGGCTCGTGGGCGACGGTTAAGATTTGCAGCTATAGACATCCAGGTAATGAGGAATGCACTTACCATAATAAAACCTTGTTGGTTAGAAGGGGATAGCAACCACAGCGGGTGACAGTGGCACTCTTATCGAACTCAGAAGTCGTGATAGTTACGTGTACAACGCAATGTCCGATCAGGGAGGGGATCTCTATTATAATATATATTATATCTGTTTGTGTTTCTCGATTAAGTCATATCAAGGCCCTGCCCCAGTTGTACCAAGATGAAAAAGTGTGTGCGCCGAGCTTGTCGGTCGTACATGTAAGTAATGCTAATGAAAGGGATAACCAATGTGCCGTGTGGCTTATATGATACTCTGTTGTATCCAATGTATTCCGTATCCAACTCTATCGTCCAGTAACCTCTTCATCCAGCAACTCACGAGCTACTACCCCCCCTCTTGTATGATTGTAACGATCCACTGTTTTCACAGCTTCACCGCACCCGAGTTAGGAGGAATTCTGTTCAGTCCTAGTGAGAGATCCTGCCAAGATCTGGCTATACTTTTGCGGGTCGTTACGATCATACGGGGAAGGGGGTAATAGTGAATCCGGGAGTCCATCACTCGTCGTCGTCGTCGGATGCGGCTCCTCATCCTCAAGGTAAACTGCCCAAAGTTAGCCTCTTCCACCCCTCGAAACAGAACCTCATCAAAACTCACCATGCGGCCTAACAAACCAACTCAACACCCCCATCCCCCCAAACGTCACACTCAACACCACGAAAACCGCCTGCGGAAACCTCCCCACGGTAAGCGTATACAACCCCCCAAACAACGTCGGAAACACCACCCGCGCAAGCCCATTCAGCAGCGCCGTCGCCCCCAGCAGCTGCCCAACCCGGTCCGCACCAACATGCTTGCTCAGCGCGCTCTGCAGCAAAGGCAGCGCGATCGAGCCTGTCGCTCCTAGTAGCCCGAAGGCGAAGAACACACCCCCTTGCCGCGCGAACACGTACCCCGCGTGACATGCTGTTTCGAGCACGAGCGCGCCGCGGATAAGTACGAGGTCCAGCGTGTCTGCGCCGGGGGTGCGGGTGTCGTCGTCGGGGATGGGGGCGTCGGGATCATTGGTCCGCGCGGCCTCCGCGGCGCGGCGGCGCGCGCGCTTCTGGTACCGCGTGCGGAAGATGTAGGTGATGAGCGGGAGGACGGCGATGAGGACGACGACGCGGAAGGCGGAGGAGAGGCCGATGAACATCTGGGTCTCGAAGTCGCCCCAGTCGAATTGATAATTAGTGTAGAATACCAACACGGAGCCGGTGCCGATGGCGGCGCCGAAGAGGAGCGTGTTGATCGCCGCGAGCAGGATGAGGTTCATGCGTAGGTGTAGAGAGGTGCCGGTGCCGGTCGGGCAGAGGATTTTGAGCGGGGCGAGCAGGTTAGCGGCGCGCGCGGCGTAGGAGGTGGGAGATGTGGATGCGGCGGAGAGTTCGAGTTCGTGGCGGGCGCGGGCGGCGAGCTGGCGCTTGTGGGAGAGGGATTCGGGGAGGATGAAGAGGTGGTAGAGGAGCACGATTAGGTGGCAGAAGAAGGCGATCCAGAAAACGCTGAGGATATTACCGGTCACTTTGGAGATGAAGGCAGCAAGGAGGGGGCCGAGGGCGATACCGCCGAAGAGCGCTCCGCTGAAGTAGCCGAATGCTACGCCGCGTGTGGCGGGCGTCGTGACGTCTGCGCCATAGGAGTGCGTCATGGCCATTGCGGAGGTGAAGGAGCCGCAGAGGCCGTCGAGGATGGACCCGAAGAGGATCCATTGGTAGTGCACGGTGTCCGGGTAGGTAGCGGCGAGGATCGTAACGATCTCTGCGCAAAGTCCCCCGACGACGGCAAAGGCGAGGAAGTACTTGCGTCCGTAGCGGTCGGAGAGCGTGCCGATTTTAGGGCAGATGGCTGCGCTCAGGATGCCGGTCAGGAGGGACATGTAGAGCGTGAACTCGGTCGCTAGGGCTTGCACCTCGGGGATCCGGCACTGCGGGTTGTTGGCGAACATGATGACGGGCGTGTATTGCGCGTCGGGGTTCAGGGTGGATTGCTCGGCGATGTAGCGCCGGCAGACCAGAGTGAGGACGAGGTTGAGCTTCGGGACGACGATGCCACCGAAGGCGAGGGCGTAGATGGCGTATGAGGGGAGAAGCCACCATATCTAGGGCGCGTTAATGGGAGTCGTTGAGATGGCATGAGTTGGAATACTGACAGATGGTTTGCGATACCACGGAACCCCCTCGAAATCGGCCTCCCAATCCCATGGGACCGAGTCACCTGCGCTTGTGCTATCCCCATCATCCGCCCTGGCCAGCAGAGGCGTATCTTCTCCAACTCGAGATGCATCTATACCGAGCCGGTCCCGGCCGTTAGGCGCCGCAGTGCTGCCGTTCCCTCGACGCTGCATGGTGGTGTAGTTGGATATTCAGCGTCACGGCGGGACATTGGCGTTTCTGCCTCTGTTTATACTCCTCTTCCCTCTTCCCTCTTATCTCTGTTTATGTCTCTCTGCCGAGGGCCAATCAATCCCACTAAACCGACCTACGTCACTGATTCATAAGCCGATTGAAGCTTATCAATTCCCCCTGCGTCTTTGCTGTCTTCGCCGTCGTCGTCCTTTTGCTATATGTCCCTTCAATCTATCCGTATTCATGGAGAAGTCGTCGCCGTAGTATGTCTGCGCTGGCATCTCGAAACTGACGCTATCTTGGGGTGCTATGGCATATATAAATAGGTAAGGAGTTGAGACGCCCAGGAATCCTGCATGCGGTTTTAGTGGACTGATCTATCGACAAGCTTGGTCTGGATCCACGTAAGCACCCACTAACCACGTTTTTGCCAACTCCGGCTCCGAGACTCCGATGGCATTTGGCGTTTGGCATTTATCGGCGGGGGAATGTTTGAAATCCGATGCTTCTTGGACAAACGATGTAAATAATAAATGATGTAAATGGTATATAACTCATGTGTATTTAACTGTGATATCCCGCCATGACGCTATTTACTGCCCTTTTCTCTACGCCGTACCGTACTCTTGGACTGCAGCCAGCCGTTTACAGTGCTATCATGTCTCAAATTCCTGGTCGATGCAACCATGTTCCTGGCGGCCCGCAGCGATTTTGTGTCACACCGCCACGTGGATGTGCCGTGACCATCATTCTTACACGACTTGAGGGCATTTGGTCTATGAATAGGATATTTAGTTGATATTCGTAGGTTATAGTGATCGAGAAGCCTCTTTTGCAGGCCTGGTTACTGTAGATATGTAGATGCCCTATTCGCGGCTACGAACAGCATGGCCTTGCTGGATTCTTGTTGGGCTTTCGAGTCAGGTAGGAGTGTGAATGGTGGCACAATATGGTTGGCAGCCGTTCTGTACTTGTACGTGTGTACCGATGAGGACAGCATGGGTGCAGATACCCATTGCATTTCTCGAAGTCTTCGAAGAACACGTCCTTTTCCTTTTCCTAGTGATACCCTATTATCTACAGCAGGCTTGTCGCCATATTTTTATAATATACATCCACGTCAGAGAGCAGAGTTTCACCCCAACCCCCTTACTCCAGACCACTCACCACCTCACGCCTCCACAGAGCCTCCTGGACCGCTCGCGAAAAAGTCCTTACTCGCCTCGCACTTCGCGTTCGTGCACCCTGGACACCTCAATGCCATCTGCTTCGAGACCTGCACCCCGCTCTCCAGATGCGTCTTAGCGATGTCAGCCAGCGCCTGTATGAACACAGGGTTCCCATTCAGGGACTCCACGCGGCGGATCGAGTCCTTGCATCCGCTCTCGCCGATCACCTCCTC
The DNA here is from genome assembly GCA_030180035.1 of Pseudogymnoascus sp. SDFLT0511. NCBI lineage: Eukaryota > Fungi > Ascomycota > Leotiomycetes > Thelebolales > Thelebolaceae > Pseudogymnoascus > Pseudogymnoascus sp. SDFLT0511. The sequence goes on along the minus strand of JASCQD010000008.1, from coordinate 117,687 downwards.
GTCCAACTCGTACAGCGTCTCGATGTGATCGGAGGTGAACGCGATTGGCACGAGAACCAAGTTCTTCTTCCCGCTTGCCACGTAGTTCGTCACCGTGTCCGAGGTCTGCGCACCGAGCCACGGCTGCGGCCCGACCTGTGATTGCCAGACCAATCGGTATGGGTTTGAGAACTTGAGGCGCTCCATCACGGCGTACACGGTCGCGGCAACTTCGGCGGGATAGGGGTCACCTGTCATGTAACTGTCAGCGCGGGGACATAGAGTTAGAGACGAAGAAGACTTACCCCTGTTTACAACACTCATCGGTAGACTGTGTGCCGAGAACAGGATCGTGACGTCTTTCCTATCGGCCTCCGAGTACTTCGCCAGCGTAGCCTCGATGTTCTGTGCAAACGCCTCCACCAGCCCCTTATGTGCCGGCCAGCGATCAATAACACTCCACTGAATCGATCCATCCTCCCCATTCGCCTTCTTCTCGCCTCCCCTCCCCGTCCCCTCCAGCTTCTCCCTCCACTTCCACAAGTCATTCAAGCTACTCCCCGTCGTCGAGCACGAATACTGCGGGTACTGCGTAAACGCGACCGCCCTCCCCCCGTTCCCCCCTCCAAACCCATCTGCCAGCAGCCTCGCATACATATCCTCCGTCAACGGAGCCGCGTATCTGAACGCCACATACGGCTTATGAGGCGCCGTCTCCGGGCTCGTCTGGTCAAGTATCTTGCACATCTCCGCCGCCTGCAGCTCCGACCACTTGCGGATCGGACTCCCGCCCCCAATGTCCGCGTACTGCTTCTCGATCTTCGGCGTGCGCCGCTGCGCGATCAGAGGGCCGAGGTACTTCTGGAATCGCCCCAGCGGGATCAGGTCCGCGTCTGCGAAGAGCCGCGAGAGGAAGTCTCCGACCTCTGGAACGGTCGATGGCCCGCCCATGTTCATGAAGACAATGGCTGTCGGCCCGCGCGAGGGCGTCGTCGGTGGTGTTGCGGCGGGCGTGGCGAGGCCGCGGGTTTGCCGGCGTGCGGCTGTGAGGGAGAGGGTGGCCGGCGAGGCGTGCCTCGAGAGCTGTCGGGTGGCGGTTCTGAGCGCCATGGCGGCACGGTGGGGTTCTATACGAGCGATATCATGCAATTGAATAGAGAGTATGGCGATTGAGGCGTTTGGGAGTCAGAGATGTTGGCAATACCTGGTTGTGTCGGTCTTGGAGGAGTTGCCAACCAGAGGTGGTGGAAAGGTAAGGTGGGACATAAAGTTGGATCACGTGCCGACGTGTACCCAGGTCCCGAAGTCGCGTATTCTGCCTGTCGTCATGCGCGACAAGGCATCAGTCGCGATTGGAATGTTCGGGAGTGTCGACTATCTCACTTCTACGCTTTGTGATTTTCTCAATTGTTGATAATCTTTAATAAGACGACACTAAAGTCTACGATTGAGGCATTTATTTTAGTCTGACGAGATGGCTGACTCCAAAGAGGACTGGAAGCGGAAAGATGAGGGTGACGAGGAGGAAGACGACGAGGTCGATGAAACGGTATGAACCCCATTTTAACAATCCCAACACCTATCTAACCTACATCAAGGACTACAAATCCCAAAAAGACGCCATCCTCTTCGCCATCGAAGTCAGCCAGTCCATGCTCACCCCTCCCCCCGCCTCCGATTCCAAAAAAGCCGACACCGACAGCCCCGCCGCCGCAGCCCTCAAATGCGCCTACCAAATCATGCAGCAGCGCATCATCTCCAACCCAAAGGATATGATTGGCATTCTCCTCTTTGGCACCGCGGAGTCGAAGGGCCCCGAGGACAATGCAACCTCCGGCATCGCGTACCCGCACATCTACCTACTGACCGACCTCGACGTCCCTGCCGCGAGTGACGTCAAGGCGCTGAAGGAGCTGGTGGAGGATGAGGATGCTGCGAAGGAGGTGCTGGTTCCGGCGCCGGAGGGGGCAGAAGTCACGATGTCGAATGTGCTATTCTGCGCGAATCAGATCTTTACGACGAGGGCGCCGAGTTTCGGGTCGAGGCGACTGTTTGTGATTACGGATAGGGACGATCCGCATGAGAGTGATAAGGGGATGAGAGCGGCGGCTGCGGTGAGGGCGAAGGATTTGTACGATTTGGGGGTTGGGATTGAATTGTTTCCTATTGAGAGGGGTGAGGGTGTATTTGATAGGAGCAAGTTTTACGATGTGAGTAATTTCCGGCGGCGATGTACGTATGAATGGTGCTGACCGGAACAGGATGTGATATACAGCGACCCAGCAGACACAGATACACCAGCCACCACCGCATCCACTACCAACGCCGCAGCAGGCGCCGACGGCATCTCCCTCCTCAACTCCCTCATCTCCAACATCAACTCCAAACAAACCCCCAAACGCGCCCTCTTCTCTAACCTCCCCTTCGAAATCGGCCCCGGCCTCACCATCTCCGTAAAGGGCTACAACATCCTGCAACGCCAAAAGCCCGCGCGCAGCTGCTACGTCTGGCTCTCCGGCGAGACCGCCCAGATCGCCACGGGCGAAACCACCCATCTCGCCGCCGACACCACGCGCACCGTGCAGAAAGCCGAAGTCAAGAAAGCCTACAAGTTCGGCGGCGAGCAAGTCCTCTTCACCAAGGACGAACAGAAGGAACTCAAAAACTTCGGGCCCCCAGGCCTCCGCATCGTGGGATTCAAACCCCAGGCTCTCCTCCCTACTTACGCCTCAGTCAACAAATCGACTTTCCTCTACCCCTCAGAGGACGACTACGTAGGCTCTACCCGCGTCTTCGCCGCTCTGTGGCAGAAACTCCTCGATTCCTCTACTATGGGCGTCGCCTGGTACATTCCCCGCGCCAATGCGAACCCGCAGTACATCGCCCTCCTCCCCTCCCGCGAGCGCCTCGACCCAGTCACATCCCAACAAATCATGCCCGCAGGACTATGGGCCTACCCCCTCCCCACCGCAGACGACCTGCGCGTTCCCGCTCCCGGCCCGGCGCCGATAGTAAGCCCGGACGCGCTGACCGATAAGATGCATATTGTGGTGCAGCAGCTCCAGCTCCCCGGGGCGGTGTATGAGCCCAGCCGCTACCCGAATCCGGCGCTGCAGTGGCATTATCGGATATTGCAGGCTATGGCGCTGGAGGAGGAGGTGCCGGAGCTGGGGCCGGGGGATGATAAGACGTTGCCGAGGGCGAGGCAGATTGATAAGAGGGCGGGGCCGTATGTGGTTGATTGGGGTAGGGAGTTGGAGGAGGGGTGGATGGATTGGGTGGAGGGGAAGGGGGAGAGTGTTGAGATTGGGGTGAAGAGGGGGGGTGAGGGGAAGGCGGAGGGGAAGGTGAAGAGGGTTAAGGAGAATGGGCTTGATGAGGTGGAGAGGTTGGCGAAGGAGGGGAAGGCGGGGACTGCGACGGTTGTGATGTTGAAGGACTTTTTGGCGGCGAGAGGGCTGAATGTTGGGGGGAAGAAGGCGGAGCTGGTGGAGAGGGTGGAGGAGGCCCTTGAGAAGAAGTGAGGGGGAATATGGGTTATGGGCTATGGATTGGGGGTATGGAGTTAATGGGTGGGAGGGGTAGGGAAAGGTTGCAAAAGTATCGGATATATGCTGAGGATCTTGGGATCCGGTGGCTGATGTCTTTTGCTATGCGGGGTGAACGAGTGAGCGATAATGGAGTTGTTGACTGTCCATCTCGCACCTCTGATGCACAATGGGTGACTATGGACTTCGCCACTAACTGTTCGCACCTCTGCGGATGTCGTCTGCAGTGAGCGATCATCAGGTTGCTGATTGATTGTCCAGCTGTCTCCATCCCTGCACGGATCCTATCGCTTCGACAGTGGCTGATCTTCAGTGACTGGTGGCGACAGCTACAACTACAACTGCAACAACCGACGCACCACCAGAGTCAGCCACTGACGCAGACACCTCACACTACATACAATATTCACAGCCACAAGCCACGGTGTGACAATCGACAGCACATCGTCCGTGTGCTGTACTGTCTCACCACATGCGCCGTCCTTGGGCCAGATCCTGCAAGACTCCCCGGCAGTGAACAAGACTCTCCCCGGAAGACTCCCCACTCCCCTCTCGCGCGCGGCAAACAAATCCTTTATATAGACAATCCCAGTCTTAGTCAGAACCGTATCTCTATAATACTGACTGTATGGACGCCATCCTCCCCCTAAGCGCCGCCGCCCCGTTTCAAAAGTACGCGCGTAGAAGTACCGTCAGCTCCATCCTGACAGGGCAGGTACGCTCCCGGGACAGTCGTGATGTCATGCCGGGTCTCGGTGGGGAGGCGGTCGCAGTCAGTGGCAGCCAGGGATTGGTGGGGAGGGATCAGGGGGGGTTGTACAGGGGAAACAGGGTATGCGTTAAGTTAAAGAGATTCTTGTTTGGAGGAAACACGGTTATCTAACCCCACACGTCTGGAGATCGACGGCTGCTGCCAAACCTTGATGTGCGAAGAAGTATAGTAGCTGGCCCTACGGACTTCTTCTTATTGCTCATTTGCGGTGATTCATTCATTCTTTGTTATCTTTTTTGCACTCATACATACGACACGCCGTACATAGTTTATATCCATTGTCCGCTGAAACGAAGTAATGAGCCGCTCTCCCCATCCTTGACGCGCCAACAAAGCGCCCTGAAATATTTTCTGAACTACCTCTCGCCCTCACCACTACGCCTCTCGCTCTATACGCTTTCCTCTCCTCTCTATTGCCTGGCTATCAGTGAATAGATCGCCATGGCGGACGCTCCGACGCAGGGCGTTGCGCAGAGCAACCGCAATATCACCATTATTGCGCTGTTGACGGCTATCGGTACTGGTATCGCAGCGTCGGCAGTGCAGATCTTGATTTTTACGTTGATAAAGAATAGGCTGGTTAGGATATAGTGAGTTATCCTCTTATTTTGCAGTTGCAGGCTGCCTGGGAGGACAAAGCTAACATATTGTGAAGCCAGCCGAAAACATATCTGGTCCCTGAACGACAACGAACCACACCGCCGCCACGAAGCCCGTTCGGGTGGATGGTGTCGATTTTCACATACAAAGACAAGGAGATCATCAATAAGTGCGGCCTGGACGCCTACTTTTTCCTACGATACCTCCAGACACAACTCATCATCTTCGTTCCGCTCGCGTGCCTTCTCCTTCCCATCCTCCTCCCACTCAACTATATTGGTGGTCGCGGCGCCACTGAGGCAGATCCTCTCGACGAGTCCGACCCTGACGTCCCCGGTGGCCTCGACAGGCTCGCCTGGGGCAACATCTCCCCGACACAGACACACCGCTACTGGGCGCATCTCGTCCTGGCCATCGTCGTCGTCATCTGGGTCTGCTACGTCTTTTTCGCCGAGCTGCGCGTCTACATCCGTGTGCGCCAGGACTACCTCACCTCTGCCGAGCACCGCCTGCGCGCCTCGGCAACCACCGTCCTCGTCACTGGCATCCCGGACAAATGGCTCACCGTCGAGGCCCTCAGTGGTCTCTATGACGTTTTCCCAGGAGGAATCCGCAATATTTGGATAAACCGCAACTATGACGCGCTGCTGGAGAAGGTGCGTCAGCGCGAAGGCATTGTGGCAATGCTCGAGGCTGCCGAGACGTCCCTGATCCGCAAGTGCAACAAGGCGCATCTGAAGCAGGTCGAGAAGGAGGAGAAGGCCATGCAGCGCAAGACGGGACATCATGATACGAAGGAGGAGCGCGCGAGGCGCGCGAAGATCGCGGAAGATAGAGCAGCACAGATTGCGACGGGGGAAGGTGTCACGTCGGGTGATATCAACCAGGTTGCGCATACGGTTGAGGATGCGATTGAAGAGGGTAATCGCCGCAAGAGCTTTCAAGGGGAGAAGCAGACTGCCATGGGGGGTTTGGCGGCGATGGGGAAGCAGTTTGGGCGTGGGCTCGGGCTGGTGGGGAAGGCTGGCGAGACGATCGTGGGGGGCACGAAGAATGTTGGCGGGACAGTTGTGGGGGGGGTTAGGACCGCAGGGAAGGGGATAGAAGGTCAGATCGAGTCGACGAATGGGTTTGTGCAGATCGACCGCGATCCGATGAGCCCGGACATGAGGCTGAACTCCTCACAATCGAGGTCGAGGAATAACAGCAATAGCAGTCAAACACATCTTGCGGAGCCGGTCGAGACGCAACTGAATATGCCGCCGCGCGATGTCAGTTTTGGCCAGACGCCGGATACGGCGAGGGGCTTTGGTGAGCATCGCGGCATTAAAGGGCCGGAGCTCGATAATATCCCTTATCGATTCGGCGGCGGTGATGGGACTAACGACTCGGATGACATGAAGAATAGCTGGTGGAAGTTCTGGAAGGGCCCGAGCGGAGGATTCGCGTCGCCTGTGCCACATGGGTTTGAGAGGGACGAGTATATCCAGAAGAAGAACTTTGGGCAGATGGTCACGCATGGCGGGAAGCAGATCGTCGCGCCTATGAAGACTCTCTTCACGAATGACGAGGGGCCGCAGCATGAGTACCCACCGCACATCGACCCAGACTATGTTGAGGACGAGGAGAGCGCGCTTTGGGCGAAATATGTTAAGAAAAAGGACCGCAACACGCACCGCTTGCCTCGCTTCGGCATCGGCATCCTGCCGTATATCTTCCCCTGGGTCAATACCAAGGTCGACACCATCTACTGGTGCCGTGAGGAACTCGCGCGCCTCAATGTCGAGATTGAGTACGACCAAGACCACTCAGAAGACTACCCCAAGATGAACTCCGCCTTTATCCAATTCAACCACCAGATCGCCGCGCACATGGCTGTGCAGTCTGTCAGCCATCACATCCCAAAGCACATGGCTCCGCGAATGGCCGAGGTCTCGCCCACAGATGTCATTTGGGGGAACATGTCGATGACATGGTGGGAATCGTGGCTGCGAACTTTCTTCATCTTCGCGGCTGTCGCTGGAATGTGCATTCTTTGGGCTATTCCCGTCTCCGCCACTGCGCTCCTCGGTAACATCCCCGAACTGATCAGGCAATATCGCTGGCTCGAGTTCCTCCGCGGGGCTGAGACCGCGCTCAAAAGCGTCGCGGGTATCCTGCCCGCCGTTGTCCTGGCCCTACTGATGATTCTGCCACCGATCGTCTTCTACAACTTCGCAACGCTGCAGGGTAACCAAACGGGCAAGCTCCGGGAGCTGTCGGTGCAGAACTACTACTTCTTCTTCCTGTTTGTGCAGGTTTTCCTCGTTGTCTCCATCGCTAGCGGTACGTTCGCCACGCTCGCTAGCATCGCAGATGTCACATCCATCCCAGGTCTGCTGGCGCAGAACCTGCCCAAGGCCTCTAACTACTTCTTCTCGTACATGATTATCCAGGCGCTGTCTACCAGCGCCGGTAGTTTGCTGCAGGTTGGCACGCTCATCATGTGGATATTGATGCCCAAGCTCTTCGACAACACCGCGCGCCAGAAGTGGACGCGCAACACCTCGCTGTCGACCGTGCACTGGGGCACCTACTTCCCGACCTATACAAACTTCGCGTGCATCGCCATCATCTACTCCACCGTCGCGCCCCTTATTATGGTATTTGCCATCATCACCTTCACCGTGCTGTGGGTCGCCAACCGCTACTGCATGCTCTATGTCTACCGCCACACCGAAGACACAGGCGGTCTCCTCTACCCACGCGCCATTAACCAAACTTTCGTCGGCCTCTACGTCATGGAGCTCTGCCTCATTGGTCTCTTCTTCCTCGTCCGCGACGCCGAAAACAATGCCGCCTGCTTCCCGCAAGCAATCATCATGATCGTCGTCCTGGCTCTAACAGCCGTCTTCCAAATCCTCCTCAACCAGTCCTTCGGGCCCCTCTACGAGCATCTCGCCATTACTCTCGAAGATGAAGCCGTCCTCCGCGACGAGGCGTTCGAACGCGCACAAGCTGCTCGCCTAATGGAATCCGACCACGACGACGATGACTCGGACCACGACGATGGCGCCGCCCGCAACACCCGCAGCGGCGTCCCAGACACCCCCGTCTCCCACGACGACGACATCGAGCTCCGCAAACTGCGCACCTCGCAGTCAGCCAAGTCCGGCGGGAACAATGGGACATTCAACCCCCTCAACCCCCTCCGCCACGGCGCCACCTGGGCCCAGCGCGGAGCACGCACCCTCGGCGCCGCGACCTTTGGAAATCCCGACACGGCGCGGGCGCGTCGCCGTCGCAAGAAGGACGTCGAAGCCCAGCAGCTGATGGGAGAGGCGCTGTTCGGTGGGTATAATGATGAAATCGAGGACCTGACGCCTGATGAGCGCGATGCGCTTGTGCGGGTGGCGTTCCAGCACGAGGCGCTCAGGGCGAAGAGGCCGAATGTGTGGTTACCCCGTGATTCACTGGGGGTGAGCGATGAGGAGGTGAGGAGGACGGAGCGGGTGGGGATGGGGAATGTGTGGATTACGAATCGGGGGACTGCGTTGGATGGGAAGGGGAGGGTGATGTATGGGAGGAATCCGCCGGATTTTGAGGAGGTGAGCTTGATTATGTTGTAGATTGTATAGATGGCAGGGAGCAGTTTGGGCTTGGGTTCTGGGGTGTTGGGGCGTGTGTTATTAGAAATACAAGTATATATTACCCATGAAAGATGTCATTTCACAGAAGCCGGAAAGAGGCACGGGCGATTACAGTAACTTTCTGACATTCCGCGACTCTCCCCATCTCATCTCCCCGTCTCTATCCCCAGGACCCTCCCTCCTCAAACCGAAAACAAAAACCGAAATCAAGAACCGAAATCCGAAGACAAAAAGAAACCCAACAAAGAACGCGCAGAAGCAGAAAGCAAACTACATATACAAACAAACACCGCGCGCAAAAGAAATATCTACTCTATACAAAAACGCAAATAAAACGCAAAAACACCCCGCTCAACCCGCCTTCTCCCCCCGCCTACTCCCCTCCAACCCCAGGTCCATACACGCACGGCATGTTGTCCTTAGCGCACTCGAGGCAGGGTTGGCCCCTGCTGCACGACTACCATCAGTTAGCATCTCTCCATCCATCTTAGGGGAAACTTGGCAGAAGAAAGTCCGGACACATTTCGGCACCTAAAATCGGCAGGAAGGCCCGGGGAACTGGTCTCAAAAGCCAAGCTCGGAGGGGATAGGGAAGGGAAGGGAAGGGAAGGGAGAGAAAAGAAAAGAAAAAAGGGAAACTTACGGCCCAATGCCTCTTCCTACATCTCTGGCACCTCGGATTGTTGTCCCGCGTCTTCGACACCCTCCCCCTCCCGTTCAGGAACCAGACGTGTCGATACGCCTCTGGGACCGGGACACCAGGGGAGGAGCTCGCTGCGCTCTGGAGGGCTGCGAGGGTCTGGGCGGGGGAGGGGCCGAAGACGACGGGTTCTGGGGCTGGGACCGGGGCCATCATCACCTCCATCTGCATCGCGGCCATTGGAGGCGCGGCCACCGGAGTCGGAGGAACAGGAGCTGAAACACTGGCACCAGCTGCAACACTCTTCCCCTTGGCGCGGCTCTTCCTCACGCGTTTCTTCGGTCCGGCTGGTGGTGCTTCCACGGGCGGCGGCGCGGGCACGGCAAACACACCCCCCCTCTCCGGCTCAAGAGGCAGATTCAACGTCGCCCCAACCCAGTTCGCGACGTAGGAGTCCGTCGCGACGTCTGGATCGGGGTACGTGAACTGCTCCTGAACCGGAGAGGGCAGGGCAGCGGGTGTGATCCAGGGGTTGGAGGTGGGGGTGGCTGGCTCGAGCCACTGGTAGGGTTGGAAGAGGGGGGTGGGGTCAGGGTGATAGTGGGGGGTGTCGAAGGCTGGAGGGGCGAACTGAGCGAAGTGGCCGTGGCCGTAGAGAGGTGGGGTGGGCAGCAGCGATGGGTCGAGCAGGGCCGGGTCGATCAAGGCTGGGTCGAACAAGATCCGGTCAAGGTCGGAGTTGGCGGAGCCCACAGAGTTGCCGTGTGCGGGCTGGGGAGGAGGAGGAGCCGGCGCGGGATAGGGCGAGAGGTATGGGTTGGCTGGGAGGTAGTCGGCAAGAGAGGGCATGAGGTGGCGGCCTTCGACGGCGTGCAAATTGGCGCTGGGGGTGAATTCCGGTGCAGCAGCATGCGAGAACGAGGGCCCGGCGACTGGGGTATGGAGGACCGACCCATACCCCGAGTCGCCGGCGCCCATAGAAAGGAAACTACCACCACCAGTGGTCGTGTGGTCAGTATGAGACTCACGCGGGAAGTGAGTCATGTCCCCCGAGGGGACCTCATACTGGCCAGCCTGTGGAAGTTAGCAAATCTGGAAAACGGAAGCTGTGGTTTTATAGCTAGGGAGCCAAGGGGGGGGGGATAAAGGTTCAGAACGAAGACTGTGGGATCGGAATATGGGATACGAGATCTGAAAGAAAAGGGAAAAACTTACACACTTCCACTGGTGGTGGTACGTGATAATGGCTGAGAACGTCTTTTTACATAACAGGATCTCAACATTGGTGTTGATGAAGCACGTCTCCAGCTGATGTGGGCACCCCAGGTTGAATCCCCAGTTCGACACCTTTCCCAGCCAACCGCCCTCCGTCAAGTCAGTTGCGATCTCACCCCACGCCAAGCCATCTCCTTTCACAACTTCCATCAAATATCCCATGACCCAGGTTACCATGGCCTCGCTGGTCGAGTCAAAGCATGCGTCCTTCATATATATCCCAACGTGTCTCTGAGATGGTGCCATAAGGGAGAGCTGTGGACTAAGCTTGAGCGCGAACATGTGCTCGTTAGGATTCTTCTTGCTGTGGCTATTCTTTCTCGGGGCACGGATGTGGGTCAGCAGGTCATTGAATCCTCTTCTGAAGTCCTCCATCGTTGCAAGCACCTTCTGCTGGTCGGCAACACGAATGGGCTCTTTATCACGCTCGGCGCGGTAGTGACCCTGCTTTTCTGGGGACAGTCCATCGTTGGTAGTCGTATCACTGAAGGCTGTCTTTTGGGGAGTATTGTTGACGTTGGATCTTGGAACAGGGGATATTCCATACGGAGAGTTATACGCGCGCGGTGCTGCTCTTTTCTTTGACTGCGGTTCTGAATATGGAGCAGAGTTTCTCTTGGATAATGGTGCAACGCTGTTCTCGGAATATGAGGCGGAGTTGCTTGTGGAGAATGGAGAATCCTTGTCCTTGGAACATGAAGTGGTGTTTCCCTCTGGAGACGGAGCAGAGTTGTTCTCTGAAAGGGGGGAAGACAGGTTCTCTGATAGCGGGGAAGTTAGGTCCTCTGAGGCAGGAATAGGGATGCCGTTGGATGATGGAGCAGTGTTGCCCTCCGACAATTTAGAATTCGAGCCAGGCCTCTTGAAGTTTAATTTGATACCAGACGAGGTAGAACCTGCTGAAGACGCGGGAGCTTGGTCATCATTGTCAGTGGCTGTCGCAAGAAAGCGAGCCTTCTTCTTTGGACGCAGCGAGTCTTGCTGGGCTGTGGTCAAGCGCATGTCCGATGCTGGGCTTGGTGAACGATTGGCCCTTTTGGTCGAAGATCTGGTTGAATCCGAATTATTTTTTCCCACTCCGACTTCCCATTGGGGGACGTAGACCATCTCCTCCAGCCTGTCAGGAAGAACGATCCTGCTAGCAGAACTCTCATACGAAGCAAAACGGAACTTTTCGGGGCGCGTCTCTTGTGGGTTATAGGATCTCATATCCAACGTCGGAGTATTGTTATTGCCCGAAGGCATGTATGATCGTGCACGAAGGTTTCTCGCGCCTGGCTCTTCTCGGAGAGAATATGAACCTAAATCTGACTTCAAGACAGATGCAACACTTCTGTTCTCACTTGAAGGCACCTCTGAACGCGATTGAAGCTTCTTCAAGCGACGCTGCTCTGAACGCTTCTCTGAACGTGACTTGGACTTGCCAGATTCAAGCTCTGGGGTGCGAGCATCAGGTTTGTTGCTTGAGGTCACGCATGCACGGCGACTTCTCCTTGGCTCTTGTGATGCAGCGAAGCTCGTGTCGGACTTTGGACCAGGGGCGACAGTGTTCTCGTTGTTTGGTAATATATCCGAATCTTGAGGAAGCTTCCTTGAGCGTTTGTTGGGGCGTGAAGTAGAATTGCTCAGTTCGAGCTCCGAGGGTTGAGCAAGGTTGTTTGAAGGCAGTTCAGACTGCTCAGAAGACGCTCTGAGGCGCTTTTCCGATCTTGTGACTGGCATTGTGATTGAAGTTTTGGGATCAATCTTTAGAAAACGGATAATGTTCTTGGTTGAATTTATCAGACACGACTCTGATCTTGCGAATTGCTTTGACGTATTCAATGATCAAACACGAATCCGATCTGGTGAATAGCTCTAGAGAATAGAAGACTTGCTGATACAATCTTTAGACTTCTAGTAAAACCGCTGGAAGAGTTTGTTTGACACGGCTCCGATCTTATATATAGCTTCTAGGGCAAAGAGGAATTGCTGATATCAATCCTTGGATTTGTTGCAAGGTCGTTGGTAAGAATCAAACTTTGGGTTTGAAGCAAGGTAGTTGGAACAATTGTTGACACGGCTCCGATCTTGTGGATAGCTTGTGAGCAAAGACAGATTCTTATTCCAATGTTTGGACTTGAATGAATGTTGTTGGAGGAATTTCTCAAGGTAAGACTCTGATGTTGTGAGAGGGTTGAGGGTGAATTGTCGAAATCAAACTTCAGAATTGGAGCAAAGTTGCTGAAAGAGTTCCTTGAGCGCGAATATGACCTTGAGAACAGCTTCTCAGGTGCAGAGGAATTGTTGCTATCGAACTTTGGAATTGAATTGAAGTTTGTTAGAAGGATTTCTCGGGAATACTCGATCTGTGTGAGTGTTGTTGAGAGCGAATTGCTGAAATGAAACTTTGGACTTGGTGCAAAACAGCTAGAAGGAGTTCTCAAATGCGATCCGAATCTTACGAGTACCAGTGGGAGCAAAGAAGAACTGCTGATAGCAATCCTTGGACTTGAAGAAAGGTTGCTCGAAGAATTGGCGTTTCTCAGATGAGACTCGGATATTGTGGTTGGAATTGAGAGCAAACTGCTATGATCAACCTTTGGACTTGAAGAAAAGTTGAAGTAAAGTAGCTAGAAGAAGTATCAATCTTTGGACTTGAAGTAAGACAGTTGAAAAAGGAAGTTGTTGGATTTTGTGGGTGAATTTGTGATATCGAAGTTGGGTTGTGAAGTTTGGGGGGACCGCTTGTAAACACCCCTTAGAAATTTATAACACCCCCTTCCTCCCACCTTCACAGAGTCAACCTCACCTCAACTTCACCCAGCCCACTCCCAATCCGATTAAAAAACAATTAGCACCTTGTTCACTCAAGTCACAAATCAAATAATGAATAAGTCGTGTCCATCTCATGGGGATGCCATTCAAAATAGAGGTTCTATAATACAAATTGAGTTTAATGCCCCATTCCACGCTCTCAATGCAAACCCCTTCAAAATAAAAACGCCGGCGCGATGCCACACAGCCATTCTCCATCAGAACCAATACAGATCCCCATCACTCCATCTGTGCAGTATATCTAAAGCCTCTTCATCCCGATATCCTCATACCATATCACCACCACACCAAACCTGAATACACAAAAGAAATTCCCCTAATGCAAGCATGCAATCTCTGTCCGCAAGCCATTATGCCTGTCTAGCTCTCTTATCCCGTCCACGATCCTGTCCTCCACGATCCTCACCCCTTCTCTTCCCAGTACTCCCCGACCCATCATCGCGGCCACTCCTTGACTCGCGCCTCTCATCCGCTCCTCCCCTACTACTCCTCGACCCACGCGATCTCCCGCCCTCGCCGCGGTGAGACGGCGGCATCTGTCCCCCATGAGGCTGGGACTGATACCCCGGGGCGCGATTAAACCCCTGGTCGCCTCTCATGGTCGCTCCACCATCGCCTCTCTTGTCGCCATCCCTTCCCTCGCGTCTGCTCTCGCGCTCTCTCCCCTCTCCAGGCGTCGACGGTCCATTCCGTCCCGAAACTCGGCGACTAGACTCCCTCTCCCCATCTCTGCGCCCGCTTCCTCGGAAGTCAGGTCGCTCACCCATCATCTCCGCTCTAGGATCGGGGAGAGGGATGTTTTCCTTGTGGCTGCGCTCGCGACTGTGCGACCTAGAGGTCCGATGGCTGCTGCGGCCGGAGCGCTCGTGTCTGCCTGAGTCGCGCGTGGAGCCGCTGCGGGCGTCTGGTCGGTCGTCACCCATGCTTTGGCTGAAGCGGTTGGCAAATTGGTCGCCTGGAGGCGGCTCAGGTGCGCCCATTCCCCTCCCTTGGCCGCCGTCTCGTGTATCTGGACGGGGTGCATTGCTGGGTGTGGATGGGCCAGAGCTGGGGAAGCCCGGCATAGCAGACGATGATGATACGCTGCCCCTACCGCGAACGTTGAGACCCCTGTCATTGGGACGGTCGAAAGTTTTTGGTCTTTCCGTCTGCCCTGCTTGCTGCAGAGTGCTATTGATGCCGGCAAGCTGTCTCATGGGGCCACGAACACGGTCTACAGGCGGGAAGGAGGGTCCAGTAGGGACATTCGATGAAGCTGACGTGGGTGTCGCAGGTCCTGTTTGCTGACCTCTCGGGCCAGATGGCGTACCGGAGCTCAACTGAGATGGTTCTTGTCGCACATTCCCGGTCTGTTGTGGCGACTGAGTAGCTCCAGCGAAGGATGGGGTTTCCTGAAAGCCGCGCATACGAGATGGGTGGACCCCTTCTGGTACAGCATTGGCTGGAGGTGTTGGGGCGGCCTGAGTGCTCTGGGGTTTGGCATCCTGTCCAAGATGGCGCATACGCTCGGGATGGACAGGTACGGAAGTTGCGTTGGCTGCGCCAGGTTGCGAGCGATCACCAGCTGGCCCAGAAGGCGGTATATTGTCAGGAGACGGCGGTCGGGGAGGTCCCTGCTGTCTTGAATCGGAGCGAGACACATTGCCACTAGCTTGTCTATTACTGCCCCCACGTCCATAAGAAGTTCGTGGTCCAGACGGCACGTCCTGCAAAGGAGGCGATGAGGGATTAAGGCGACCAAAACTTGACTCCCCCGGTCTACCGGCTGGGTTTAATCTTCCATGGTCCAAGTCTACCGGGCGTTTTGGTGCAGCTGTCGGTTGAAACGCGTCCCTAGACCGATCGGCAGGCCTATCGCTTTCGCGGGGTGGGAATGGAGGGCCTTGACTTGCATCCTGTCTCATCCTCCCCTGACCTTGCCCTTCAAAACCAGCATCGCGGTCTCCAGGGATGCGATCCCCTCTCCTAATGTCCACATCCCTGTCCGGGCCACCATGGCGATCACCTCGTCTTGGCGATGGGGCCCTTGGGTGGCCCCGATCATCTCTGAACCCACGTGGAGAGCTAGATCTCGCAGTATCTGACCCGGCGGAGATGAGGGCTGCGCGAGCAGGGTTCAATGCAGGATCAGCCAGTGCGAGACGCTCCGAAGCTGCAGCGGGGCTTTGGTCTGCTTGCGGAGGCGCGGATCTAGATGGAGGGATCACATCTTCGCGAGAGGGTCGGCCATTGAGGTCTGAGCCTCGAATGTCCAGAGGTGGTCTGTTTCGGTCTCTGTCGCCCGGGAAGAACTCTGCCCCGCGGCGAAGGGGATCAACACGGTCTCTGTGACCATCGCGATCAAAGGGAGGTCTATCGGATGGTCTTTCAAGACCTCGGGCGTCTAGGCTTCGGCGATCGTGGCCAAGGTTATCACGAGGCCAACGAGAATTGTCGGCAGGATAATCCGCCCTAGGAGGGTGTGCATCTCTACGACCGGCGCCACGCGCCGGAAGATGGCGTTCAGGGTGAACTTGAGGAATAGGTACTTCGGGGCGAGTAGGAAGGTTGGAAGGTGGTCTAGAGGGCGGTCTATCCTGATTTGCCGCGCCCCGTATGAAATCTGGTCGTGGCGGTGGGCCGGTTTGACGTTCATTCGTAGGTGGGACCTTTGGAAGGCCACCTTGTCTTGGTGGAATAGGGGTTGCGTTTGCTTCCGAAGCGACGGCATCTGCGGGAGCGGCCTCAACGGCAGCAGTCTTGGCAGCCCTTGCATCATCAACTTCGCCATCTTCGACCTCTCCTGCCTTTCGCTTGCGATCGGGTTTCCCATTTGAGCTGAAATATGTTAGACGAGGCCTTTGATAGAATCATAACGGAACACTTACGACATCTTTGAAGAGGGATTAAACTCGGGGGCTGTTGGCTTCAGCGATGATTTGCCTTCAATCCGTGGTGACGCGCCATTCGCCGTTTTGGCCTGGCCATTGGCTTGATTCGATTCACCCTGAGAGAAATTAGCAGATGAAATTAAGGTTGATGTGGCTGATTGGCTTACCAGGTTGCTTGCAAACGCTTGCGGCATAACCCATTTCTTCTCCCTCTTCTTCAATTCCGGCATAGACGCATTTGCTAGGAGAGACAAATCCTCACGTTTCCCCTCCTCGCGCTTAGCGAGTGTGATGAGAGCATTCTGGAATGCCTTTCCCATAAAGTCAACTGCTGGGAAGTGCTCAACAACCGACTTCAACACAGTGATGGAGTTACGAATATGCATCCACTCGGACCCGCCAAGGCAGGACTTGAGGGCAGTGTTCAAGTTCTTGTGCCAACCGAAGAAAATTCTGCGGAAATCCTCGTACTCCAGGAGGGCTACTGGCTTTGATGTAGTCTCATGTATGCTCTTCGCAAATCCAGGAAGGTCTTGGTTTGCACCCCATGCCTCTTTCTCGTAAACGGCCTTGCTTGCATGCCAGCGAGCGAGATCTCCCAGTATCAACTTCAGAAACCTACCAAAACACTCGGCCTCACGAATTGTGCAGGAAAATATGATCGAGCGAAGTCGGTTTCCGCGGAATAGTCGTGCCAGCAGCCCGAGAGTTCTGAAATGAGGCGTCGAGCTGTTGTGTAGGAACTTCATCATCTTGAATGCGTAATCCGCGTCGCTTGGAGATAAAAGAAGGCGAGGTAGGAAGCACTCTTCAAGAAGAGTATCATTTAAGGCGTCATATCTCTTGTTAACATTTCTGAACCATTTCCCCTTTTCCTTATTCAAGCGGGCTCTGTTCCGGCCGAACTGGCTCATTTGCTCTTTCGACTCGTTCAACAATTCTTCTTTGATAACTTCAACGGCTTTTCTTGCCTCCTCTTTGCGACTCATACCAGGCCTGCTCATATCACTTCGATCTTTCATGATCTCGGCCATCTCTTTTGTTAGTCGAGCATTTTCGATGGTGTAACTATCCATAGGAATCTGGATATCGGAGAGGGAAAGCTGCCAAAACGTGACGTAGAATTCAGGATTGAGAAGACCCCAAGGCTTGTCGGGTAAGGCTACGCGGACAGACTCTACGAGAGGTGCAAGAACTTCTAACCATGGATCCTCTGAGGCGGGGGTCGATTCAACGGCGTTGTCCGTCGTTCCAGCCTCAGGGGTTTTAATCATGTCGACATCGCCATTTGCGGCGGTTGCGTCCATGCCAATATCACCGTCGATATCGATAACTGCGGGCACGCCGTTGGTCTCAGTGATTTCTTTGGGAAGTTCAACCGCCCCAATGCCAGCCATCTTGTAAGCAAAGCTTGGTCGGCCAATGGCAAAGGCAAGGGCTGGGTCGAGGCCGAAATCAACCATCAACTCGCAGGTATCCGGAACGAGATTGTCGAACTCTTCAACGGTAAGGTTGCTCCGTAAGAGATCGTTAAATTGGTTTAGGATGCGCTGTGCATCATCCACCATGGTAGAAAGATACTTGATGTGCGCCTCGCCTTCAGGAACGGAGAATATAGCCGCCTGTCGGTGTTGGGCGATGGAGATCAGTAGTTGGCCAGCTAATCTCGTCTCTGTGAGTGATTTCATCAATCGCTTGGCCGTCTTCACGGACTCAAACCGTCTATCTTGAAGGCTGATTAACGTCTGGCGACGGAGAACTTCACCTCCTGTCATCGCAAGGAGTTGAGCGTCCGTGAAATCCGTGTCAGGAACAACACCTGACATCTGGGCGATGAACTCCTGCAAAATGATGAGGTCCGTCGAGTTGCCTCGATATAGCTGGTCGTTGACATATTGTAGGATTGGTGCCGGGTTCATAATTGAATAGCGCTTGAATACCTTTCCGGAGAAGTTGGAAAGGGCAATCAGCCACTTACTCGTCAGGAGAGCAGAGTCGTCACGAGTGCGGCTTCTGGTCTTTCCGCCGAGTGAGCTCATTAGAGACCAAATGAGAACGTCGTAGCCCAAGTCGGTGA
The DNA here is from genome assembly GCA_030180035.1 of Pseudogymnoascus sp. SDFLT0511. Lineage (NCBI taxonomy): Eukaryota > Fungi > Ascomycota > Leotiomycetes > Thelebolales > Thelebolaceae > Pseudogymnoascus > Pseudogymnoascus sp. SDFLT0511. The sequence goes on along the minus strand of JASCQD010000008.1, from coordinate 99,480 downwards.
AGTATCTCGCACATTCGACGACAACCTCTGTAAGATTGCTATACGATTCGATCTGATCCAATGCCACCTTGAAAACAATTCCCGGGTTCGCATAAGCTGTCTTCGCCAGTGCGCGAGCCATGGCAGTTAGATTCGTCTTACTGATACGCTTCATGGTGCTCAGAGTCTCCAGTCGTGCACGCGTAAATACCGCGGTCATGGCGGGAAGCCTGGATGTTTGCCCTTCAAACCATTCAGCATATATATTGTAGCGTAGAGGAGCTGGGTAGTAACGGAGCATGTCGTATATTTCGTTGACGACATTTGTGTTGGCCGATGTGTGGCTGAGAGCAGGGACAAGGAGCCTCTTGAGGAGATCCTGCCATCTTGCTAGGTTTGCCTCGGACGTGTCCTTTGACAAACTCTGATTGCCAATCCTGGCTAGCTTAGAGAGCAATGCGCAGTCTCTGCCAATGTTCACTCCGGAATAGTTGAGGAGCGTGCTGCACAGGGTAAATATGTCGTCGACCCTTTGGCAGACAGGTATCGAATCCGCCCATTCATCCCAGTAGAACTTATAAGAAAGGCCGTCTCCGACATCAGTTTTTGCCGGGAAAGGCCAACGAAGAGGTTTGCGGGGAGGTTGTTCAGCTCGTCGTACTTCTCCTTTTGGTACCCTCGATTGGTCCTGATCAGAGAGTTTCTTCATAGGTAGCACAACTTCATCTGCATTAGAGGGTTTTGTAGACTGGAAGACTTTGTCAACGGAATGGTGTAAGATGCGATGGAGGAGATCGAGAATTTCTGGGTACACCTCAGGTAGCCATGGGAAGCGGCCCAGCAAGAATAAAGACTCTGGGATAGCACCAATTGTGAGGAGGTTGACCAGCAGGAGCACTTTCTGCTCGGCAGGCTCTGGTAGTTTGTCTTTATCTTCCTCTGCTTCAACGGGAGCGCCAGAACCTGCATCGGGTTTCGAGCCAGGAACATCTCGCATCCTTCCACCGCCAGGAAGAGTGTCATCGGCAAGCGCACCAGCCATCATGAGCGCGTTCGCCCCGCCTCCAGGCCGGTTGAGCTTCTCTTTTTCGGCAATTTCCTTCATTTTCTTCGCCCTGAGAGCCTCCATGTCTTCGTCGAGGGGGTATAAATGCGGATACAAGTCTCTCAGCGAGATGAATCCGATTTTGATCAAAAGAGCAGTGAGGTACATCAGATTTGCTGGAAGGATATCATCCTGCTCCCGGGCTGGCGACGTATAGAACCGTAGTTTGAACCCAAGTAACTGTGCGGCAACCTGGTTGCCCAGTGGAGGAAAGGTACCCGTCGCCTCAATCCATTCCCTATCTGAATTCGATTGATCTTCGGTATTAGCTTTGCTGGCAGCAAGACGCTCCTTTGTTTTGGGGTCGACCGGCCGCCTGCCTCCGAGTTCGTAAAATGCATCAATGCCAACTTCTCTTGCCCTGACCCAAAACGCCTCGTCTCGCGCATCCTTGTCAGGGTCCTCGTCTTTTTTCTCGTCCTTTTTCTCGTCGTCGGTGGTAATCACTCCAGAAGCTCCCGGGAGAGTCCATTTAGGAAGGTCGGCATTCTCGATGGCCACTCCGGGGATAATCTTATCGCGGGGCCACCAAGAGCTGACTCGCAGAAGCTTGACGAAGAATCGATAATGCTTAACGAGTACCGCGGCGAATACATCCATAGTCACATCCAGCACCCTTCCTGCGTCGAGATCGAATGTCCCAATCAGACCCTTTATCCGCTCAAATGTCTCTTCTACCACTTCGCTGGTTGGAGGTTCGCTGTTGCTGGTGGTGAAAAGTTCGGTGACTAGCTTCGAGTAGCCCTCGGTTTCCTCGCGAAGAAGGTTATGGTTTGCTTGTCGGTAGAGAAGATTGGTTACCTGGCGGATACCAGCTTTGAAGAATGTGTCTCTTGTGAGTTCGAGGTTCTGGAGGAGCTGGGTGTCGAGCATCTGTCGCATAATAGCTGGCGATATCCCGGTGGCAGCCACGAGCTTCCGTAGTCGAGGCTGATATGGCTCATTATCGGTAACGATGGAGAGGGAGTCCAGGAAGAGCGAGGCGCCATCGATCTTGTCGTCTTGCTGGTTCTCGGGCGCACTGTCGGGTTGGACTATGTCTCGAACGCAGCTTCCGGCCTCCACGGGGCTCAACCTGCCATCAATCCCGGCACGTATAAGCTCTTGAAAGATTGTCGAAAGGTCCAGTATATCAAGATCGTCCAGAGATTGTGCACCAGCAGCGACAATCTCCTGGCGACCAGTAGCTGTCCATGCCGCGATGCGCTCGTCAGTGACGTGGGAGTAGTCGTATGGGCTCGGATCTCTCGTCGGTTCCGGTGTAGCGGACTTCGCGGGAGTGAACACAAATGGGGTGGTGGCCAGAGCAGCAGGTTGTGGCTGCTGTTGCGACGGTGTCGGTGTCGGAGTCGGACGAGGTGGCGGAGACATGGCGCCAGTCGCACGCCCCGGCGTTGATGGTGAGTTAGAAAAGCTCTCCGTGGACTCCCTTCTTGACAAATTGCCTCCGCCTCTACCTCCTCTGCCCCTTCCCCTCCCTCTCCCTCTCCCACCTTCGCCTCGCATATCTACTTCGCGGTCTGGACCTCCTCCCAGGTTGGTATTGCCAGGTCGATGAGGCGACGGGCGATTCTCACCAGAGTCAACGGACCCTCTTTCGGATCTCTTCCGCTTCGGTGGCATTGGCAGCGCAGGGGCTCCAAGCACTTGCGCACTCACGCACCGCGAGCACCGAAAAGTCGCGACGAAGCTGTGGACATCGGCGTTAGAATCTCAGTGAGGGACTGTCGTGAGGTGAAATCGAGTTTCTTTGTTTGCGAAAGGGAATCGGCTATGAAGAGCTTTGTCGTATAGGCGATGAAGCTTCAGCAGTAGCTAGATAAGTGGTTGGTGTTGTGATATAGAGTGAAGATGGAATTTGGGGTTGAATTCAAAGAGAGACGTCTCTTGATTCCTCGTGCCTCGTTCCTCGCGCATGGAGGAGTAACGAGTAGTTTCGCGACTTTCCAATTGTGCCCAGGCACGCTAGTCCAGAAGCGGTAATTGTATAGCTTTAAATTCCACACGGCCTCTTCAACGGCTTTTCGCATTTTAACGGCCATTTACTAGGGTCTTTCATCCTCCTCAATATATTAACGGTCTCTTATTCGTACTCGTACACTAGTTACTGTTCATCAACACAAATTAATCACGTGACTCTCCCTCTCGCACGTCATTTCTAAAAGTTTTGTATGGCGGTGCGGGAAAGGGTAACGGCCAATTGAAGCCATGACTCAGATGGGATATATATAAGTCTTCGCTGTCACTTTGAAAATCCCCTCAACTCAATGAAAGTCGTTCTTTTCTCCCTCTCATCCTCCTCCTGAAGATGACCGACGCACCACAGGCCAATGGCTTGACCACTCCCACCGCCACCGGCTACCCCGCGCCGAAATTCGGTCAGTTACAAAAAAATCCCCAGAATCCCCCTCGCCCCTCTCCCGTGAAGCCCTCTAGAGAAGCAGTGACTGAATACGTCCAAGAAAGAACGCAGACCCAGCCTGAGAACCCCTTCGCGGCCCTGATCCCAGACCAGCACATCGCCATCATCCCCTCCTTCACGCTCGAGTCGGGCGTCACCCTCCACAATGCCCCCCTAGCATACAGCACCCGCGGCACCCTCTCCCCAGAAGGCGACAATGCCATGGTCATCTGCCATGCCCTCACCGGCAGCGCCGACGTGAGCGACTGGTGGGGTCCTCTCCTTGGACCCGGCCGCGCCTTTGATATCTCCCGCTTCTTCGTCATCTGCATGAACAGCCTCGGCAGTCCCTACGGAAGCGCCAGCCCTGTCACAAACAAGGACGGCAACCCAGCGAATGAACGATACGGGCCCGAGTTCCCTCTCACCACAATCCGCGACGATGTGAAGTGAGTGCCCCTTACTTCCCCCTGCTATCTACTCTTCCCCTCTTATCGCCACCATCCGGTCTATCTCCTACTAACGCCCCTCCCCAGCTTCCACAAGCTCCTCCTCGACGATCTCGGCGTCAAGCAAGTGGCCGCCGTAATCGGCGGTTCCATGGGCGGCATGCTCGTCCTCGAATGGGCCTACTTCGGCCCCCACTACGTCCGCAGCATCGTCCCCATCGCCACCTCCAGCCGCCACAGCGCCTGGGGCATAAGCTGGGGCGAAGCCCAGCGCCAAAGCATCTACGCCGACCCCAAATACGACGACGGGTACTACCCCTTCTCCGACCCCCCAACCGCCGGCCTCGGCGCCGCCCGCATGTCCGCCCTCCTCACCTACCGCTCCCGCAACTCCTTCGAGTCGCGCTTCGGCCGCAACACCCCCGACCCAAAGCGCCAGCAGACCATCAACGATTCCCAGACCGCGCCCGCGACATCCGAGGGCCACTGGGCAATCCACAACGACGGGCACAAGACCACCCGTCCCCCGTCCTCCCGTTCGCGCTCCCACTCCACCCTCACCACCCCCGCCGACAGCCCCGGGACCGGCACCCCCGCACACCCCGAGCCGCTGCACACAGACCCGCAATTCCACGGCGCCACGCCCAGCACCCCCTCCCCCCCTCCAGCGCGGCAACCAGCGTCGCGCCAGAACTCAACCTCCTACTACTACTCCGCACAATCGTACCTCCGCTACCAGGGCGCCAAGTTCGTCGCCCGCTTCGACCCAAACTGCTACATCGCCATCACTCGCAAGCTCGACACGCACGACGTCTCGCGCTCGCGCTCCCCCTCCATCGTCGCCGCGCTCGCGCAAATCACACAGCCATGCCTCGTGCTAGGCATCGAGTCAGACGGCCTGTTCACCTTCGCGGAGCAGGAGGAGATAGCTACGCATGTGCCCCAGGCGCGGTTGCGGAGGATCGATAGTCCAGAGGGGCATGATGCGTTCTTGTTGCAGTTTGAGCAGGTGAATGAGCATATTTTGGGGTTTTTGAATGAGGTGCTGCCGGATATTATGGGGAGGGAGGGGAGTACGGCGGTGGGGGAGGTGGGGGGAGTGACGAGGAGTAGCACGTTTGGGGAGGCGGAGGTGGAGGATATTACGGCTTGGTAGAGCGGAGAGGTGCGTGAGGCGCGAAGCCGCATGTTGGTGTTCATGAGGAGGGATAGATATCCAGAGCTCCGAGGTACTCTCGCGGTTCTAGAGAGATAGATATAAAACTCATGATAGAACATAAAATAAGCCTTAAATTGTTCGTAAAATTGCCCAAAGATTTGTTTACAGAGAATTTTCCCATCACCGTTATTCCCTTCGCCTTCCTCCCTCTTTCCTAGCCTCCCATCCAGGGTTGAAAACAGTCATCTAATGGAACCCCAACCCCCCAGCACGTTCCCAGCCCGTTTGTTTGGGGGGGAGTGAATAATGTACTATAAATATATATACTCGAAAAAGATTGTCCCCTTTGTTGCCGCTTTGTTCATTTCGTTCTTTCAGCCCATCATCACAACTCTGTACTCCCGTCCCAGAGGGGTCGTAGCCCCGGATATCATTCGCTCACTGCACCAACATGTTTCCCTGTACTCCCTGCCCATACCATTCCATACGCACGCACAAACCCAAGCTCGCTGCCGTCATGCCATCAATCGCTGATGCCCGTCCATCTCCTCTATCGCGCCGAACACCCCGCTGAACACACCCACCTACCGCGAATAAAACACCTCCCCCCGCACCTCCGGCGTCCCCACAATCCCTTCATCGGCCGGATACGCCTCCCCCAGCGCCCCAACCACCCACGCCACGCTCGCCCCCTTCAGCGCCTCATAATCCGCCAAATCAACATCAAAATCAACATCCGCATCCGCCTCCTCCTCCTTCACCTCCCCACCCCCCACTATCTCCCCCTCCCCAGAATCCAACCCCACGCTCGGACCCCCCCCCATCGCTTCCCCAACCTTCTCTCCAAGCAGCGCCCGATACCGACTCCTCCCCCCCATCGCGCGATCCATAACCCTCATCATCTCCCTCATACTATCGCGCGGGCCACACTGCATCGCCTCTGCGCGCGGCGGATGGAGCAGCAGCACATCAGCAAGCGAGCACCCGATATCGAAGATCTTCTCCAGGATACCTGGGCCGTTGGCGTCGAAGGCCGTGGGGGTCAGGGGCGCGGCGACGGCGGCGAGGGAGGCGGAGAGGGTGATGGGGTAGCGGAAGGAGAGGGATGCGGGGGTGGTGGGGGAGGAGGAGAGGAGGCCCTTGGCGACGCAGAGTTGCCAGGTCATTGTTGAGAGCCACTAGGTGGGGGGAAACGTCAGCTGGGTACATGGGAGAAGTGGTGGGGGGGACATACGAGCCGCGTGATGGACAGGTCAGCCTTCTGGATCTCCGTCCTCTGCGACCCATCCGGCGTCACAGCCAACGCAAGCGTATCCTGTAACTCCGCCAGCTTCTTCGCCGAAATCGATGCCGCCGACGACGAGAACGGCGGCAGATGCGACGAGCTGTTCCACGTCGACACGAAGTCGCTGTTGAAGTTCCGAAACAGCGCGAGCAGGTCCAGGAACCCGGAGATGATCTCCGCATCCTCCGGATCGTCGTCCGCCGTCGTGGCGGTGGGGAGGTCGATCGTGGCGTTCAGACTCAGCGGCCTGTGCCGCTGCAGTGCGTAGGCGCGTTCAGTGATGAAAAGGAGCCAGAATGTGCGTCGGCTGAAGAGGGCCTCGCGCGCAGGCATGCCCACGTACGTGGTCTCCTCGTGCAGCCTCAGTGACTCCATCAGCGTGATTGCCTCGCGGAGATGGAACCAAGCCGAGTTATGTTTATCGCAATCGAAGAGCCCTGCGAAGATGAAGAAGCTTGCCTGTGCGTCCTCCAGGGTGGGCGTCTCGATGTAATCACTCATCGCGCGCGCGCGCCGCACCTCGTTGATGAAGTACGCGGTGGTGAGGGGTGTGGCGCCAAGGGACAGCGACGGGTCGGCCTGCTGGTCGTGATTAACCTGTGTGCGCGCTGCGGCGCACAGCGAGGCGACGAGGGCGTATTTGGAGGGGCAGGTGCGGAAGTGCGGGAGGGTGTTGGCGTAAAAGTCGCCTTTGTGAAGGATGGGGGTGAGGGGGTATTTGTGCTTGAAGAAGCTCTTGGCGAATTGCTCGACGAGGGAGGGGGTGAGGAGGGGGGAGGGCTCGAAGGAAAGGTTGTAGTCGGTGGATGTGCGGCCGCTGCTGGGGGGGGAGGTGGTGGTGGAAGCGTCGCGGGGCGGGATGTATTGGGTGGATGACATGGCGGGGGGGATCTTGTTCCGCTGCTGTTCCATCTGCATCTTCAGGATGGCCCTTGGGGTGCGCTTCGAGGGTCCTTTGGGGCCCTTCTTCTTGGGCACGGTGAGATATGTGCACTGGAGCTCGGCCACCGCGCAGTGGCTGCATGGGCACGTTCCGTCGCACTTGATCTTGCGTGCATGGCAGCAGTCGCAGGCTTGCTTGACCTTTGGGGTGCGGTGCACACGCTGGAAGGTGGTCGTCGACATGGTGGTGGTTGTTATGGCGGAGATTGCGTGAGTGTTGGCATTACACCCGGTGAGAGGCCGGCGCGCTGTGCACCGTGGGGTATGCTCCTGCCGTTTTGGAGCCGTCGATGCAGAGGTTTCTGCGGGATACACTGTTGCCGTACTAAAGCCGTCGATGCAGAGGTTTATCTGCCATTACCTGTGCACGGTAGCCGTATACAGTATGGAGGATGTAGTGACAACGGCGGCAGATGGTAGTCACAGATATGCAAGAAGAGGACAGCAGAAGAAGTTCGAGGTAGAGGCGGCCTAGATCGCAGATGCTGCAGAATCGGAACAGTGGGGAAGGAGTATAAAGTTTTGACAGAAGGTGGAGTCAGCAGTAAGACGGAAGTGGGACACGTCAAGAAGAAATAGGAAACGGGCTAGAAGGGCCAGAGAAGAGGACGACTGGATATGGAAGTCGAGGAAAGAGGCTGCTCTCGGCGGAGTGGATCAGTGGGATTCTAAAGGGTCCGGGCGGTCAATGCGCATTTCTCCATTTCTCCCCCCAGATACTGGTACGGAGCTCTTGTACCTCTCCCCCGCCATCCCATGTGGCTGGATGAATGATGATCCGAGACACGTGATTGGGTTTAGAAGCGCCTTTTTGCTTCCAGAAGGTGACAAGGGGGGGGGGGGGTGAAACGCGGGGAAAGGGGTTTAGCGTGTGTGGCAGAATGGACAGAATGGACAGAATGGACAGAATGGACAGAATGGACAGAATGGACAGAAAGGGCAGAAAGGGCAGAAGAGGGGGGCTGTCAGAGCTGAATAAGGCTGGGGGCGAAAGTCAGAAGGGGGCGGTGAACGGGGCGGAGGCGGGAAGGGAGCAGTGGGATTGGACGAAGAGGCGGCAATAGAGGCGGGGATAGAGGCGGAGAATGGGAGAATGGGAGAACGGGGGGCGAGGAGAGGCATAAAATGAAGATGGGCATGAATAAGAGGGCAAATTAGTGAGCGGGAAGGAGCGAACAGGATAGGAGGACGGGACAGGAGGACGGGACAGAGGGTATATAAAAGCAGCGGAACAAGCTTGGCGGCTTGAACTCCTGGGTTGCTGGATTCCGCGCATACATACTTCATCCAATCCACCATGCCGCTGCTAATTCCTAGTCTTGTTTCTCGGTGTTCCTCGTGGTGTCCGAAAAGGGAACGGAGAGAGAAGGCAGGTCTACCTCCGTCGATAGCTGGTTGATAGAGTGGTTCGTCCGAAGATTAGCCATAGGATGGGGGTGGGGATGAGGATAAGATGGAGACGGGGATGAGGATGGAGATGGAAATGGAAATGGGAGTGGGGACGAGAACAACAAGCCGTTCCACCGTCGACATCCAGGGTTCGGAGTTATTGTCAATGAGAGATATATGATTGGTATATTACCATACAGTTATATAAACGACCATGCCGTACAGATGTATGATTATGCGACGAGGAGGGCTGGTCAGGGACGAGTAGGGAAGCGTCGAGATCAGCACAGATGACCACGTCGGCCTTGTTTCGAACTTATATCGCCGTACCTGGCCTTATATCTCGCGGATAATATCGATCATACCGGATAATCTCGACTATAGCCGCGTGTCACGTATGGGCAAGAGTATTTGTATTTACCCTGTGGAGAACGTGGCTGGAAAGCCACGTTCCACATCTTGGCAACACACCTGCCAAATTGCAGTCTGTACTGAACCCTTGCTGTGCTTGAATGGTCTTGGACTTTGGACTTTGGACTTCGGCAGAAGAGAGAGAGTCGAGGTTTCCCACTTCTCCAGGCCACCACACCGCGACGGCGGATAACTGTCATCCTCCGTTACATCGCGCCGCATCCATTGACGCCACGAATTCCCACAACCACTCCCTGGGGCAGCCTGCATCACACCGCATCCGACGGCGCCGACGATCATACAGCCTGCATATCCGTGAACTATCTGTGGACTATGACCAGAGACTGATTAAATAGCTGGCTCCGCTGACCCATCGGGAAGGAGAGGCGGACGAGGATGAGGATGAGGATGATGAGACGGCGAGGCTGACAACACGACGAGGATGACAAGACGACGAGGCGATCGCCACTTTATCTAGATTACCACAGCACCGAGATCTCGATGCTCTCCGTGCTCTATGATCTACTCTATGAGGATGTGACGAACCTCAAGTAGCTCCGACGCCCCTGCGCTCCTACGCTCTTTCCCTGGTCCACGTCGTCTGCCGCCTTTCCAGCCTTCCTCCCCCCCATGTTGCTTATGTCATCAACCCCGACGTGCTGGCTAGAGGCAGGCTAGAGCATTTATCTCGTTTCCCTCCGTTTGCCCAAACAGGAAACAACGGAGGGATTCCATGCGTTTGCAGTTGCTGTCGGCATTCAGATTCGCACCGACGCCAAACAATCGTCAACCAAACAAAATGTGCAATAAGAGCGATAAGAACCACAAAACAAAATATAAAACTAGAAAAATTAGAAAAACTGGAAACCCCAAGGCGGAGAAAATTACTCCCGTTGACAACGGCCACGCTATCTCGGAATGACGAACTGGTGGTTCGTCAGTCCCGCCGCCAGCGGTCAAACATGGTCTCCAACTCGCTTTTAGGCCGAGCCCACAACGGTAACTACTATATGAATCTCCTTACACCCCTCCCCAGAACCCCGGAATCTTCCTTGGAAGGTCTAGGATTACTCTCGAGGTTCGTTTATCTGCCTTTATTTCCTTCCTCGTCGTCTTGACCCGGCCCTGATCTTCCGATCATTCGCCTAGTCTCTCCTCTCTCCTCCACCCCCACGGCTCTTCTACTCGGATGAATACATGATACCCACTTACCGCCGCACGACAACGTTCGTTCAAGTCTTCGGTGGGAGAATAAGGCGGCCAATTACTGTGCCCAGCTGCTGCTTGTCCTTCTCTTGATCTTCTATGCAGATGCAGGTCTCACCCCACATCTCTTCCGTTGCCACTCACTGTCGTTAGATGTCGGTAGGTAGGTAGGTGGGTCGCTACTCTCGCTTCAGTACGACCACTCTCATATCCTGCCATATCCTGCCAGCGGCCGCAGGTATCGCGGCCTCAATACCGCTCTTCATCCATATTCCTCGTCCCTGCTCCTCTCCTCTTTCTGTCGAGCCTCAACGCCGTCAACCCTATTTCAAATCACGATCGGCCCGCTCTCACCTGCCGCATTCAACCACGCGGTGCGTCGATCTGACCCTGCACCACTTATAAGAAACCCTCCCTACCTGCGCGAGCAACCTATCCTCGCCCACCGCCCTCCTCTGTATCCTCCCTCTCACAAGCCCCGAGTCCTAGACGCGCACGAAGCGCGCGACAGCAGATATGGCCTCGGAAATGGACTCAGAGACGGTCTCATTCACCACTTACCGCCCCTCCTACCACTTCATCGCGCCGCACTCATGGATGAACGACCCGTGCGGCGCCGCCTACATCCCAGAGATCAAGGAGTACATCCTGTGTTACCAATGGCACCCTGGCACCGTCGAGCCCGGCAACTCCGCCTGGGGCATGGCCCGCTCCAAGGATCTCATCACGTGGGTAGACTGCTTCCCCCCGCTGCGCAACGGCGCCCCTGGGTCCTACGACCCGCACGGCGTCTTCTCCGGCTCGCTCGTCTCGCGCGTCGTCAACAATACGCGCGTAGTCTACCTCTTCTACACCTCCATCTCAGCATTGCCCATACACTGGTCCAAGCCGTACATTGCAGGCTGCGAGAGCCAGTCCCTCGCCTGCTCCACCGACTTTGGCCACAGCTGGCACCGCTACCAGAACAACCCTGTGCTCTCTGAACCCCGCCATGGCCCTTCCACCACCGGCTGGCGCGACCCCTTTGTCAGCACCTGGCCCTCGCTGTCGGCGCTGCGAGGCACCCGGCCCGGTACGAACTACATGCTCGTGTCATCTGGCAAGCGCGGCCGCGGCCCCGAGCTCGTCCTCTACGAGTCCGACGACCTACTCAGCTGGACCGAGCTATGCGTGCTCTTCGAAGCCCCTTCAGAAACGTCCATATCGCAGCATCCCAGCTCCCTCCACATAGGCAAGAACTTTGAGTGCGGCGCCTTCTTCACCCTAAACGGCAGGGAATACATCATCACAGCCGTCGAGCCCGGTTCCGCCACCCGCTACGTCCTCTGGATGTGCGGCACCCTCTCCCTCACCCCCGGCGGCACCCCCACCTTCACCCCTCTCTCCCACGGCGCCCTCGACCACGGCATCTACTACGGCCCCCACGTCTTTCGCGGCGCCAAGAACGAAGTCCTCCTCTCCGGCTGGGCAGATGAGGACCTCGACGCCTCGCCCGCCCTCAAAACCGCCCAGGGCTGGTCAGGCTGCCTCACCCTCCCGCGCGAGCTCTTCACGCTCTCCCGCCCCCTCACCGCCGCCGACCCAGACGCAGTAGATGCGCACCTCTGGGCCCGCGACGAGGTATCTGGCACAATGACTACGCTTGGTGTGCGACCAGCCCGCCAGCTCCGAGGCCTCAGATCAGGGTCAATGATCTACTCCCTCGAAGCCCTGCGGCACCTCCGCTCCAAAGCGTACGAGATCGAAGCACGCTTCCGCGGCCTCGCCGGCACAGAACTCCTAACCTTCAACATCCGCCAATCCCCCGCCGACGAAGAGGTAACGCGCATCATCTTCTCCCTCGCCACCAATTCCATCTCAATCGACCGCTCCCATTCCTCCCTCCTCCACGGCCGGCGCACACCCGACTCCGGGCCTTTCAAACTCCAAGACGGCGAGGACTTGCACGTAAGGATCTTCGTGGACAATTCCATCCTCGAAGTCTACGCCAACGGCCGCTTCGCGCTGTCTACGCGCGTCTACCCCTCCCGTCCTGACGCGCTAGGCGCCTCGTGTGCGTTTGAGGGTCTGGATGCTGCGAGTGCGGGGGTGTGGATGCAGGTCTGGGAGGGGCTGGTGGGGGCGTGGCCGGAGAGGGGGAGGGAGGTGGTGGGGTTGGAGGGGGGGATGGGGGGGCTGGAGATTGGGGATGAGTATGAGGAGGGGGAGGAGTGGAGTGAGGAGGAGGTGGAGGAGGGGGAGTTTGAGGTTTATGGGGGGTTTGGGAGGGGGGAGATTGGGGAGGTGGGGGTTGAGGCTAGGGCGGTTACTGCGTAGGGTGGGAAAAGGGTGTGGGGGGATACCAATCGCTCTTCGTCTCCTCTTCTCGTCTCTTCCCATCTCTTCCTGACATTCTAGAACACACGATTTTCCATTCAGATTATAGATTCAAGAAGAAGTCGTCCAAGATTGGAGACACGGGCAGGCTGGGTCTTTTTCTGTTGTTTTGTTTGATTTGGCCATTTTTTTTGGCTCCCCCGATAGGGATGACGTTCATTTAAATTTGCATGCCGGGGGGGTAATGTCAGATCTTAGACGTGGCGGGGGTTTCACGAATATAACGACTTTCTATTTTATTTTTTAAATTCAGGAGGTTTTCATGTTTTTGGGAAATATTGAATTTGCTAGATAAATTCCAAACTAATCTTATCAACGTTCTTCTCAGTTCTGTTTTATTCACCCCACCATAGCATCGCCAACTCCTGTCCACTCACACTCTATCTCTCTCGCTCTATATATATATATCAAACATCAATAACCACCAGCCCTTCAACTGCTTGACCTAGAAGATACGCACACGCTGGGTGGTGAAGCGCTCCACAGTCGACGGCCTAGCTAGAGACTGAGTGGGGTGCAAATTCGGGTTGTCTTGTGGTTGGCACGCCTTTACTTGACGTGTTGTTGCCGTGGATTAGTTCTGTTACCGGTATTATTTGCTGTCACCGGCCTTTACTGCTGTCGCGGCTCTTTCTCACTGACTGTCGCCCCCTTTCCTCACCTCTTAGTGTTAGGGTTTGCGAGACAAAAGGGACACGCAAGCTCCGGATTCACATTGTCAGGACGGTAATACGTGTTTGCCGGCCAATTTGGCGCGGCGACCTTTAATTCCCTCACCACCTCCCCGCCTTTTCTCACCCCCGCAGCTCCTCCTCAACCTCCCAGCACCTGTTGTATAATCTAATCAATCCCATTCGGTAGCACCACACCCCTCCAGCACCCATTTTCGTGTCTTTGGCTTTTTGTTTTCTTTGAAGCGTCGAAGGAGTTTCCTCAGATACCTGTCGTGGATATCTACCTTGAGTGTCGCGTCTGTCGTTACTGGGGGAAAAGAAGCTCTTGGGAGAGTCGCCGGGGTGTGTTGTGTGTTATTTCCTCGCTGGGTCTATATCGCTCTGCTGGTCTAAATAAGAGGCTATCTCTGTTCTGTTGTGTTGGTTTATCTTGGTTTCTCACGTATGTGCTGCCATCTTGCCGGAATGTCGCCCAGGACTTAAGTATGAAGACAAGCCTAAAAGAGCTTATACTGAGACGCTCCAAGCGCTCTTTCATAATGCTCATGACAGCGAATCCGTGTTTAACCATGATACACGAATGGGGATCAACCCCAAATAAGTGGTTCCCATGGACGATGACGAGCCATCTCTCATACTACGATCACGAAGGGCAGTTTAGTTTCTGTCATGCTTTCTTTTTGCCGTCACCCTCCTTCCCACTGTCGCCATTCTTCTCACTGTCACCCATTTCTCTCACTGTCACCCATTTCTCTCACTGTCACCCTTTTTCCTGCCACCGCTAGCTTCATCCGGGTCTACTGATCTATATGGGAACCCGAGGTCGCTCATCATCTGAAGCGTCGAGACGACCATATTTCCCAAGGCGTTGTGCATGATTTCGTCTCTATTTTTCCACACTGTATTCGTGGAGCGGCCGACTGGGTCCTCACATTCAACACCCGAAGGGTTAAAGTCATTGTCAAGTAAGCCATTCGAGTTACCCATCCAAGACATGTGGGAGTCTCAGGTAGACGACGACACTGAAAAAGTGTTGCAGGCTTATACTATATAGTAACTGTACGACCAATCAGATGAGTCTCGCCATAAACTTAGGGTGAAAATAAGGTGTTTCTAGCCCGGCAACGTGGCTACAATGGAGGTGCTACAACGACCAGGATGATAGCACAGCGTCTGCCACAGCCTAAATGGGGTAAAGCCGTTCTACATGCGCATCTCTTGAATCGAGCTCAGAGAGTAGATTTTAAACTCTGCGTACTCTTTGCGAGTTCGAAGTTCACTCCCATCCGGTACAATAATGGCGGCCATAACAGCAGGGTTTACCAAGCCAGTATGGGATCCTAGACACCGCACTTCTAGTTGATATAAACGGAAATATCGAAGTCAGTAATTTGGACTGGGGTTTGCAATCTGAAAACCTAATCGCGGACTAGAGGAGGTGATTTGATAACTAGAAAATCTGTCTATTACGACATCATGAGCTTATCTGCACTCTGTTTAGATCTTAACGTTACCATTGTGATATTGAAAAGTGATAATTCGACGACGTTAGTTAAATTGACCCGAAATCTATTCCGGCCCTGCCGCCAAGTGGTATTTTGTGCGAGGTAAGGTAGCTTTATGTAGATTAGCTGTTTTGAAACAATCGAGATCGGGATCTTCCACTGTACGGGATCTTCCACAGTACCGAATCTTCCACAGTACCAAATCCTCGGTTTTCCTTCCACCCCCAAAATAAATGCCATATTAATGTCTACCCCACAGTCTTTGCCACTTTGACAATTGCCACCTAATTGCACTTGGCTAAGAATGTTTAAAATGGCGAAATACAATAATGAAGTGCTTAAGGTGTAGTTAACGTTGTATTAGATCTGCGTCACCTATAGTTTCATATTCTCGAGAGGATCCTTTCATTGAAATTTAGTTTCATCTTACCAGAAGCGTAGAGATATGGTGACGCGACTATTATGAGATTAAAGTTTGCATACCGCAAGATCGAGGTCGATCTCGCGGCATCCACTGTTGGCAGATAACGCGGCTAGGAGTTTGTACCTAACGACTTACGAACCTTGCCCCTGTCGAGAGAATTGGCTGCCATTGGCACGTTCAGACAATTCTTTGGAAATTTGATAGGTCCGAGCCGAAAATATATAGGCTGCATGGCAATTTTGTTGGGTATGTGGCGTCTTTGACGGAGGATATCTTTGTGTATGACATACTCCTACAATATGTCTGTGTGTCTGGAAACAAACGTGTAGCCTCCCATTGACGATGCCTTGCAAATTCATGTTTTACTATTGTCGGGTGCTCTGCTCTTCTATTCAGATGAAGTTTTGTGAGTGATCTAAGATCTCAGATCACTCTAAGATCTCAGGTCACTCTAAGATCTCAGATCACTCACACAACTTCATCTGTTCATCGTGGTCTAGATGCGTGTGATTTATATTTGTTGTCGTGTTCTAGATCCGAATTGGTTTCTGATCTCGATCGATGAGGAGACGATGTTCAGATTGCTGACGAGGTAGTGAAGTTAGTAGCCAAGTACCCTTTCAGTAACATTAGTTTACACATGGCAACGCATCTCAAAATATCTAACAAAAAGACGTAGTCCTCGTGAGTGCGCATGGCACGTACAAGGTAAATGATGATGTAATGAACATCATTTTAGACTTCGCATATTCAGGTCACTGTTATCAAATCCGTTGGAATCTAGGAGGGACACATCAGCTATTTAAGGGATGTCTTCGCTGTTGTTCATCTTTCAGCATCCTCGACAAACTTAAACTCAAACAACGCTTAAGCTCAACTCTTCTAAACTACTACCACGGACCCAAACAGGTTAACAGACTGGTGTGGGACCATCGCCAAGCCTCCGCCGTGCTCCTCGTCAAGAACAGGACTATCACTGTCACAAGAAAATACTAGAGAAATAATCAAACCATCTGTCATGTCTACCAATCAATTGCCTCTCGACATCACCCAGCCTAAGCAGGACCAGCGAAACGCTGCTGTGCAAATCATCCAAGAGAAGTTTGGCAATGCTAAGGTTGAAGTCCTTGATCCCCAAACGGTCCTCTCGGGCTATAATGCTACAGGCAATGTCGACCAAGGCGCTGCTGCCGAAGGGGTCAAGGACAACTACAACTGCATAACCGAGCGGTTCGACCCCAGCTCCGTGGCGTCCATTCTAGTGGGCCTCTTCACGGAGATCCCTCGTTGGAAATACGGGTCGACCATCAACTTTGCAGCGTACGCGGGCGGATACCCTCGGCCTGCGGATGCACAGTTTGCGGCGCTCCGTCTATGGGAGGCGACACAGCAGTGGAACAGCTACGACCTGGGCGTTAAGTTCGCGTGGGTAGGCAAGCTTGAGGATGCAACGTTTGTCCTGGAGTACGGAGGTGACAAGGGAGGGGTCCTAGCCTCGGCGTTTTTCCCGAATTCACAGCCCCTGAACACGTTGTTTGTGTACAAGTTGGCGCTGTCCACAGAGAACGAGAACTATCGTGGGATGCTCAAAAACATCTTTCTGCATGAGCTCGGTCATACTCTAGGCCTGCGCCATGAGTTTGCGTTAGATCCGGACCGCTTTGAGGGTGGCGCGGTGGTCTACGGTGAGAAGAACAACCGATCGGTCATGAGCTATAATTTCCCGCCACAAGTGCAGCAGAGCGATATCACCGATACGAAGAGATTTTATAAGGCTAAGGTGTCTACTCTGTCGCTTACTATCAAGGACTATATTCCTGGATGACTTAGGGTATACGTAAGATACCAGCCATGATCTTGCTCCTGGGGTCATGGTGGTCTTCCTTAGTCTGCTTTTACTATAAAACCACAAAAATATATCTGTTATAATTACTACATTACAGTAGAACTCATAGTTAACAACAATACTAAAAAACGTTATCCCTCAGCTTTAGCAACTTGCAGGGATTTTGGAAGGGACAAAGATTCTTTAATTGAACGACAAGAACCATTAATCTGTTGTTAATGTTCGTGTATTTCACAACGAAACATTCTGAGTTATCCTCTAGGAAGTCCAGGTACCTCGTCTTGACGTTAGCGGGGGGCATTGCTAATGAGAAACCTAATCTAGATCATAGTCCAAACCTGTCTAGCTAGGATTCCGGGAGCTGTCGCAAGGCGTCAATGAGCCAGAGGCCACTCCCCGAGGCCACGTCAGCGACGACGGCGGTTTTGGGAAGTTGAGGTAGGATCAAAGAATGAAAGTTGAATTTCAAACAACCTTTCCAGAGATAAAACTGAATGTTGAGTGATTTGGAAGGGAAAGCTCCAGAGATAGCAAGGAGAATTACTTTAGCAACCTAAGCTTATATATATAAAAGACTGGCCATCCTATGGTATCAGATACCTTGAAAGGAAAATATAATGCGGATAGACCTAAATTGGACTCACTGTGGGTGGTCGAGGTGGTAGAGGTGGATTTGATCACGGAACGAGGGTAAGGGCGGAAAGACTCACCCACTAGGCCGCATAGCACTGATTTAACTATTGTCCAGAGGATTGCTTGCGAAACTTGAGATCGGTGGAGTAGTTGGGTGGGTGACCACCAGCGAATACCCATTGTTGTATGTTTTTTATATTTTTATACGACAGATCTACCCTCTTCTCCTTTTCAACATCTGCTCTTATGCGGTTACAACTCATTCTTGCTGTACTGGCTCATAGCCAGGGAGGCCAACTCAAGTTTCCACCTCCAACCGCCTCTGAGCGTACCGCTCCATGTACTCCCTATTATACCGCTCCATCATCGTTCTTATCTTGTTCTCCCCAAGAAATCCCACAACCGCCCAACCAACGCAAAGCCCAACAGTTGCACCAAATGGTATGAAACTCGACACGCGGTGCCGCGTCCAATGTCCAGCAATCCACATGTCGACCATACCCAGAATATTCCCAATCGACGCAACTGCCAACATACAATTAAAGAAGAATGAGCAGCAACCGCTGTTATACATGAGTGCGAAGAACATTGCATTGGAGATAATGTGGGCAAAGCCCGCCCAAAGAAAATTGGCAACCGTGGGGAAGATCAGCGCTGGAGTTGCTCTAGGAAGGATCTTCATGGCACCGTTAGCTTATCGACCTTAACAACACATAACAGAGTATTGGGAAGCTTTCACCTGTTCTATTGCAGCTGCAAGAGCGTGGAGACTCAACGAAAAAGGTCCAAAGTACTTCTTAGGGTCATTTTCAATTAGATCCTTACGAGTGTATTGCGCATATATAATGGCAGCGAAGCCGGAGATCAAAATGCATGTTACCAGTGCAAGGAACTTAAAAAATAACCAAGCATAGGTGATGAGCCGTCTTCGATATGATCTTCTTAGACGGTGGGAGTCCAGAAAAGTACTATGCATAGTGTTGGTAGCTTATCAGGAGTAGAGATAGGGCAGGGTACGAACTGGTATTCATGCTGAGAATCCGCTGGGTCCAATAGTAGCCTATTCTGCTCGTCCGGGGACCCTAAGGCGACCATGCTGCCCTTTGTTTCGTAGTCGACGTCTAAAAGTCTAATCCAAGACGAAAGTCCAAGGATTTCAGGCGGAGAAGTAAGCGGCGTAAGGCTGCAAAGTCGCCGTTGATGTCAAGGCCTCCAACTAGGCAAACTGTCCGATGTGATGTCCTGGCTTGAAGCTACGATCTCCAATCCAAAGGTAATATGGCTCGATAATTTTCGTACGTCGAGGATTGGGATTCGGAGGAGACGTTGGCCGAGGTCGTTGGCCGAGGTTTCCTCGTGACGTGCTTTGGTGGCTTGATAAGGTCCGTGAGGCTGCAACACTACAGTAAGGTCGTCACATGCTGAAGACAAGGTATGCTATGAATCAACGTTTCTACGTGAATAAGAGATCGCCAGACTTTTCGATCGTATCATCACCCAAGAGCCGCGAGAGGCCATCTCTTTCCTAAATCCGCGGCGGGCTTTACAGACCTTTATTTTACTTCATTATTAACGACAACGTGCCAACCACGATCACGCCAAGGCACTTAGTTGCTGTCATCTTCTCCACTTGCTGTCACCGGCTTTTAACCACTGTCACTGGCTTTCAATTGCTGTCGCCCATTTTTTCACCATCGCCCCTCCTTAAAAAATCGGTCATCTTCCAGCGCCGTCTCCTTTGCCGCCCGTTCTCCCCTCTGCCACCTCTCCTCACAGACCCCACCCCGGATGTTTAGGTCCCAGAATGTGTTAGTCCCTTGTCTGCTGTCTCTCCCTGTTGATCTACAAGCTATATATAATGAGGAAAATCTGTTATCCTCGTGTCGGCCATCATCCAGTGAGTTGGTTTTTCGTGGCTGTTCCCGTATGTACTGCCATCTGGCCAGAATATTACCCAGAAGTCGAGCATGAACATAAATCCTAACTACTTTATTAAGACCTCGGAGCGTGCTATAATAATGCTCAGGACTGCGATTTTTTAATCGGCACCATACGGCTCTGAAAACCAGATACCCCAATATGTGGTTCACTATTGATGAAATCCACTAGGTGATGATTTCACGTACGAGGAGGTATAGTACCTGGAGCACAACAACGTCTTCAGGACCAAAACACTCTCTCATACTGCGATCATGTAAGACACATTTATTGCGGCCACTCTTGTCACTTGCTGTCACCGGCCCTCTATTGCTGTTATCTGCCCTAAAGTGCTGTTACTAGTCCTCTATTGCTCCACAATAAGAAATCGGATACTTGGATCATGGCCATTTGTAGCTAGATGAACTGTTTCCTTGTCAACTTGTCGTCCCACATAGAACTGGTCGTGTGAGTCTGGTGTTGTTATTGTCACGGTTATTGGATACATGGAAATGACCCATGCAATGGTAAATAATCGTAAATTCGCATAGCGCACCAACTCCTCAAGTTGTGAGGCTGTCCTCGGAAAACACAACATGGCATACATTCCAAAACCACCCTTTCTATGAACCTACCGATCCAGAACTCACTATCCGTGCCCTGCCTTCGGGTTAGCAAACGAGCGACCATAGAAGAGCTGCGTGAAGATATGTATAAATACTCTATTATGGCTGCAGTGTACAGATTTCTACGCCAGATATGGGGATATATTTGAAGAGGCATGCAAGGCTCCCTCCCACTTTGTCATAGTTGTCCCCCCTCTCTACACCCCCGATTACTTGCTGGTATCTCGTTTAGTTTTGCCGTCACTCCTTTTCTCACGGCTCCTTTTTTTCTTGCCGTCAACCCTTTTCCTCGCCGTCCCCTCCACGTTAAGAATCGATCCTGTTCCATACCACGGTCGCCATTTGTTCCACAATTGGCCATCTGTCTCAGGCGAGCCATTCCTCTCTGGGACTTATCCCGGATTATAGCCCCCAGTTGTGTGTTTATTTCTTACCTCGTTGCGGCCTGTTGGTAATATATAGTGCTGGCTGGATGGGAATTTTGGAGTCGGGATCGGTCACAATCTGCTGAGTTGCTTTGTCGTCGCTTCCCACTGCTGTCATCCGATCTGAATTTATCGAATCAGTTGGATACGGACATAGACCCAAAAGACTGTACTAAGACTCTCAAAGGGTGCACCCATAATGCTCATGGCCGCTGCTCTAATGAGGTCAGTACTGTTCTAGTTACCGGATGCCCGTGGTCCCCCATGTACGACGACGAATCATCCATTATACCAATATCACATAAGGCATTACAATTGCTCTCACGCTTTTACCTCACTATTGACGATGAGAAGCCAGCTCTCATACCGTGGACACCGAAGGCACTTTTGCAGCTGCCACCTTTTTTAGTTGCTGCCACTCCTTTCTCTCGTTGTCATCTCTCCCCCTCCCTGTCGTACTTGTTGTCGGCCCAATTTCTCACCACCGCCCTAATTTTATTACCGATCTCCCGCTTTCTCAACCAGCCTTTGTCATCCTTGCTACGAATTAGATAGAAAATATTCGGAAATTGGGGTTGGTTGCTTCTATTACTTCCAAACATGGTCCTACTGACGCCTCTAGCCATTTGAAGGTTGCAGCCGATATTTGGTAAACCAGGTCGCTAGAATCCAGACCATTTTATAGTTAACGCCACACCATCACTTGCTCCATTCATGTGGCTTTGGAGTTGGGAATTTTGTTTATTAGACCAAACAAAGCGATTCGTTAGACTTGTATATAGAAGTTATAATTTTCAACGGTAGGGTTAGGCGCGGGATATGGGAATGGTAGGTTTAGACGACATGGTAATTTTTTATTCTTCTCGCCGAGCTTGCCCATCTGTGAAGTCATATAAAAAGCATTCGCATCCGGCTATTCCACATAATCCCATCTATCATCATTGATGGCGAAAGTTTAATGAAAAGATATTCATAGCAATAGCCACCTGGTATTAGCTCTCCCCTTCATGCTTTCCCCACCCCGCTGATCCCCAACCGCCTCAATAACTCCACCAACTCCCCAGTCACTCCATCCTCTCCAGCTATCGCCTCCAACACTCCTCCCACCAACTGATCGCTCACCCCCGCCTCCTCTACCAAACCTCTCAACGACGCCTCCTCCTCCTTCCCAAGCACAACACCACTCACTTCCCTCACTAGCTCCCCAAAAAATTCAAGCAGCGTAACATGCATCAGCACATCCTCCCTATCCACCATCTCCACCGCAGCAAAATGTACCAGCCCCTTCCCCGACGTACCGTAGCTCTTCTCCGCATCAGGGAAATGAGAGCGCAATAGCGTACCCAGATCCAGCACCGCGAGTGACGGGAGCAAGCGAAGGAGCCGCGCCTGTGCAAGTGAGCGCTGGCGCTCGGGGAGATAATTTGCATCGTCTTCTGGGGTAGCGGCGCTGCACATGGCGAAGATGGAAGCGTAGATATCCTTATCGCCAAAAATACGACGCCAGAGCAATCCCTGCCCCTGCCCCGCCTTATCCGAAGGTGCGGGGAACGTAATAACCCCATCATCGCGTCGGAGGGGTGGCGAGGGGCAGTCCGTCGCCAGCAGTGCGGCGAAAAGCTGTGTTGCGCGCTCGCCAACTCCAACGGCCGGGCTGGCGAGCCAAGTTCGGATGAGCTGGGCGATTAGGTCGGGGTGAGTGGCGAGGAGGGCGGTGTCGGAGGCGGAGGAGGCAGCTTTCTCTAGGATGGCGAGGGCGAGAAGGCCGGAGGGAGGAGAGGAAGCGAGGGCGAGTGTCAGGGAGGGCGGGGGTGCTATGGAGAGAAGGGTGATGAAGTTGAGAGGGGCGAGGAGTTTTGTGGCGAGGGAGGCGGCTGGTGTAGGGTCATGGGGGGTGAGAGTGAGGATTGCGGTGAGGAGGGGAAGGAGGAGGGTGAGGGTCGGTGGGGTGTTGGTTGCTGTTGCATGTTAGCTTGGTCCGTCACGTAGGTGATGTGGGTGAGGTTGGGTCGGTGTGGGCGAGCGGTGACCCTCTGGCGATAACGAGGCTACCATCTCCCAACTTGGATGGCCATGCCTCATTCTTAGAAATCGGAGATCTTTCAATAAGCCATAGAGAGAAATAGACCAGCCAGTATCATTCTTGCAAGCCAACAAAAGAAAGGCTATCCACTTACGTGTAAGTTGAAGCTCAACATCATCAAACAGCTTCGCATCAAACGGCGTCTCGGGCTTCTCAACGAGGACCTTCAGATGCCTCTCTAACGCATCCAGCCCATCTATCGGTGTATTCTCCATCCTGTAAAAGTCGAGTCTTGTTCTTTATTTTCTTCAAAATTGCCTTCCTAAATTTATTAAAGCTGTGATATGTCGAAGGTAAGTCCGAATAAGCCAAGCCAGGCACACGAGAGGCGACGAAGCCGAGGAAGGCTGACAAACCTAGAATGGCAGGCGGTCGGGATTCTGCCGTTTTAGTCTGCGGGGGAAATCGCGCCGCCAAATTTCTCTCAGCCTCGCCGCCGACCTCATTCTTTCGCGACGTAATCGAGCTGTTGTATACCTCGATAGTTCAATGCCTCTCGTCGCAGTCGCTATATCACTCCCTGGATAATCTACTACAGCTAGTGTGCGATAAAGAGCATTGCAATAACCCCAGCTGGCTGACACAACGACGGATCTACGACTCATACCAGTCACGAGCCAGAACAATCACCTCGACTGATTAAAAACCTCATTCACCAAGCGCCCCGCCAACCCCAAAATGTCGCGAGGCGGCCGAGGCGGCGGCCGAGGAGGCATGCTCAAAGGCGTCTCCTGGGAATACGACCCCACGCAAACCCTTGACTCCGCCCCCACCGAGCTCTTTCCTGTACTTTTCTCTCACCCCACCTTTTCATATCCCACAAGCTAACCTTCCTACCACAGGACTACACCATCCCCTTCGCCTCTCCCGCCTCTCCCACTGAGCAGCGTGCAGTGCGCCTCTATAAAGACCTGCGCGAGCAGATCCACCACGGCCCTTTATACACGAAGGCACCGCCGCGGGATCCGAATACGGCGCCCAAAGTGTTCGGCGAGGAGCAAGAGAATGAGCTTTTTGAGATGCGGGGACGCACGGACACGGATCCGTTTGTGGGTGTTCCGACGTATACGATGAAGTATGACAGGAAGGAGAGGGCGATTCCAATGTTGTCGGGGAGGCCGTTTAGTGAGTCTCACCAGTCCCGAAGGACGTAGTGGACGAGTGCTAATGTATTGGACAGTCAAGGCGTTCTTCCCTCCAGAACTCCACGCTACGCTCGAAGGCTCCGATGGCCTCGCGGCACGGAACACCATCTCTCGTGCCATTCGCAAAAAGCTAATCCTGGCGCGCGAACCTGGGCTTGCGGGCGCGACAGAGGAAGAACGGAAACGTGCGTTGCTGGCGAAGCTGGATGGTGCGGCAGAGGAGGATGGGGAAGAGGAGGAGGGCGAGGAGGAAGGTGAAGAGGAGGATTATAATTATGAAGATGATGAGGAAGAGATGGGTGGGGATTATGATGCGGAGCAGTATTTCGATGATGGTGGGGAAGGCGGAGATGATGATGAAGGTGGGGGAGGGGGGGATGATTATTAGGCTGATGGGAAGATGAGTGAGTTCGAGGGGTAGAATTGGCTTCTGGAGTTTTGAGGGGAATATGTCTATCCGCTTTGGAGGCACTCTGGCGGTTTGGAAAAGTCAAATATGATAGATACCTGACTCAGTCGGCATGCATATATACAATAATCTATCTATCGTGTTCCGTCCGTCTTGAAGTCTTCACACGTCTCTCAGATTTAACAGATATCTCTTGTGCCACCCCGAGGGCTATTTTTGGCTGCCTGGGGGTTGGTGAAGACCATCAAAAACATGTAAGGCGAATTCCATGGTGAGACGAGCATCTCGGACTCCAGACCATGCGACTATAGGTCTCTCGTTTCTTCAAGCGCAGATTCCCTGCATGATTTCTTTTAAAGCGGCGAAGCCGAGTTTCAAATCACGATAACACGGACTCTGGATATGAGAAACAGGGCGCCCAAAGTTTAACCCCAGTCTTGGTCACGTTGAAGTTGGTTACCTGTCATCGGCTCCGAGCCATTCATGATTGATATGGTTCCGACAGATATCTCTCTAGCGCACGGAATGTTGATAATGCTCATATTTTGTGCCAAGATAAAATATCGATATATTAGATTTGTTCCGGAACAGATTTTAAAAGAAGGGACAAGTATGAAAGACCGCGGCATATTATCTAGAAGCAGAAGAGACATCAGATGAAGATGTTCAAGCGGGCTATAGCAGCTATGTTTTTGTTTTGTTTTCGTCAAAGTAGGATCTACCTTCGGGCTTCATAGGTCTTCAACTAAACCGATTCTTTATGCGATGCTATCCCATGCTCGATGAAAGCAACCCTTTTCAGAAACATCAAGGCACATGACCAGCTCTATCAGAACAGTCCAGCTTAATGCTCTCTGGGCAATTCAGGCAGAGGTCCTCGAGGTGATATAGGGCAAAGTTTGCAAGACGGACTCTGATTGGGCGATGCAGTTCATCTCCTGTGGTCCCACCCAGTTCTCGAAAGCGATGATCATGCGACCCTCGCGCAACAGTATCATGCCAAGGGCGGCACAACATGAGAATAACACCAGCGCGGTCAAGACTTACGGGATTGGCATCATCAACGATGCAGCGCGAGCTTTCTTTGTCAACGGCAAGATCGTAACTCAGGAGGGAGCTTGGGAAGGGTCACGATGCGGTTACCAACCAAACTATCCAGGCGATTCCACGGGTTGCACCCTCCTGTTCTCTAGGGCTACAAGATACTCAGTGACGCAAAGGAATTGCAGAACCGGTTCACCATGATAGAATATTAACCGAAAGTGAACTGGGGATTAAAAAGAAACAAATCAAGATGTACTAGCAAATCTGATTGCGAATAGTCGCACGGTGATATTTCTTGACGGCAACGACTTCGTGTTGGTTTATGCGTAGATCGTGCGTTACTGGTGTTTCCGGAGGGTGCTCTGGGAAATGGGCATCGATTCCTGGGAGTTATGACCACAAGAGAGCGGCGGCAGTTATTTGAGTGATTTGCGACTGCTCAGGAATGCTCCATGAGAGAGCTATGCCGTATGCTTTGGATATTTACGCAGTCCTCTATCTCGAGGCCGCAGAAGACTACCTCGCCGAGTTCAAGTTGGAAGAAGAATCACTAGTCGCGATAAAGGCTCGAGGATGATACTCGGAGCAGTAATGGATATTATCTAGGAGGAGTATGCATGTTATCTCGCAAAGGGGGCAAAGATAACAAGGACGGTCCGTTTAAATCGAACGGGGGAGAGAAGACGGGGTCTGACAATCTTCATGATCAGTGCATCAAGGATCAGAATCCGAAAGGCAATACGGGAACCAAGAAAGATATCACCATTAAGGACAAAGCAGCCCGTAGAAGTAAACGATACTTTGATGATTTACGCAACAAACCTGTGAGAGGGATACTGAAAAAAGCGGCAAACGGTAAGAGCGGCTGACAGCAAGGAAAGCAGTAACGACAGCAAGGATGATAGCAAGAACGACAGCAAGAACAACAGCAGCAACGACAGCAAGAACGGTGGCAAGAACGATAGCAAGGACGCATTAAATTGAGGGGTCAAATCACACGCAAAATAACTGTGCCGCTGCGCAACACCCACTCCGCGGCCATAGGCCTGGTAGTGTTCGTCGTCCGAATGTCGCAGGCAGCTGCCCGAGGGTGGCAGTGGACCACCCCATAAAGTAAAAGCGAAACCAAACTTATGAACCATCAGCACGACATTACCCTACATGTCCTCAATCTCAGTAGTGTAATCCTCTGAGTCTTTCTTCTAGACTCAGGCTCGCCGACCCCCATTGAAAGTCCATGGCGTGCCAGTAAAAGCTTATGGCGTACATGTACGAAAACCTGTTCTCTCTGCAGTCTTGTGCTACCATTTCCGCAATGACAACGGTCGCCTCTTTGGCCAGGGCGTATAGGCCAGCCTGTTTTGGGTAGGAATTGTATCCGTATCGTTTACCTGCTAAGAAGCTCAAGCGAGCATCAATTTCCTCAAAGCTAATGAAAATGCCTCCTCTAGATCCCAAATTTCCCCATATCAGGGACAGCTGAAGAACACATACTTTCACTTGAGTGAAGATTCTGACGTTTAAATAGATAAGGATTAAGGAGGATATTTAAAGTTTTGAGTCTGTGGTTATTCTACATGATGCAGAGTTTAACCTAGTTTGGGAAAATCGTAAACTGGATTTTGCATTCTCGCGCTATATCCCCAGTGACATTGACTCAAGTACGTCTCATACATGGCGGTAGTGCCTGTCCTCTGAGATTATTTCTACGAGAGACGCTCCACGAAGCAGCACAGCCATGTCGAGTACCCGTTGGGAGCCGCCGACCAGTCCTCAGGGAAGAGAATGAGGTTGGAATGAATGGGACATCACTTATCGAAAGTGGGGGATGTCGCGCCCTACGACGGAGAACTGAGAGCTGACTCTCGCTGCTTACTTGGGGTTTTTGAACATATCGGCTGCATTCCCCCCTTCAAACAGACATCGTACAGATGATCACTGCAGTGATCGACGACATCGCATTTGTCGCTAGATATGTCATGCCAAGGGTGATTATGGCGAACGAGGCCCGGCCATTCACGAAAAGGGTAGCAAAGGACGTTGTAATTACTGAATGTCATATCTACAGCACCCGCGCTCGGAGCCAGGACGAACGCTGTGACTGATGCCTCCGGGCAGATCCAGGACATGTTTGGTGAAATCTTGGACAAAAGGATCGATGGGATCAGGGGGCGGCAACGAGGTTGAGGGAAGATGAGCTCAAGGCGGCCGAAACTGGTTCAAATTCGAGCTGGTCTAAAGAGTTTCGATAAACCCATTGACGGCAATTAGTACCCATAAGTTATTGTTATTGTTTTGTGTTAGCAGCGTTTTGCAGATAGCAGATAGAGATATTGATCTGTCCTGCAACCCAGCTGGGCAGCGTTTATCTGCCTTATTATAAGAACCCAGTACTAACGTAGTAATTCCCATTAAATGACTAAACGACTAAGAGGGGATAGCGAACTCAACGCCAGAGCCAAAGAAACCGTGGCCAAATATCATTTTCCGTGAGGATGATAGGACCAAGTTCCTCTCGTTCTGGACGGCTGTAAGAGACCAATAGTTTCTGACAGCATTATGAGCGACGGCAAGAATGGCCAACAGTAAGAACCGCCAACGGCAACAACTACCGACAGCAAGGATACCAGGAACGACAGCAGAGACAACAGCAAGGACACATTAAATAGAGGCGGTTTGCTTTAGGTAAGTATTTCAGGGCGGTACTACTCACAAGCATGTATGGATCGGGTGCTGCAAGGTATCCATACTCGTTGACCTGTTTGATCCAGAAGTTCGGGCTTATAACAACAATGCTCTTGAAGGTAATGGGGACGCTTCCAGTGATCTCAGATTATTCCTGGTGATAAAGAGCTCGCTCCCACTTGAGTGAAGAGAGTGGCACCCAAATATTGAAGAAGGAAGTGGGGTATGTCTATTTTTTGGAATCTGTGGTTATTCTGCAAAGCCAATAGTTCTATGCAGTTCAGTAAAATAAGAAAGCGGATTATGCATTCTCGCCCTGTATTCCAGTGATCTTGTACGAATATGGCTTCCGCAATGGCGGCACTGCCTCTCTTCTTTGATATCCTACATACGACAGAGCCACTCCATGCAGCCACATGGCCATCTCGGCATCTGCAATCAACGCACCAAGGCTGTGTGTTGGTGTTCATGCCAGAGCGGTGGCGCTCAGCTCCCTGCAAGGTGACCACATCCTCTACAGCCACCCGCCTTGACACCGGCACGCACTGCCAATGTAGGCGCGTTTAAGACACTGTCTCGTCTCGTCTCAAATGTTTCGTGCAGTTAGTCGGTGATCGTCCCGGCTGTCTCGCGAGTGTCTTGGCAACGTTCTCGTCAACCAGCTCGACAGTGGGAGGGGGGGTATATAAAAGTAGATAAAAATAGATAGGCTCTCTCCATAGGGGCGTTGGTGGTTCCTCCACATAAGAGACAAACGGATGAGGCGGGAAGCAGCGCTTGGATATCGACAAACTTAAAAGAAACTCCGTCCGTATCATCCAAGAAATGTCTGTTTCGCGAAGGACGTAGTCACTAGTTTAGTCCTAGGTATATACGTTGAGAGCTGGCAAAACCATCGAAGATATTGCCGCTCGTCAACGCGACCGGAAGTCGTATCAGCCTAAGAGAACAGAGAGATATGGTCCAGAAGCTGGGTTACAATCTTGGAAACAAGATATTATAGGCGCCAGACCTTTTATGGTGAACAGGGTGCCTAAGAACGTGCCCTTGTCACATAGGGTTGGCTGTTTTCTCGGCAGGAACTATTGACACCAGGAACGACAGGCGGCAAGAACGACAACGGCAAGAACTATTGACGGTAAGAATGACAGGAACGGCAAAGAAAGACCGACAGAGAGCAAGAAAAATCCATGAATGGCAGGCACTTGAAGTATCCAGAATGCGTAGAGTAACAGCGCCAATCCCGCGTCAAACGGTCTCTTGTCACCACCACAGCCCCATGTCTGTGTTTGTTCGTATAAAAGTTGCATTTTTCATGCTTGTATTTTGTTATTTTCGGGGTCTCTTAAATAGTCACTGCCACAATGTAAGTCCGGCAGACTCTGAGCCTAACAAACGGGTAAAACAGCGATCGCTGGGAATGGGGGTGTTGAGATATTTCCATTTCCACGCCTTGGGTATCAAACGACACTACATACATACAGGTACACACAAGTACACACATTCGTACACACAACACTTCCTTCCCCCTTCCCTCCCCTTCTCCATTCCCTCCCATATATCCCTTTCCTCTATTCACCCCTCATTACCTCCGAATCCGAATCCCAGCCACTGCTGGAACTCCGCTACTTTCCTTTCTAGCACGCCCGTTTTTGGCCGTTGACGCCAAGGTCTCATTATGGGCGGTGGAAAGATCTGGTTGGGTGGTGACGGGCGGTGATATCTCATCGAGTTTGCGCATTGCACGATGGTGAGTGGGCGGTGGTTGTCGATGTGGTGCGCGATATGCTGTGGTGCAGGACTCCATCCATGCACCATTCGTCCCGCGACTGCATATGGCACCCCGCATCCCGCTTTTCACTTCATCTCAGCATCACTCATCGCCTATCCAACTCCCCATGCAAACTCCTCGTCGTCCCCCTATCCCCCAACGCCTCTACACTCCCCACAACCCTCACCCTCTTCGCCTCCACCTGCCTTTCTATCCCCGGATGATCATCCCATGCCCTCGCCTCTGGCCTCTCATCATGACTTAGCGCCAACCCCGGCGTATCTCTCAGCGCAGGATGAATATTCGATATCAACCCTCCAAACATCGGAGCCGGGGCATTATCATACCTCTCCCCCAGCCCCTGTCCCATCGCCGCACTACCATACTCCTGGCCCGTGCCGGCATCATACCGTTCCTTCGGCTTATACAAACTCCCCGCGCCAGGCGGCGACTCCCTCCCCATTTCCGGCGCATCTACGGGATTCGCAGCCGCATTCGAGATCAGCCCCGCGTTCTCCTCGCCATCATACTCAGCGGGTCTGAACTTGCGCCGACTGAACTCCTCCGCGATCGGCAAGCCCTGCGGGGACTTGTACGCGGTGTCACCTCCCCTGCCCGCCTCAGCCTCAGTAGCATGCGCCTGTAGTGCGAGGGCGTCCCGCACGTCACGCGAGTAACTGGCGTCCTGTTTGCGGCGCCGCGCGCCAACAAACATCCAGCGAATGCCGCGACCAAAGGCCTTGACGATGTCCCACGGGTTGAGGGCGTCGAGGAGGGCGCGGGCGCCCATAAACCCGCCCTGCTTGGGCCCGAGGTCGTCGGGGTCGCCGGTGGGGTATTTAGATGCGTTTTCTTCGCCGGAATGGTGTGCGCCGGGCTTGTAGGGCGCGTGCGGGTAGGCGAAGATGTGGAAGATGGCAAAGAGGGCCATTTCGATACAGATTAGGAGGGAGGGGATGCCGACGTAGAGGTCGGGGAAGGCGAGGTAGTCATTGGCTTTGAGGACGGAGAAGGTGGAGGAGGTAAGGATAGAGATGGTGAAGGTTTGCCAGAAGGAGAGGAAGATGACGAGTTTGATCGCGAGGACTTTGAGGAAGGGCGAGTGCTCTGCGAGGTCCGCGCGGAGTTGGATGTAGAATTGGATTAGGAGGTACATGGCTATTGTCACAGCGACGGCGTTGATGACCAGGACCTGTGCTGTGTCAGTTGTGCGTTTCAGGGGGCGCAATGGGAGAACTTACCCAGATATGCGCAAACCACGGCATATTGCTCGCCTCGCAATACACGTCAAAATACTGCGTTACCACCGCCGTGATCGTCATTGCGACTCTCACAAAGCAGTACTGGTAAATGCCCGCCCACACGACATTGAACCACGTCAACCCGCTCCTCGGCGTCCGCCAGATGCCCCTCTCCCCACCACAGCACTTGGCGAACCAGTTGACGGGCAGCACCCACGGCTTGATGGGGTGCATACCGCGGAAGAAGTTTTTCTGGCTGTGCAGCGTGGGCGAAGTGTAGTGGCACAGCAGCGCAAAGAAGGAGGCAATCGCAAAGGCCTCGTAGCAATCAGATATGACGCTGAAGTAGACATTATGGTGGTAGAACCAGAAAGAGAGGAATCGCGCGACGGCGTAGACGGGGATCATTACGAGGATGCGGATTATGCTGGTATGCGTCAGTCGGCTGTCTCTCCGTCACGTAAGGGGGTAGAGGGGTAAACGCACTGTCTCTGCTCCCTCGGCTTCGTATAATTGAGCGCATGCATCCAAATCGAGTAAGCCGAGATCAGAATCGCCAGAATCGTGCAGCCACCGGAGATAATCAGTCCCAGCTCATGGAAATTTAGACTTCCCGCTATCGGCAGCTCGCCCGTAACTACAGCGCATATTTGTTAGTCTTCCTCTTCTCTCATGCATCATGCACAGGTAGGTGGACTTGGTTGGACTCACCCCGCAAATCCTCCAGCGTCGAATTACATGTAAAGTTCACCATCGTGCTTCCCAGCCCCGCGGCTCAGCGCTCTCACGTCCACGCCCGTCCGCTCTTATAATATCCCTTTTATACGTCTTATAAACCCCCGCCCCAACTTCAATTCGATTCCCCAATCACAAATCCTGCCTCGTCTATCGTATCGTCTCAGATCAAATTCGATGCGCCGAATCGCAGCCGCAGTCGCAGTCGAGTCGCACTAAATTATCGCCGTAATCTTCGCCCGTTTGCCCTCAAAGACAGCTAGTTGCAGTTGGAAACTGCAAACCCGGGTCGCGTTCCTGACTAAATACCCTCTCTCTCCCCACACACACACACACATACACAGGCAAACTCGCACACTCCCTCCCTATCGGCCCCGGCGCAACCGCGTCGTGCTTCTCAAACTCTCAGGGTCCAATATCCGTCTTTAGCGCCACCCGTCTGCTGCACCCGCGTTCGGGCCGCCTTGGCTACACACCCGGTGAACGATGGCGCGCGCGTGCCCTGTCTCGGTCTTATTCCAATCCGCTCCTTTCCCTTTCGTGGTGTGTCGTTCGCGTGCGGTTTCGCAGAGCAAATATGGTTGAGAGAGATTTGAAGTCGTAGAGGGAATTGAAAACTGTTCAGCGCCGCTGATCTCTTCGCGCATATATCTACTTTTAAAGCACCCGTTTCAGACTGCCGCGCCAACGCCGACGCCACGCAACCCTGCCCCGGCACAGCCTCGCTCAATGTTGGTGGTGCGTTGTACTAGTGACTTTCTTGTGTACGCTATTGTGGGTGGGTGACCGGGGTACCTGTTACCTTTCTGTCGTCTGAGGATCCTATTTTTAGCTGCGGTGTGGTGGTTTGGCGTTGCTCGCTAGGGCGGACTGGGCCGGGCTTGGTTGGAGGATACGGGGTTGTCAATGGAGAGATGAGGATTATATTGAGCTTATGTGGGAAGGTTATATGGTTATCACGCCGTATTATGGGCTATGGGTAAGCTGTTTTTGGGGTTCTTATTGGAGGCCATGGAGGATTATTCAGTTGCTTACTATTTTGTTTTGGAATCATTCACTTCACCGCTTGGTTTTGACAGCTTGATCCCTGCCCGCCCGCCTATTCATATCATTGGCGTCACCGAGGCTATATGGGGAGCTCTTCGTAACACGGGACAACTCATCTATATCGTATGCAATACAATAAGGGAACTCATGCTGCAGTCCAGCCCTTTCCCCAGCCCCTCTTCAGCTCTGGTGGATATAATGTATAATGCCGTCTCACATATACAAGCTGTGCGTGCCGCATTTTGATAATTCACATTTTATATACTGAGGATTAAAATAACCAATGTATATTTTCTAAATTCCCAAAATAGTAAAATAAAATAATTTCAGTATTCTTTTAATATCGACTTATCTCTACATATTCTAACCCGTCTCATAGTGAGCATTGAATATATACTGATTTCTCAAAATGATATATCATGCAACCTTCAGCAATAAACCCCCCCTCCTCTTGGCCAACATACATGAGACGAACAGACAGCTAAGCCCCTACAAAAAGAACCCAGACATACCAGCCTCCCTATTTCCCCCCCAAGCAAAACAATTGCATCACCGGCATCCCTATGCCCAAAAGCGTACATTTCGAATGAACGAACAGATGAATCAATCTATATTGGGGGCCAGTAATAAGCATCACCAACACACCCCCACCATCCACCATCAGCACTGAACCACCCACCAGGCCTCAACCGGCTGCCCTCACGAGCAAGGCGGATCAAGATCTCACACCCATCCACCTGCTTCGCTCCATCCATACAGATGGATAGATAAGAGACAGAAAGGCCAGGCTGCGCAATCGCGGGGGCTGTCCCAGTGAGACATCTATATTATGAGACATCTACAATGGACGACCCCACATCGGACTGACACATACGCACTCACATACTCACTCACATACTCACTCACACTCACTCACTTACTCACTCATGACTCTCACTCTCACCATCCACACTCACTCAAACCACCAAAACACAGCAAATCCCATTAAAAAATGACCAAAAAGTAAGTTATTTTTTTCTTTCCTCGATTCTCTTCTGTGGTAGTAGTGGGGGGGTATCATGGTGCTCCCTATCCCTATGTCCTTCCCGTATGTATTTACACCCCGTTACCCATTCCAATTCCAATCCCATGTTTCCTTCCATCCCATTCATCCCATAAGCTCCGTTTCTACCTCGGTTTGATTTGGCTTTATAGCATACATTCCCCGTCCCCTTTCCATCTGTCTCTCTCATCCGGTTCCATCCTGTTCAATGGCAGTCTGTCCGTTTGTTTCGTCGTAATATCTCGCTTTTAACCCTCGCGATGCCATAACAAGCCCTTCCATTCGTACCCACCACCCATTTCCCATATATATCTACACATCACCCCTCTCCATCATCTCCATCTCCATCCTCACCCGCTCAGCCCGCCTCCACCTAAGCATCCGGATTCGTCGCCCTCAAAATCGGCGGCCCCGTCCGCACCACCCGCCGCGAATAATCAAAATTATCCTGTATACTCCCCACGCTCTCCCTGCTGCCGCTCGCCCCGCCCTGCTGATACACCGGCGCGAACGGATCCAGCCGCGGATCAACAGGCATCAGCCTGCTGCGCCGCGACCCCGCGCTGACCGGCGTATCCGCCACGTCACCCGAGCCCGCACCCGCGGCCTCCCAGCCCTCGACCACGCGCCGCCCGTCCGTGCCGAGCACGTACCGCGAGTTCTCGCTCATGGTGCGCTGGGGGGTGTAGCCCGTGTTCGGGGTCGGGGGCGCGGGGCCGATGTCGGATTCGGCGGCGAGGCGCTTGCGGCGGCGGAGGAAGAAGAAGACGAGGACGCCGACGAGGGCGAGGAAGGCGGCGATGCCGATGCCGAGGCCGGCGGCGCCGCCGGCCGTGAGGGATTTCTTGTTGTCGTCGTTGGAGGAGTCGGCGCCTGGGGGGGCGGTCGGCGTGATGGTCACGACGCGGACTTGGCCGGTGACGGTCTCGACGCTGGTGATGGGCGTGGGTGTCCAGGTGGGAGTGTTGTCGTCGTCGTCATCGGGGGGGGAGGTGGTCGTTGGGGTCTGGGGGATGTTAGAATCTATTGCGAGGTTGGGGGGCTGGATAGGGGGAGGTTAGGGAGTGGCGGCCAGAGGGGTCAGGGGAAAGACAAGGCGACAATGGTCAAAAATAGAAAATGCGCACGCGCGGGTTGGATTGGAGATGTAGTACCGTCGATGTGTGAGTAGATGAGCTAGAAGTCGTCGCCGAGTCCTGTTGTGCCAATGTCAAACTGGAGGCAACAGAAGCGCGGGTACCCGACAGCAGCAGGTTAAGCTCCAACAGGGGACCGTATATTTTTTTTCTCTTTCTCAACGCGGGGCAACGATGGAAGGGGAAGGGAACATCGGCATGTTAGGAAAACGGGAAGAAAAGGGGGGACGAATTGAAGAAAGGGAACAGCTCCATAATAGGACGACGAGAAACCGTCAAAAACTCGCTCGCAAGAAAACGCACCTTGTCTGATGTTGCCGTAACCCCTGTTCCATCTGTGCTCTTTGTGCCGACGACAGGCTTCTCGAGCTTGATGTAGCCGA
Source organism: Pseudogymnoascus sp. SDFLT0511 (assembly GCA_030180035.1). Lineage (NCBI taxonomy): Eukaryota > Fungi > Ascomycota > Leotiomycetes > Thelebolales > Thelebolaceae > Pseudogymnoascus > Pseudogymnoascus sp. SDFLT0511. Next base: position 64,007 of record JASCQD010000008.1, on the reverse strand, counting down.
ATAGGTCATTGCCGCCGCACATTTCGGTGGGGTAGCCGGGACACTTTGTGTTGCACTTGCTCGTTGATTCCTTGTCGGCGCCAGGGGCGTAGTTGGAGCACCAACAGAGGTTTTCCTGGACGATGGCGAAGGCATAGGATTGCACGCAGAAGGTCTGGCAGAGGCCGTTGGATTGGTAGATGCTGAAGTCTGGGGGGAGGAGTTAGTAAAGGTTGACGGCGGCGGGAGCAAGGAGCGAATAACATACTCCCCGACCTTGAAGCCGTATTAATCCCCGCACAGTACGCTATATCCAGCGCCTGCACCGGCCGAACCTGTGTTGCTATAAGCACGCCTAGCGGCGCCAGACAGGCCAGCGCAACCGTCGCGGCCGACATGGCGGACTGCGTCCTCGGGGCAACCATCCCGAATGTGTGGTCGAGCTCTCTCTCTCTCTGTCTCTCTGTCGCTACTGTGTTTGTCGACACCTAAGGGATCTTGGGAAACGACGAGGCGGTTATGGGCGCATCGAATCTGGGCCGGACGCAGAGGGACGAAGGTGCGTGGCGGAGGACGGGCGCTTGTACGCTCAACAGAGGGAGGGTCGCAAGGAGCGGTTCCTTTGTGTCGTGGTGCGTCTGCCGGCTTTGTGAGGCAGCTGTGTTTCGGAGACAGCAGCTCGGTGGGATGGCCAATAGCTCAGCTCGTAGCTCGGTGATTGAGCTCGAGGAGGGGGGAGACGTGATGCGGTGATTGTATGTCGAGCCGCTGGGGTTGAGGGTCGGAGAGTAGGTTAGGAGGGCGAGGAGGAGTTTTGAGTGGAGAGAAGGAGAATTGAAGGTTTGTGCTTGTCTGGCTGGATTCCAAGATTTGCACGAAGGGGAGTCGAGTACGGGGTACAGAGGAAGGGAGTACTGGGATCGCAGCCAACGGGAGTTGTGAAAGTAGTGGGGTAGTAGAGGGGACTTTGGTTGGTGGTGAGATTGGGTGTGTTTGGGTGAGGTTATGGTGGTAAATGGGGCATAGCGTAAAGTATCAGGTACCTCCAAGTACGAAACAAAGGGAACTGGGACGAGCAAGGACAGGGGAAGGCCAGTTGTGGGAATTGTTCTCAGACACGGCTGGTAGACTGAAGACCGAACGGCCAGGACAGCGCCAACTTGGTGAGAAAGACTCATTAGGGATAACAAAAAGCTTCAATCTTCAGTCATAAAGAGATGCATAGGTGAGTAATCATGTTGGTGCTCCAGCAAAGCTCTGACAGACCCCTAACCAGCATCGTTCGTCGCGCTCGGGATCGCGGTCAGGCAGGGTCTGTTTATATGTTTATACCATAACATAAACAGCTTCCCCATACCGTGATGGAGATGAAAACATCGTGCTGTAACTCAACACGCCTCCTACGTACACTGCCAAAAAAATCCACCGATGACGCGGACCAAAAAAAACACCACCGAACAGTCAAAAAAACGCCATCAAACCCTCTCTTCGGCATCTCATGCAGCCGTTCTCGTCCTCCCTGTCTGTCCTCCCTGTCGGTGGCCACAGATAACAACCCCTACGCCTCTCCAACCACGCGTCCTCACTGGCCCATTGCGCGCATCACCCCCTTACCGCCAAGGGGCGCGAACCATGACCGACGCGGTGGGGACACGATGATCCGGGAGAGGTGAGTGGGCGGACTGGGCGGACTGGGATGTACGGAGGGTGAGAGGATACACGTCATCGTTGGGAGGAGTGGGTGGGCGAAATGTACTCCTATTACTCTGATATATTGATATATTGATATATTGATATATTGATATATTGATATACCGTGGTATGTATAGCACGAGTATTGTCGTATTGAATAGTATATACGAGATCACGAAGATAGAGGTTGGAGAGGGAAGGGGAGGCATGCAAGATGGAAGATGGGAGATGGGAGGTCGGAGGGGGGAGATGGCACTCTGATATGCACATTTACGAGGGGCGTGACTGCCGCATGCGGGTATACGAACTGCGAGGAAGGGAGGGCGTGCATATACGGGTACGAACCGATCGATCACTGGGCTGGGAAACAACGACTTACCACAGAAGTTACCATACAAATCACTAATCTATTCAGAAAACCACAGAGGAGCAGAATACTCTACTCACCAGCCGCCGCACCTCCTCCTCGGTAAGACATCACATCCAGATACCCTCCCGCGTCAAACACCATCTCACTTACCTCACTCACCTCACTCACCACCACCATCATCCGGCGCGCATCGCCCCGCGTATATCTCATACCGCCACGCCCCCAAAACAGTGGATTACATCTTCCCTTCCCCCACTCCCCTGCCCCCCATCCAGCGCGACAGGGGGCCAGCACAAACAATCCAAGCGCGCAAAAACGAAACAAAATAAAATTCCCCATCTCCGAGCCGATAAATCCCATCCGTTTTGGAAATGAGGATGTGCGCGCTAGACCTGTTTGGAGGGTAGGCGGGGGGGATAGGGTGGAGACTGAGGGCGATCATGGGGAGGAGAGTTGGAGGCTGTTTCTCTTTTGGGGAGGGGGTTTGCTGAGTGGTGAGGGAGGAGGACTCAGAGAGGGAGGGAGAAGGCATGTGCGTGCGAGGGAAACCCCACTGGGGACACGGGCGTCAGTGCTTTTGCTCCTTTAGGGGCGGGCTGGGAACACCCGACAGGCCAGAGTACAGCCGACGCCGCGAGAAATAGTGGGATACCATACCGACTCCTATTTCGATTACCAGCCGGTGGAGAGAGAGTGGTTCAGAGATCGACCGCGACTTTTGGCTGGCCTGCTACTCTAAGTGCTGACATAGACCACTTGCTGGGCCGGCCGTGAGCTTCGGTGATCCGATCTAGGAGGCTTGTGTTAGATAGCCGGCTAGGCTGGGTGATCTGTCTGGGATGGTTTGGCTGGGCTGGGCTGCTTTCTTGTGTAGGGCTGTAGGGATGGACTGGACTGAGCTGTCTGTTGATGTAGGGTTGTTGTTAGGGCTGGATTTGCTGTCTAGACTGTTGGGATTGTTTGGACGTCTAGAGCGGACGAGGTAAGTGCGTGGATGAGTGTTTTCTCTCATATATATCCTTCCACGTCTTTCGCTGTTCGAGCGTTCAGGACACACGCGTTGGTCGATATGGCGTCGTCGGTAGTGGAGCGAGGAGATGTTTTACGCGTTTTTTCACACGTTTTTTCCGGACAGCAAGGAAAGCTAAGGGGGTTGGAGCCATTTACTATGATTTGATCCACAGGTAAAAGCTGTGGACTCGGGAGGTGCTGACCTTCCTTTTGCTCTCCTGTTGGAGCTGCGAAAGGGGAAATTGGATGCTCACTCCACGCGATTTCCTCTACTTTCGTCTGTCATCTAATGTCTGCTATTTTATCCTCTGTCTTGCTATCATTTTCGCCCCTCCGGTCCTCTCTTTCATCCGATATCATCAACCGACGCCTTGTCATTGATATATAATTTCCTGACCTGCAACCTCATCATGGACATATGGAAATATCCTTAATACCTTTCTGGCTGCGTTTCGACGTGAACGGTGCCAGCACAAAATGGGAAGGAACGACGCAGTTACCAGCAGTTGTGTTTACTAAGCCGCTCCTTCCTTTTATTCAACCTGACGGATAATATGATTTCTATGGGAAGCCACGACCTTTATTCTTTCCCACAGATGTGACGTTTATCTGGGTCGTTCCTTCCCATTTGCAACCCAACTATATGCTGGGAAGGCGCGACCAGTGTGCCTCCTACAGATGTGCCGTTCAAGGGAGTCGTTACTTACCATTTTGCACTCATTATATATCTTCGTTAGGAAGTCACGACCTGTGTTCTTTCCCGATTTGCAGTTGGGAATAGGTAGGCTGCATCGCATTACATCATCTCTTTAATCCCACTCCTATATCAGTTTATCTACACTACATAATGTACATCGTCTATTATATTCCCTCACCCCGTCGTCGAAGTGGGTGAGCTGAGCTCTTAGCTCGGCTCACCACCGAAGACTTACCCTCTTGGACTCCAAATCGGTACTGTCGATTCGCCGAGAGTCTCCAGCTGGAGAGGGAGCAATTCCCGAATGACGGGGCATGGTCATAAAGGCTGGAGGGCGTGCAAGTGCAAGTGCAAGTACAAGTGGTGCAGGGTTTTGGCTGTGGAGTGAAGACGTCGAAAAGAGTTGTGCGCGGGACACTGGTGGAGGGGGAAGTGTGGAGTGATTACGTCTCGGAATGAGAGGGCATCATGGAAAAACGGTAGTGGTGGAGAGCTGTGGCAGAAAGAGCGGCGGTGACAGCAGAGAGGTGGTGGCAGAACAAGACGGTGACAGCAGCGAGGGGTTCATGTCGTCACCAATTATAATGGCGGGAAAGAAATTGGTAAAATATGCCGAAGAGACGCGTTAAACAGTGCATTCGACGGGATAAATGCACCCATGAGACTCATCTCGTTCGTAAGTTTGGCACTTGCACCAGAAAGACCGAAAACAGATGGAACTGGGACAAGGTCACGAGAAGAATGGCAATCCATCGCAGGGCCAGAGGCTATGTGCAGCCAAGAGGCACCGCTCTGCGATTCTATGGAACCGGGTTGAGCTCTTTTTATGTACGCAGCCCCTATTGTTAGTTCCCAATACCCTTTTAAGTGCCTGTCTTCGGATTTGGTCACGCCTTTTGAGGATAAAAACCCCATCATTGCTTTCGTCGTGTCGATCCATATATTTATTGTTTGGTGCCATATCCAGGAGAGGGAGAATGACCTTTGCGAGTTGGCAGGCAAGTGGTCAACGAGATCATATTTTTTTTGGGTGGGGGGGGAGTTATGTTTCGCTGTAGAGTTATTTATGGATGAGAAGTGAGGTGGCTGCATTACAGTCACTGAAAATCGACAACTACTTTGTGTACAAGATACAACTGTTTTTTTGTTACTATACTTTTTTCACATCCCGTTTTCCCCACTCATGCCTTAATTGGCACGCTGTTCCCACCGTATGTCACCATCTTTGTGACCGTATACTCCCCAACACCGTACTTCGACCCCTCCCTTCCAAACCCGCTCTCCTTAACTCCTCCAAACGGCGCCGCCGGATCACTGATAAGTCCCGTATTCACCCCGATCATTCCAACCTCCATAGCCTCCGCCACTCGTGTAACCCTCTGGATATCCTGCGAGTAAAAGTACCCGGCCAACCCAACCTCGGACGCATTAGCCATCTCGATAACCTCCTCCTCAGTCTCAAACTTGAACAATCCCGCCACCGGCCCAAACGTCTCCTCATTCGCAAGCTTCATATCCGCATTCATCCCTCCCAGGATCGTAGGCGCATAAAAGTTCGCTCCGAGATCAGGCAGCTTCTGTCCACCCGCTAGCAGCTTCGCGCCGTTCTTAATCGCGTCCTGCACGTGCTCATCCACCTTCGCGACCGCCTTCGCGTTGATCACAGGACCGTGCGTGACGCCCTTTTCAAAGCCGCTGCCGAGCTGGAACTTGGCCACCGCGTCGACAAAGGCGGACGTGAAGGCGTCGTAGATGCCAGCCTGCACGTAGATGCGGTTCGCGCAGACGCAGGTCTGGCCCGAGGAGCGGAACTTGGAGGTGATGGCCCCTGCGACGGCGGAGTTGAGGTCGGCGTCGTCGAAAACGATGAAGGGAGAGTTGCCGCCGAGCTCGAAGGAGAGCTTCTTGAGGGTGGAGGAGGCTTGCGACATTAGGGTCTTGCCGACGCCCGTGGACCCTGTGAAGGAGACCTTCTTGATAGTGGGGGAGGTGCAGATGGTCTTTCCGACGGCGGGCGTGTTGGCAGAGGCCGTAATGACGTTGACGACGCCCTTGGGGACGCCGGCGCGTTGGGCGAGCTCAGCTAGCGCGAGTGATGTGAAGGGTGTCTCGCTGGGGGCTTTGCAGACGACGGTGCAGCCGGCGGCGAGGGCGGGGCCAGCTTTACGCGTGATCATGGCGGCGGGGAAGTTCCATCTGTAGTCTGTTAGTATCATCTCGTAGTTAAACACATGACTGGAGAGCACATACGGTGTAATCAGTCCGCAAACGCCTACTGGCTCCTTGTACGTCGCGACCCTGTTCCCCGCCACACTGGCCGGGATGGTGTCGCCGTACACGCGCGGCGCCTCCTCGCTGAACCACTCAAAAAAGTTGGCCGCGTAGGTGGCCTCGCCGCGCGCATCTGCGAGCGGCTTTCCATTCTCCCACGTAATCAGAGTTGCGATGTCCTCTTGGTTGGCAACCATCAGGTCGTACCACCGGCGCAGAACCTTGGAGCGCTCGCGACCCGTCCAGGTCTTGAAGGACTTGAAGGCTGTCGCCGCGGCGGCAATGGCGACTTCCGTGTCCGCAATGTCCATTTCGGGGACGGTGCCGATGACTTTGCTGTTTGTTGGGTCTGTGGGAGGTTTGGTTAGCCGAAGTGTCCATTGGACGATAGGGGAGGTATGTACCATAGACGTCAAAGGTCTTGCCTGACTTCGCCTTCACCCACTCGCCATCGACGAAGTTAACATCGAGCTTGAGCAGCGATGGGTCGGATAGCTGCAAACTGTCAGTCGTTCGTCTCACCACTTCCCCGCACCACTTGCCATAACCGGGGAACTCACCTTTGGGACATTATGGTTATTCATTGTGGAGGCACGTCTCGTCTGAAGAACTGGTAGTGTAGATCGTTGAAACTGAGACTTTCTAGCTACACGCAGAGCAACAGAGGGCGAGGATTTAAAAAGAGAACTGTTCATTGCGGACAGCCGCGGCTTCGGCGACACTGACCCCGCACGTAGTTAGTCTGTCCACTAGGAGCTTACACACGACGCCAAGAGTCTCGGGCAGCGATAAAGAACCGAAGCGTTTATGAGGATAGCAAAATTAGCTTATAAAGCGAAGAAGTGAGGTTGGGGCGGAATTGGCATATATATGTCGTCGTTGGTGTAAAAGTTGTTACGTGTATCCCTCTGGCGACTCGGATGACGCAGTGTCAATCGCCAGACGATATGCAGCGAAATGCGGAGTACTTCGGAATGCGGGGCTGGCTTATGTAAACTACCGGACATGGTGTGGGGAAAAAAGGGGAGAAAATGGGAAAACCCCTCACGGATAATGCGATAACAAGCATTTCTCCAATTATTGTAAAATTGAGCTTGACTCAAAGTGGAAGTTCTATCCTGGATGATAGCTCAGCTGGAAAGGCTTGCCTCGAAAGAGAAGTTCTATCCGGCATGATGGCCGTAGGATGACAGATCTATTTTCAATCGACCACCAGAATGGTAGTTCTACCCTAAATCATGACTCTGAAATGGCGGGTGAGGACGGGGAGAAGAGGGAATGACCATACATCTTGGTGGAGTCGTTATTATCGGAGATGTGAAGCATATTTACTCTTCCGGGGCTTATAACATTTCTATTCTCCGATATTCTGCTCGTAACTTCACTGCCGTAAATTCCATGGTATAATATTCAAGAGAATCAATCTAAATCCTGACGATAGCTGATTCACACATTTTAATTTAGATAAACTATTCTCACTAACGTGTCTCCTTATCCGCCTGAATGACACCAAAGCTCCAGATCCACATCCCTGCGGGCGACGTACTTGGCCCTGGAGAAGAAATAGGAAGAGGAGCCATATGGACTTGTATCAACTTGCATCACCCCCTTATTGATGGTTCGGTCCCATTAACGTCTTAGAACATCAAGTCAGCTCTTGATTTATCATGGACATTCATTCGAGCCAGCTTACACCACACCGCGTAACATCTCTGACGACCCTTTCACCACTTCTACGGGCAGCATACTCCTCGACGACAGCAATCGACGGCCCCTTCATAGCAGATGTCTCCCATCGTGGAAAAAAATCGGAACCTGCCAGGGCACGGTTGGCATCTGGGGCCTACCCCGAAGTTGTTGATACCGGAGCATGGCTCTAATGTGGGCTGTGCTACGGGCGGCAATGCGCTAGCGGAGACGAGGAGTGCGGCGAGAATGAAGGAGGAAGTGAAATGCATTATGAAGTGGTGCTGGAGTAAGCAGGTCAGGTTGGTGATGGAGGGACTGGATCTGTGAAGTTGGATTTAGAGCTGTGTATTGGGATTGGGTCGCTGGCGAAGGATTACTTCAAGATAATCTAGATGTGGGAATAGCTCCTATTTCTATAAGAAGATACCTGTATCTGGGATCTGGAAGACGAGGCAAACAGGGAAGGGCAGGCACGTGTACAGACTTTTCTGAAGCCTCGCATTTGATGCTGGGGCGTTGGACAACGTCATGAAGATGTAACACCAAATGGTGATCATTCTGTATATTCTGCAACTTCCCGTTTAGAATGGCCGCTATAAAGACTCACCGAGGTCCGCACGAAGATAATATTTATAGCTTGTAACATATTCATGCCATACTGTGGGCTCGGCTGGTTTAAACACAAAACTATTTCCGAATTTACTATCATCAGCAGCCAAATTCCAAATACACAAAGTCGTGGCAGGCCTTCGATCCAACGCTTTGAGATCTTCCGATCCTCGAATGACCATAGATCTGCCGGTAAACGGGAGTCGCTATCTGCCTCCCCGAAACACTCAAGCAGAGGCAATGAGGGCAGCAAAGGCAATGAGGGCAGCAAAGGCATAGAAGATAGTTATGAAAAGCATGGTGGGTGACGGGGCAGTTTTCGTATTTGGGGCGGTTGGCCTGGACGAGACGTCTACTGCAACACGAACAGTGGTATATGAAGGCATGCTGGTCCATATAATACTCCCAGAACCGGAGAAATATTGGGTTTCCGAGGTAAGTCAAGGGAAACTGGCTGCCAATACACGGTCAAAGCTGCACTGAAAAGTTTCCCATCTTGATAGCAGAAAATAAGGCTGCATCGCGACCGGGGGGTTTTTAAGCCACTAACCGCATATTTGATTCTGGATAAAGACATAAGGGCAGAACTACAGAAACCTCACACCAACCCCACACAGGTGTCTTGCCCCTGACCAAAACCCCGAGAGCTGAAACCCGGATCCCTGGAACACCAGAGCCGTGTCAATTGACAATACAGGCGGCCTACAACATCTCATTCGCTCTGGATATACGGGGGACCACATGGAAACGACTAACATTCCAATTACCAACATGACACAAGATACTATCTGGATGCCGGACACCGTCATTCAGATGAAGACCTGGCAGCATTGGAACCTGTTATACATAATCTGTCAGTATTAAGTGTGAACCGGCATTCATAACCGTACTGAGTTCAGTTGTAGTCGTCTAACCTGTAGTTGGAATTCTGACGCTACGGAGGCAGAGAGGGCTGTGACCCCGAGGGGAACGGTACGAAGGTGCATAATATCGATCCAAGGGACTGAGATTATGACGGGGAGATGGAGGCTGGACTTGGTTTTATGATAGATACTATTTGCACTGGATATCGGAGGAGGTGAATGTGCTCTGGGAATGTGGAGTCAGGGAGGGGTCTATAAGTGGCCCTGTCTTAAATGGAATTGCCTGCCCTCAGAAACACACCAAGTTATCAGTATTAATTTGATACATTTTATAAAGGGGCTGGACATTGGGATAGCTGGATAAAGACGGTTTTATTGGTAGATGGTACGATTAACAAACAGCAACCTTGAGATTCTAGATAGACATGTTTGCACTGAAATCAACCCAATTCCACACAGACACATTCTTTTTGGGCTCAATCCTCGAGACCTCATAAATAAAATTATATAACTCTATTGATGGATGAGCACCCGTGACTGCTGATATCCTTCACCGCTACATCAGTTCTGGTCATATGGAGGGATGACATATATTCAACTCACGTTCCAACACCACAGACCATCTCCCAAGCACCTCTCGCTACTTCTTACAGCACGTTCCAACACAACATTGGGTGCCAAAATTGCAGGTACTACCATGGGAGAGCTGGAATGTGTTGTAGCCATTACGACACACTGAGCAGCCGCGGGTCCGCTGCCCGAAATTGTGGATGATATAACACCCGCCTGGGACTGCAGCTACAGCTGCAGAAGAAGAGGAGATAAACAGGACTGTGAGGGCAAAGATGCAGGCGAGTAGACGCATCGTGGGTTAAGTTCGTGATGAGATAGTGAGGTGCGTTGGTAAACAGGGAATGGGTTTGCGGTACTGGATCTGGATCGCTTATGGGAAATTATTATATAACTTAGAGCGGGAATAGAGCATATATTTATACTTCCCCGAAGACGTCTCTATAGATCTCAGACAATGAAGCAAGGAAGGTGCTGCTATGTATAATGCACTGATTTTCAACCCCCTTGCATTTGGGAGGTTGATTGTATGAAGGTGGACGTATAAATCTGAATCAAAACTTACGGATCGCCCAAGTGTAGACGTCGATCCAGTATCACAGCACCAATGGCGGTGCTACATGACATCGAGAGGACCGTTATATGTCATTCAGTCTCGTCTCTTGCATACAACTCTCAAATCGTTTTATTTCAGGTAAGGGGCTCTTGGTAATATGGTATCCGCATGCCCTATGAATCCATCCCCGATCCAACGCAAGCTGTCATGCCCTTCAATGGGATATAGTGGGAATGAGAGGCTGTAATTGGCGCAGCTCCTCGCGTAGAGAAAGAAAGTGACGAATCGTTCTGACAGAACTCTTAGTAGACAGCTACGAATGTCCTACTACCCCATTATAATTATTTAAGACACTCCTTTAACTACAACGAGCTTACACTGGACCACCTTATACCCTCTTACTCTGCCTCCTTGAGACAGCAAACCCTGTGGTAGCACTGGAACCCGATACCACATACCACTCCTTTCTCTGTGAACTCGAAATTGCAGTTGTTTTTGCAGCGCCTACGGCAGTGGTTGCGGACCCCAAAGCTGTTATGGACGTAGCAGGTACAGACCACGGAAGCGGTAGCCACGAGGGCAGCAATGCTAAATATAAGGGTTTACAGGTGCATGGTTGGATGGATGGATGGGTTGAAGGGGACTGGATGGATGGAGGAGTGAGTGAATGAATTTATATTGGTGGTAAGGATGGATCGAGCTGTATGATGACGAACATCTTGACTGGGGGGAGAGGAGCCCTTTACTTATTATCGAGTGGGAGATCTGATCTCCGAGAGGAGAGAAACACGGTCATGAAGAGGGGCATCACTTTCCCGAGCGGGGAAATGTGACAGTCTCACCGGCTACGGCAAGACCACAAAATGCGACGTGACACGACAACGACCTAGCCTATTTGGGCTGTGACAAGGTCTCAGTTTACACTAAAAGAGGTTGTATTGGATATCGATATGGTACTGTAAGGCAAAGAGGCGTGTGACTTAATTTCCTCGAATTGGTCGGCGGTGGGAGTACAACTTAATTTCCTCAAATTCTTCGGCGACTTGTGCGACCCATTCGTTTCTAATGTGGTCTGGGAGAGGCGAAGCGGCAATTTAACATATAATAACTCGGAATCCAAAAGGGCCAAGACGAGCGCATACTGTCGGTGTCTTATTGATAGACTTGGAATCTGCTGGTGTCGTAAACTACAAGTTAGCTGGGTGTTAGCTAGCTAAAACGGGCATAGAAGTAACTCAATCTCAACACGTAAAAATGTCCACATTCGACTACTTTTAGGGCAACAATTATCTTCTTCGCAAGCGCGGTGATTATGATGACAGACTTCAATAATGGAGATAAATGTGTAACCAGGGTAGATGCGAGACCACTGTTCAGGCAACCCATACTGACAGATATGATAACGCTGATCAGCTGCGGAAGTAGAGAAGTAGTGACAAAACAAACTCTCTCGGGCTAGCCATGGTTAGGTAAGCCTTGGAGGTTGTCGGACTGAACTTGTGACTGGTATTAAGAATTGGTGTTCCGATGCTGTAGTGTTCACTATACAGGGTGAAAAACATTCAAGGATATCTAACTTCTTCTGTGTTCTGAGGTGGGCCGGATTCGAAACGGTGATCTATCTTATGGTCTGGTGTCATCTTGCGATGTCCTTGACTCCTGATTCATTTTACACTGGATAGCTTGTGAGACCGAGAGAATTGACTGAACTAAACTCCGTAGCTAGCCTCACAAGACTTACAACGCTCTCTCTACGGGAATGTAACCACGTAGATGAACCCAGATGTCCACAGCTTCGAGTTTACCCATTCAGGTTGCTGATAGCATGGAAGAATCAGGTGCGTACCGTTACGCCAAACCACCCCGATTGTTTTTTGGGGTGTTGGCTAAGGTGCGGTTATAACCTTTTGGCATATTTGGTGGATGCTGGGGATCACTCACAAACTGTGGATTCTCAGGGGGTAAGGGAACTAATGAAAACAAAGAGTACGCTTGCAGCCAACCTCTAGGCGAAATTGCCGGGATAAATTGGAAAAAAGGGAGTATTATCAACCAGATAGATGTATCCAACTTTCCAAGCGTCTGCCAAAATATCTTATCCAAAGCCCAAAGGCGTCTCGTTATGTTATGTAAACACTCCAATCAATAAAGGACTGGCCTCCATCCTTCCTGAGATTCAGAAAAGACAAACCCCTTTATCCCAACCCCTATCAAGAATAGCCTTCCACCCCTTCCTCCTTACAAACCCAACGACCCCAGCTTCCCTCATCACATGCTCTGCTTTCATCCCCGACACCACACTCCTCTCATACTCCACGCCCCTGACAAAAAAAGGCTCGAACCCTTCTAGCCCACCACCTCCCAACCTATTCCTTCTCTCCCAAATCTCATTCTTCCCTGCCCTGTAAAACCCCGACCCCTCTCTATCAAGACACAGAAACCACTTCCGTTGATACAGTGACCCAACCGTGTTCTCAGCTCCCGGATATGCATTAACACGCCGCACCTCCCTCTTCTCAACCTCCTTCCTCTCCCATTCTAGCGCCCATTCAGCATCCACAGAGTCAGCCGCAGGTATAGTCGCATCACTCTCCTCTTCCCCCGACGAAGATGTGTCCATGGCTTTCAAAACCCGCCTCTTCTTCCTCCTCACTGCTGCCCGCGGCTCATGCAGATGACGCGACCCAGGTGCAACAAACATATCAAGTGTGTACCCCTCGGGCAACCTCGCGCCATGAAATCTAATCCTCATCTTCCGCCGCTTAAACGCTTCCACCAGCTTCGAATTCTCAGACACCTCCTCCACCCCACTCCCTTCTCCTTTTCCTACCTCCTCCGAACCTGACGACTGTGATCCCTCTGCCGACCCCGGATCCCTTCCTGGCCCCTCACCACCACGCCGCGGCAACACTTCATAAAACCCGGCATCCCACACCAACATTGAACCCCCGCTTTTGGTCGCCCCCTCTACCAAATGGCTATGCACGGTATGCACTCTCGTTTCCGTCGCGAGACGCACCCGGCGCTTGCTATTAGGGTTACCCGGCACCCCGAATGGGATGGCCCAGCTGAGGCTGCTGGTGGCGGAGAACTGGAGGCGGAGATCATAGTGGAGGCCTGCAATGGGGTGATCGTGTTGGTGGATTACGAAGAGGTGGCCGCGGGATGTGAGGTGGCGGTTGTGGAGGCTGTGGAAGGCGGGGAGTGGGAGGGGGGGGGGGGGGGGATGGCCGTGCTTTGCGCGTTTGGTGGCCGGGGGAGAGGAGTCTTCTGCAGAGTTGCGTGGACGCCGCCTGTCGCTGGTTCTATTTTGCTGGCTGGATGCCCTCCGGCTGGATCTCGGTGGTGATATGGGTGTCAGTAGAGAATTTGGAAGGTCGGCCATGGTTTGGTGAGCATCCTCTATATGGGATTTATCTTCTACTGAATTTTTTAAAAATGATCTGGATGACATATTAACAACAAAGGACGGATGATAAGCCTGGTTCTTCCCACTTTGCGGCTGATTGATGCCGTTTTGGTGCCTTATGCCTTGACGGCATGGCGACGCCTTGGTCCCCCATGGAGCTGGAGGTCCCAAGGTCTGCAATGGATGGTATGTTTAACTCCCTGGACTGGACATTATCGGCGAACACACATTGAACCAAAGTGAATTGCGGCCGTGTCTTGGTCTGCTTCAACCCGTGATCTAGACAGAAATTTGAGCGTCTCCGGCCGGTAGCGACGATGGTTATCAACGCGGAGACTAACTAAAACATACCCACCTGCTAGCACAATTGACCCGCAGCAACCCATTTTTGGAAAACACGCTTATTTGAGCGTGATATATACATCTAGATCTATACTACAAAAATCCTACACGTAATTCGTACACATGTTTATCTCCCCCTCTTCAAGTCTCCTTCCTGCGCACTAAACTACTCCCTTCCTCCTTCTCATCATACGGCTTCGTGGGGCTCCTCCGGATTATAGTCTTCTTCTGCCCTGAAGTGGTAGGCTTGTACAAAACGCTCTTCCTCTCATTCGGATCCACCTCAGGTGCAAACTCACTCCAGAAACTCTTCTTCTTGCGATCCTTCCCAGCATCCTTCGCACCCACTTCTCCGGCCTCCTCTCCAGCCTCCCCCTTCTGTCCACCTTGGCCACCCTCTCCAGGATACTTCTTCCCACTTTCCGCCCACTCCTTATCCTCGACAATCTTAACAATGCGAATGTTATGCTTCCCCCTCCTCAGAACGAGCATTTCGTCGCCAACGAGGAACTTCTTCGTATCCGCAATGAGCCAGTTCTTGATCTGCGTGAACTTCAGCTCTGCCTCATCCATCGCCTGCTTCTTCTGGCTCGATGGACCGCTGATATACAAGCTTCCGTTAGAGACAAGCCTGTGTCCATCGGATGCCGACTCTGCCAGCCCAGCGGCGAACGCGATCTTGCCGATTGACTTATTAAGCACTGAGCGCGGGAGAGTGATGTTAATGCTAGGCGCATTGTTAAGGGTTACGGGGGTGGGACCCTTTTTCTCTGATTCCGCTGCAGCGTTATCCTTGGGCGTCTCAATAAGACTCGATAGCGACGGCTTCCCGAACAGCAGGCGGTGATTAGCCTCTGCGGCCTTCGCCTCTGCGGGTCCGTGGATGAGCTCCACAAAGTTCAGCGCGAGCACATGCTGCGCCTTGCGCTCGTGCGGCGCCTGGTTGTGTGCTTCGATTATCGCATCGATCTCAGGAGAGGGGATAAAAGTGAAGTAACGGAGGTAACGCGGCATGTCGGCGTCGGCCTGGCGCATCCAAAAACCGTACAGTTCAAACGTGCTGGTGAGCTCCTTGTCAAGCCAGACAGCGTTTCCGGCCGACTTGCCGAATTTCGCCCCAGCGGCAGTTGTCAGAAGCGGGACGGTAAAACCGAATGGTTGCGCAATGTCTGCATCCTTTCCTTGCCGGACGTCGGGGTCTGGGTGGTTTGACGAGATATATTTTACGGCGTTGAGGCCCGCAACGATGTTGCCGTACTGATCTGCACCACCGATTTGCATCTGGATGTCTTTGGTGTTGTACATGTGCCACCAGTCCCATGCCTGAAGAACTGGGTAGGAGAACTCGGCATATGACATTCCGTCACCCTTGCTGAGCTTGTTCTTGACCGTGTCCCTCGCCAGCATTGTGCCTAACCGCATTCCAGGGCCAATGATCTGTAGAAGCTCTATGACCGTAAGTTTATTTGTCCACGTGTTGTTGTTGACCAGTTCCCGGTGCCATGCCCACTCCCAGTTGTATCCGAACTTGCGGCCGTACTCCTCCACGTTGACCCAGAGTTTCTTTAGCTGGTAGTGCATATTGACCATATTTGCCGTGCGGACAGCGCTGTGCTCTTTTGTGCGAGTTGTGAGGCGGCCTGTTGGGTCGCCAATCTTTGCCGTGGCGCCGCCGAGGAGGGACACGCTGTGGTATCCGTGGAGGTACATCCAGAAGAGGGACATGAGTGGGAGGAGGTGGCCGACATGGAGGGAAGATGCAGTCGGATCGATGCCTACGTATGCCCCAACGCGTTTATCTATCATCAGATTGTCGATGGTATCCCGGTTACTGTGACTCTTGTCAGCAATCGCGCCGCGGTAGATTGCAGATTAAGGGGGGAAAGTTACCCCGTGGTTTGATGGACCAGCCCTCGCTCTTCTAATATGCTCAGCATAGACTTTTGATTCCCCGCTCGAATCTCTTTTGCCTTCTCTCCCCAAGCCTTTTCTGCATCGGCAACCTTCGCAAGGTACTTCATGCCAATATATCGCCGACCCGTCGCGCCGTGCGGTCTCGTCGACCGAGCAGCTGTTCTGCCGCATTGGCAGAATCTGTGCTGGGACGCACTTCGGAGAAGGGATGAGGAGGCCATGATGGCTGGTAATGAGCGTGTAAAGGCCAGTTCTACGGCGCAAATGGCATATTAACTGTAGTGAGGCTTTCACAAGACGACGACGGAGGTCTGTAAGGCTGAGGGCGAGGCTGTTGAAAATTAGCTATATTATTTACGGGACAGGAGAGCGACCAAGTGTGTTTTCATTGGTGGGATCACGTGATTGAACGAGTTGGAGAATTGTTGGTACAAGTACTTGACATAGAAGGGGTACAATGTCCCTTCTATGTCAAGTACTTGTACCAACAATTCTCCAACTCGTTCAATCACGTGATCCCACCAATGAAAACACACTTGGTCGCTCTCCTGTCCCGTAAATAATATACGTTCTCGTAGGTGAACGTCAAGTACCCCTCAGAACAGTGGTACTTCCTCACTTCTCAACGCCCATCATATTACAGAGTTTAATTATCACTCTTGATGTCTAGAGCCGGGCAAATATAAAATAACCATGATATTACTCGAGTATAAGCGTTAGTAATAATTTGAGACTTCCAGAATTTGATAATTCGCTGTCAACCCCCACATGTCGTCCGTGATTCTTGGAACCTAGCCTCAAACGGGAATGTATAGCTCCGTATCGTGCATCTGCTTACCAGGCTCAGAAGACGGAACATCTCACGCCGCAAATCCATATTGGTGGCATGAAGCTGTCTTAACAGGTAAATATTTGCTTCTTTGTCGTTGCCATCTTCATCCCCCTCTAAATCATTCATTTTTTGAACCGTTATATTTATATTTACTGAGCGGCGTCATGGAGGTATTTCAGGCTCAGTACATCCCCGATCAGGAGGATCCGAAACCGGAACATTTGTTCGCTGGTATGACCAACAAGGCGCTGGTTTCGTCGTGGCCGCCCATTGGTCAGGTGACGGAGGCTTCGAATGAGAAAATACCCTTCACGGTCCTTCTGGAAACTGATGAAGGAGGCGCTTCTGCAGCTTGGGAGGTTGCAGTTTGGTACTCATCAGGCGACTCCTGGAAGGAGTCCATTCTGTCGAGGGAGGATGTCGTCGACAAACCAAAATCAGTAGAGAACCGCTTCCATTCGTACTTCACCGAATCACTAGATATCACATCCACCGTTACTTTCACAATAAAGTTTAGGAAGGCCGGAGAGGAGACATGGAGCTGGGTTAAAGAGCACCAGGGTATTGGCGATGGTGTCGTGATATGGAAAGGTCAAGCTGCACCAACTTCTGCCGTGGAAGATTTGGGGGAGCTTATTGAGACCCTGAACTCCGAGTTCAAAGTCCAGAAAGTAAGGAGTCAATGCCTGGGGACCGAGCTGTGGAGTGTGGAGGCCGCCGTCGCCCCAGCCGATGGAGAGAAATCGACCTTCTCGAGTACTAAGATTGGGAAACCCTGGTCAGGGGATTTTGTGCGGTGGTTCGCCCTTATAAGGACTTGGACTGCATGGTTAGCTCCGCGACAAGGCTCCAGTTTCGAGCTTGATAAGGAGGCCATAGTTTGCTCCTTCTTGGAGCGGAGAGGCGGAAGACATCTGGTATTCTTGGCTGTCAGCGGGATAGACGATGTTTCCGCCCTTTTCAGGAGTGATGCCGCAGGAAATATAACACTGGAAGCACGAAACGATGGCCCCAAAGCCGGAATTGCTCGGATTATTGTGGCTCTTGGGAATGACTTTGAATCCGCCAACGCTGCAGCGATGTACCAAGCCCGAGACCTCGTCCAAGATCTGTCCCTGGCCACAGTTGAAGAAAAGCAGGAGCTAAATTCCCTCAAAGATGATGTTAAACCGCAGTGGATGGAGAACTGGTTTGATGGCTTGACATACTGCACATGGAACGGACTTGGCCAGAACCTGACCGAAGAGAAGATATTTAACGCCGTTGACACCTTGGCAGCAAACAATATTAATATCTCCAACCTCATCATAGATGATAACTGGCAGTCTGTCGAGACCCCGGCCGGATCAGAAAACCAGTTTCAACAGACCTGGCTCGAATTCGAGGCGAACGTCACAGGTTTTCCAAAGGGCCTCAAACACACCATCACGAATATTCGCTCGAAGCATCCTAACATAAATCACATCGCGGTTTGGCATTCCCTGGTCGGCTACTGGGGGGGGATCTCTCCCAATGGGAAGATTGCACAAAATTACAAAACCATTGAGGTCGAGCGTGAAGACTCTCTTCCCGCGAACCTCCCCATGGACGGGAAAATGACCCTCGTCGCTGCGTCCGATGTCGGGAAATTCTACAATGACTTCTACAATTTCCTCACTGACTGCGGCATCGATGCCGTCAAGACAGACTCCCAGTACCTGCTCGACACCATCATCTCAGCTTCCGCCCGTGCAAGCCTAACCAATGCCTACCTCGACGCCTGGACCATAGCTGGTCTGCGTCACTTCAGCGTCAAAGCCATCTCGTGCATGTCGCAAACGCCCAACATAATCTTCCACTCTCAGCTCCCCTCCAACCGCCCCCCCATCCTTGTCCGCAACAGCGATGACTTCTTCCCTGAGATCGAGAGCAGCCACGCCTGGCATGTCTTCACCAATGCCTCGAACGCCCTCCTCACCCAGCATCTCAACGTCGTCCTCGACTTCGACATGTTCATGACCGTCCACGAGTACTCCGCCTTCCATGCCGCCGCTCGCTGCGTCTCTGGCGGCCCGGTCTACATTACCGATGTCCCAGGCGAGCACAACATGCCCCTCATCAACCAGATGACCGGCCCCTCGCCCGCCGGAAAGTCTGTCATCTTCCGCCCCTCCACATTCGGCAAGACTAGAGACCCCTACCAGGGCTACCAGGACCCCGTCCTCCTCAAGATCTCCACCTACCACGGCGCCGCGGTCACGGGAACTGGCATGCTAGGCCTCTTCAATACCACCTCCCGCCCCGTCAACGAGCTTCTCCATCTCTCCCTATTCCCCGGCGTCATCGAGGCACAGCTCTATGTCATCCGCTCGCACGTATCGGGACTCGTCACCACCCCGCTGCAGCTCGTCGATTACCGCCCCGAGAGCCTCATCTACGCCTCCCTTGACGTTCGTGGATATGACATCCTTTCAGCATTTCCACTGCGCGGGTTCGTGCGGCCATCGAGCGAAGAGACGCTGTGGGTGGCGAGTCTGGGTCTGCTAGGGAAGATGAGCGGAGCAGCTGCGGTGGTGTCGTCGGAGATGACGCTCCTTGAGACGGGGCGAGTTGAGATTGTTTCATCGCTGAAGGCGCTGGGGGTGTGGGGTACGTGTATTTCTTTCTTGTCTCGTCCCCCGATGCGTCTTGCGGTTCTAGAACAATTTGCACTTGCCACTTCCCCCGAATTTAGCAACCCTCCTCAAGCAGCCAGCCAGTCCACAACTAACATATCACAGGAATATACCTTTCCAACCTCCCATCCATCCAAGCCTCCCTCGAATCAAGCATCATTGTCACCATCCTCGGCCAGGTAATCCCATTCCCCGCCGTCAGCATCAACGCCCACAGCCCCAACGTCCTCGAAATCGACGTCCAGCGCGCCTGGACCGAGCTCGGCCTCAAGGCAGGCTACAGCAATGAGGTGCAGGTCAAGCTTTCGATCCTGGCGTGACGGAACTAGGCGTAGAGCTTGTGAGTGGATAGGGGTTGTGGGGCCGTAAAAGCGACAGGATATAGCTCAATGGAGAGGAAATAGAAATTCGGACTGGATGACACAATCTATAACTCAATCTATCGCAAAACCACACCATAGATATCCAATAACCTGCTATCCAGACTCCATGGCTTTACTATTGCCCCTTCTTCTAGAAATGTCGTACCTCGAAATCAATCAACTTCTCTATCCCCTCCATCTGAATAATAAAGTAATGACCATCTAAATCCCAACGCCGGGAGCGGGTTTGTAGTAGAGATAATATACATGGCCGACATCGAGTAATGGGTGGAGCTTGGGTTTGCCTGGAGTTTTAGGAGAAAGTTTAGGGGATTATATGGGTTGAGAACAAGGCAGGCACGATCATTACTCCTTCCCTATACAGTTGTTACACAGCAACGGCAGGAACGTTAGAGCATCGTCCCTGCTCCGTCCCTGCTCTCTTGGGTGCAAGACAGTGGAAGGAAGGAAAGGAAGGAAGGAAAGGAAGGAAGGTGCGGCCTTGGCTCTTTCCACGTGGAGTTTTGAGACCGTAGAAGGAAGGTGCGGCCTTGGCTCTTTCCACGTGGAGTTTTGAGACCGTAGAAGGAAGGTTCGAGTATCGCTCCTACCTGCCATGTCAAATTCCACAACATGTTAGCTTAAGTCACCCCCATCTCTACGACCAGCTACAACTATGTGCAACGTATTCTCCAAAGTTATATGCAACATCAGGTATCTGAGCGGCAAAGAGTCATCTTATAACACAAAAACTATAATTCATAGCACACAATATATATTCGTCTCTCCAAAACTACCCAAAAGAATTATGACCCCTCAAATATGATATACGCCGTTTTCCCAACCCCCCAAAACCGTTCTTTCAAACAAACGCAAGAAAAGGAAATAATGAAAAACAAATCTGACACGGTTTAAACATGCTTCTCCCACTTTTCCTTCCTTCCTTCCTTCCTCTCCCGCTAATCCAAGTTTATGTCTTGCTCCCCCTTGCATGACTCCCCGTATAAACAAACCCACTCACTCCCTCTTCCCCTCCCCCATAATAACCTTCTCCAGCGCCTCCGCCTCACCACTCCCCCTCACCAACCCCGCAAACACCCCTCCCTGCTCCATCAACTCTTTCGGCCCCCCAAACTCCACCCCGACCCCCTTATCCATGACCAAAATGCGATCAAAATCCGCAATCGTGCTCAGCCGATGCGCAATAACAACCAGCGTCGTATCCGCAAACTCCTCGCGGATGCTCCGCTGGATCAGCGCATCGGTGCCCATGTCCACCGCGCTCGTCGCCTCGTCCAGGACCAGGATCTTGGGGCGCGCGACGATCGCGCGCGCGAGGCAGAGGAGTTGCCGTTGACCCTGGGACAGGTTGAGGCCGGACTCTGAGATGGGCGAGGAGAGGGAGGCGAAGGGGTTAGTGTTGCTCTGCGCCTGCGAGTTGCTCGCGTTGCTGGATCCGGGCGGGGAAGGCGAGTCGGCACGCGAGGTAGGCGCGGAGACGAGGTGAACGCGCTGAAGTGCATCGCGGAGCTCGGCATCCTCGTACTCGTCAAAGGGATCTAAATTACTCCTCACCGTCCCGGAAAACAGCACCGGGTCCTGCGGAATGATAGCAAGCCGACTACGCAGCGCCTGCAGCTTGACAGTCGAGATGTCGAGGCCGTCAATGACGATCTGACCCGCGCGCGGGTCGAGGAAGCGGAACAGCGCGAGGGTGAGCGAGGATTTGCCGGCTCCGGTGCGGCCCACGACGCCGACGCGCTGGTTGGGCGCGATGGCGAAGGAGAGGCCGTTTAGGATTGGGGGCAGGTCGGGTGCGTATCCCACGACGAGGTCGGAGACCTCGAGGCGGCCCGAGGAGGGCCATGCGGCGGGTGGGTCGATGCCCTTCTCTGTCTCTGTGGGGAGGTTGGCGTACTCGATGACGCGCTCGGCGGAGTTGAAGTCGAGCTCCAGGGATGCGTAGTGGCGGAGTGCCCACATGATGGCGGAGGAGTACTCGAGGCTGAAGGCTAGGGCGAAGCCGCCGAGGGAGGCAGAGATGGATGGGATGAGCAGGATGGTGGTGGAGACGGCGACGCAGAACATGGCGCCGACGGACGCCATGCGCAGGCCCATCCAGCGGTTGAAGAGCCATAGGTGCCACGTCGTCGTCGAGTGGCTGTCGATCAGTTCGTACATGCGCTTGACGTACACGTCTGTCTTGTCGAAGCCTCGGATCGTGGCGACGCCCGCTAGTGCTGCGTTGAACGTCTCGAAGATGGGCGACTTGGCGTTGCTTTCTAGACGCTTCACTTCGCGCGCACCGGCGAGGTAGCGCATTGCGAAGTGCAGGCAGATGGCTGCGAGGACGAAGGCAAGGACGAATATGTACGAGGACACGAAGAGACTGGTGTTGTTAGATATTTGTTAGAAAAAGGGGGTGGGAAATGCTTACCCAGCAATGACAATCCCAACCACAGAGAAGACATCCATAATCCCAAAGCTCAAATCATACGCCAGGCGCGCATCGACGATGACGAAATCGGCCGTGAAGCGATTCAGCACGCGCCCGAGCGGCACGGTATCGATCCACCGCAGCGGCGTCCTCAGGACTGTGTATGTAATATCCTCAAACAGCTTCTTGGACGCGCGGATGCTGCCTAGGAAGATGTAGTAATGCTTAAAGACGCCTAGGAAACATGATAACAGCGACACCGACACGTACAGCGCGAGGTAGAACACCAGATTTTCCTTGAACTCATCTTCGCCACCCTTGACCACCGGCGCCTGGAATGAGTAGGTGAACATGGCGTGCGCGGTGTGCTCCTCGTCGCTGCCAGTCCAGAGCTTGAGAATCCACGAGCGGCCGAGCGTTGTAACCTCCAGAACGGAGAAGATGATTGCTGCCACAGTCCAGAACGGGGCTCCGCCACTCGACTTCAGGTACCCGAGGTAGATGACCTTCTTGATCGCGCCCGTCTCGCGGCCTTCTTCTTCCACAAACTTCTTCACCGACGTCTTCGTGTCGACTCTTGTCAGCAGCTCTCCACTCGTCGTATCCAGATCCGACGAGTCAGACGCCACAGCCGTGGACGCCTCATCAATCTCAACCTCCTCCCTCGTCTCATTCTGGCTCAAAATCTCCCCCATCACCCCCTCCCTCTCCAACTCCGCCACAAACCCCGCATGCTCCACTGTCCCCTCCCCAAGCTCAACCAAATACTTCGCCCTAGGCCGACAAAGCGCCACATGGTGCGTAACCAGGATCCTCGTCCTTCCCGCGCCCAACTCCCCCGTCAGCGCCTCCTCGAAAATATGCCTGCCAACATGCGCA
This sequence comes from Pseudogymnoascus sp. SDFLT0511, assembly GCA_030180035.1. Classification (NCBI taxonomy): domain Eukaryota; kingdom Fungi; phylum Ascomycota; class Leotiomycetes; order Thelebolales; family Thelebolaceae; genus Pseudogymnoascus; species Pseudogymnoascus sp. SDFLT0511. Next base: position 40,871 of record JASCQD010000008.1, on the reverse strand, counting down.
TCCAGCGCACTGAACAGATCATCCAACAACAGTATCCCCGCACGCGAATACAGCGCGCGCGCAAACGTCAGCCTCCACCGCTGCCCACCGCTCAGATTGATGCCCTGGGCTCCAATCTCCGTCTCCTCGCCATCCGGCATGATGGCCAGGTCAGCGCGCAGCGCGCACACCTCGATCGTCTTGGCGTAGCGCTCTTTGTCGAGCGGGAGGCCAAAGAGGATGTTCTCCTTGACAGTCGCGTTCTCGATCCACGGGATCTGCGCCACGTAGGCGATGGACGAGGGGATGATCCAGTTGTCGCGCGTGGCAGCTGCGTCGTTGCGGGCGGTAAGGGGGGGAGGGAGAGGGACGTGCACGCTTCCGGCAAGGAGGTCGGTTTCGCCGAGGATGGCGCTGAGGAGGAGCGTCTTGCCTGACCCGGTTTTGCCGGAGATGATGCTCAGCTCGCCCGCGGGGAAGGAGACGTCGATGTCGCGGAGGACGTACTTGTCAGCCTCGTCGGTGGCGTCGTCGCAGGGCCAGGCGACGGAGGCGTGCGAGAAGGAGATTGTGTCCGAGACCTTGCGGTCGGCGGCGATCTCGGGCGCAGAGAGATACTCCTCGATGCGGGTGACGGAGACGAGGGCGTCGATCAGGTCGGTGGTCAGCTCGGGGATGATGGATAGCGTCAGCTCGAGCTGCTTGAAGACGCCGATGCTGGTGAAGGCGACGGATGCGCTTAGGCCACCCTCGAGGACTGCGTACGTTGCGAGCGAGGCTGCTGAGAGCATGATGGGCGACGCGATCCAGCAGAGGATCAGGCCCGTGTCGTTGAGCAGCGAGGACCAGAGATCGCGCAGCTCGCGGTCACGGACCTTCTTGATCTTCGCGCCCCACTGGTTCTCCGTCGCCGTCCACTTGATCTGCTTCATGCCCTGCAGGGCCTCGTTGACGACGGCAAGCTTGGCGTCGCGCGCCTTCATCAGCCGGTCCTGCGCCGCGCTGTAGCGCTTGCTGAATATGATGTTGGCGGGCAGGATGACAACCATGGTCAACAGTCCCGCGACAAGGCTGCGCCACCCGATAAGCCGGATCAGGAACGCAAACGAGATGACTAGCTTGAAGAAGCTGCTCGGGAAGAAGAAGTTGAATGCCGCAAAGTCCGCGACGCGCTTGGCATCGACGCCGATGAGATTCACAATCGCCTGCCGCGACTTCTGCCCCATATCCTCGTCGTCGATTTCCGCCTTCGTCGCCCCCGCCTCGATATTCTCTGCATCCACCTCCCCCTCCGTCGTCTTCGCCACGCTCTTAACATCCTTCCTGCGCATCGACTTCTCAAACACGAGCGCCGACAGCTCCGCACGGATCGGAATCGACAAATCCGACTGCGACAGCCAGTACAGCCACCCCTCAATCCACGACGACGCGACCGTCATGACCCCCAGCGCGGCAACCCACACAAACGCCTCTGACGTGATGGGCTCGCCGCTGCTGCGTCTCTCGAGCACGCGCAGGATCTGAAGCAGCACGAACTGCGGCGCGAAATTACCAAAGGACTGGAAGAACGCGAGCACCCACTGACCCGCAAAGGCCCACCTGTGCGTCAGGAAGATGCGCCGCGTGAGGCTGCCCGGCAGGTTGGCGCGCGTCCACGACGCCGTCAGGTCGGCGGAGCGCGTTTCGGCGTTGGGGCGCGGGAGGTCGGACATGTCCAGCGTTCCCTTGTGCGCGGCGAGGCGGAGGACGGCGTTGCACCACTCGAAGGTGTACTTGCTCAGCGCCGAGTCGGTGTTCATGGCGTCGACGGGGCGGTTGCCGTCGATGAAGACGCCCGGGCGGCGCGGGATGGTGAGGTTCGCGACGGCGACGGCGATGGTGAGGATTAGTTGCGCCACGCGCAGGGTGAAGGCGGGGAGGGGGCCGATGGAGCTGCGCGCCTGGGTGAGGATGAGGGATTGCGTGCACTGGGCTCCGAGGAGGAGCCAGGCTGAGACGGAGCCGTAGAGGCCGAGATCATAAATCATCTCTGGGACGCGCGCGTAGGCTACGGCGAGAGCTTGGAGGGAGATAAGGACCTGGTATTACAGTTAGCTAGTTATCCGTAGGCGAATTAACAATTCCAAGTTACCCATGCGGCGACATTGAACCAGTTCTCGAGGAAAAAGCCATCACGACTGTCTAGAGTGCCGAGCACAGCGAGAGCTATAGAGACGCCTAGGCCGAGCACGGCCAGCAGGCAGATGGCGATTTTGGGCGCCATCGTGGAGTAGGCGGCTGTCGTTTCTGCCGTGGCCACGCCGTCGGCATCCTCATAGATGCATGGCAGCTGGTTATCCTTCCTGCTGTTCCACCGCGGAGCTATGAGCCGCAGAGATTTAGCGGACGAGATGGCCACCAGGGTGAGAGCAATGGCGCCAGCGGCGAGAGAGACGGGGATCGTGTCTATGGACATTGCGAGCTGTGCTGTGGGAGAGAACAGCGTCGCGTTTTTTTTTTTTTTACAGGATTCCGCCGTGGGGGTTTTTTTGAGCACAGAATGAGTGAATATCCCAGGGTTCCGGCGGTTCTACAACAACGACGAAGGATGCTGTTACCACATCACGCCGAGTCTGTCCGTAAATTCAGTCTACTCGTTCGAAATCCCCTTTCAAAGAGAGGAGGCGCGCGACGAAGGAAATAAGCTATATATCTGTTTACAAGGAAGGTTTATCGAGTCAGGAGCAGGGTCGAGCCAAGCTATGGCGATCAGCGGGAGGAGGCGGCAGGAAATTTTGCAGATCGGTGCTAGTTCGCGCTGTAAGGATGGTAGTGGGTTGTGCAGCCAGAGCGGGCCTGAGTCACTCGGCGAGACGGCGATGGCGTTGAGGTTGTACTGTTGGAGATTAGTACAGTACATAAGGGAGAGAGGGTATATATGGACCCTGTGCAGGTTGTTCTCATACCTGTAGGTGTGGATGTCTGGGATGCCTGGGGATGGCAGGGTCCGCCGTTGTCACTGTACATCTGAGACAAGAGGGACGTACGGGTCTTGCGTGAGATAGCGCTGCACCATAGCGTGTGTTTGGCGCAATCCCAAGGCTCCAGCTTGTACTGGGTACCGGGAGAGAGCCACCATCCCCATCCATCCCCATCCATCTCCAATCCACCCGCCATCCGCCACCCGCCATCCGCCATCCCTCACCCCTCTAGGCAAGTCTACGGAGTATAGTACTGTTAGGACTGTATAGTACAAATAAAAGAGGAAGGAGGAAGATGATTTTTCATCTTCGTCTTCGTCTTCGTCTTCGTCTTCGTCTTCGTTTTTCGCAGATTGTCTCGCCGTGCTTACTTTATCTATCTTGCTCACTCTTGCCTCTCCATACATGTTCACTCACCTTTTCATGTATGGAGAGGCGCTCCTCGTGACTCACCTCTGGCTGTGTCTCGTTCCTGCAATCGCTCTTTCGATCTTTCCCTCTTTCCCTCTTCCCTCTCACCGCAACTCCGTATGTATGCGATTAGATTATATGTGCTTCCTCCTCTTGTCCTACTCCTGCCAACTTTACTTGCCTCCTCATGTAACCTTCCCCTGAAGACTCAGACTCAGAATCAGACTCAGACTCACAATCCAGCCATCAGCACCGCCCATCACCTCCCCAATTCCCAATCCCCATTCTCCAATCCCCATTCTCAAATTCCCACAACGCTGCACTCTAATAAGCCGTACCACCACACCTCTATCCCCCCTCTGTGGGAACACAGTTCGGTCAGTAAGTTCCGCACTCTAGCGCCGCCAATAAATATCTTTCGACTCCCTTCCTTCCACCCTCCCCTCCACCATGTAACCTCACGTAACCTCACTAATGCACCACCCCATTCCATGCACCTCCATCCGCACAACTGCACACTGCACACTGCACCACCAATCCACCCATCCCCCTCCCTCATCCCAAGCTGGCCTCAGAGAGTCTCACATCCCCATAGGGTCCGCTCAGGATACTCCCCATCCCCTCTCCTCTCAGGGCACCTGGACCCCCTTAGGCCATTGTCTTGCTCCGTACAGCGACGGCTTCGATGCGGCTGGTCCACTGGCCTGGCCCGCAGGGTTCCGATTGGTGTGAGCGTGGGGGTGGGTGGACAGCACTATTTTGTGTACTAAGTAAGCAGATGTGCGCGGTGGGGGTGGGTGGTGGGGGTTTTGAAGCAGAGTTGTTGGTGGAGACAGGGACTGTGCGTAACCTAGGGGACAGAGATTAGATCGTGGAAACGGTCACGGGATTCGAGATGGGGATGGAAATGAGGCATAACTTGCTGGATGGAAGGAGGGATGGAGATGTGGGGAGGAGGGGGTGTTGATGGTGAGTCCAAGAGGGTATCGAGACGCAGGATGCAGGATGCGCCCGCCATGTTGTTCTGTACTGGTGCATGGCATGGGCAAGGCGGCGTGACAGAGAGGCATCAGCCATGAGCCACAGAGTAATGGATGGCTGCCATGATGACTTGGATGTTATACCGGGTTATACCGGATCTATATCCACTTAATATGGTCCCATACAGGTGGTCAAGCCAATCTACCATGTCATGACAAACGCAAATCCCGTCACACCTTAGGATTGAAAGTAAAATATCACATGATAAAACCCTGGGAGCGTCAGATCACGAGGTATTTCAACGCGCGACCAATGCCAAGCATATCTGCCCCTTTGAGCCTTTGAGGCAACACCACCAGCGGAGGAGCGACTCTCACATTGGCATTGGCATGCTCGCCCTGACGAAAGGGGTACGCTGCTGCGTTTTCACCATGTGGTGCCGTCTAGACGGGTGCATCATCGATATCCCACACTGAATCGCCTGTGGTCGCGGGAATAAGCAGTGGGTGTTTGCGACGCTATGGACCTTACGAGAAGGGGACGTATTGGAGGGTATTTTGGGGCGTTTGTTGGGGGGAGGAGGCGGAGTGCGGGATGCTTGGAAAAGGCGGAGAGTAGTTGCAAATGATGGGGGCCTATAGATGAGGTTGATTATGTGAGCCGGGGAGGAGGTATTTACTGAAGTAATTCATTTTGGTTCATCTGTAAAGAGCCATAATGGGCGGATGGATCTGATTGATATTGTTGCCTCTCTAAATCCATTAAAAGAGACCTCGCCCCTCTGCAGCAACGCCTCCAACTACTAAGCCCACGACCTGCAGATAATCCTCCGGGCGAGTATTTTGAATGACCAAGTGAAAGGCCTTGTGCATCTCGTTCTCCTTTCGGGTCCCAATACGTAGATGGGCTGGATTGCAGCAGCCCCCGCGGGAATTTGACTTGCATATCCCACATCCACAAAGATGCAAGATATGCTGTGTCGAGTCATCTCTGAGAAGTACCCAAAGGCGAGACCACTCCTCGATACTGCCACGGCCATGGTGGTCAATGTATGTGAGGACATAAGCTCGGATTCCAGTGCGCCTCGTAGTGCCTTCTACCGTAGACACAGAGGCAGGGATTTCCTCGGTAGTATACCCCAAGGACGCTGCGCTCGCATTGTCTACGGTCTGGATCTCCTCATCCTCGACTCCTGCTGAAGCAAACTCGTCATCATTCGCTTGTTTTTGGTAGCCCGTTGGTAGCTGATAACCCTTTGCGCGCAGCCACTGACGGGCATCCTCACGAAGAGAGCGAACGACGAGCTTGCATCCTTTGCCCTCGTCCATGGTGCCGAGGCGAGTACACGGCGATGCTGCATGGTGTGGAAGTTGCTGAAGTTTGGTGTGAAAGCACTTGCAATCTGTCGTGCTATAGCCTCGAAGAAATGTTTCTAACCAAAGTTTCATTTCTAGGACTGATGCCCCTCTCCTGAAAAAAATCTTTTCGATTGACCGCAGATGTAGCCCGCGGCCTTTCGCCTCGTCCGACATTGATAAAACCGCGTGCGTAAGTTGTATCGGTGTGTTGATTTTGGGCTAGGAATATATTAATTTCATTAAGCACAACGAGAGAACATGGGAGCGTTAATTATAGAAAGACTTTCCATTTTGTTCAAGTAGATTCTGTTCAATTAAGTGCGGTGTCAAACAGCTCTATGGCGTTTGTTTTACAAACACGCAGAAGTTTCATAGCGTCTACGAATTATGATTTGTTCAAGGTTGGAGAATGGGCGGTGAGCATTGCGAGGGCGAAAGGGCATACATTGATATTGACCTTGCGGAACAGGGTTTGATCATAGAACGGGTGATTACAGATTCATTAACGATAGGGTCTACTATGAAGCCCTTGTTGTAGTGCATATACTTGCTCTACGCATATTATTTTAGCTAGCTAACCCCTATGCGTCCCCATTGGTGGACTGAAGACTATATATGAAAGGGCGGTTGCATGAGGTGGCAATTAGCCCATGGGAACACAGCATCGACTGCTGCAAGATGGCAGCTGCGGCTCTTAAGGCGGGATGCTGCATCCCTAATGATTGATACGGAAGTAGGCCGAAGCGTATAGTATGTGCCAGGGAACACCGCTGTAAGACAGTCTATGCGTCTAGGAAACAGTGGTGCGGCGTTGGTAGCTAATACCTGCTAGTACGAATAGGACTATAAGCTTCACAAATGAGCACAATAAAGAAATAAAACGACTAAACTTTTAAGATCTGTAGAAAAGCTCAACCGTGCCTTTGAACCTCCCAAGAAACACTTTGTGGTACCCCACGGTACTGCGTTTAAATAGTCCATTATGCGATCTCCGAGTTCCTCTAAACTTGGTCAATTTCAATATGCCGTTACAAATGACAGAGGCTGGCCCTATGGACGACTATTTCAAGCCGGCGTCAGAAGACACAAATACGACTCGTAAGGCAAAGCCTCAAGGAATGAAGCAAGTCGACGCATGTGTCCAGGATACACCAGGGGCCACTAGAGAAAAGACCCCTCTCGGAGGGACAGGCACAGGGATCAACACAAATGCGAAGTGGTTGGCATCTTTGGAATTATCAGATGCAATTGCACTCTGGGAACTTTTCAAATCTCGCGTTAAATTGCATCCAAAGCATCGCTTGTCGCCTGCACAGGTGCTTACATTAACCTCCCCACGGGCCGCCGGGGCTAGAAGTGGACAGTGGTACTTGAATCTAGTTACATGTGAGGTCGCAGGGATCGGTTCGCAAAGCCAGCATCCTCGATGGCAAGTTCGATTAGACCAGGGCATTCTGTCGGTGGGCTATCAACTCAAGGCGGCGATATCGCAGGGAGCCTGGCAAACTTTGTGCAGCTACACATCGTACATGAAGATAGAGGCACACCATGTGGCTTATAATGCATCTCCTATCAGGGAGACTGCGCCAATCCCGCATAATGTAGGTGCAGGCGGGAGTATTTCTCACTTTTGTGATGAGATTGGCTGCTGTAAAGCGTCCCATCTCGAGGCTACCTATGCCCACAGGGATAACATGGTCCGGCAGCGCTGCAGCGGTATTGTTCTTCTGCATTTCCAGGGAGTTATTGTCCAAGAGGTGCCATGTTTGCATGGCCAGATTCCAGGTCTCGACCTGGAATCTCAGCTTCTCAGTTCCTGTGTCAATAAACTGAACATGATTGAGCTGAGTGGCGACACGCACAGGACCATGTGCATCATCCAATCTGGATAATCTATCTGGCTTCATTCTGCAGCGTTTATTGTCGGCTATGATCTATTAGCGGGGTGTTTTCTGGCAAGGGGCCACGGGTATTGCAGCGAGAATTCGGAATGCGTCATCCTTGGGACTCGAAGCATGGCGCAACGAGAAGAAACGGAGACGGGTTGTTCGTCAAGTTGCTAACTAGTAACGCACTTCGTCACAATACTCAATACTTATACGCCTCATTCGATGACCCGTGAATGTCCTGTTTACTATACGTGATTACTGTCCATGTTTACGCATCGACTATGTGCCAAATTGGCAGATAATGGAGACGGATGAAAATCGGTTGATGTGGCGATGGGCAGATCAGATACTAGTAGTAAGATGTGAATTCCCTTTTGCATTGATTACGCGGTGATTGGGCGGTGATTCACGATAGTGGAGAGTTTTGTTGGCAATTGTTTCGGCGTTGATGGCTGTCAAGCTGATATCAAGCACATCTCACAAACGAGCGCTATGCATCGTCTCTGATTGGCTGCGGGGAGCTGCGGGGAGCAGCTTCACAGCTTCCAGCTTGAGTCGGCATGAAGCGGCCGCATATCCCGATGCTCCCGTCCGCGTATCGTATTGATAGCCTGTGAGCTTGTGAGCCTGTGAGCCTGTGAGACGGAAGATACAGCCCACCGTAGTAAAGCACTGTATGGAACCGCGTTCAACCATCACCCGCGATCATCCACAGAAAGAGCACTTTCGCGCATAGCACCTGCTTATTCCAATCCCAACACATTCAGAGGACGGTCCCCTTTCCCCCGTCGACAACCATACCGCGTACCAGCCGCCGTTTCTCACGAAAGGCATTCAGAACCTCGGATTCGATACAGAAGACGAGCCAGCCATAGACACGACGTCAGCCTCGCCGAGCAGACTTCTTTACCACCTCACCCTCACGCTCAAGTCAGGGACATACCGACCCCAAGAGCAGGAGAGCAGCACTGCACACGATCGCTGCAGCTGGTCCGCCTGGGATACCCCAATGCACAGCCGCTGAGGCCCTGTCCACACCATGAAGAGCGCACCTCTCATCGTCAACTGGCACGACTCCAGCGCCCCGATATACTCTGCCCACTTCGAGCCCAATGGCAAGAGGCTCGCCACTGCCGGCGGAGATAACAATGTGAGGGTATGTAGTCTCTTCCCCCCCGCGGGAACATGCCGTGCTGACTGTCCGCTAGCTCTGGAGGGTTGATTCGGACGGAGAGGAGCGAAGCGTGGAGTACCTGTCGACGCTTAGCAAGCACTCCCAAGCAGTCAATGTCGTCCGTTTTGCCCCAAAAGGTACGAATACGAGCCCCGGTAACCCCCCGACACAATTCTAACAAGTTATAGGGGACCTTCTAGCATCTGCTGGTGACGATGGAAATGTCCTGCTCTGGATCCCCGCCGAATCACATCACCCCCAAGCCGCGTTTGGCGACGACGCGTTGGAGGACAAGGAGACATGGCGCGTGAAGCATATGTGCCGGTCGTCCGGCTCGGAAATCTACGATCTCGCGTGGTCGCCAGACGGCGTCTACTTCATCATTGGGAGCATGGACAACATCGCGAGAATATACAATGCCCAAACAGGTAGGTAGCCCGGTGACCTCGTCCACCCTGCACAGCTGACAAGTACTAGGCCAATTAGTTCGACAGATCGCTGAGCATAGCCACTACGTCCAAGGCGTCGCGTGGGATCCTCTGAACGAATATGTCGCGACACAGTCCTCGGACAGATCAGTGCATATATACAGCCTGCGAACGAAGGATGGGCACTTCACCTTAGAACAACCCCACCGTATCGCCAGCCATGCAAAGATCGACCTCCCTGGGCGAAGAGGAGGCTCGCCTGCTCCGCCAGACATGGGCATACGCTCTCAGCTTTCCAATGAGTCGTCATATCTCGGTGCCGAATCCCCAAAGCCATCAGAACCGAGCACCCCCACTGCCCACGGACTGCCCATGAACCCGCCGAGCACTATCAGCCATAGCAGGAGATCATCATTTGGGTCGTCCACCCCGATGCGGAGATCTGCGTCGCCGGCTCCGTCAATGCCTCTCCCGGCCGTTATGCCCATGGAAGCGTCCCCGAAACCAGGGCACGGATTGGGAGTTAAGAATGCGAATATATACGCCAATGAAACCCTTACCTCGTTCTTCCGGCGGCTGACTTTCACTCAAGATGGAAGCCTCTTGCTTACTCCAGCTGGGCAATACTCCATCCCTCATCCCGGAGAGAACGAAGGCCATAGGGCGGCGTACGAGATAATCAACACCGTCTATATCTACACGAGAGGCGGGATCAACAAGCCCCCAATTGCTCATCTCCCAGGACACAAGAAGCCTTCTGTAGCTGTCAAGTGTTCGCCTATATTTTACACTATAAGAGAGGGACCCGTCACGACCAAAAACATCACAATCGATACATCCTCGTCCGAAGAATCCATACCCGCCTTACCTGAGCCGGTCCTATCTTCCCCTGAACTTGATGTGCCGCCCAAGGTTCAGAAGTCGCCGTTCTTACACCCAAGCGATTCGGGCCCGACGTCGACGCCGAAGAAGCTGGAGGTGGCAACTGGGGCTGTTTCACCTGGCCCGCCGATGGCGTTTTCGCTGCCGTATCGAATGGTTTATGCTGTTGCAACGCAAGACTCAGTGCTATTGTATGATACGCAGCAGCAGACGCCCCTGTGTATCGTGAGCAACCTGCACTGTGCAACCTTTACAGATTTGACCTGGTATGTGCCTTCCAACCCTGGACTTCCTACCCCGTAACCTAACCATGATTACAGGTCCAACGACGGCCTAACCCTTCTCATGACCTCTTCGGACGGCTTCTGCTCCACCCTCACCTTCTCCCCCTCCGAGCTCGGCGAAACATATATCCCCGACTCATCCGCCGCAAAGCCTGGCGTCTCAACCCAGCAATCTACCTCCCTCTCCGCTCAAAACACGCCCATCCCAACACCTACCTCCGCCGTCTGCCCGCCGTCCCCATTCCCAGGCATATCTCGCCACCGCACTCCCTCCAACCCTCCTCCATCCGAAGCCGCCGTCTCAGGCCGTCCGGCGTCGCCCACGCGAACCAACTCAACAAGCTCAGTCATCTCCACGCAGTCCCCATTTGTGCCCTCCGCATTCGGGGCATCGCACGCAAGCTACAGCACGGGAACTGTAGTGAGCAATCCCCCGCTCGTGTCGGGGAGCGTGCCGGGCATTACGGCGGGCTCGTTTGCCGTACCGGGGGTGAATATGACGACGCCACCACAGACGCCGAGGAGTGCTGCTAGCAGTGTTAGCGGTGCGGTGGCGGGAGGAGTGAAGAGGGATGCTGCTGGGGTGAGCGAGGATGAGAGTGCCAAGGAAGCTGCTGGAGCAAAGGATGGGGAGGGAAAGAAGGAATCAGTGACAGATGGTGGACCGCCGAAGAAGAGGAAGATCGCGCCGACGCTGATTGGGGAGTTGAAGAGGTGATTGGTGGATGTTCGTTATTTTCTATGAGAAAGGGGTTTTTTAACTCCACTCTACTCTCGGAAGGTTGGGAAGGGAGGTTTCTGTCCGCGAAAATGAAAGTTCTGGGAAGGAATGGGGGGAAGGTATTTCTGTTCTTGTGAGTATTTCTTTTTTGCATCTGTCTGTAGCGGTAAGCGGGAGTTATTTTTTTGCGGCCGGCAGCAGAGTGTGTTTTGGGCTGGGACTGGCTGGGTGGTGAGGTGTCATGGGACGGTGGATTGGGGGATGGGAAATGGGAAATGGGGGGATACGGCATCATTTATGCGTGTATTATTGCTGCTGCTCTTTGCGGCGACAGGTGGGTGGTATAGTTTGCAAAGAATGCGAGCAAGCAAGGGGGGTAGGATATTTTAGGCAATAGAGTACTCATAAGGTGAAGGTCAAAGATGAAGTTCAGAGATGAAGTTCAAAGTTGAGGTTGAAGTTTTACCCTCATAATATCATCGACGTGGATTTCGTAAGGGGGTTCATTTTCGGTACTTTGGTACTTTAATTCTTTAGCTCATCATCCCACGCCCGCGGAACCGGCACTTCAAGGCCCGGACTCGGCGTTAAATTGAAAAGCGCCCGTGCACAGACCATAACGCGCATTTCATCCCCTACTGGCGCGTCCAGGGCGCGTTCGTCGAATCGTCCACGGACCACCCTGATATATCGACTTCCAACATCAACCTTCAACCCCTTGGACCCTTTTTGTATACCCTCACCCTACCCTCTTTTCGTAACCAATTCCCAAATTGCGTGGTTGATGGGATTCTTCATTCACAGTCCAATCTAATTAGCCAAAACAGAATCTCACCATGGCGAAATCCGAAAAGTCAACCACCACCCCTTCGCGCCCCGCCCCAGCCAGGAAACAGGGCAGTTCGGCCGCGCCATCGACGAGCAAGAACCAGAGATCGATCCTGGGATTCTTCTCCAAGACCCCGACGGCGGGACTGCCGCTGCTGAAGAAACAGGATAGTCCCCCCCCGACGCTGGAGGCTTCGCAGACCGATGGCGCTGCGGCGAGGACGCCAGCTGGGAAGGCGGTGGGGAAGGTGGGGAAGGGAGTGAAGAAGATGGATAGGACGCCCGTGGCTAGTAGTGATGTTGTTGAGCCGCCGAGTTCGCAGGGGGGAGGTGATAAGAATGGGGTTCTGCAGAGTAGTCCGTCCAGACGGGCGAAGAAGCCGTTGAGCTATGCGGAGCCGGACGAGGACGATGAGGATGAGGAGGTGCCTGCGACGGCGAGGAGGAGCAAGTCGAGGAAGAAGGTTATTGAGAGTGATGATGATGAGGAGGATGTGTTTGTTGGTGGGGATGATGACGCGAGCGAGGACGATGATGGTGAGTTCTTAGGACGAGTCTTTAGATCGGGAACAGATACTGACGTTGATTGACCGATAGACATGGACGACTTCATAGCTTCCGAAGACTCTGATGCCGCACCCTCGAAATCGAAGAAGCGGAAGAGGCCATCGCCATCCAAGACACCTTCGAGGAAGCGATCATATGCTCCGTCTCCCCTTCCTCCCGTGGAAGATGATGTGGAGATGGGGGATAGTCAGGGATCCAGCGCGCAGAGATGGAAGTACGACCCCGAAGATACCAAACCGCTACAGCCGCGCTCATCAAATATTGTTCGCAAGCCAAAGCCATCTTCAGGCGAGCCGGCCAAGAAACAAAAGGCTAGCAAGTCAGAGCCGGAACACCGCTATACCTGGCTGGCGAACCTCCTCGACATGGACCGCAACCCGCCCGACCACCCCGACTATGACCCGCGCACGGTGTACATCCCACCAATCGCCTGGAGTGGCTTCAGCGCCTTCGAGAAGCAGTACTGGCAGATCAAGCAGAAGTTCTGGAACACCGTCGTCTTCTTCAAGAAGGGCAAGTTCTACGAGCTCTACGAGAACGATGCCACCATCGGCCACCAGCTGTTTGATTTGAAGCTGACGGACCGCGTCAACATGCGCATGGTCGGCGTGCCTGAGTCTTCGCTCGACCACTGGGCCAACCAGTTCGTGGCGAAGGGGTACAAGATTGCAAGGGTCGACCAGATGGAGTCGGCGCTCGGGAAGGAGATGCGCGAGCGCGAGGACAGCGTCGGTGGCGCGAAAGCGAAGAAGCCCGATAAGATCATTCATCGTGAACTGGCATGCGTGCTGACCAAGGGGACGCTGGTGGAGGGCAGTATGCTGGAGGACGACATGGCGACGTACTGCGTGGCGATCAAAGAGACGACGTCCACGGCGGATGATCTGCCTACATTTGGCATCGCCTTCGTCGACACCGCGACGGGGCAGTTCTTCCTGTCTGAATTCGTCGACGATGTTGACCTGACCAAGTTCGAGACCTTTGTGGCGCAGACGCGACCACAGGAGTTGTTGCTAGAGAAGTCGTGCATTTCCGTCAAGGCGCTGCGGATTTTGAAGAACAATACCAGCCCGACTACCATTTGGAACTATTTGAAGACTGGGAAGGAGTTCTGGGGCGCTGATGCCACGAAGAGGGAACTCGACTGCAGTGGATACTTCCTGACCGAAGAGCCGGGCGCAGACGAGGAGTGGCCGGCTACACTCACCGAGGCCAAAGACAAGGAGGTTATCATGTCCGCCTTCGGCGCGCTCGTGCAGTACCTCCGATCCCTGAAACTGGACCGAGACCTCCTCTCCCAGCGCAACTTTGCCTGGTACAACCCGATCCAAAAGTCGACCACCCTGGTCCTCGACGGACAGACCCTCATAAACCTTGAGATCTTCGCAAACACCTACGATGGCGGGCAGGCGGGGACGCTCTTCAAGATGCTCAACCGCTGCATCACGCCGTTCGGGAAGCGCATGTTCCGCCAGTGGGTCTGCCATCCCCTGGCGGACGCACGGAAGATCAACGAGCGCCTCGACGCCGTCGACATGCTCAATGCGGATAGTACGCTCCGTGAACAGTTCACCGGGCAGATGACCAAGATGCCTGATCTCGAGCGCTTGATCTCGCGTATCCATGCTGGGGTGTGCAGGCCGGATGATTTTGTCCGTGTCCTAGAAGGCTTCGAGCAGATTGAGTATACGATGAGTATGCTCGGTGCCTTTGGTGGGGGTGATGGCATCATCGACCGTCTCATTTCTGGGATGCCTGATCTCGTTGGGCCGCTGGAGTACTGGAAGACTGCGTTTGACCGCACCAAAGCTCGCGATGAGAGGCTGCTGGTCCCGGAACGTGGGATTGAAGAGGACTTTGACGACAGTGAGGACAAGATTCTAGGCATCAAACAAGAGTTATTCGGGCTGAGGAAGGAGTGGGCAGCCAAGCTCGGCGCCAAGGGCGTCCAGTTCAAAGACGTCGGAAAGGAAATCTACCAGCTCGAGGTCCCAGTCAAGAACTCCAAGGCCGTTCCGAAGGATTGGACCATGGTCTCCTCCACCAAGTCGGAGAAGCGCTACTACTTCCCCGAACTCAAAACCCTCGTGCGCGCGCTCCAAGAGGCGCAGGAGACGCATGGCCAGATCGTCAAGGCGACCGCTGGCCGCTTCTTCGAGCGTTTCGACAAGGACTACACCACCTGGCTCACCGCCGTGAACATAATCGCGCAGCTCGACTGCCTTATTTCCCTGGCGCGTGCCTCTGCTGGCCTCGGCTCCCCCAGCTGTCGCCCCACCTTCGTTGACACGGAACGCACCGTCGTTGACTTCACCGAGCTGCGCCACCCCTGCGTCCTCCCCAACGTAACGGACTTCATCCCCAACTCCATCCGCCTCGGCGGCTCCGAGCCAAACATCAACCTCCTCACAGGCGCCAACGCAGCCGGAAAATCGACAATCCTCCGCATGACATGCATCGCAGCAATCATGGCGCAGATCGGATGCCACGTCCCCGCCGAATCCGCCACGCTCACCCCCATCGACCGCATTATGTCCAGGCTAGGCGCAAATGACAACATCTTCGCAGCGCAATCAACCTTCTTCGTCGAGCTCTCAGAGACGAAGAAAATACTCGCCGAAGCAACCCCACGCTCCCTTGTCATCCTCGACGAACTAGGCCGCGGCACAAGCTCCTACGACGGCGTCGCCGTCGCGCAGGCTGTGCTCCACCACGTCGCCACGCACGTAGGCGCCATCGGCTTCTTCGCTACGCACTACCACTCCCTCGCGGCCGAATTCGCCGGACACCCTGAGATCGCACCGCGGCGCATGGCCATCGACGTCGACGAGGCCGAGAGGCGAGTCACGTTCCTGTACCGCCTCGAGGAGGGCGTGGCGCAGGGCAGTTTCGGGATGCACTGCGCGAGCATGTGCGGGATTCCGCGGAAGGTGGTCGAGCGCGCGGAGGTCGCGGCGAAGGAGTGGGAGCATACGAGTCGGTTGACGGCAGGGCTGGAGGTTGCGAAGAGGGGGGCGTATGTTCCGCTTGGGTGGCAGAGTGATATTGCGTGGATGCTGAAGGACGGGGCGTTGGGAGAGGGAGCGGATAGGGGGGTTGAGGTGCTGATGAAGGCTATTGCGGGGATGTGAGCATGGTGATACGGTGATGTGACTGAGTGTGCGGTGTGGATTTTGGATGGAGTTGGCTTAAGGTCGCTATTGTGTTGTCTTGTTTGGGATACTTGGGCTATAGCTACGTGCGCTTGATAGACTGATGGATGGATCTAGTTGGATTGGTAGATTCGGATTAGGAGCTAATTCTACATTGTAATACATGGCGCCGTCTTTCCATCTATTCTACCTTATGTGACATGCTCTATTCATCTCCGGGTATCACAGCTTCCTTTTTGGCTTAACCGCCGTTGCCTGCACTGCCTCGCTCACTCTTGGCGCAGTCGCACCCGCAAACCTCCCCTCCCTAACCCTCTCCGCAATCGCATCCCACACCCACGCCATCTTCAACCCCTTTCTAGTCCGCAACTCACTGACGGTAAAATCCCACGCGCCCCTCCCGGCCCAAAACCCCTTGCCCACCCACCACGGCCGCGCCTCCGGCGACCGCACGCGGCAAAAATTCACAGCGTTGAGCCGAAAGTTGTCCACAGGTGCGAGATCCCCCACCGGGAGTGTTGTAGTCTGTGGTATCCCAGCCGCGTTGATGGTCTTGATGTCGACCTCGGCAGTCTTGGGAAGGGAGGCGACGTACCGGTTGAGGAGTTCGGGGGAGTAACGCGTGTAGGATGGGAGGTGGAGGTAGATGGCGACGACGCGGGGGGCGCATACGTAGGATGAGATTATAAAGGCAGCGACAGCTGCGGAAGGGGTTAGTCTGGAGAGGGGTAGGAGGGTTTCAAGGGGGGGGGGTTGGGGAAGGATGAGCCGTTTGGCGCCGTTACGATCTCAAGGGACATGGCGTGTGATGGGTGAAGAACTTACCGGTTAGAAACGTCGAGGCTACGTCTGTGTGGCCAAAGAGCAAGAAGGGCACGGGTAGGGTAAGTGAAATGATGCTGCTGACCCTCATAAAGCCTACAACCACTGTCGGTGCCGTGCCGGCATGGTAAATGGGGAGGCGGACAGGGTAGACTGCAGTGAGCGTTAACTCTGGGTGCTTTCGGTGTTGGTGGTGGGGAGGACTGACTCGGCTTGCCAGTGGGCGGCTTGGGGGGGATGGGGGGGGGATTGGCTTTGGTTGTAAGTTTGGTTTTGGGCTTGGTTGCTGGCCTAGTTGTAGGTTTAGTTGTAGGTTTAGTCGTCAAGAGGCGGATTGTTGGGGAGTTTGGTATGCAAGCAAGGGCCTCAAATTGGGCTTGGAATCGGAGGTGTGAGGGTACGGTGAGTCGCGAGGGCAAGAAGCGCGCCTGCTGTGCGCATCGAACAAGGAGCATGATGGCGTGGTTATGTTATGGTAGTTCGTGTGAAGTGCGGAAGGAGATCGTGTGGTGTGTATTGGGGTGTGTCGTATGGATTGAGGCGTACCCCGCGAAGAACCGACGCGTTTGGCTATTTCATGTGGAAAACCCGTATCGATGAGGAGTCAATTGGCTATTCAGTTGCAGATGTGTCGAAGGGCGTAATGGCAATGGCGGTTGTGAGTGGGATTGGGTCCAGTTGCGTTGATATAGAGGCTCGAAAGTAGGCTGGATGTTGAATGTTGAATGTTGAATTATTACTGCAAGGCTGAAAGTGGAGGAGGGACTATCAAATTAGAGTACATGGTAAGCGCGCCAGACTGGGGTACATAGCGCGCTACTAGCCTGCGCTTAGTTGTGGAGCGCCGTTCTGGCGCAGTTGGATAATAAGTGGCTGACCTGCGAAAGGTTATCGGTTCGAGCTTTGAGCTGGGGGTTCACCGAGAAATTCTTTCGTAGTATTGAGGGCTCTGCGGTCGTTTAATAAACACCAAAGAGAGCAGGGTTGTCCTGACAAGCGAGTTCTTCGCCTGGTCAGTAATGCTCCTCCCACTTATCGAAACAAGTAGCCTCAACACTCACTGTCACCGGGGAGAAATCGGCGAAAAATGCGATGAGTGGGAAGGTTCAAGTCTGCCACCCTTTTATTAGATGTTTTTTTTTTATATTTCCTTGCCTTTAGGGGAACTTCCACGCGTTGTTTGGCTCTGGGGCTTGATACGGACTCTGACTTGCTATCCTGGACGATGAGAAATAAGCGCGCTGACCAGTGCGGACGATCAGTTGGAGATAAGATAAGATAAGATGATGAGATCTAGACAAGTCGTGAACATGAAACTCGCGAACGTGGCGTTAAACAGAACACC
Source organism: Pseudogymnoascus sp. SDFLT0511 (assembly GCA_030180035.1). Classification (NCBI taxonomy): domain Eukaryota; kingdom Fungi; phylum Ascomycota; class Leotiomycetes; order Thelebolales; family Thelebolaceae; genus Pseudogymnoascus; species Pseudogymnoascus sp. SDFLT0511. Next base: position 23,090 of record JASCQD010000008.1, on the reverse strand, counting down.
TCCGAGCATATTCCACAACCCCTCTCATAACTTCATGATCTCGACGGCTGAGCGGTGATGCAGCTTGCAGAGATTATCGAGGCTCGCTGACCACCGCGCTACTGCCACCATGGCTCCCCAATTGATGCCACGATTCTCCACCATCTTCCTCCTCCTCGCCGCATTCCTCCTCCACCACGTCGCAGCATACACCCCTCTCTCTGATGAAACTCTTAAGAACCTCCCCTCCCCCGGCACTGACTTCGATATTCACACCGGCGCCCTTCTCGCACCCATCCTGATCCCCCGCGTCCCTGGAACGGAGGGTTCCACAAAGGTCCTCAACCACTTCGTCGACTTCTTCCAGACCCACCTTCCCAAATGGACCATCGCCTTCCAGAACTCCACCTCAAAGACTCCCGCCACCGGGTCCCGCGATGTCCCGTTTGTCAACCTGATCCTGACGCGCGACCCGCCCTGGGCGCAGCCGGGCAACGTCGGCCGTCTCGCCCTCGTCGCCCACTACGACAGCAAGATCAAGCCGGAGGGCTTCATCGGAGCAACCGATAGCGCGGCCCCGTGCGCGATGATAATGCACGCAGCACGCAGCGTGGATGAAGCGCTGACGAAGAAGTGGGAAAAGATGGTAGAGGACGGAGTGGACGAGAACAGGGGGCAGGAACAGGGTCTCCAGATTCTGTTGCTGGATGGGGAGGAGGCATTTGTCGACTGGACGGACACGGATTCGCTCTATGGCGCGAGGTGAGATTTGTCTCTGCTTCTTGCAAAAGCTTTTGTTTTGTCCCGACTCTCCAGCTCTGGTCCTGTCACTTTGGAAACAAGCACTGACATAATTCGACTAGATCCCTTGCCGAAGCCATGCATGCAGAGTTTCACCCCGCTCTCTCCGTCTATCGCACCCCTATCCATTCCATCAGCCTCTTTATGTTACTCGACCTCCTCGGCGCCCCTTCCCCCGTTGTCCCCTCCTACTGGAAAACCACACACTGGGCCTATAAGCACATGGCAACGTTAGAATCCCGCCTCCGCTCCCCTGCCATCGCCACCGCTAAGTCCACGCCCCCAAACCCTTTCCTCGTCGACGCCGACAAGAAGGATGGCCTATGGCTTGGACCAATGATGCAAGATGACCACGTGCCGTTCCTCAAGCGTGGCGTTGAGATCATGCATCTCATTCCCCACCCTTTCCCGGACGCATGGCACAAAATCACGGATGACGGCGAGCACCTCGACCCAGCTTGCGTGGAAGATTGGGCCATGATCACTACGGCATTTGTGGCAGAATGGATGGATCTCGAGGGCTTCTTTCCGCCGGCGAAGGGGAAGGTTGGAAGGGCGGCGGAAGATGCCGGGAGGAAGACTGAGCTGTGAGTTGCACGCGGTTCTGCGCACAATTTACCACGGCGCTTATTTATTTGTACATAGGGAGTCTTAGGGATTTGGGCACAGTACCAGCTCAGGAAAATAGTTCCATCGATATTTGTGGTGTTAAAATCGCCCGTGCACGTGATAATGACAAGGATTTGTTTTGGAAACCAAAGAGCGGCGGAATGGATTATTGAACATGTAGTTCCCAACTGTACTTGTACAGCAGCCACTGAGGACACTGAAACCACAAAAGAACCCCCATATGATATAGACCCTTTGCGCATCGAGTGACAGTCAATCGATGTCTTGGGTTGAGCTGTGACAATGAATCACATGCGATGCGGTCCGCAAGCGTCGTGGAACTACAGTCTGTGGTCACCATGGCAACGCTGAGGAGCAATGTCAACAACAAACTCCATTTCCGCCCCAACAGCCACCTCGGCCAGCTTATCGATGGGCAACAATTGGATAGCGTCGGTGAAAGTGGATCGCGAAGTCTCACGTTCTAGGCCCGCTACCCTGCAGGATTGGAGATTACGTTGTGTTTACTGTGGCACAGTTTACATCCTCGTCAACCAACAGATCTGGATCTACAAGGCCGCCGATCAATCGGCCTCATCACTCATCTATCATCTATCCCCGTCACAACGAACGACACAAAGTTCTGAGGAACCTCACAACCACATTCAACTGAAGAGACGTCAGCACCGAACAGCATAGCAAAGCAGCCATGGTCAACCCCACCTAATAACTTCTCATCTATCACGCATATCTCCGCCCAGCGAACCGCCATCTTCTCCCCACGATGAGAACCCCACCTCTCTGGCTGGCCCTGGCCCACGTCTTCCTGCATGCCAACGCACAACAACTCCCCTATAACCCAACATCTATCTTCCTCGCGCCCAACAACGAGCAAGCCTATATCCTACTTCCTTCGTCATCAAGCGCCCCAGCCGGCGAGCTCCTCGCCCTCAATATCTCCTCCCGCATCGACGCCGCGAAGCTCTCGCCAACGGTTCTCTCGAAGAGTTTACCATTCTTAGAGGGGAGCGATGATAACGTTGCGTTCGTCCCGGCGATGAAGCCGTCGGGTGATATCGGCGTGTATGCAGGTTCTTGCGAGTCGAACTCATCCGTGTGGACATACAGCCCAGGGAGCGCGAAGTCGGGCGAGTGGACCGAGACAGCGGTATCCGACTCCACAACCACCACATCGCTGCGCAATACAAACTTCCTCGCGGCGGGCCTCTACTTCTCGACAAAGGCAGCTACAGATACCGCGAACTCGCCAATGTTCGTCCTAGGTGGAATGTGCCCCACGGCCGCCAATACCAACTCCAGCACCTGGCAAGCCTCGGCAAACTATACAAACGCCCTGCTGAATCTTACGCCCCCCAAGTTCACAGAAGCCACCGCGTCATACGCCCTCTCCCTTGGAGCTGCAGACGGCCAAAAACTTGTCCCGGAGGCTGGCCACACGATAACCTCCCTTGAGCCAACGGTCGCGAACGGGAGCTCGTCAGCGGGTGCAGAGTACGTCCTCATCGGTGGACACACGGCCGGTGCGTTTATCGGGATGGACCGCGTTGGGGTCCTAGCGCTTCCGGAGGGAACTTGGACGTTCCAGTCCGTCAGCGCTCGCGCCCTTCTGGGAGGAGGGGAGCTGGCGGTGATCAGGGCGTCAGGGGATGGGATGCCGGATTCCAGGTCGGGGCATACGGCGCTTTTAAGTGGGGATGGGGGGAAGGTTGTGGTGTTTGGGGGGTGGGTGGGTGATGTGGATACTCCTGCCGAACCGCAGTTGCTGGTGCTACAGCTTGGGGGTGGGGATGGGGAGTGGGCCTGGGAGGTTCCGAATGCGGCGGGTAGCGGTCTCGACGGAGGGGAGGGGATCTATGGGCATGGCGCTGTGATGCTTCCTGGTGGTGTTATGATGATTGTTGGTGGGCGTAGGATTTCGGCAACGACGTCAAAGGAGAAGAGGGAGGATAGCACTCTGCAGACTTTGTTTCTCGATACTACAACCATGGCCTGGGTCGACAACTACACGAACCCTTCATTCATCAGCCCAGGCACTGTTCCCACAACTGGAACGAATGATCCAATGACACCGGCTGGGAGCGACAACTCGAAGAAGGTGAAGATCGGGGTAGGCGCAGGTATTGGAGGTGCGGTGGCCATAGCAATTGCTATTCTCTGTATCTGGTATGCGCGGAAGGCGCACGCCAAGAGGGTGGGAGAGAGACACCAGAAGCTCCATGCGCTCAGCCAGGCAGCGCATTGCGAGGGACGAGACTCGTTTTACGGGCCGTACAACGGCGAGATGATACAGAGGCAGAATAGCCAGAACTTAGGGAACCGGAGCATGGGTGTCGGAGGAGGGAATGGGGGCGGTGCTGCGTACGAGTCGCTTTCATATGGCGGATACGACTACGAGGATGATGGTAACCTGAGCTATGTCGTTCCGGGACAGAGGAGCAGCTTCACGATACCGCGGAAGCCAACAAGCTCGAGGAATGCGCGAGGATACAGCCAGCCGCCGCTGGTGTCTACGAATCAGTATTCGAGCTTTGATTTCGGAACGAACCACACGAGGGCGAATAGTCTGGGAACCGCCGGCACGATCCACCCTATTTACGAAGCGGACGAGGATAATGATATCGCTGACGCTGGGTTGCTGAATGTCGGTCAAGCTGTCGAGTATCCTCCATCGTCGTCAAATGATCACTCCGACCCATTCACCGAGGAGCCGCAGCAGGCGTCAAAAGGAAGTATACGCCCATACCATCTCCACCCTCCCGCCAATCCCCGCTCGCTAGACCGCAATACGCCCTCACCAGACTCGCCCGCCAAAGAACGCGAGCGCGAAGTTGACGAATGGGTCGCTGACTGGGCCGCCGCCGACGCTCTGATGGGGAGTCACTCTCGCTCCCAATCCCTCACACAAAGCGGGCGACTTAGCCCAAGCAAAGAATCCACCTCTGGGCGCACCACGAGCAACCTCAGCGAACAGAGCGCCGTGACCCTCAGCCGCAGCGGCAGTCAAGCCACGCGGAGCAACTCCCTCACCGCCTTCTTCACCGGCGGTGCAGCTGGCTGGAACCCGTTCGCGTCGTCCGGCACCTCTGGACCAACATCTGGCACTGTCGCACGCCGCGTTGAGTACGTCTATGGCGTGAACGCACCGAGCAGCGGCCGCGCAACCGCAGAGGACTATTATACTAACGGCTCCATCAGCCCCACATCCGAGCGCTCGGGCGGTACCTTGACGGCCCCACCACCGCGAAGTGCTGGCAGCGGCAGCGTCAGTGGCGGATCTGCTAGCTTCGTCACCGCATTATCAGGGGGCAGCTTCCCTGCTCTGCGCGTGGAGGCAGAGACACTGCTCCCGCGACCTGGAGACTGGGAGCCCGGCAGCCCGAGTAAGAGCAAGGGGCTCAAGAAGCCTCCCGGGTGGCTAGGGAGTTTAAAGAAGGTGTTTGGACAGGAGGAGTGGGTGAGTGGACCTGGTGTGGAGGAGGGAGAGAGATATGTTGATTCCCCATCGCCCACCCGTGCAGCGTTTGGGAGTGAGCCCTACCGCGACGATGATACCGGGCCAAGGCGCACGGCGAGTGCGGGGGCAATGTTATGGAGGAGAAAGCAGGGGAGGGGAGATTGGGAAGATAGCGCCGATGAAAGAGTGGTAGGGCGGCGGCCGTATTCGGTTGCAGGGCTGGAGTCAGCGCCACCAGGGGAGGGGGAGGAAGAGGAGGAGTGGGATGTTGAAAAGGCGGTGAGGGGCAGAGTGGTGCAGGTTATGTTCACGGTGCCAAAGGAGAGGCTGCGTGTAGTAAATCAGGATGAGGGGGTAGAAGATGATGAAAGCGATATAGGGATGCAGAGGGAGGGGAGCCCGACGAGAGAGGACCGCGATGAAGAGGGTGGGAGGTCGACACCAGGGCCCCAAGATGGGAGAGCCTCGCCGCTGACGCCCGTCAAGAGGATGGCCAATAAGGCGGATCCGGACACTCCTCTGTCTAGTCGGTCGACATCGCCAGCGAAGAGCTTGAGAGGGAAGAGAGTTCAGGAGATTGTGGATCAGATGGAGAGGAGGGATAGTATGTGAGTGTTTGCTCCGCGGATACACGTGTAGAGATTATGGCGGATGTATAGGAGTCTGGCTAGGGTTTCAGCGGCGTTGGATGTATCTGGTGCTGGTATTCAGCGGTTCAGATATGATTTAAAGGATATTATACGGAGGATCTTGATACCATTTAGTGGAGAATATAGGAATTATCTTCCTCGAGAGGACTTTTATTTAGACTTCGGCCTATAGTGGATATTCCACCGCGGGGAAATCCCCTGCCACGCGTTGAACTTTCGTCGCCTCCCTATTAAATATTGCAATCATAGCAACCTGGTAGCTACAATTCTCCATCGGTTTTCAAGGGCGACCAGAACCAGCAATTCCAATCTAACTGGCAATGAGGTGTGTGAAGGCGGCGACAGGGTGCATTTAGGGCATATATTGCACTAATTGTTGAGCTGATATAGCTCTCATTTTGTTGCACTGGAGCCGGTAGGCTCTCGCGGCAATTGTCATCCATGAAGAGAAAGCAGCATATGCGGGAGCGGTTGAGAATGCTTGACTCTTCCACCATGTGTAAGGGATTTATATTTCTACCGAATTAATATATATCTCTATTTATAAAGGTAGAAGCAAACTTACGAAGTACTGCGTGGGCCACAGTTCAATGTGTGGGAGAGTTCGAGTCTTGGATTTAGTTGTGTGCGCCATACATATGGCGAAAAGTAACCCGGTGAACTAGCATTTTGACATTATGAAATCTGACTATAAATCGTGAGATTGGTTAGCGAATGAGAGTCGATTGAACCAACCTTGGCTGTAGCCGTCGTGAGTTGAGGCATAAGGGGAGAAGATTGGAGCTGAACCCCATTTTCCCTTACGAATGTCGTCCTCTGTTTGGCGTCTCATCTCAACCGGGATATGCTCATTATTATCCCAGAACTTAGGGCTGTTAACAATTTGCTCCACTGCTTCTGTGAGCTGTTGGCGAGTTAAGTTGTTCAATCGGTCTGTGGCCATTGTCGTTTCATGTCGCTGTGTGCAAATATTAGAGTGGCACCAATATATCAAATGAAGGCGAGGATTTTTGAAGAGGGTTATTATGTCTAATTATATGTAGGAGTTCTTTGTCTATAAATTGTATCTCGTAGCTTCTTTGGCGTTTGCTGTGATGTTTGTAATTATGTTTCTCTACCTACCGACCCGAGACAAATATCATCGCAAACATCACAGCAAACGCCTACATATAATTTAGGCATAAAATGACAAAAGATATTGGACAAGGGTTGCTTTGCCTGACTCACCTAGTTAGATTTCTCTATTTCTTAATTCCTCCCGGATCAACTCGTCCACTTGAAGTTCGATATGCGAACTAAAATTTCGGTAGACAACCTCGTTGTTATCTGCCGTCTCCCCTACTTCGGCGTCTTGTGCCTCACTGAGATCCCTAGGCATGGAGTTGTCACTCCAGTCTGCGACATCCTGCCCCTCACTTATAATCCCAGCCTCAGATCTCGACCGATTGGCTATACGGTAAGCGCGCTCCTCGCCAGTCTCCCATGGACCGCCCGTCTCGCGGTCTATATGAAACTCACACCGACATATCGGGCACGTACTATTATCCCTCAACCAACGTAAAATGCACGACACCCCGAAGACATGCCGATGGTCGCACGGAAGGTACACTGGGAACTCGCTGTTTTGCCAGGCGCCGGGATCGAAGGCGCAGTCCGAGAGTGGACCACCACAGATTGCACACTCGCTGCTATTCTCGAGCAATTCGGCAACGAGGACAATGCTGAGGAGCTCGGGCTTGGCCGTCATCGGGCTGTACAGCGAATACGTCGGTTGTTGTGGGAGGTGGCAATGGCCAGAGGTGTCAATTACTAGGCTTTGTCGCCTCGCGGGCGTGTGGGTTTGCTCGTCGGGGGCCTCGTGGCTGGCAAAGAAGCCGTTGTGAGGGGTGGCAGCAGGGGATGGGGGAGGGGTTGGTTGGACGGAGCCAACCATGCATCCTGGGCAGGCAGATTCGATAGAGTAGGAGGTTTGAGGGCTGCCTGTAAAGTAGCAAATAGAGGTGCCGCAGGGTGCTCTGTGGATGTTAAAATGGCGGCACCAACCGTAGAAGACTCTGGAAAATCGACACATCTTACCTAGCCGAGAGGCGTCGATAAAAAAAAAAGGAAACGCTTACCTGTCGTTGCAGTCGACTTACCTGATCCGGGGTGCGAATCTGTTGCTTGGTATTCGGAGGATTTGGAGTGTGCTGAAGCCGAGCTTTTATGCATTGTTTTCATAACAAAGGGAAGAATGGTTCTTTACTCGTGCCAGACGAACGTAGAGCATTGTCTTCGTCTGACACAGGAAGGGGGGCTATGTGAAAACAAGATGCGAGACAATCTCTCTTTGTCGCTAAGTAACGAAACCGAGGACAACAAAGAAGATTGTAAATGACTCAAGTAAAAGACCCAAGGCAAGGTCACCAACCGTTTGAGCAGAGAATTGCCTGTTCGACCGCTTTCTTCTTTCGTTCTCTTTCGCTCCTACTTTGCCAGATAAGGGATTTTTGGGCGGGCCATTCGCACCTTCTTCACTTTTTCGAGGTGCTCCACGGTCTGTGGTGAACAAACGGACATAGTTTGAATTGTTCGCACCGTTGAGAGAGGGCTGCGGTTTTCTTTCATCTCCAATACAACCGCAGTAATCGGTAGGTAGCGTTGAGACTTTACCGCCGGGTGCGTGCCTCTCAAAAGGTTATACATTGAATGTAGCTATAGGGCACAGCACATCACGTCGAAGCACAGTCAATGGCACAGTGATGTTGAGGCGGAAGTCGAAGCTCAAGTGAGAATCGAAGTTGAAGGTCGAAGGTTGAAGTTGAAGTTGAAACTGCGATGTTAATATTGGCTTGCTTGGTCCCACATGCCATCCTTGCCAAGGTCACGTGTGGGTCAGCGGCGGGCCGAGGGCGGCCAAGTCACGGTCTTATCTTTCGGTAGCTGTGCTATCGTACAGTAGTGTCCAGTTTAAGCACAGTCCGTACCAAGTTGGTCTTTAGTCCCCCCAGTAGTGTTCTACGGCGGTCCACTTATCCCCTTTATCCCACTTATCCCACTTATCACATTTTTGTTCCTTCTTTCGCCCCTCACTGGTGCGCCCCCACTCTCCACTCCGCCCCACTCCACGTTCCCTTCTTGGCGAATGATGAACAAACCTCCACGAATGACGTGATACCTGCACAAACTCAGCGCCGACTGAGCACCTCGGGCCAATCTTATTCCTTTCCACGTTTATTTTCCCTTCTCAGTCCCTTATTGTCCCTTATTTTTGCCGTGGGGGGGGGGATCGAAGGCGGATCATGGGCGGACCCAAAACCCTACTTGAGATACTTGAGATTCACGCTACGACCACGCTACCTTTGTCAGCAGAGGCAGTCAGGACTCTAGTTGGCCTCGCCGGACGGGGATGCCAGGAAACTATCCCAGCGATGGCGCTATGGTGTTATATGGCCGTGGGGAGGCGGGTCGGTGCAGAAGTATAACTATCGCCGCTTCCCCAGCCCGTCACACGGCCTCTCCTTGCTCCCCTATCACCCCAGCATGGCCGAATATCGAGGCCCTACCACCAAGGACGCGTCCTCGCTGGAGGACCAGACCGACCATGAGCTCAGCAGCACCACGAGCGATGGGCTGGATCCGGAGAGCGGCGTGAAGCGCGGCCTCAAGACGAGGCATCTCAGCATGTTGGCATTGGCGGGTATCATTGGGCCCGGCTTGCTCGTTGGCGCAGGAGGCGCGCTACACCAGGGAGGTCCTGCGCCGCTGCTGATCGGCTTTGGCGTCATCGGCTTCATCGCCTTCAGCATCATGCAGTCGCTGGGCGAGATGACGACACTGTATCCCAGCGGTGGCGCATTCACCAAGCTCGCGGACCGCTTTGTCGACCGGGCCTTTGGCGCCGCAGTCGGCTGGAATTATTTTATCATTTGGGCCGCCGTGTTGGCAAACGAGTACAATGCCATCTGCTCCATCTTCAACTTCTGGAGTGACAAGATCCCCCTGTGGGGCTACTTCCTGCTCTTCTGGTTCTTCTTCCTCGGCTTCCAGTTGCTCGGGGTGGAGGCTTTTGGGGAGGCTGAGTTCTGGCTCGCGCTTATCAAGCTCGCGGGCCTGGTCGCCTACTTCATCTTCTCCATCATCTATGCGTCGGGAGGGCTGAAGGGACAGACAGAAGCCCTCGGTTTCAGGTACTGGCATGACCCAGGCGCATTCGCGGACGGCTTCCGCGGCGTCGCATCCGTCTTCGTTTTCTGCGCTACCTTTTACGCTGGCTGCGAGTCCATCGCTGTTGCTGCGACAGAGACTAAGAACCCGTCCGTCGCCGTGCCTCTCGCGATCCGCCAGGTCTTCTGGCGCATCCTCTTCATCTACATGGGCAGCGCCTTCTTCTTCGGGCTCACGTGCCCCGCCAACTCGCCGCAGTTCTCTGAGTCCGCGCGCGCCCTCAAGTCGCCAATGAGTATCGCCATCCAGAATGCCGGCTGGTATGGTGGTGTCCATCTCATCAACGCCTTCATTTTCGTCACATGCCTGTCCGCCATCAATTCCTCCATCTACATCGGTAGCCGTACAGTGCTCTTTATGGCGCAGGACGGCAAAGCACCCGCCATCCTTGGCAAGACCAACAAGCGCGGCGTCCCCACTGCCGCCATCATCTTCACCAACCTCTTTGGCGCGCTGTCCATGATGAACATCTCCACCGGAGCCGCCAATGCCTACACCTACATCGTCAATCTGTCGGGTGTGTCGACTTTCCTCGTTTGGGGCGCAATCTCCTTCATCCACATCCGCTTCCGTAGCGCCTGGGCCGTCCAGGGACGTCGCGTCGAAGATCTCCCCTACCGCTCCTGGCTGTACCCGTACAATGCCTGGTTCGGGCTCGGGGCCAACATATTCTTGGCGCTGATCCAGGGTTGGACTACATTGGCACCATTCAAGGCCGGATCATTCGTTGACGCGTATATCCTGCTTGTGCTGTTCCCAGTAATCTTCTGGGTCTTCAAGTGGGTGAACAAGACGGAGTGGCAGAGAATCGAGGACGTGGACCTGGATCATGGGCGCCGTGCGGACGTCGATATCGCGAGGGTTGAGGTGGAGGATACGGAGGGAACGGGGAAGGGAAAGCCGTTGTGGAAGAAACTTTGGGAGGGGTTTTAGGCGTACGGGAGGAGGTATCCTGGAGGAATTGTTACGAGGCATGGGCTTGAGAGATGTAACTGGAGGGCGGTGTGATTTGACATATACCCGGCTTTGACATAGGCGCGAATTTGTTTCATTGCAGCGGTTAATTGACATCATTACATGTACCAGATGTAATTATATGATTGGTGTGTGATGGATGCAACGCGAACAGTTTCGAAAGTATACGCCGTCGTAAAATGAATGACTTTACGTGGGTGCGGACTTCGACAAATGCCTAAATTACAGCGACTAAAAACCACCCCATTCCGAGTTATAGTATTCCCACCGGTCCTTCCCTGATGCGACGTTTGACCTAAACATGTAATCGTGGTGGGAAGCAAGTGCGTACACTCGATTTATGTACTATTACATAGAACATTATATGCAAAGTGGCTTAAGTTATAAAAACTTCATTTTATTAATAATATTCTTCTATACTTAAGAACCTTATACTACATTAAAGTTTAAATGCTTTTAGTATATATACTATTATATATATATATGTAGTCTATTAAATTTTTAAAGCTTAAATAGAGCATTTAGTATAGTTTATATATATTTTTATATAAATAACTCTATTATTTTCGTTATCTTAACTCACTTTAAATATATTTTACTATATAAAGGTAATTATATATTTTTATATTTATAAAAAATACTATTACTACTTATATTACTATTAGTCACTTTACATATAATTTAGTATGTAAAGTTACCCATAATTTTTGGTGTGAAAGTACGCACTTACTTCTACTTTTAAGCAAGTGTACACACTTGCTTCCTACCACGATTAGCATTCACTCTCACAAGACACCCAAATGGTGTGCCTCAAAGTGGTAGGGGCAACTCCCCGGGCGACCCCCTCCGTTTAAGGCCCCAAGACCCTAGAAACGTAGCTGGAGCTCATCGGGGGAGGTTTGGGGGCTCCGGCTTCTCTTGCCGGGTAGCTGTTTGCCGGGTAGCTGGGCCGGGTTCTCCCACCCAGCTTGGTTGTAAGGGCCTACCCGGCAAAGCCAGGGCTCTAGGGGTAGGCAGGTCCCCCGTAGCGGCTGTAGCTACCCCCTAGGGCCTCGTGGTGGAGGTCCATGGGGCAAGTGGGGGTGGTTGGTATATTGGGATAGGGACGTTGTGTGTATATATATGCGGATATATATATGCATATTGGTTAGAAATATTGGGTAGGGTGGGCATAAGGCTTGGATAGGCACCTAGGCGCCAGCCTTGGATAGGGCTCCTCATAGCTACAGGGAAGGGCTGTATCGGCAGCTCCTAGGGGTGGAGGGGGCACTGGGACCCCTAGGGCTTATACTGGGAGTGTCTGGCAGGCAGCCCTGATCCCCCCCCTCCCCCTTCACCTGGCGCGAAAATGGCAAAAATGCACAAGGTCAGCTTTTCGGCCTTAACCTGGAGGACCGTTGTATGCAAAAACGTCGCTTTTTAAAATTTCCCATACAAATGAATTTATCGGAAAAACATTTTGCGCACGGGAGCGTTTTCTGACGAGTCGCAATGTCAAAAGGGGTCGGTGGGTATATGATGGGGGTGAGCGGGTGCTCATCAGGAAATCAGAAAGTACGCCTAGAGCAATCCGGGCAGTGCTAGTATGGGTTCCTGGTGGGTCCAATCCCCCTGTTGTGAGGACGCTTCGGCAACCTCTGTCTCTTAGTTGAACTGCCACCTTCTGCGAGCCGGACGACTGATTAGTGAACGCGCTGTCACGGTCGGCCCCAGGGAGGCACAACACCCAAGGTTCGAGAGCCTGGCCCGAGAGGGCCCGGAGCTCACTGACGGTGTCCGAAAGTCTTGTGGCGAAAGCCGCTAGTACTGGAGGAGTCTGTGGATTACTGGCCGATGGCCACCGTTTTCTACTAGACATTTGGGGGCAAGCTTAGGCCGGTAGCCGCTTCGTGCGTGACCGGCCGACAGTAACCTCCTCCTGAGGGCCACATGCAACACCCCGTGAAGGCGCCTAGCGCCCTAGCGATGGTGCTGCGGACTGTCCCTTGGGGAACACAGTGGGGGCAATTGGATCGTGCTGTGGGAACCTGTTGTAGCTTTGGCTCCGGGGACCTGTAGCGCGGGTCGCTCTCGGGCGACCCTCCTCGTACACTGCTCTGCCGCCCGCTCTGCGGGCGGTTGGCCGGCGCCCCTCGGGGTGACCGGCTCAAGATAGTTACCTGGTTGATTCTGCCAGTAGTCATATGCTTGTCTCAAAGATTAAGCCATGCATGTCTAAGTATAAGCAATCTATACAGTGAAACTGCGAATGGCTCATTAAATCAGTTATCGTTTATTTGATAGTACCTTACTACTTGGATAACCGTGGTAATTCTAGAGCTAATACATGCTAAAAACCCCGACTTCGGAAGGGGTGTATTTATTAGATAAAAAACCAATGCTCTTCGGGGCTCCT